>JASJET010000322.1:0-1200000 GCA_034092305.1 Diaprepes abbreviatus | reverse complement strand
TACCAGAAAATCTTGTCAAGACTCGCTTAATTGTTGTGTACCTATAAAGTGTTAAGGGGTAATAATTCGTGCTCATTTTGTTATATTAGTGGCTGTGTTTTGGAATGACAATTTTATATTAAAAAAATAGATGCCAATAAATCTGGTTGTAGAGTAATTGGTAAAAGGTACAAAAAAGAAATTCAAATTAGTCCAAAAGTTTAAAGCACATCACATGTTTCATACGAAGACTACTGAGCAGCAAGGTGTAGTAGGTAAGTAGTGTAACTACTTGGTTAAGTAACAAAGTTTTGTATAAAATTAATACACGACTTTAAAATTGTTATTTCGTGGTATTATTATTACTTTTTCAAAACCTACTATCCAATGTAAATGGGTTTTGACACAGTGCTAGCTGATTTCTTAATAATTAATGATACTGCTTTGTTTTTGTTTTTATCAAAAAGTCACCTTTGGATTTTATACAAAGACAACCACATTAACTAATTTTCCTGGAAGACTATATGAAATTAAAACTAAATTTTGATTGAAGAAAATGCAAATTCAGCTTTATCAGCTTTGTCAAACTTCTACCTTTATATCCAGCATCGAAAATCTGCACCAAATATTACCGAGCTGACTACAAAAAGAAAAGTACCGAAACTTGTTCATCTATTAGCAGTTTTGTAACTACTAATCAGGAAATAGCACAAGACATTTGTGCTTCTAACTTGAGTTTTAGGTGTATTGAATACTAATAAGTACGAAAGATGATAAAAAAGTTGAGTCCTGGTTATACAAACCCATCTAGGACAAGTGTAATAGCTACTCTTTCGAATAAAATTCATGAAAAAGAAAAAGAAAAACGTTTTTCTTCTTTCTCAAGAGAATGCGTAACTATGTCAATTGATGGGTAGTCAAATGTCCACAACGAAGCTGTAATATCCACAATGAAGCTGTAATATGTTTAACTACAACAACAGAAGATGGACGAGCATTTATCTATGAAACTATTGATATCTATGGAAAGTCTCATACTTTGGAATATATTGTCGAAGGGCGAAAATCCACTGACGTTAAAAAAAGAAATTTTCTTGTTATTTTAAAATTCACTATGCATTTTCAAGGGCACCCAGCACACTACAAAAAATTAATAGTTCAACAATTATAATGCTAACAATTTATTTTACGGGTGTATATCCACTGACATTAAAAAAAGAAATTTTCTTGTTAATTTAAAAATTCACTATACAATTTCAAGGCCATTCAGCACTCAGGGATTATAAGACAAGCTTTAAGAGTATATTAGGTATCTGTAAAAAATTCATAGATCAACAATTAAAACGCTAACAATTTATTTTAAGGGTGAACATCTACTGACGTTAAAAAAAGAAATTTTCTTGTTATTTTAAAATCCACTATGCATTTTTAAGACCACCCAGCACTCAGGGATTTTAAGAGAAGCTTTAAAAGTGTTTTAGGTATCTGTAAAAAATTCATAGTTCAAGAATTATAACGTTAACAATTTATTTTAAAGGTGTACATCCACTAATGTTAAAAAAAGAAATTTTCTTGTTATTCTAAAATTCACTATGCAATTTTAAGGCCACTCAGCACTCAGGGATTTTAAGAGAAGCTTTAAGAATGTTTTAGGTATCTGTAAAAAATTCATAGTTCAAGAATTATAACGTTAACAATTTATTTTAAAGGTGTACATCCACTGACGTTAGAAAAAGAAGTTTTCTTGTTATTCTAAAATTCACTATGCAATTTTAAGGCCACTCAGCACTCAGGGATTTTAAGAGAAGCTTTAAGAATGTTTCAGGTATCTGTAAAAAATTCATAGTTCAAGAATTATAACGTTAACAATTTATTTTAAAGGTGTACATCCACTAATGTTAAAAAAAGAAATTTTCTTGTTATTCTAAAATTCACTATGCAATTTTAAGGCCACTCAGCACTCAGGGATTTTAAGAGAAGCTTTAAGAATGTTTTAGGTATCTGTAAAAAATTCATAGTTCAAGAATTATAACGTTAACAATTTATTTTAAAGGTGTACATCCACTGATGTTAAAAAAAGAAATTTTCTTGTTATTCTAAAATTCACTATGCAATTTTAAGGCCACTCAGCACTCAGGGATTTTAAGAGAAGCTTTAAGAATGTTTCAGGTATCTGTAAAAAATTCATAGTTCAAGAATTATAACGTTAACAATTTATTTTAAAGGTGTACATCCACTAATGTTAAAAAAAGAAATTTTCTTGTTATTCTAAAATTCACTATGCAATTTTAAGGCCACTCAGCACTCAGGGATTTTAAGAGAAGCTTTAAGAATGTTTTAGGTATCTGTAAAAAATTCATAGTTCAAGAATTATAACGTTAACAATTTATTTTAAAGGTGTACATCCACTGATGTTAAAAAAAGAAATTTTCTTGTTATTCTAAAATTCACTATGCAATTTTAAGGCCACTCAGCACTCAGGGATTTTAAGAGAAGCTTTAAGAATGTTTTAGGTATCTGTAAAAAATTCATAGTTCAAGAATTATAACGTTAACAATTTATTTTAAAGGTGTACATCCACTGATGTTAAAAAAAGAAATTTTCTTGTTATTCTAAAATTCACTATGCAATTTTAAGGCCACTCAGCACTCAGGGATTTTAAGAGAAGCTTTAAGAATGTTTCAGGTATCTGTAAAAAATTCATAGTTCAAGAATTATAACGTTAACAATTTATTTTAAAGGTGTACATCCACTAATGTTAAAAAAAGAAATTTTCTTGTTATTCTAAAATTCACTATGCAATTTTAAGGCCACTCAGCACTCAGGGATTTTAAGAGAAGCTTTAAGAATGTTTTAGGTATCTGTAAAAAATTCATAGTTCAAGAATTATAACGTTAACAATTTATTTTAAAGGTGTACATCCACTGACGTTAGAAAAAGAAGTTTTCTTGTAATTCTAAAATTCACTATGCAATTTTAAGGCCACTCAGCACTCAGGGATTTTAAGAGAAGCTTTAAGAATGTTTCAGGTATCTGTAAAAAATTCATAGTTCAAGAATTATAACGTTAACAATTTATTTTAAAGGTGTACATCCACTAATGTTAAAAAAAGAAATTTTTTTATTATTCTAAAATTCACTATGCATGTTCAAGGACACCCAGCACTCAGGGATTTTAAGAGAAGCTTTAAAAGTGTTTTAGGTATCTGTAAAAAATTCATAGTTCAACAATTTTGACGCTAATAATTTATTTTAAGCGTGAACATCCACTGACGTTAAAAAAATAAATTTTCTTGTTATTTTAAAATTCACCATGCATTTTTAAGGCCACTCAGCACTCAGGGATTTTAAGAGAAGCTTTAAGAATATTTTAGGTATCCGTAAAAAATTCATAGTTCAAGAATTATAACGTTAACAATTTATTTTAAAGGTGTACATCCACTGATGTGAAAAAAAGAAATTTTCTTGTTATTCTAAAATTCACTACGCAATTTTAAGGCCACTCAGCTCTCAGGGATTTTAAGAGAAGCTTTAAGAATGTTTTAGGTATCTGTAGAAAATTCATAGTTCAAGAATTATAACGTTAACAATTTATTTTAAAGGTGTACATCCACTGATGTTAAAAAAAGAAATTTTCTTGTTATTCTAAAATTCACTATGCAATTTTAAGGCCACTCAGCACTCAGGGATTTTAAGAGAAGCTTTAAGAATGTTTTAGGTATCTGTAAAAAATTCATAGTTCAAGAATTATAACGTTAACAATTTATTTTAAAAGTGTACATCCACTGACGTTAGAAAAAGAAGTTTTCTTGTTATTCTAAAATTCACTATGCAATTTTAAGGCCACTCAGCACTCAGGGATTTTAAGAGAAGCTTTAAGAATGTTTCAGGTATCTGTAAAAAATTCATAGTTCAAGAATTATAACGTTAACAATTTATTTTAAAGGTGTACATCCACTAATGTTAAAAAAAGAAATTTTCTTATTATTCTAAAATTCACAATGCATGTTCAAGGACACCCAGCACTCAGGGATTTTAAGAGAAGCTTTAAAAGTGTTTTAGGTATCTGTAAAAAATTCATAGTTCAACAATTTTGACGCTAATAATTTATTTTAAGCGTGAACATCCACTGACGTTAAAAAAATAAATTTTCTTGTTATTTTAAAATTCACCATGCATTTTTAAGGCCACTCAGCACTCAGGGATTTTAAGAGAAGCTTTAAGAATGTTTTAGGTATCCGTAAAAAATTCATAGTTTAAGAATTATAACGTTAACAATTTATTTTAAAGGTGTACATCCACTGATGTTAAAAAAAGAAATTTTCTTGTTATTCTAAAATTCACTATGCAATTTTAAGGCCACTCAGCACTCAGGGATTTTAAGAGAAGCTTTAAGAATGTTTTAGGTATCTGTAAAAAATTCATAGTTCAAGAATTATAACGTTAACAATTTATTTTAAAGGTGTACATCCACTGATGTTAAAAAAAAGAAATTTTCTTGTTATTCTAAAATTCACTATGCAATTTTAAGGCCACTCAGCACTCAGAGATTTTAAGAGAAGCTTTAAGAATGTTTTAGGTATCTGTAAAAAATTCACAGTTCAAGAATTATAACGTTAACAATTTATTTTAAAGGTGTACATCCACTGATGTTAAAAAAAGAAATTTACTTGTTATTCTAAAATTCACTATGCAATTTTAAAGCCACTCAGCACTCAGAGATTTTAAGAGAAGCTTTAAGAATGTTTTACATATCTGTAAAAAATTCATAGTTCAAGAATTATAACGTTAACAATTTATTTTAAAGGTGTACATCCACTGATGTTAGAAAAAGAAATTTTCTTGTTATTCTAAAATTCACTATACAATTTTAAGGCCACTCAGCACTCAGAGATTTTAAGAGAAGCTTTAAGAATGTTTTAGGTATCTGTAAAAATTCATAGTTCAAGAATTATAACGTTAACAATTTATTTTAAAGGTGTACATCCACTGATGTTAAAAAAAGAAATTTTCTTGTTATTCTAAAATTCACTATGCAATTTTAAGGCCACTCAGCACTCAGGGATTTTAAGAGAAGCTTTAAGAATGTTTCAGGTATCTGTAAAAAATTCATAGTTCAAGAATTATAACGTTAACAATTTATTTTAAAGGTGTACATCCACTAATGTTAAAAAAAGAAATTTTCTTATTATTCTAAAATTCACTATGCATGTTCAAGGACACCCAGCACTCAGGGATTTTAAGAGAAGCTTTAAAAGTGTTTTAGGTATCTGTAAAAAATTCATAGTTCAACAATTTTGACGCTAATAATTTATTTTAAGCGTGAACATCCACTGACGTTAAAAAAATAAATTTTCTTGTTATTTTAAAATTCACCATGCATTTTTAAGGCCACTCAGCACTCAGGGATTTTAAGAGAAGCTTTAAGAATGTTTTAGGTATCCGTAAAAAATTCATAGTTCAAGAATTATAACGTTAACAATTTATTTTAAATGTTATGCAAAAACTGGCACGAAAAAAATTATTGAAGAATGTTTCAAAATTATAACCTGTGGTTGCTCAGCATATCTTTTGAATTTGCTGTGCAAGGACTTAGAGATAAAATATATTAAAGAACATATTGTTCAAATAACCAAATACTTTCATAATAATCATTTATCCCGAGTGAAATTCGGCCAAGCAGAGGACAAAACATCAGTTGTTACAAACGATGTGCGTCGGAATAGGGCTGCTGACTGTTTAGAAATGTACTTCTCTCATAAGAGAACCACTGCATCCCGACTTCACCAATTTTGATCAATTTTGGATATGTTGTAGTACTTGAAAAAATATTACATACGTATTTTTTTTTATCGGCCGACATTCCCTTTTAAGGTGCGAAATTCATCCCCAAATTAACCCTTAAAATTATTTTTTTTCAATATATCTCAGCATGTAAGCTAGTTTTAAGCTTTTGAAATAGTTTTGGACTGAAAAAGTAATTTTATATCCGGAAACACGTAAGCACATTTAATAAATTAATTTTAATATGTGAAATATTATTTACTTTTAATTATAAGAAATTTCTAGATTTTTTATCACAAACAAATGATCTAAATAGGATCGGTAAATTCTAGTTAATTAGTCGTATCGAACCGGTTGTTCAAAAGACTTTTCCTTAATACTCTGTACCAAATAGCACCAGAAACGTTCTATAAACTTAGTTGGATAATACAGCGTACTTATAAAAGGCCTCTAAATAATGTGAAAACAACTTTAAACGAAAAAGAAAGGTTTCAAAAAGATATACTTGAAAATTAAGAAATAAAAGAAAAATGATCTATGAAATTACATGTGCTGATGTTATTCATCTAGTAGGCAGATTTATCGACTTGTTTTATTATTTATGTTGAACCTTAATTTTTTTGCTAATGGTGTTTTTGTTTCTTGCGTGTATTATTATAAAAAAAAATCCTTACATAATTATATTAAGTGTTGAAAGTAAAAAAATATTGTATATTTTTTTAATTATCACATAAATAATTGAACTTAAATACTTCTAATGTAATTTTCTTGTAGCAATCTTCGGAAATACAAACGTGTTAGCTTTCTAGGCGACGACAACGCGAATAATTAAACCCGAAAAACCAATCATCGATTTTTGTCTCTCTCACATAATTTACGCCGTCCATCCACTTCTTCTTCTTCCGCACCGTGAATCCAAGCACGTTTTTCGATTGTCAAGAAATGAAGAAACAGCCGTCGAGTCGAATTTCACCGGTGAAAGAAGAAACGCGGTGTCCGCGCCTTTCTTTTCTCATATCGAACAACACATTTTTTTGATACTTATTGTTGTTGTACTGTGTGTGCATTATATTATAAAGGGTGTTCGTATTTTCTGCGTATTTTAAGGTTTTTAGTGTTTTGTGCATGTCAAAATGACGATAAAAATTTTAAAAAACGATTTGCAGGATGGATACAATAGTTTTCAAAAAGGTAACAAGCAAATTTTGCATACAACTGATTAAGTTTTTTATTTAACCAGAACACAATGAACCACTATTAAATAATTTTTTCTTCTTAATGTTAGAATTTGTTTCAAATATTTGTTAAAAAAGTGTCGTTTTTATTTAAGAGAGGTTAGTATACCATATCGATTAAAATAATGAAAAGAATACTTCTTTCTTTGGTAAGAACTAAATTTTGTATTATTCCCTTCCCCTTTCTCTTTCAAGACCATAATGAACTTATGCAGTATTATGAGAACAATAAAACCCATCATTAATGATAACAACTGCATGGTACAGTGTGTTTCTCTTTTAAATCGCATTTCTTGGGGTAACTTTTAAGCAAAAAGAAATATAATAATAATAATAATAATAATCTGGAGGTCCAAATCCGAAGACAATGGGCAATGAACAGCGTCCAAACGATTCCCATAATACTGTCAACAACTGGAGTGATACCAAGGAACCTCCTACAGAACATCAAGGGACTGGGCCTTAGCGAGCATCTTTATAAACCTATGCAGAAAGTAGTTCTCCTTGCAACCGCGAGAACCGTTCGAAAGTTCGTAGGAAATACAGCAGACAACATCACCTAGGACCCGATAACAAGGAAAGGGTTCCCACAGAACTTCATACTTTTGGTTTCCTTGTATGCCTGGTATGAGTGAATAATCCCTGGAGGGAGTGCGAAGGCGTTTGACTTGTAGGTCGAAATAATAATAATAATAAATGTCTTTATTTCTAAATATTCAACTACATATTACATGAAACTAATTAAAAAAAAATTAACAATATTTAGAAAAAGGTGAAGTTCAGATGAGGCATCATGGTGTGACGTCCTGATCATACTCAACCCGTGAGTTATTAAATTTTTTGTTACCTTATACTAATTATATGGCTTACGTTAGGCGAAGATGACAAGGAAACTAAAATAAAAGTTGTTATACAAAAACAGAAAAAATAATACAGATACAGAAGAGATGATCAACGGTTACCCATTACAAATTTAATGTAATGGCAATGTTATAGAAAAGCTACGTTCAACTATTGCAGTTCGATGGTACGGTTGTGTTACTGTACCTTTAGATCTAATATTAATATTATGGGTTCTCAATACAATACGTTTATATAAATATGAGGGGCATTTCAGGGAGATAATTTTATAAAGAAAACATGCAAGATGCAAATCTCTTCGCTCCTCCATGCTTAACCAGCCGGACTCTGCCAGTTTGTGTGAAATATGTTGGTGTTTTCTCACTCCATGGATAAGTCTTAAGCAAGAATTTTGCATAAGTTGGATTCTATGTTTATCTACAGCAGTAAGACATTTGCCATAAATAGTGTCCCAAAGGTTAAACACGGAGAGCACCAAAAAATCACACAATAGGGTCTTCACATGTGTTTAACTCAAAAATAACACGTAAATTACGCACATTGTCTTTCATCGGCAACACTATAAGAGAGTGTTCCAATGACAGTTTCCTTAACAAATTTAATTCTCTACTTATCGCCTCACAGTCCTCAACAGCATCTGCCTTATCAAATGATAAATAAATCTGTGTGTCATCTGCATAACACTGAGCAGAACAAACCTGTAAAGCCTCTAAAAGGAAAGAACTATAGATGGCATACAACAGCGGAGACAAAGCCGAACCCTGAAGCACACCACTGTCAATCAACACAGGAGCTGACATTCTTCTGTCAATCTAAACTGAATTGACATCTGTTGCTTAAAAAATTTTAAAAAAATTTAACTGCCTTCTCAGAAAGACCAACATAATGAAGAATAGCCAGAAGTAACTTGTGATTTAGAATATCGAAGGCTTTTGAAAAATCTAACAATGCCAAAACTGTAATTTTACCTTTACCAATAGCTCCAAAAATATCGTCAGTAACCCTAATATTGAGTGTTCTCGGAACCCTGATTGGATTTCAAGTAACAAATTATAGGACTCAACATGCTAAGTCAACTGAGCGTATGACCTCTTCCAAGATTTTAGATACACAAGGTAGCAGCCACCAAATTGAAAAATCGAAAAGCCCCTGGACCAGATGGCATAACAAATGAAATGCTCAAATATGGTGGAATGGCACTACTAGAAGAGTTACATTCCCTCTATAGAAAAATACTCAACGAGGAGAAAACACCAGAACAATGGAGGGAAAGCTTGACCATACTCATATTCAAGAAAGGCAACAAAACTGACCCGAACAACTACAGGGGAATAACACTTCTAAGCTCAACCGCCAAGCTAGTAACGAAAATCATAGCAAAAAAAAATAGAATCTAGCGGCATCAGTGAGGAGCAGCAAGGCTTCAGACAAAACAGGTCAACAACTGACGCCATATTTATAATTCGCCAAATTACAGAGAAGGCCATCGAATACAACAAAGAGGCATATATGTGTTTTGTCGACCTCACAAAAGCCTTCGATAGGATCAGACTTCATAACGTTCTCGAACTACTTAAGGACAGAAACATATGTCATAACACTCTGGAAGTAATTAAAGACTTAAACAGCAGAAATAGAACGAAAATTAAAGTAGGCAACAAGACATCGAACCAAATTCCAATATCTACCGGCATAAGGCAGGGAGACAGCCTCAGTCCAATTCTATTTAATGTCATTATGGACGAAATTATCAGAGAGGTGAAAGGATATAGAATGGGAAAAGAGGAACTAAAGATAATTTGCTATGCCGATAATGCAGTACTGATATCGGAAGACGAAGACAACCTCCAACGGCTCCTGTACAAGTTTGAAAAGACCGCTGAAAAATTTAACATGACAATCTCCATAGGAAAAACCCAATCTCTCACGATCAGTAAAGAACCAAGAAGATGTAAGCTCGCTGTACACAATCAAAGCATCGAACAGGTCATGTCATTTAAATACCTGGGAGCGAACATCACCAGCAATAGAAACTTAAAAGCAGAAGTTCAAGAACAAACAACCAAAGCTGCCGTAATGTCAGGATACCTACGTGATATTATATGGAGAAATAAACATATGACGACACAAAGTAAGATCAGAATATATAAGACCTGCATACGACCCATAATGACTTATGCCATCGAAACAAGAGCAGACACATCAGCAACCAAAAGACTACTCCGGACAACTGAGATGAGAACGCTAAGAAGTATCACGGGTCATACATTACGCGACAGACTAAGAAACGATGAAATCAGAAAAAGATGTGAAATACAGGACGTCGTAAGATGGGGCAGAGGAAGAAGGAGAGCATGGAGGGATCATGTCGACAGGATGACCGACGACCGAGTGGCAAAAATTGCAAAAGAAGGAATACCAAACTCCTCAAGGCTTCCTGGTCGACCGCCTAAAAGATGGAAAGAGAGCTGGACATCGGTGTCACAGGAACAAGAATAAATGAGATGCATTGACAGTCAATACAGGACAAAGTCCTATACTAAGAATAAGAAGAAGAAGAAGGTGGAATACTAATAAGTCGTAGATCCTTAAATTCCTGCGGAGAGGAAGTTTTAGGAATCGGTGTTACCAATGCTTTTTTCCACAACTGTGGAAATTCAGAATGACGAATACAGAAATTTATCATATATATTACGTATGGTAATAAGAAGGGAGAACATAATTTTAAAACAAAACTGTTTATGTAGTCAATACCCTCAGCCTCAGATTTTATGCCCATTATATGTTTGTAAAAATCAGTCTCAATGACTTCCTTAAAATTCAAAACTGACGAAACCTTTTCGCTGAGATGTTCGTTATTTGTTGTTTGAGGCGAATTAACTGTGATAAATAAATTGAGCTTATCTGGCATATTGAGGCTGTCAGGAATGTCCCTTTTACCCGTGCCTTCACACATCCCAAATCTTCAAAGCTCTTGCTAAATATTGGGAGAATTTCGTAGCTTTGTTTCAAAAAACTTTTTTTCCCTTTTTGATTGTGACAGCTGTGTGATTTCGAATGCTTTTATAGTACTCCCAGTGTCATAGTGATCTAGATTTTTTATAACGAGTCAGAACTTTATTTCTAGTTTTGATCATCCCCTTTGTAAACCTAGCCACCCTCACCGGCGCATGAATATCAAGCAATGTTATAATATTTTCATTCAAAAAATTTACCTTGCCGTTTATAATATTAACATCAAAAATATTTCGCCAAGGAATTGATTGAAGATCTGCATAAAACTGGTCATAATTCATGCCTCTGAAATCTCTAAACTCCCTAACAGCAGGTTCGTACTTATATTAAGGAATCAAGAGCTCGTAGAAAACGTAATGATGATCGGAGAGATTCAGAACCGCTACAGCACCGGACACCTCTATTGTAAGCTCCTCAGATACAATAATAAGGCCCAAAAGAATCGAAATGGTATCAGTAACTCGCGTGGGTTCGTCAATAATTTGCTTAAGACCTGTGGATTCCAGGAGTGAGAGGAGATTAGTAGCTTCCCTGGCATCTAGATTCATCAGATCAACAATAAGATCCCCCAGGTAGAAAAAATAATCACATTTTGGTATAAGGTTCATTATTTGCCCCTCGAAATATGTCTAGAATTTTACGCAGAAATCATAAATGCAATAATATATAAGATGTTCGATTTAAAATAAGCAAGTTGACATAAAGTTCCCAGAGAATCACTCTGTATTCTAACAGGATAGTAAATACGTTAGGCAAGATAGTCTTGACCTTGACTGACACTTAGAGTTATTAATCAGGTAGCGCCTTTAATATTTCATGTTGGTTTACTGTATCGAATGCTTTCTCATAGTCTAGAAATCTTAGTATTTGTGTTACGTCGATCTGTACGTTTTCTATAAAACTAAATTTATCACGGAAGGAGACATAAACACCTTTTTTACATAAATTAATTAAATATTTAATTAAGACCAACCACATATTTGTCTTAAGTCGTTCTTCCTGTTCTAGATATACATAAATTTAAAACCATGTAAAACTTTGTAAATAAAGCAGCGAATGAGAATAACGAGTTACTATATTCTTTTAATAAAACGGCGGGCAAAATTTCGATTCAATTTTTCATTTTTTCTTTAAGACCTTCAGTTAGTACAAATTTGTCTCTTTATCTCATCTCCTTCTAAATTATTAGCGTCAGTGGCACCTGTTCTGAAGATAAATAATACGACTGTTATTTGAAATTATCGTCTTTATTCTGTGAAAAATAGCTTAAGAAGTCATAACTTTTGATGAATTACAAGGAAGAACGCTGCTGTACTTAAATTTTAACGAGTCGAAGACGACATTAAAACGTTTAGAAGAAAGGATCAATACAAATATTTTATTTTCAACTAGTAATCACACGATGATATATATAAAACTAGCGACCCGCGCCGGCTTCGCACAGGTGCAATGCTGATACTAAATACACTACAGAAAAACTGTGACTATTTATTTTATTTTTACAATTATTACATCGGCCTCCGACGCGCTATTTATAGGCACGCTGCCGCCGCCCCGGTCGGCCAGTACCGCCGCAAGCGCTACTTCCCGCAATTTTAAATCTGTAATATCTTCGAAAATATTCATTTAAATCTTGTGCTGTAAAGGACCATATAGATCTATATTAAATCAACAATGTATTTAAGCTATTTAATTGGATAAGGATTAATGCTGTATTGGTTAAAATCGCTTCAAAATTTGCCATTATTTGTCGTAAAAAGTAAATGACAAAAAAATGTTATTGTGGGATATCCATGAGAGATAGACATATACCATCGCGGAGTTTTCTGTAGACCTTTTCAATGTGTACAAATAATTAGTACATTATTTTGATAAATCTCGTAGGGTTCAGCCTGCGTTTGCAATGTAAGCGGAAAAAAATATGATAATTAACGACATCACATTAGAAACCTCAAAAATAACAGTATTTCTCCACTATTTAATGGATGTTATTATACATATAAACCTTCCTCTTGAATCACTCTATCTATTGAAAAAACCGCATCAAAATCCGGTGCATAGTTTTAAAGATTTAAGCATACAAAGGGACATAGGGACAGAGAAAGCGACTTTGTTTTATACTATGTAGTGATGTGCCTGAAGTTCTCGAAATTTTTCAAAATTTTACATGACCAAAAATATGGCCAATATTAAAAGATAAGTCTTACTAGTATACAGTGTGTCCCAAGATGAACTGCTGCGATTGATTTTTCGGAAAATAAACTTTAGACAATTTTTAAAATTAGTTTGCTATGGGGTCAATTCGGACAAAATCTTTTCAAGATGATGACACTTCCGATTATACCGAAAACTGATGCCTTCTTGCTTATTTTAAAAGGAATTTCAAAAACTGCAAATTTTTGGAATAGACAACCTTATACAAAGTTACCCCTATTTTTAAGGTTAAATAAGATAACATTATAAAAATAGGGAGTTTCGTTTAAACTAAATTCACTTTTAACAATTTTTTAAATTTAATTTAATTTAATATTAGTTTTTGATCTCCCTGTATTTATTTATTATCAAAATATCAACACGGCCTATCTCTGACAGAATACAAAATGTTTGTTTATCCATATTGGCAATCCTTCCGCGTTCCTAAATCGATGGAGATGAGTTTGAAAAAACTCTTTACCTTCGCCGTCTTGTCAAGAAAGAGATCGCTTTCTTTATGTGATAATTATGCTTATATCTTCTTCTCGAGAAAAAATCAAGAGATATAGTGAATAAATTTTTTATAAAAAAATTGAACCGACTTCTAAAAGTGCGCTAAAAAGTGAAAAATAACTATAAATTTTTATATGAAATTGAACTTTTTGAAGTCGGCGCTAAACTAATACCTGACAAAATGTAATTCGTATAAACAGATTAAAAATACTTTATTTGTAATTGCTTCCTTACTATATTTTGTATATATTAATAGTTATTTATTTCATTTACAAAACATTTGGCGCCGACTTCAAAAAGTTCAATTTCATATAAAAATGTATAGTTATTTTTCACTTTTTAGCACACTTTTAGAAGTCGGTTCAATTTTTTATAAAAATTTTATTTTTCTATTTTTATTTTTAGAATTCATTATGATATCCATAAATTATTTGAACTAAGTACTAATGGAGATTAGTGTACCTCGCAATGACTCCAAGGTGGTAAAAAATACCCATTTTATCCAAAGTTGGAAATCACCCTCAAATGAACCACTAAAAATTCTTTGGTTCTTAGAGTTTTCCAAATACCAGTAAAATTATGTCAAACAAATATTTAGTCTGTCATAGCAAATCCACTAGCTTAAATTTCAAATTAATTTTAGATTGGTAATATAGGCCTCAAAACCTTAAAAATATTGATGTTTAAAGCACATGAGATGTAAATTTCTTAGCTCGATATATTTTATACTGCATATTGAGTTTGTATACGCCTCAGATTCGTTTTGTGTGACCCCGAAAACTCCCCCGGACCAGTTTTGAAGAAAACCGAACAAAATTGATTTTTTCGTCCGCCATATTGAAATTTAAAAAATATTTTGGATTCGTTATGTGTGATCCCGAAAACTCTCCCATACCAATTTTGGAGAAAATCGGACAAAATTAAATTTTTTTGTCCGCCATATTGGATCCGCCATATAGATTTTTTTTAAAAATAATTTCAGATTCGTTGTGTATGACCCCAAAAATTCCCCCATACCAATTTTGGGGAAATCAAACAAAATTAATTTTTTTGATCGCCATATTGTAAGCGCCATCTTGGATATTACTGCACCAATTTCGTCCAAAAAAATATGGGACCACCGCAGCAACTTCCTGTACATAACGTAAAAAATTTCATTTAAATCGGTGCCGCCGTTCCGGAGTAATCGGTGTACATACATAAAAAAAACATAAATACTCGACGAATTGAGAACCTCCTTTTTTTAAAAGTCGGTTAAAAAGCCGAATTTTTTGATAATTTTTTACGTACCTCTTAAAATAAATAATTACTAATCGCTAATGTGATATAAGTTTATCTATGTATATGCGAATATTGTAGTGTTAGTAAGTTATATGAATCTTTTTTTGTGAACGAATTTTTTTATTTATTAATTTGGCAACAACTCTAAAAATTTCAATTCCATAAAAAAAATTATATTTATCTTCAGTTTTCCAGCGCGTTTTTAGAAGCAGGTTAAATTTTTTTGAATATTATACCATATAGTGTCTACTAAAATTATTCATCTCTTATAACATAATACAATAATGTTAAATATCTGCATATCTGATGGAAAGTAAAAGATAATTAGCTTCTATTATATAATTAGTAATTTAAATATTTATCATTAAATTCTTTGTAACAGTATTTTCACATGGAAAGTAAAAATGCGATGGCGAACTACAATTTTATAAACAATAACTCGAATTTCTATTAACAGTCGATTTTTCTCTTTACCTGCGAGAAAATAATAAAAACCAAGCGGTTTTTAATATTTTTTCCTAAATTAAAAAATATTTAAAATAAAAATTAAACAAATTTATAGAAAATTCCTTCACAAAACCACTCTTAATTAAGACAAAAGTATCTCAAATGGTTTCGAAGAAAATCGGCTTTCGCAAACACAGACAGACAGTATGATTCCGTAAGTGTTTAGTTTTTTCAACTTTAGTACGGAACAACAAAAATGCTAAAGCCTTACAAATAAGTTAAATGAAGTTTTCCTTCTTAAAATTATTCTTTGATGTGCAATTATTACGACCCAATTTTCCTTTTTCATTATTACTCTTGATTGATTTATTTCTCCAAAACTTCAAAAAACAAAGAAGACTTAATTCTTTTTTTAATTGTATTTTTCATATATTATCTACTAAATTAGTACAATAAGTCATTTGTTTTTTACAGGCGTCAATTAGGCCTAGGCCTACTATTCATCATATTGGACAGGTATTAAGGAGGAGTTGCTTGTACCTTGAAAATTTAAAAATAGGGAGTTTTTGTTAGAAAAATAGAATGTTTTGAAAATTAAATTTTCTAAATAAAAATTGAAGTAAACTGCATAATATAATGTAAAAATTCCTGTAATAGAATCTTGCAGACGTTTCGTCAAAATATCATGTGACATCTTCGGTGTTTGCTGGTTGAAAATCAACTGAGGGAATTTTATGTGCAGTGTTGTAAAAGCGATCTAAAAGTGAAAAATCACAAAAACGTTTTTGCTTTCCTAACTTTCTCTCTCTCTCGCTCTCTAGCAGCCCAGTCCGGTTCACTCCTGGACATAGGCCTCCTCTAGTCTCTTCCATTTCAACCTATTTTCTGCAATCCGGTGCCAGTTTCTACCTGCTCTCTTCTTTATGTCGTCTATCCATCTCTTTAGGGGTCTTCCGATACTGATTTTAGACACCCTAGGTCTCCATTGCAATATATGTTTTGTTCATCTTGTATAGTCTTGCCTAGTGACGTGTCCTACCCAGGGCCATTTCAAAGTAGCAATGCGCTTTATCACATCCTCTACTTTCGTGCGTCTTCTTACTTTTTCGTTCCTTATTCGCTCCAGTAGTGATATTCCAGGCATGATTCTTTCTATTGCTTGCTGTGTAGTACGCAGTTTATTGGCTGCTTTAACTGTTAATATGGTTGTCTCCATTCCATAGGTCATTACTGGGAGAATGCACGAGTCAAATACTCTTCTTTTCAAATTAATGGGAATATTGGGGTTTTTAAGAGCGTATCACATAAGATTTTTATGATTTTCAAAGTATCAGTTGCATTAAAAAAATAATATTAAATATCTTGGGCTGACTTTAAACACAACATCCCTATTATAAGATAGAAACCCCGTCGGGATTTTCCCGCGAAAAATAAAAATTCCAAATTCTTAATTTAGTCCAGTTCTCTTTGATTAATTTCTGGTCAAATTTGTTACCGAAAAACAAGTTATCTTCCTGTAATAATGTGGTTAGGCTTTCGATGTACTGTATGCTGCCGGCGGCAATTCATTGTCTTTGTAATTTGGAGGTCCATAAATGGGAGTTGACTGGTTTCTTAAAGTCCAAGAGTGAATTGTATCTTCGGGTGTATGGAGTTCAGGAGATCCGGGAAACAATTAAGCTATTGTTTGCCATGCGGTCATATACAAATACGTCGTCTACAAAGCGTCTCAAAACAGATCAACTAATTACAACTCTGAAGTAACAATATCGACACACAAAATGGTAAATTCAATATAATGCTTGAAAATGAAAAAAGTAGCAAGAACTCCTGGATAGGCCTTCATTAAAGTTTTTTAATGATGGCATCGGTCTCGGAAAAACCTCATTAGGGACTTAATAAACTACAACCTTGAAGTCAAAAAATGTATTGAGTCTGCCCTGGTAATATCGTCTAAAGACCTATTCGATAATTAGAAAAATTTATAACGCGATACTCCTGCGATTTCTGGTGCTTGAAGCGTATGTAGTAGTCTTCTAATTTTAAAATGGTAATCAGCAACTTTTGAAATTCCTAGTTAAGTATTTCGATGTTGGTCCAATACTTGTAAGTCTATAGAAGTAGGTTATTGGAGGTACTAGCAAAAGGTAATTTTAAGTTTTGGGTACCATATCATTTGAAATTTCGAAATTTTTATTCCAGATTCATAATCAGCAATCCTATAAACCCCTATGTAAGGTATTTTGAGGCCTATTTAATGATTAAATAGGAAATAAAAAAAAATAATTGGTGGATTTATGCATGTTCTGAAACTTTCAAAGGCCCCGGAAATCCCTAGTAAGCTCGTTTCGAGGACAATTTCATCATTAAAAATCTAATACGGAAGGATTATCCGAGGTAATTTTCTGATTCCTGAAATAATCGCTTTGCAAAAAACAACTTTTTCATTTATAAATTCGACTTTGGCTTAGCTGGACACACGAAAATAATTTTAAAAAAACTTCCCGAGGCCAACGTGAACTCAACTGTCACAAAATTGGATTATTTTTTTACAATCGTCCTTGCCGATCGTTAATTAATTCAATTTACTTGATGCAAAATAAGGAAATTTCGTCATGAACGTATGGCCACACGCCTAAATGAAATGTCAGTGTAAAGTAATTGGAAAAGCATACGAAATAGCTAATTATGAAATTAAAAAACTGAAGAACAACTAATTATCAAATTTGCCAAGCTTTGATGTTGAAAAACGTTTTGGAAATAAAAAATTGTACACGTTAATATTTGCTTAATCTCTATAATATTTACTGTTTAGATAATTGCTCACTGTGCACTCTTACTTAAGCTAGTTATTTATATACGATGTCGATATAAAACAAATAACTGTTCTGACAATCAATACGGAACTCAGACAAAACAAACCCTGTGCGATTTTATTATTGAAAAGTGTATATTTTAGCATCCTAAAAACCGATGTTAGAATTGGCAACTATGTGCTAACAAAATGGCAATTCAAAATCATTTTTTTTTCGGTTCTTCCAGTTTATCTGAAAAATTAGAGGTTATATGAAAATAAGTTTTAAACAAAAGTTATATATAATTGAATTACCAATCGATTCGTATAACTAAAGTTATAGGTAGTGCCACTAGATATCGAGATTTAATTTTTTTTTCAAAAAAATTACATTTTTCTTTGTTTAAAATAAAGCCATATTTATTTACAAACTACTGCTTTGAAATTTACGGTATGTATAGATATTATTTATTTAAAGAAGTATGCTAAATCCGGAATCTGTGTGATTAATATTTTCTGAGAAAATCAACTTCAAAATTGAATGTCTGACGTTGATTTTTCGCTCTCCTAGATAAGATACAGCAACCATTCTTACAGCAAATTGTTAAAAATGACGTATATTTGTAAGATTTATTTTAAAAAAATAATTTAATTTTGGGCAGAGAAATTTTGAAAAAAAAACAATTTTGGGACAACAGAAATTGCACTAACTTTTTCCCTAGTGAACCTAAAATCTTTTTAAAGTTCTTATTAGATACAGAGAGAGAGAGATCGGAAATGATGCATCTAAATTTAATGAGAACAGAATTAAAAATATATATATTTTTTAAAAAATAGATCTTAAAAACATACGTCATTTTTAACAATTTAATGGAAGATTGGTTGCTGTATCTTAGTTAGGAGAGCCGAAAATCAAAGTCAAACTTTCAACTTTGAAATCAATTTTTTCAGAAAATATCAATCACACCAATTCTGGATTTAGCTTACTTCTTTGGATAGATAATATCTATATATAACGTGAATTTCGAAACAATGGTTTGTATATAAATATGGTTTTATTTTTAAAAAAGAAAAATGTATTTTTTTGCGAAAAAAAAGATATATCAATAATTAGTGGCACCACCTAAAACTTTATATATATATATATATATATATATATATATATATATATATATATATATATATATATATATATATATATATATAAATATGTAGATAAGTTTTTGTCCGTGTAATTTAAAATAAAATAGAATAAAATATTTGGCGAAGCGGACGTGAAAATTTGTCAATCTATATGATTCTCGTATTAAAAAGTGCGGAGCACTCCAAAGTATGGAATAACTCCGGGTCCGACAGATGGCGACAGCGCTGTTTCGTCCTAATATGGGACTCGTCAGGCCACCGCAGTCGGTACAAACCATCATCTCGCCTTTGCATCGTATAAGCCATACTTATAATCAAAATACGGCAAATAAGACGACAAAGGCGACATCTCGATGGTCCACTTGATAATACAAGAACCATACAGATTAACAAAGTTTGTAAGAGAACCGTCATATGGTGGCGCGACGGTGAATTAAAACAGAAATATGTAAAATCGAGTACACGAAACGCGCTGCCCAAAAGATAGGGGTCGCATTTTTCGGTACTGGCAAGTAAGCATACCGCTATTTAAGCAGCCAACGCCACGTGCCGCACCAAACGATCCCACCATGAGAGCATCGTTTAGCGTGTTTCAAAGCCAAACAAGTAAATAAATATGTAGATAAGTTTTTGTCCGTGTAATTTAAAATAAAATAGAATAAAATATTTGGCGAAGCGGACGTGAAAATTTGTCAATCTACATGATTCTCGTATTAAAAAGTGCGGAGCACTCCAAAGTATGGAATAACTCCGGGTCCGACAGATGGCGACAGCGCTGTTTCGTCCTAATATGGGACTCGTCAGGCCACCGCAGTCGGTACAAACCATCATCTCGCCTTTGCATCGTATAAGCCATACTTATAATCAAAATACGGCAAATAAGACGACAAAGGCGACATCTCGATGGTCCACTTGATAATACAAGAACCATACAGATTAACAAAGTATTAGGACGAAACAGCGCTGTCGCCATCTGTCGGACCCGGAGTTATTCCATACTTTGGAGTGCTCCGCACTTTTTAATACGAGAATCATGTAGATTGACAAATTTTCACGTCCGCTTCGCCAAATATTTTATTCTATTTTATTTTAAATTACACGGACAAAAACTTATCTACATATTTATTTACTTGTTTGGCTTTGAAACACGCTAAACGATGCTCTCATGGTGGGATCGTTTGGTGCGGCACGTGGCGTTGGCTGCTTAAATAGCGGTATGCTTGCTTGCCAGTACCGAAAAATGCGACCCCTATCTTTTGGGCAGCGCGTTTCGTGTACTCGATTTTACATATTTCTGTTTTAATTCACCGTCGCGCCACCATATGACGGTTCTCTTACAAACTTTGTTAATCTGTATGGTTCTTGTATTATCAAGTGGACCATCGAGATGTCGCCTTTGTCGTCTTATTTGCCGTATTTTGATTATAAGTATGGCTTATACGATGCAAAGGCGAGATGATGGTTTGTACCGACTGCGGTGGCCTGACGAGTCCCATATTAGGACGAAACAGCGCTGTCGCCATCTGTCGGACCCGGAGTTATTCCATACTTTGGAGTGCTCCGCACTTTTTAATACGAGAATCATGTAGATTGACAAATTTTCACGTCCGCTTCGCCAAATATTTTATTCTATTTTATTATATATATATATATATATATATATATATATATATATATATATATATATATATATATATATATTCACCATTTTCAAAGCTCACTGTACATAAGAAAAGATTTTTTTTAAATAATTTTTTTGAGTATTCCAATAAAAAAAAATAATATACTTATCTCGGATGCATCCAGTACAAACCTACATTAACAACAATATAACTTACGATGAAATAAGTAATTATTCTCAAAGTGAACACAGTGATTTTTGATACCTTATCCTGTTTTAAGTTTTAAATATTTTCCTTTGTAAATCTTTTAAATAGTATATTTTACGTGTGATCCGTTGTATTTGTAAAAATATGTTGTTTAATATATACTTTATCAGTTATAGATTAATGTTAGAAAATAAAAAATCCTCCTGAGGAAGCTCAATATAAAGAGCGAAACGTTGAGAGAATAATTTTTTTTAATGAAGACTACCAAAAACCTATACCCAAGAAAATAATTATTTAATACGCCGAAATATACACTTATAATTTCCATGGAGTAGTATTTTTATGCCCAAATCTGACTGTGAAATTTTTCTGATCAGTGCAAAACTGCAAGATGTTTACGAGCTTTTGACGCATTTCTAGTTGTATCTACAAAAAAGGGTACGACTGTTTGGCCAAAAAATTAGTGAGATTTATGAAGTATAGCAATTTCATTTACAAATGTCTGTAAGATTCCCCCCCCCCCCCCCCCGGTCACAATATAGCTTGAACTCATTGTTCAAGGTTCCGGATTGTATTTGTAGTAAGGCACCTTTCCTGCCTACTAACTCTTGGTGAAGTATCTTCGCGACTGAAACATATCTTTTATACTTCGTTGCGGTAAACGCTTGTAGTGGGTTTATTGCAAGGCAGAACCACAATGAGCTTAAGGAATGGCCTTGAAATACTCCTTTTCATATTGTAATTGTATTAATATCGATGGTATCGCTGGATGGCACTTATAATAAGATCCTAATTTTCCAAGTTGACATGATGCGTTCTAGAAAGGAAAGAAAATGAATATCAACTCTATACATTCTCAGTATAGTTGTGCGTCTTTCATGTGACACTGAGTCGAAGGCCTTCTTATAATCCACTTAAGCAGCATAGAGATTTCTTCGGTTAGTACAGACTTGGTTACATATGACAGACTCAATAATCTATTGTTCCTTTGATCCCATTGTTCCCCTGTTGCATCCTTTCTGTTGATATAGAATATTTTTCATTTTATTAATTAATTCACTTTTCATTCATATTCATGTAATATATGTATTTATTTCCAGGCTAAAATATATAATTCGTCTAGAATCAACTGCCCCATTTTTTAACATTTTCTATACAATATTATATTTTTTATAAAATTGTTTGCGTGAGAAAAAAAAGTTTTAACAAAATATAACATTTAGAAACGATTTAAAATATTTTAACGTGCAAATATGAAATATTTCACATATAAGAAATCTTTCATATCATATAGAAATATTTTAAAAAAATGCATATTGTATTTCATACCCTGTATATACAATAATTTCACTTTTAAACAACATACTTATTTAGACATCCGTAAATAATAATTATAACCTTTACAAAATTCATTATGGGTGCCGAAACAACTGAACAATTTCCATCAGTAGCGGCTCGTGCCGTGTAAAAACCAGATTTCGTAGCAAAATTTAGCACTGCCAATAAAAAACGTAGTGCAAATTTTTATAAATTTTTGACTTTATACAATTCAATATTAATCAAAACGTAATCTGAAGAAACACTGTCAAAAAAACATGCAGATTGTTGGTGTTGATGTAGTTTTTCCAGCCCGCTGCCACTGATTTCCACTTCGTTTTCAATATACTTAAACCTATCAGTAAAATAAACGTAGAAAAAAAAAACTCTTTTAATGATTGGCTTTCTTCTAAAACAGACATTGTTCTCGGCGATTAGATTTCTTTTTTTGGAGGTGGATTTCTTTCAGGTATTACATTAAGTGTATTTGATCAGCTCGTGTAAAGAGACAAGAACGTTTTGTTTAGTTTCGTTCGGCGTTTTGTGTATGTATTCTTTTGTGTTAGTAAAGTTACAATAAAAAAAACACTTAAGGATAAAATTTCGAATATTTTTTGTAATTACTATTGTTTAAAAATCAATTTAATCATAAATGTTTATTTATTTTCTCTCGCACATTTTGTATTAAAAAATCCTTACATAATTTAAAAATTAAAGTGAACTGTAAGATAAGAAGCACCAAAGCCAAAAAAGAAATCATAAAGTTGGAAGATAAAGAAGGAAATAGGATATGTAAGAGAGACAGGATACTAGAAATTGTGGAATAGTTCCACAGAGGACTTTAAGAGAAGGAGAAGAGTGATCATTGTTAACTAGGAAGAAATACTAGCAATAACTACTTATAAAATTTGGTAAGTTTGTGGCGTACGAGAAATAGGAAAGTAGCAGGATATTATGAGGTGCTGAAAGGCATGCCAAAAGGAGCGGAATAGGCTTTACAACAAATGGGTACAACAGAAAGATATCTCTATGGACTGAGCAAACGTCTTAGTTGTGATGATATTCAAAAAGGGTGATGGAAAATACAGATAACTACAGACCGTAGATATAAAAACTATTCTCTGTGATAATGTAGTCATTAGCTGCCAGAACAAGAGGCGTTCAAAACGGGCTATAGTACCATAAAACATTTACAAACAGTAAGAAATTTAATAAAAAATATGACAGAACACTAAATACCAACTTGGATTAGATTTCAAGACTATAGAAAAGCCTTCGATATGCACCAGCCTTTAATGTTCTTATTGTAGTTGAAAAAATAACGTTTCAAGTAAATATTCTAATTTAGCCTTAAATTTCTTTCAGAATACGTGACTTAATTCATCAAAATTTATTTTTCCTATGAAAATTATCGACATATTTTTTCCACGATTATACACTAATAATACAGGTCTACAAGGTTCTGTTGTTGAGCAACTGGGGGTCATTTCCGAAGCAATTTGCTGTGTAGAATCCAATTCTGCGATCACAGTTGACCCATCATGTGAGGGTATTGAGATATGTGAGGTTATGTACTAAAAAAATGTTTTTTTTTGGCTACTGATACTACTTTTACCCTTCAAAATAAGCTATTGAGCAGTCACCTATGTTTCCTTGCAGAGTTACAACCATTTTAAGTCATGAAATATAGTGTGACCAATAAAGACTGCATCATTTGGGATTTTTTCTTATTAATAGTTTTCCGTTTCGAAATTTGACTTTGGTCTCAATTTCTGCTTCGATTGAGATGAAAATAAATCAGAAAAAAAATAGACAAGTGATTACGGTTATCTGTTAAATTGGGGTTATATCTCAAAATATCGAAGAAAGTTATTGGAAAAAGTTTTTCTAAATGCAATTTTTAGCCCATGTGCAAAATGCAGCTGTATAAGATAATTTAGATTTTTTGCTCATTTGTTACAAATTGCACCACTGTTGCAAAATAAGACTCAAACAAATTTTGCATATGGGCTAAAAATTGTATTTATAAAAACTTTGTCTTACAACTTTTTTCGGTATTTTGAGATATAACCCCACTTAAGGATAATATTTCGAATATTTTTTGTAATTACTATTGTTTAAAAATCAATTTACTCATAAATGTTTATTTATTTTCTCTCGCACATTTTGTATTAAAAAATCCTTACATAATTTAAAAATTAAAGTGAACTGTAAGATAATATAACCCCACTTTTTAATTTTTTTTTTGGAAAAAAATTTAAAATTTTGACAGACAATGCTAATTACGTGACTACCATTCTTTTGGGTTAATTTTCATCTCTATCGAAGCAGAAATTGATGCCAGAGTCAAATTTCGAATAAAGCTATTAATAAAAAAATCCCATATGATATGGGTTTTACTAGCCACACTGTATATTTTTCTACTGTATATATTTCTCTCGAAAAGTTGTACTTGGAGCTTTTTGAGGTCGCTGAGTATGAATATAAAGTTAAAAAATCGATTTTCATCAATTTCTAAGATGTCGGATTCAAAATGACCCATCAAAATTTACAAAAAAAAAATGATATTGGTGTATATAAATCTACAATACGTTATTCTGAAGGGTAGGAGTTGAATTAAATGATGTAATTAGAAAAAAAGGCAAAAAAAAATCTTGTGCATCCTACATATAACCTCAGAAGCAGCAAAAAAAATATTTTCGAATACATAACCTCAAATATCTCAAAATCCTGGCGTGATAGGCCAATTCTGACCTCACATTTGAATGCTACACAGCAAATGACCCCCAGCTGCCCAAAAACAATCATGACCCCATTTTTGATAAATTTATGTAAAGTTAATTTGTTTTATTTGTACTTCTAGAATAATCAACAATATCCTTGACCAAATGAAATGGGCAGATCAGACCCGGGACCCCAGAAATACAAGGAGTCAAACAAAACCGACGGCAAGTTTTCGCAAAAAGTACATCATCAGGACAAATACTGGACCGAATTGGTCTATAGGGCAAACACTAAAGAAATTGTTACTGGGTAAGAAAAAAATTATAATTAATTTTCATTTTAATTAGTGCGTGAAAAAAAATGTTTAGTCCAGAATTGCCATTCATTTAAAAAAAAATAACAGTACACAACTTTTTAGCATTAGATACAATACAACTCCTGGACAGGGCGATAGATTTTCGGCAAGATATCCCCCAGTTAATCATCCCAGGGTTATGAGAAGCAGGAGCGAACATGACTGCTCGATTGCACATTATGAATATTATTTGAAACACAATTTGTATATAAAAAGTGCTGTTGAAAAACAAAATGTGAGTAGAAAAGACTAAAATTGTAAAAGTAATAAGTATTTTTTTAAGGGAAAATGTAAGAGCTTGGTCATTCTGGTAGTGGCTGTTTATACTCCATCGAAATTAGATCAAAAAAGAGCTGTTTTGTTAACAAAACTGTAACATTGTTTTTTTTTGCTGGAATGTGTTCGGCATTCTATAAAACTGAAAGACCTGTGCGAAAAAAAATGGCGGACCAAAAATGGTTACGATTTTCGGTTTTTTTGAGTTTATCTCAAGAAGTAAAAATTGTATCGAAAAATATTTCAAACAAAAGTTGCAGAGAATTAAAAAACCTATCGATTTATATAACATAAGTTGTAGATGACGCCACTAGTTATCGAGATATATTTTTTTTTCGACTAAATTTACCATTTTTGTTGTTTTAAAAAACAAGACATTTATTAACAAATTACCAATTTAAAATTTAACACAAATATAGGTATTATTATTCTAAAAAAGTGTGCCAAACCAGGAATCTGCGAGTTTTTTATTTTACGAAAAATTTGATATCAAAGTTGAAAATTCAACCTCAACTTTCCGCTTTCCTAATTAAGATACAATGCTCAATTTTAATGGAAATTGTTTGTATTGTTTTATGTTTTGAAGATCTATTAAAAAAATTTTTTTTTCAATCGTTGGCCGAGAAATTCTGCAAAAACCAATTTTTGCACCAAAAAAATTGCGATAACTTTTCACCGGATGGAGATAATTTTTTTTTAATGCGTGCATTGGATTTAGATGTATCATTTCCCATCTCAAAAATAAAATTAAATTTTGGATGAAAAAAAAAACGTTTTTTTTTTCAAAAATTCATAATGGCGGGGCAAATGAATATTAAGGGCTCAAATTTGCAGAAGACGCTTTTTAATACTTGTACTTTACCTGGGAATTTTTTGGATCCAAGAAATACACTTCAATACGATCTGTGAACCTTCGAAAATTGACCGAATCTAATCGAAAATAGCTGCTGCAGGCCGCTGTCGGCGGGTTGCCATAGTTCAGGCGCATTATTCATTGGCGCTTCAAGGAAACTTACGCATCACAAGTAACATTTATAATATTGATGTTGTTTTATTAATTTATATGATAGTAACAATTTGTTTAGATTAATTATTAATTTGTTTATTAACAAAATTTTTACAAAAAATTTATAGAGAAAATCATACAAATATTCAATTATGTATTACATATTATACTGTTTTTTCCTTTATATTATTATTACCTAATAGTTTATTATAAAATTCCTTATAGAAGTTTTCCTAAAAACTTTGTTAATAAACTATTAGGTGATAATAATATAAAGGGAAAAACAGTATAATATGTATTATATAACTGAATATTTGTATGATTTTATCTATAATTTTTTGTAAAAATTTTGTTAATAAACAAATTAATAATTAATAAGACTCAACAAATTGTTAATTACTATTGATGCATAAGTTTCCTTGAAGTGCTAATGAATAATGCGCCTGAACTATGGCAACCCGCCAACAGCGGCCTGCAGCAGCTTTTCCTAAAAACTTTGTTAATAAACTATTAGGTGATAATAATATAAAGGGAAAAACAGTATAATATGTATTATATAACTGAATATTTGTATGATTTTATCTATAATTTTTTGTAAAAATTTTGTTAATAAACAAATTAATAATTAATAAGACTCAACAAATTGTTAATTACTATTGATGCATAAGTTTCCTTGAAGTGCTAATGAATAATGCGCCTGAACTATG
This sequence comes from Diaprepes abbreviatus, assembly GCA_034092305.1. Lineage (NCBI taxonomy): Eukaryota > Metazoa > Arthropoda > Insecta > Coleoptera > Curculionidae > Diaprepes > Diaprepes abbreviatus. Next base: position 1,172,542 of record JASJET010000322.1, on the reverse strand, counting down.
GCAACCCGCCAACAGCGGCCTGCAGCAGCTATTTTCGATTAGATTCGGCCCAAGTTTCGAAGGTTCACAGATCGTATGGAAGTGTATTTCTTGGATTCAAAAAATTCACAGGTAAAGTACAAGTACTAAAAAGCAACTTCTGCAAATTTGAGCCCATAATATTCATTTGCCACGCCATTATGAATTTTTGAAAAAAAAACGTTATTTTCATCTAAATTTTTTTTTAAGATCGGAAATGATACATCTAAATCCAATGCATGCATTAAAAAAAAATTTTGTCTCCATCCGGTGAAAAGTTATCGCAATTTTTTTGGTGCAAAAATTGGTTTTTGCAAAATTTCTCGGCACACGATTGAAAAAAAAAAATTAATAGATCTTCAAAATATAAAACAATACAAACAATTTCCATTAAAATTGAGCATTGCATCTTAATTAGGAAAGAGGAAAATTGAGGTTGAATTTTCAACTTTGACATCGAATTTCTCGGAAAGTAAAAAACTCACAGATTCCGGGTTTGACAGTTTTTAGAATGATAATACCTATATTTATGTTAAATTTTAAATCGGTAATTTGTTAATAAATGTCTTTAAAAAAAAAAACAAAAACCATAAATTTTGTCGGAAAAAATATATCTCGATAACTAGTGGCGCCACCTATAATTTATGTTATATAAATAGATAGGTTCTTTAATTCTCTACAACTTTTGTTTGAAACATTTTTCGATGCAACTTTTACTGTTCGAGATAAACTCAAAAAACCGAAAATCGTGACCATTTTTGGTCCGCCATTTTTTTTTTCACAGGTCCTTCAGAGTTACCATCGACATATGTCTTATAGAATGCAGAAGTGAATACATTCCAGCAAAAAAAAAACCAATATTACATTTTTGTTAACAAAACAGCTCTTTTTTGATCTAATTTCCATGAATATTAATGTTCCTTAAATAATCCACCAACAAAACCAAACATAATTAAGCAAAATGTGTTTTTAGGTATTAAGTTTTCAAGTAAAAAAAGTTTCCATAAGAGACTACATTCCCAAAAGTCTAACTCAAGAGGTCAATATGGGCATGTGGATTTAAAGGGAAAATGAAACCTTCACCCAACCAGAGGACCTGTAATGTGCCAAAAAAATATTTTAGGTTATTCAGTGATCAATACTCTTTAAAAAAATATTTGTGCCAAAATTAGAACGTAGTATTTTTAAAAACATTCGAGTTTAATGAAATCATAGTGAAGTGAAACAGTTAAAGGAAAAAACTGATTTATAGTTTTAATAAGTTTCAAATCTAGTCACAGTCTAACAGTAGCTATTTATCAACTTTCAAGATATATATTCTAGTCATGTCACTGCTAGGAGTAGCAGGACAAGTAGCCCATTTTGCCGTGGGGCTAGGAGCGAACCCTTTGACAATTTTAGGCCTGGTTCCAGTTTTTGCAGCCGGTCTTGTGTTCATGCAATATATTTCAGTCGATCCAGAATCTCATCCTACCAATATAAACAAGGTTAGGAATATTTTTTAATGTGTACATTCCGATCAACTGATTTATCATACTTTGATTTTTCGACTTAATGTTCATTTCTTCTTTTTAAAGGTGAGACCAGAATACGATTTTATTGTAATAGGAGCGGGATCGGCGGGGGCGGTGGTGGCATCCAGACTTTCGGAGATAGAGAGCTGGAACGTTTTGCTTCTGGAAGCCGGAGGGGATGAAAATGAGGTGACCGACATTCCATCTTTGAGTGGGTAAGATAAATTTCAATGTTAATTATTGTTAATACTCTACAAATTTAGTATTGACAGGAAATTATCGTTGTTTCAGATACATGCAGATGTCACAGTATGACTGGATGTACCAAACTACACCACCAACAGACTCAGCGTACTGTTTAGCAATGCTCGGTGACAGGTGCAATTGGCCACGTGGAAAAGTAAGAATGAATATATTTTAATCATTATACAAAAACTTGGAATAATTTATAGTATAGGGAGGTTCAACAAAAACTCAAATTTCGTCTGGAAATAATCAAAAAATTTGAGTGGACGTTTTCAGTATTATTAGTCGGGAAGCTCAATGGGTTTTCGTAGCCGATGAAGAAATATGGCTCAATCAAGGTTCTTATATGTGTTTTCACCCATGACTATGAATATCGAGGGTAAATTCTAGAAAAATTGTCAGGTAATTTGTTATAAACAAAAAATTGTTAATAATTAAAAAATATATACATTTTTTTTAAAATAAAAAATATTTGCGTATTCCTCGGTCGATTCTAAGTAAATATATATATATATATATATATATATATATATATATATATATATATATATATATATATATATATATATATATATATATATTTGGAGAGACACCAGCAACATTCCCATTTCTAGTGTAAAAGACAGAGTCGGATCTATTTTTCTGATTTCGAAGATCTTGGAGGGGAGCAATCGCAAAAAAAAACAAATTGTCAACGGAGGGGGAGATGCCAGCAGCATACATATTCCTAGTATAAGAAGAAAAATCGGGTCTATTTCCCTGAACTCAAAGCTCTTGGAGGAGGGGAGCGATCGCCTCCACCGCCCCCCCCCTTTGATCCGCGCATAATATATATATATATATATATATATATATATATATATATATATATATATATATATATATATATGTATTCATTGTTTACTTTGTTTGTGGCAGCCGCTAAGGTTAGACGGGTTTTTATGGGCTAGGCGATATTCGTTTGTTAGAAGAAATGGATCAAATTTTGCGTAAAAAATGAAATAAAGTGTCACAAAGTATCTAAAATATTACCATAAGCCTATGGTGAGTCTGCTATGAGTAAAACAAAAATTTACGAGTGGTATGAGCGTTTCCAAGATGGCCGTGAACACGACGAACGCCTCGGACGCCCCAGCACATCAACAACCGATGAAAAAGTAGAAGAAGTGAAAGAAATGTTTATGCCAAGAGGTCAAACGGTCAATAAGGAGTACTACCTACAAATTCAACGCCGTTTGAGTGAAGTAATCTGAAAAAAACGCCTGAATGTGTGTAAAAACAATTCATGGCTTTTGCATCCCGATAATGCACCTGCTGACACTTCATTGCTGCTGCAAGATTAAGTATCACATAAAAACCTCTTAAAACAGACAGAATAGGAAAGAATACTAGTCTAGCATTGCTTCGAATAAGAATACAACAGACAAGAACAAGTTTAAATTTCGTCGACTGCCAATATATATATATATATATATATATATATATATATATATATAATTACAAGAGACATTTTTTGCTTTGAATCAACAAGGAACATGAAAATATTTTTTATTTTTCAAAAAAAAAAAACAATTTTTTTGTTTATAACATTTAGCGGGACCTCTCGACATATTTGTAATCAGCGGGCCAAAATACATATAAAAACTACGGCTACGAAAACCAACTGGGCTCCTGGACTATTATTGTTTACCATTCAATGAGTACTATTCGTGAATTAACAATGCTTACCTAATTTAAATCTTACCCAACTCACCAAAATTATGTCTGAGTTGACATCCGAATTATTTATTTAATTGTCAGAAATATCTGACAAGAATTAATTTTGAAACTCTATAAAAATTAAAACTATCTTTACTGTTATCTGGAAAATGACATAAATTTATACTTTCATTATACTTAGTTAAAAGACAATTATGATTTTACAATTATTTAATTGATTACGGCGTAAATGCGGCTAAAAAAAAATGTTGCATGCGAGTACTTAAAATATAAATGAAAGTGAAAGTTACACAATATCCTCAAGTATGAACAACATATGTTTGACAAATTGTCAATATTGATGAGAGAGAAGTTTTTGCATATTTACATAGCAAATTCGAAAAGTCTATTCACTTGCGTTATAATAAAACCAATTTCAATTTATATATATATGTATATATATATATATATATATATATATATATATATATATATATATATATATATAAATATATACATCCTACATCATTCGTATAACTTTTAGGTTATGGGCGGCTCCAGCGTCCTCAACGCCATGATCTATGTCCGAGGTAACCGCCACGATTACGACCAATGGGCACTGGACGGCAACACTGGCTGGTCCTTCGACGATGTACTGCCATATTTTCTAAAATCTGAAGATAACAGGAATCCATATTTGGCGAAAACATCGTACCATTCCACCGGGGGGTATTTGACGGTGCAGGAATCCCCTTGGAGAACGCCACTGAGTATAGCGTTCCTGCAAGCTGGGAGAGAATTGGGGTATCAAGTCAGAGATTGCAATGGAGAGTTGCAAACTGGATTTATGTTGTCCCAAGGTATAAAAGTATAAACACCCTCACACACTTTAAAAAAAATAAATTGGAATAATTACGCAACCGCCAAATTACTTTCAGGAACCATTCGACGAGGCTCCAGATGCTCCACCTCCAAAGCCTTCATCCGTCCAGTCCGTAACAGACCTAATTTACAAATTGCCATGTTCTCGCAGGTGACGAAAATCATGATCGACCCGAAAACCAAGATGGCATACGGTGTCAAGTTCATAAGAAATAACCGACCTCATTTTGTCAAAGCGAAAAAAGAGGTCATATTGAGCGCAGGGGCCATCGGAAGTCCGCACATTCTTATGTTGAGTGGAGTAAGGATTATTCTTAATATTATATAACAATTTTTTTTTTTTCATTCGTATTTAACTACTTAAAATATGAAGGAATGATTTCAGTGAGCATTAATTTTTAGGTCGGTCCTAAAACAGATTTGGAAGAATATAAAATTCCTGTTATAAGTGACCTAAAAGTGGGATACAACCTTCAAGACCATATAGGTCTAGGAGGACTCACATTCATTGTAAATGACCCCGTAACATTTACAAAATCAAGATATCAAACTATGCAAGTCGCCATGGAATATATCTTAAGGGAGAGAGGCCCGATGACTTCTCTAGGAGGCGTAGAAGGCCTGGCTTTCGTTAACACCAAATACGCCCCGAAATCTGGTACCTGGCCAGATATTCAGTTCCATTTTGCACCCAGCAGCATCAACAGCGACCCAGATCAGGTAAAATGAGTAAAACGTCAAACGATATCTTTAAAAACACATTTTTCTTTCTAGGTTCGTAAAATAACAGGTCTCCGAGATAGCATCTACAACACAGTCTACAAACCACTCAAAAACGCTGAAACCTGGACCATTTTACCCCTTCTTCTACGCCCTAGAAGCTCCGGTTGGATTCGACTCCGATCTAAAGACCCCAACGTGTACCCAGACATTATCCCTAACTACTTCACTCATAAAGAAGACGTGCAAGTACTCACAGAAGGGATCAGAATCGCTCTGAACGTCTCCGCATCCAAAGCTTTCCAAAGATTCGGATCCAGACCTCACAAGATACCATTTCCAGCCTGTAGGCAGTACGATTTTGATACAGACGAGTACTGGGAGTGTGGTATACGGCATTTTACCTTTACAATCTACCATCCGACGTCTACGTGTAAAATGGGACCTGCTACAGATCCTGATTCCGTTGTAGATCCTAGATTAAGAGTCTACGGTGTGGGGAAGCTTCGGGTAGTAGATGCGTCGATCATGCCGAATATTGTTAGTGGAAATACCAATGCACCTACAATTATGATCGGCGAAAAGGCTAGTGATATGATTAAAGAGGATTGGGGTATAAGAATGATATAGGTTTTTTAGGAAGTTATATACGTATATATATATATATATATATATATATATATATATATATATATATATGGTGGAAAAAAGTATGGAAACTTTTAGAATCACAAGTTTTATTTCCTTCTGCAAGGAATTTTCAAATGACAATTGAAAATAACTATGGAAACTTTTAAAATTTCATTAAAAAACATTGTTGTAAACATACGACTAACAGTTGTTTAGTATTTTGTGGAATACCCTTTAGCATTTAAGACTGCCTGGCATCTTCTAGACATCGTGTCAACTAATTTTTAGAGAGTTCCTAGAGGAATTTGCGCTCACACTGATTTAATGATATTAAACAGTGGTTGTTGATTTTTAATATCGGAATGCATTCGAATACGGCGATCTAAGACATCCCAAATATGTTCAATTGGCTTTAAGTCTGGGGATTGGAATGGCCACTCAAGTATAGTTATATTTTCTCACCAAACCATTGTTTTACTATTTTAGACGAATGCTTCGGATCATTTTCCTGTTGAAATATCCACCATAATGGCATCTCTTCTGCAAATGGAAGCACTGTATTATCTAATATTTGTTTATATTGAAATCGGTCCATTTTATCCTGATGATGTGCCCTATCCCAGATCAAGAAAAACATCCCCAGCCCATTATGTTCCCTCCTCCATGTTTCACAGTAGGAATTTGGTACTTTGCCTTGAATCTTGCGCCAATTGGTCTTCTTACATACTTCCTGCCATTAGATCCAAATAGTGAAAATTTGCTTTCGTCACTCCAAAACACCATATTCCATTTTTCTGTAGACCAAAAAAGATGAGCTCTAGCAAACTCTATTCGGGTCTTCCTATTCTTCTTTGATAGAAGCAGCTCTTTAACAGACCATAAGGCCTCCATTAAGTAGACGATTGCGTACAGTTCTACTTGTCACTTTAACACCAAAATGCTCCGAGATTTCATTTTTTATTTTTCTGGATGTTTTTCTGTGATCAAGTTTTGAGATCCTTAAAATAATTTTATCGATTTGAGAAGTAGTTTTACAAGGTCTTCCCGACTTAGGCGCATTTCTTACATCACCACGACTATCATATTTTTGTATTATTTTCGTTACGGTACTTTTCGAAATGTTTAAATATTTTGTAATCAAGGACCTTTTTCTCCTCATTTTAAATATTTCCACAATTTTTTGTTTAAAATCACATGAAAAGGAACGGTGTTTTGGTATGATAAATTAATATTTTTACACAGAATACTTTAAAACCAAAATATAAATAGTTTTCATACATTTTTCCACAACTATATATATATATATATATATATATATATATATATATATATATATGTATATTATATTATTTTAGGTTTAAATTTATTGGGTTTTAAGATCCATTTGATAAAAACAAGTTTTTTCTCTAAAGTAACATTTTGATATTAACCTTTCGATCATATATTTGGCCTTCATCAGGATAAAATAAGGTAAAAAAAATATGTGAGATCTAGAAAAACATACAGAAATTAAAATTTTTTAAATAAAATATTCTTGGTTAGATTACCTTGAACAAAAACAGGAAAAATATAGTTAACTAATAAAAATGATAAAAAAGTACAAACATTCTAAAAATTAATAAAAACTATATGTGAGCTTGTATCGCAAATAATATATATTTTTTATATTTGTGTAATGACATTTGATATCAAAATAAAATTACACCTCATTCTTGGTTTTTTGCATTATTAGGTGTGATTTCTTGTTTCTATATAAGTTGGTTATGTTATAATAGATTTTACTGAGGTTATCTGCACCTGTTTCAGGGAAAGACAGTCTCATTCATTTAGATTCCTAGCCACGTTGGTATTTACGGAAATGAAAAAGCAGACATACAAACTATATGAAATCAAAGACCTTTTATTTTTAAACCTGGATTAGAGGGATATCCCAAGGTTCCCATTATCACTGAAGACTAGGCTGAGAGTTGGTCATACAAAATTAACTTATGGTTATCTGATGGAGCGTTCTGATCCTCCTATATGGGAACAATGCAACACTGTTATCACAGTTAAGCAAATTTTGTCTCATGTCCAAAGTTCCCCTGTTATCTCTCAGATCAGATGAGGCTTTCTCCAAAAAAAAAAACTTGCATGTTAAACACAAAAGAGATAATAGCATTTCTTAAAACTTCTTTGATATCTCTTATTTAGGATTAATTCGGTTGTCGTTTTGTTTTTAATTATATTTTTTTCGTTATAAGTTGATAATGTATATCCATATATTTATCTAATTTTTATATGTTTGTAAGTCTACCAATATATTTGTTAAATTGGTACTTTGTCATAAAAAAGTTTTAAAGATAACAACTTTAAAGAACACTAAAAAATCCTTAAGTGTTGACATGTCCTAAATTAATACAAATTTTTATTTTTAATTTTTTATTTATTTACACTGCCCTACAGGACCAGAGTCCTTACTATTAGGCCGGAAAAAGAACAGAGTTACAGAAATCCTAAAGTTATATACATAATGCAGACAGTAAAATAAGGATAACATAGCCTATAAATCAATAATTGTAAATAAACGATTTGACAACCGAATAAATGCAGTAAAATATATCAAAATTGTCTTTCAGGAGATCATAAAGGGAACACATCGAGTATAATGGGGAGAATTGTAATACATTTCTTCTTGGTTTCGGTAAATAGCAAAATACTGGAGATCTAGTTATGCCTGGAAGATAAAAATGAACTCTCGACGATGCCAGATAACTGAGGCATACTCCAATCTGCTTCGTATAAGACAATAATATAAAGTGCTTATGACCTAGAGCGACTAAAATTCATGATTAAATCTCACTAGAAAGCCCAACTTTCGGTAAGATCTCGATACTGCATCATTAATATGATTGACAAATGTGAGCCTGCAGTCAAACGTGACTCCCAGGTCCTTAATGCAGTAAACTCGTCTTAAAAAAGCACCGTTGATTCCACAATCATGCAGCAGAAGTATTCTACTTCTTGAGAATGATATAACATTGCACTTGTCTACGTTGAGAAGCAGTTTGGTTTTTTTCCACATCAAGCATTTTATTTCATGAGATCTATTTCAAGGCTCAAGCAATCGCCAGGATTTTGTATGTCCCGGATTATCTTTAAATCGTCTGCATAAAGTAGAAAGCTGTTATTCAACCGATATGTGATATCGTTAATAAAAATGTTTAAAAGTAAGGCACCCAAAACAGATCCTATGAATCTATCTATCAATCAATATATATATATATATATATATATATATATATATATATATATATATATATATACAGGGTGTCCAAGATAAGGATCCTAAGCATGGGGATCTCGGAAACAGTTGGAGATACGAGGTCGGTTAAATTAGAGAAAAGTTGCGCAATTTAGTGCTAAATTAAACGCAGTTAAAAAAATTTAAAAATTTCAAACAGTTCCGGAGATTTCCGGAAAAAAACGAAATTTGGCAAAATCGTTTTTAATTTTTGCAGGCTTTATTTAAAGAGATATCAGAAAATAAAAGGTAGATTCTCATTGCCACTTTTTATTTTTTATAATATGGTCTAAACAAAATTTAAATCCGACGTTTCGTTTCTGAGATACCATCATGAACTTTCATTTTTTATATGGAACAAAAAAAAGTATCCCATGTATTTGATAGCATTTTTTATTACAAATTCAACGATGTATCACCCTTGCATATCGAATACGTAGTTCAAGTACTTTCCATAAGAGCTCCGTGAGAGCGAGAGAGAAAGGTATATCAGTTTTATAAAAGCCAATGAACTACACACTTGATATGCAAGTGTGATACACCGTTGAATTTGTAATAAAAAATGCTATCAAATACATGGGATACTTTTTTTTGTTCCATATAAAAAATGAAAGTTCATGATGGTATCTCAGAAACGAAACGTCGGATTTAAATTTTGTTTAGACCAAATTATAAAAAATAAAAAGTGGCAATGAGAATCTACCTTTTATTTTCGGATATCTCTTTAAATAAAGCCTGCAAAAATTAAAAACGATTTTGCCAAATTTCGTTTTTTTCCGGAAATCTCCGGAAGTGTTTGAAATTTTTAAATTTTTTTAACTGCGTTTAATTTAGCACTAAATTGCGCAACTTTTCTCTAATTTAACCGACCTCGTATCTCCAACTGTTTCCGAGATCCCCATGCTTAGGATCTTTATCTTGGACACCCTGTATATACCTGTTTTTGAGTTTATATTTATAGCATTTTTTTTTAATTTCTAACATTTCATAAAATTTCCGTTTTTTGTGTGGTATTCTATTGAAACAGGACACTTTTTCGATTTTCATAAAGCGAAAATTATTAAAACGGAAAACCACGTAGAAAAACGGGTATTTTATGAAATATTAGAAATAAAAAAAAAATTAAAAAAACTATAAACTCAAAAACAGATACAGATAACCTCAGTAAAATCTATCATGTTATAATATAACCAATTTATATAGAAACAACAAATCACACCTAACACAAAAAAAAAACTAAGAACGAGATGGAAAAAATATATACCAACGCATAGTAAGTATCAGAAATTTTAGTTGTCATTTTATTTTCATGTCAAATATCATTACACAGTTACATGTAATACAAAATTAAGGAATAATATTTATTAATTTTTAAAATATTTGTATTTTTTATCACTTTTACTCAGTGAATGAGTTAACTTTATTTTTCCTGTTTCTGTTCAGAAAATTTAAACACTAATTTTTTACTTTATTTATAAAATTTTAATTTTAGGTATGTTTTTCTAGATCTTAAACATTTTTCTAAATTATTTTGTTCTTTTTAATAAAAGCCGAATATATGACCAAAAAGTTAACTTAAAAATTTTATTCTGAAAAAAAAATTTATGTTCACCTTGAAACCCAATTAAATTTTACCTAAAATTATATATATATATATATATATATATATATATATATATATATACATATACCGTGTCAATGCAAATACAACAACGATATGAAAGTGCTCAAAAGGAAATCTAAACAAAAACAAATAATAGCTCCTAAAAATTAAAAAAAAAAATTAGAAATCTAAAATAAAAATGAAATACTCCAGATATAGGTCACAAATAAAACCATTAGAACATAAAAAATGTAAAATAATCGTAGACGAAGTAGAGATACCTCTAAAGAAAGTGAGACTCAAAAAAAACACTAGGTAAAAATAAAATATGGCGGAAGATACTTAAAGATGCAAATATCTTTTCTGAACAAGTATCTACACTAAAATGAAATAATATTGAATTAGATTAATGCACTAACAATTCTTCTCTAAAGAAAAAAGAGATAAAAACCTATATATATATATATATATATATATATATATATATATATATATATATATATATATATATATATATATATATAAGGCAAGCTATCTCTAAGATGTGAATTAATCTCCATGGCAAAGAATTAAATCATCTAATCATGACCCAAATTGTGAACCTAAAAATAAAGCTACAAACGACAGAAAATAAATATAGGATGGAACAACTTGATTCACCTATGAAGCAAAGAAGAAAAAGATGGCTCCCACAGATGCGATTACCCTAGTACGCTAAACAGATATGGTAAAGACTTTATAACAGTAAAGCTGTAATTTATTTATTATTTTTTATATTTATTCCTTAAAGTGAACATTTTTCTGAGAATTACTCACATACTTCCTGAACTAGAACAATTAATTTTGTGTTCATTAAACATTGTCTATAAAAATAAAATATAACTGTATAAATTGTATATTATAAATTGTAAACTTACTTTTACCAATTATTCTTGTGATCGTTAAAATTTTATTTTTATTTCCCCTAGTCATAATATTTAATGTATTTAAATCAATTGTGTACTCGTTTGTACTTTCTTTGTGACTTTGTAAATAATTGTTATATAACAAATGTATATAATGTAGTATATCCTTAAAAACTGTTAATTTTTACTCTTCGATGATCATTTGCTTCATTATAGAACTTTCTCGAATAAATGTGTATTTTATATTTACTTGAATTCCCTTATATATATTTATCTAAAAAATTAATTTAATAGAGAAAAATTCTTGATGGGTAAAAAAAAAATTATTTTCTCTAAAATGTATTTGTATTTCGTGACAATTTATAAACATCAGTTTTTGCTGATAAAAGTGAATTCAAAACTATAAACAGTTCTGGGTTGATTTTAATCAAAAAATCGAAAATTTCATCCAAAAGAGAAGTCGCAAAAGGGGATGTATAACAAGGTTGCCTTTTGTACTTGTCAGTGTTTAATACACCTAAAGCTCGAGTTAGGAGCAACAATTGCTTCTGCTATTTCCTTATCAATATTATGGTTTTCAACTGGTGGAGATTTTTCAATACTGGATATAAAGTTGGAAGGTAACAAAGCTGATGAAGCTGAATTATTGAGATCTATTTTCTTAATATAAAATTGCAATATGTAGTGTGCTTTCCACCCAGCCGTTTCAAAGAAAATAATTATTTGAATTAAAATTACACCACACCACTGAACCAGAACACAAATAGTAATATAACAAAATGATTACGAATTATTAACCCTTGACAATTTATAGATAAACAAGTAAGCGAGTACTGGCAAGAATTTTTTAGCAGCTAAACTGCTAAAAACAAATACTGACAGAGGAAAATATATTTTGATTGTTTATTTGGCGAATGAAAAAGTGAAAACTAATAGAAACCCTACGCAGTTCAGTTTATAATACAGTGATTTATGCTAAATCAAAGTCAACCCAACCATGAGTATGAAGTTTCCAAAAGTCAATTCCAAATAATACTATTTTTAAACTTCTTGTTTACCTTGAAAAAAAAAACTTAAAAGTGATTTTTAAAGTTGGTAAAAAACATGGTTCTCGTTAACCTTGTCCGGTAAGTATTTATCTCAAAAAATAAAGGCATATAATGGATATATTTTTTAAATTCTTAAATTTCTTGAATAGGCTGAGATGACAATTTTTCTTCGCAATAAGAAATTATCTGTTATTTATATTTTTGTGTAAAAATAAAGAGCCAAAAAATTGGCTTTGTCACCGTTGAGATAGATTTTACTGCATAAAAAGATTTCTAAAAGAATAGTTAAAAGACTGTGAAAAATTGCATAAAAATGATTCATTAATTAGTGCGTTAAAGTACATCGATAAGCGTAGAGACACAGTCAAGAGCTTAAATGTGTATCACCTTAATACCAAGTGAACCAGTTTTAATACTCTATTTCCTTCATCGAAAGACAAAGAAAAATATAGTTTTGTTAGGTTCTGAACAGCACCGTAGGTAATTGAATTAAACCAACCTAGAAAATAGGTTTAATTTCTTTCCAGTAATTTAATTACTACCAACTGAGCTTTTAATTCAGGTGATAAAATAATTATAACTGGCAGTTGATTAGTAATTGTTTTTACATTCCATTACTTTCGAAGTAACTGCAATTACTTTTAGTAGTGCAATTATCTCGAAATTAATTGCAATTTGGTAAAAGTAATTCAACTATTTTTTAAAGTAATATCCTCATACATAAACCATTTACTAATTTTTTAATGACTGAGCAAAAAAGGGGGCAATTATATTGTTTCGCTTACATTACAATATATTTCATCTTATTGTCAAGAAAATCAAAAAAAAATGTCGATTTTTTTATTTTAAAAATAAATCCAGCTTTTAGATCACATTCCATAAAATTAACTGTGTAAAATTTCAAATTTCCAATTTCAGAACGAAACTTTAAAAGAACAGACGCAAGACAGCGAAGTATTTCGATGATACTATGAAGAATATTAAGACAATAAAAGATGATAAAAATTATCGACATAAAATGAGATCGCCGCACAACTTTATCGACACTTTTTGTTACACATTATAGTTTAATCCATTTCAAAATCAATGTTCAATATCAAAGCCACTATATTTTCATCGCACTCCATTCCGTAAAGAGAAAGTCATGAACAATGGGCGATCTGTACGATGCCTTGAGCGGAGAGCGCAAAAGATATTTAAAGATACAAACGAGTACGAGGGTGGTTCGATAAGTTCTCGGTCTAAAACCTTGAGATGACGCCCTGCAAACTTTCAGATGTTTGCGTGCAGTTGCTTGTTTGTGGCGATTGAGTGAACTCATAAGATTCGATATTTTGTGAAAGATGGATAAAATTGATGTTCGAACGGTTATAAAGTACTTTATTTTAAAGGGCTTAACTCCTACGGACATTAAAAATGAGTTAGATTCGACTTTAGAGGATTTAATCATGGTCGTACATCAATTCAAGATGATGAGCGCTCGGGACGCCCAAAAACCGCTACAACGGCTGAAATTGTCACAAAAATTCACAATGTCATACTTCATGACCGCCAACTGAAAGTACGAGAGGTTGCTGATATAGTAAACATCTCGATAGATCGTGTCCACTACATTTTACATGATGTTCTTGGCATGAAAAGCTTTCTGCGCGATGAGTGTTAACAGTCGACCAAAAACGCCTTCGAATGAACACTTCGCAAGAGTGTTTGGACTTATTCAGACGCAATCCTGCTGAGTTTCTTCGACGTTTTATAACTGTAGATGAAACATGGATTCACCATTACACGCTAGAGACAAAACAGCAGTCTAAACAGTGGGTGGGGGCAGGTGAAAGTGTGCCAAAAAAAGCAAAAACAGTTCCGTCTGCAGGAAAAGTCATGGCAACAGTTTTTTAGGATTCACATGGCATGGTGCTTATAGACTATTTAGAACAAGGCAAGACCATCACCGGGGAGTATTACGCTTCACTACTGGACCGTTTGCAGCATGTGATTAAGGTTAAACGTCCACATGTTGCCAAAAAAAAGTGCTCTTTCATCTGGATAACGCGCCTGCATACAAATCTGTGGTTGTTGCTGCAAAACTCCATGACCTACGTTTCGAAGTGATTCCACATGCGCCATATTCGCCGTATGTTGTTTTCTTTTATATATGTGCAATCAGCTTTCAGTGCCCTCAGTCGTATTTCATAGCAAAATACAAATTTACATCTGACAGTAAAGCAGCAGGAAAAAGTAGCTATGATTTTAAAGTAAGTAAAATTATCATTATAACTTAATCTCTTGTTTACTGTAAAGTCAAAAGAGATAAAATTTGATCATCAGTGACGCCACCACTGAGATATTTTGCCCCCGAAAGCTTTAATCTTACGTCCGTAGAGGGCGTTAGCATCCGTATATTGAATAACTCATTTCCGATTTGGCCTGAGCATCTTAAATATTTTTCATATAAAATGTAAATTGAACTATTCTATGTCGTTCTATAACCAGAAGTCCCTGTCTATGATCAAACAAAAAACTCTACCCACTCTTTCAGCCGTTTCTGACACATTTTGCTCATTTTTATTTTTGTCGAGTAGATCAAAAATTACGGATCAAAGGCAAAACCTTTGGACATACAAACAAATTATTATATTGCAATATTGCGATTTTATTTAAATATTGTTTTGTTGGCTTGGGAAAATTGTTCACATACTGCTAAAATTTTCTTGACACATCCCTTACGGTTTTAATTACATAACAAAGATAGGGTTTCTTCGACATATTTCTAAACATTTATATGACCTTTAATGCTTATTAGTTTTTAGCATTCATAAAATGTTTATATTCCTGGTCTCAGATCCATATACAGAGTGATCATTTAATATCTTCATTCACTGGAATAACTACAGTTTTTTACAAGTCTTAGTTACAGGCGACAGTTTTATATCACCACAGTTTCTGTTTCAAAAATGGCAAGTTAAAAGATATCAATTTCCAAACTGTATAGGAGCTATAGATGGGACGTACAATAGCATAACAAGATCTCATTGAAGAGGATCTAAAAACAATATTTATTCATTTATTAATTAAGGACATACATGACACGCAAATAATACAACGAACAAGAAATATATCTGCAAATCCACAAAAGAAAAAAACATCAAATTGCAATAAACAAAAATATGTCATAAAAATTGTCAAATTTTAATCAGAATACTTAAATATGATTCACCCAGAAATAAAATCTCTTTTTTGGTGAGTTCAGTATTTAAACGTTTTTTTTTTAAATAAAAGACATTAAAATGGTTAAATGTAGAGCAATGATACTACTGTCAAAGTTGCTTATATATATATATATATATATATATATATATATATATATATATATATATATATATATATATATATATATATATATATATATATATGGTCTACGAGCGAACTGTAGACGCCATACAGTGAGCTATGAAAATGGTGAATGAGTTTCACCGAAACGTCAGCTGCCTTACAGCCTTGAGAGGGACTCAGCACATACACGGGATGCCCGAAAACCTACCTTCGATTACATATATATATATATATATATATATATATATATATATATATACATATATATATATATATATATATATATATATATATATATATATATACATATATATATATATATATATATATATATATATATATATATATATATATATACATATATATATATATATATATATATATATATATATATATAAATATATATATATATATATATATATATATATATATATATATATATGTCTTTGATTTGTTCATAGATTGATGACGCATAGGCATTTTCTCACTGGATCAACTGTATTTACATCTAGATTACCGACTTTTGAGTTTCTAACAATCGGTTTACGATGTGCCAATTGTTCAACATCCCTCGTACCTATGCACTTTTACCAACTTTGTATTCCGCACAAGCGATCGTGCAAATCACCATTACGTGGGGGGCAGCAATTTCACCTTTTACCCAGCGCGTGAAAGCCCGTTAACGCTCGTAACAATTACGTTTCCCGTTGCACGTATGCCAAGGTAGCGGTGTTCTCTTTTGCCACGCCGTTACGCAACAAGTTTACATAATTTTGCGAATCATTATTGTTGTTATTAAGATATCGTAAACGATTCGATAATAATTAGCACGTGGTCGATAATTAGATGACCGTTGCATTTAAAAAGAGGTTATGTTGACAAACCTTCGACCGCCTTTTTAGTGGGACCGTGAGTTATGACAAAAAGATGTAACGTCTATTACTAATACAAATATCGTATTTTTTTATTTTGGAAATTGATATTTGTAGATATCTGTACCCACGAACATGACATATAAAACTGGACTGATCATGCATAATACCTCCCTTATAATAAAAATGACGCCACCATGCTCCGTGCCATTACGTGCAAATAATTGCTTTGGCAACAATGAATTCCCTAAGTTTTTATTATATTGGTGAAAGTGTATTTTTGACATTGATTCAATACTTTTCATTTTGACAATAATTTATTTTTGATTTTGCTGTTTTATGCATTTTATCACATTTTATGTAACGTTTTACTGAAAATTTCGAACAGGAACGTGAACTTTAAGGTTTTTTTTTGGTATTTTAAAAAATGTGATTCTTCATTGTAAGACGTGCAAATACCTCATCTAGTAAATTGGAATTTATTTAATTGGTAAGTTATAAAGCATTCAATAATAATTATATAAAATTTTACCTTAGAATCAAATTGTAAATCTAAGGGTAACAAGTTTAATCTTATGGATATGATGTATGATAATTTTTAAATACTATCAATATTTTAGTTTTCTAAGAGAAAAGAGGCTTCAAGTTCAAGGGCTGAAGCAAATTGGTCATGATCATAATTCTTTTATACACCAGATGAGTAACTCTGTTCAGAGCATTTTTCAGGAAATAGTTTTATACAACATGAGCAAAAAGTTTGTGCTGTGCTTCTTACAAATAAACTGCCTGAAAAAAACTATGAAGCATTGTTTGATGTAAACATCTTGAAACAACTAAACTTGGACTTAATAACATACACTGGCTCTACAAAAAAAAGTCCTGAATTAAGTGTGCATTAACCAACAACAATATCGTTTTACCATAAAGTTAATGTTCCACTGACATATAAAGCTGAATATCGAAACTGGTATGGTGATAAAATTTAAAATGATTATACGTTTAAAAACCAATATGCCATATTAAAATAGAAATAAATCATTGCATATAATATGAAATTTTTCGATATTATTAAGCATGTTTGGAAATTACATAAATTTTACTTTTATGTATTTGTTTTGTCTAAAAATAAAATAATAACCTTTTGTTTGAATATGTTATTCATTAATAAAACAAAAATTCTTGATTTTAGTTCAGATAGGAAATTTGTATCATGAAAATCTTTTGTCAAAGTAGTGAGAAGCTGCGATTGATTACCATTTCAAAAATTCAACTCTAGGAAAGATCAATTCCAGATCCTCAAACAGTTAAGTAAATGGAAAGTTTGACCTAATGTACAAATTAAAAGTTGCTAGTAAATCTTTATGTATATATTTAGATTAAAAATGATTGTATTAATGTAAGAATTCTCTTGTATTTACAAGTTTTTTTATATTTAAAGTGTTTTGTTTACAATTAAATATAAACTGCTTTAACACTATCCCCTTTAGAGTTTAATTTTTTTTTTGAAAATGGTTAAGTACATAATGTTACTTTACTTCCTTTAAATTAAAGCTCCGTTATTATGAAGGAAATGTCAACATTATTATGAATGTTGTTAACCTTATATAAATACATATCAGTTCCCTAAAAGCATCGAGGAGAAAATAATTTTAACAAAGACCTAATCGAAGCTATTTTAAATGATGAAACTCTCTTACTTTGCAATAGATTATGTGGACATTTCGATACCTTACATTAAACAATATACTATATTAATTCATGATAAAAAATCCTTAAAAATAAATGCCTTAATAATTTTTTTCGTTAACTTCTTATACTCTACGTCCGAATAAGGATGTAGATTATACTAACGTTATTTACAAAAATACCCACTAATTTCCACAATCTTTTCTAAAACAGATATTTAAAAAAAAAATAGTCTCAATTTGTTTTTGGCGCATATTTTATAGTTTAGCTATTTTGCTAAAGAACAGTTTTATTGTAAAAAAATAAAATATATAAACAGTGATAGAAAAAGCATTTTCATTTATTTATAAGAACTGACATTTCATGCTTGTTATCTAAAAGTAATAAAATTGTTACATATTTACGTTGTTCCAAAGAAGTTAAAAAAATTTGCTTTATTGGAGTTGCTTTAAACAGAAAAATTATAATTTTGAGGAAACTAAAAGTAGAAATTCAAGTTAAATATTGATTTACAGAATTATGGTCTTTTTTATTGAATATACTCAATTAACCTGTCAAGTAAAACAAGAAAGAGCGATTTATTGTTTTAGATATAGTATAGAAAGAGATAGTTATTGTCTAAACATGTTAGAATAATAGATTTGACATTCATACACGACACATTCACGCCAATGTAAGAAGCTAGCAGGGAATTTAATGTTGCCATACAAATCATTGTACCGAATGGCGACCAATAAGGGGGGGGGGGGTCAAAAATTATTTTCATGAGCAGTCTAGTTTTATATGTCAAGTCGTGTCTGTACCTCAGCTTTATTCTAAAGATTTTTAAATGCAAATCGGTCAAAGATATATAAAGAGTTAGACCACGGGTTCCAGTATGCCGACTTGCACTTGGTATGCAAGAGATGCAAACATAGATATAATCGTTATTTTTCTAAAGAGGCGATGCTAAGCGTCGCGCACACGTGTCGAAGACACCGTTCACGTAAGGAGTATACTAGGACTACGGTGGATATACCGAGTCATATGTCTAAGAAATCGATTAATACTTTCTATAACCTAAAAATACTGACCGATTGTTTGAAATTGATTTTAAATTAGAAATTAATTCGTATCTGCTATTCACACAGTGACAAATGACAACAAAAATGTAATTTTGTTAAAAATCAAGCGAATTTTCAAACATCATACTATCAAGATACGCATAAAAATGTAATTGGGAGAAAGTTTTATAAAACCAAAATTAATAGACAATTTAATCAATTGGTTTGTGACAAGAGCCGTATCATTCTCCATATGTTACTTTTGTTTCCTTGTTCTTTTGGTTTTCGCTTTTTAACACTTTGTTAGCAGCAGGGTTGGATTGACTTTAATTTTTTTTAATCAAAAATCATTGATTTAATTAAAACAATCATGATTCTTTTGATTTTTGTTTAAATTTCCTCATAAAATCTTATAGGAAGCAATCGATTATTCGAAATTTGACTGGCATCAATTTTTGCTTCAATCAAGATGAAAATTAACGAAAAAAAAAACAGTAGTCACGTGATTAACATTATCTGACAATTTTTTCGAAAAAAGATTCAAAAGTGATAAGAAGAAGCTTTTCTAAATGCAATTTTAACCTATATGCAAAGTTTCAGCTGTATAAGATAATTTAGATTTTTTGCTAATTTTTTGTAAATTGCACCACTGTTGCAAAATAAGACTCAACGCAACCTACATAAAACTTCTTAGTTTTGACAATGCTCCATCCCAGACATATTTTATTTAAAGTAGCGCCATAATAAATGTGTCTTTTTCTACAAAATCCAAATAGGACTATTAAAATTTGGTCACATGTGATGCAAAGTTTTTTTTTCACCCTATATAAGGTAACTTCATATATTAACTATTTTTGAAAACGCAGCTTGTATCTAAAATTAATACACAATATAATTAAGAAAAACAAGTACACAGTGTCATCAGTAAAGTCTGCATAAGGTGGAAAATAAATCTTTATTTAACTTTTAAACACAAACTACGTTTTAAAAAAATAGTTATTTTATGAAGTTACCTTATACAGGGTCAAAAATAAATAAATTTTGCATCCCATGTGACTAAATTTTAATAGACCTATTTGGATTTCGTAGAAAAACACACATTTAATATAGCGCTACTTTAAACAAAATATATCTGGAATGAAGCATTGTCAAAACTAAGAAGTTTTATGTAGGTTGCGTTGACTCTTATTTTGCAACAGTGGCGCAATTTACAAAAAAATGGGCAAGAAATCTAAATTATCTTATACAACTGCATTTTGCATATGGGCTTAAAATTGCATTTAGAAAAACTTTTTCAAAAACTTTTTTAGTTATTTTGAGATATAAACCCACTTTTGAATTATTTTTGGAAAAAAATTAAAATTTGACAGATAATGCGAATCACGTGACTACTATTTTTTTTGCTTACTTTTCGTCTCGATCGAAGCAGAAATTGTTGCCAAAGTCAAATTTCGAATAAAGTTGTTAATAAAAAAAATTCCATATGATGTGGACTTTACGGGTCCCACCGTATATTTATATTTACATTACTAAACTTATATTTTACCAGTCGATGTATAAACATTTTTTTTATGGATATTTTTATTCTTAATAAAAAAAATTAAATTTTTATCTTTCAGCAAAAATTTAATTAATTATTATCAATAATAACCAATTCGCAATAAGTAGGTATAAAATATTTTTATATTTAAAAACCTAAACCACTTTTTACTTATTTATTATCCAGCATAAAAAACTGTATTGTAAACTGCTTCTATTACTTTTCACTTTATCATTCGCCAAATAAAAAATCAAGATATATTTCCCTTTTTTTTAATTTTCTCAAAACTTGTCAGCAGTTTAGCGGGTCTTACTGCCAGAAAATTACCGTCAGAATTCGCGTACTTGTTTGTCTATAAATTGTTAAGGGGTAATAATTCGTGCTCTTTATTGTACAATATTACTGGTGGTGATCTGGTTCAATGGAGTGGTATAGATTTTATTCAAATAATTATTTTCGTTGAAATGGTGGGGAGGAAACAACACTACATAAGGCAACTGTACATTAAAAATAGATCTTGCAGCAATGTGCAATTCATGCAGGCAAGTAGTGTAAGTACTTAACTAAGTAACAAAAGTTTTGTACAAAATTAATACAGGATTTTAAAATTGTTCCGTTATTTTCGTGGAATAATTTTTTTTCCAGAACTTGGTTCGATAAGTTCTCGGCCTGAAACAGAGAGGGCGCTAGTAGGATCAAATAACTATAATATTTTGTAAGCATTAACCTTGAGATGACGCCCTGCAAAGTTTCAGATGTTTGCGTGCAGTTGCTTTTTTGTGGCGATCGAGTGAACACATAAGGTTCGATATTTTGTGAAAGATGGATAAAATTGAAGTTCGAGCGATTATAAAGTACTTTGTGTAGATAATAAGGTAGCGCAGATTTTCGGACAAAATTCTACTTGATTGGGAAAATTACGTTAAAATCTTGAGCTTCAAAATTCGTAATTCTACAAGCATTACAAATCACAAAAAATTCTTTTTTTTTCGTCTTATCTGTATCAGAATTATAAATTTTTCTTTAATTAGCAAACCAGCAAAAACTGAAAAGTTTATATATTTTCTCTCGCCGATGTCAAGGTTTTAAATTTACTAATTATAATATTATCAGCAAAACCAAACAGCCCTCTAGAAATCATTATATTACACCCCTGCAATTAAAACAGTAACAAACACTTATCATAGAAATTCAACTCGTCCTTGACCCGAATTTTTCCTTATTAATAACATAAATTTCTTCTTATCAATTTAACTTTCTTTTTATGTCACGTACTCCACTGTTCGATTACAGCACCGCTTACACCACCATCCAATAATGATATTACAACTCCGCCATTCTCAAAAGAACCTTTTTAAACTACGATGGTGCCTGTCTTCTTCAAATAGGCCCCCCTCGAGCTGAATTAACGATACTTCCTAGGTTGCGCCGTTTCTTCAGAAGTCGAGGACTCTCTTGGCCGAAATCCCCCACCTTGAGGACCGTCCAAAAAGCACCGAGAAGATCTACCATGGCGTCGAAGTCAGTCTCCACGACGACTTCTAACTTTTACTTTCGTTTTGATACCGGGTTGGTCTGATATTCCGTGAGTCTATTTCATTGATCTATATATATATATATATATATATATATATATTTTGTTATTGATAAAATTACTTATATAATTTTCACTCTTTAAATTTTTTTCTGTTCATAAAAAGTATGTTTTTTTTCCAAAAAAAATTTTAATGTTTATTTTTTAAGGTGCTTTAAAAGGTGAAGTGTTTTACAAAGCAGTTACCTTGCGTCCCAAATTATTTTTAACAGGAAAAATGATGCATGATTTTGTTTAGATTTTAAAAGGTAAGTTCACACACTAACGTTATTTAAAAAATCGATTTCCCATTTTTGGAAACCTGATTCTTTCTTGAGGTGCATGACAAAGATTTTTGCGTGGGTTGATTAGCATAATTTAAAAAACAACTGGTTATTTATGTTCAAAATAACAACTTTCTTATTAAACGTCAATACTAAACGCGTAGGATTTTAACTATTTTACTTTTAAAAATCATTAAACCATTCCGATAACAGAGTAAAAGTACTTCTTTTTATTTCATAACAATATTTAAATATTTTCTTGAACTGTATTTTTTCCGCTTTCTTTGTTACTTCCCTATTGTCTATTAAATTACTTTTCCGAGCGAGAATGAGCAATTTATTCCATTTTAAAATTTATCTTCTTCCGAAACAGCGAATTAGCATAGAAGCCGCAATTCATTAGAAACGCTCCGTAACCATAAATTAGATACTTATTTAAAAGGCCTACGGGTAATAAATTACTGGCATTTATTAATTTTACAAAAATGTTATTTGACTCGTCATTTTTATTGTTAAAAGACGTAATTTGAGAGAGGTATTTGAAATGCACGTAAAGCCGGTGGTCTGCAGATATCTGAACGATACAGGCACGTGCGAGAGGTTGCCTACGTTTTTAAACGAGCACGGTACTTGAACAAAAAGAAGATTTTATCCTGAATAAAATATACGATTTTTAAAAATATTTAATGTTGAATAATCTGTTTCGGGGATTATCTTGGGTACTAAAACATATCAAAAACCCTTCAGGAGAGGTTGGAGTCCAGTATGAGGATCGAAGCTGCCCCCTCGGTAATAAAAAATAAAAAACACCCGGTTGTCCTACATCAAAAAGTACCCAAACAAAAAAAAATATTTAGCCACTTTTATCGTCACATAACCTCAAAAAAATTAAATAAAACAAAACGTCTTTTTTCGTTTTTTGACGACATCTTCGGTTCTAATCATCGTAGAAACATCTTTTTTTTTTTCATTTTGTAGATTTTTTTATTGCCTACAACAAGATATTTGTAACAAAAATTTTTGGCGCGAAATTCAAATTTTTATAGGTGTTCGAAAATTTTTTAATTCAATAAAATAAAAACTAGGAAAATAACAGAGCCAAAAAAAAAATAGGTTGTTTTTTAGATGCCAAACTATGTTCACGAATTTTTTCAGATTTTTAAAAGTGATGGAACATAGTCAAATTCGCAAAAACGGCATTTATTAGCATTTTTTCGCTTTTTTACCAAGTTTTGAAGCATGAAATATATATATATATATATATATATATATATATATATATATATATATATATATATATATATATATATATATATATGAAGGCATAATTAAGACAAGGCTAAGAAAATTTTAGATTATTTTTTTATTTCAAATACTTGGTTGTAACTTCTAATTTGTTTTAAAAACAAAGTACCATAGAAATAAATCATTTCAGTTAATGAAAAAATTTTTTTCGTTAAATATTCAATGATCATTTCGTATTTCCTTATTTTCCTAGAGAAGTTATGACAAAAGAATCGAAAATGCAGGTTTTTTTAAATATCACTCTAAATTAAACTAATAATCTTAGAGATATTTTCGTATTTCCCTTAAAAATGGATAAAAAGAAGATTACAGCACAAAATACGAAGAAATCAGTGGAATTAGACATTTTGTTCTAATTTGGACTCAATTTAACTTAGATTAGAGATTGAAAGTCAAAAATGGGTCGTTTTTATTAACTTACATTCCAAAACTCATTATTCAGGGAAATATGAATAGATCTCTAAGATTAAGGGTATTATTTTGCATAATATTTAAATGGCTTGCATTTTTGATACTTCTTTATAAGTTCTCTTGGAAAACAAGGAAATTACAAGACTAAATACGAAAAAAATCATTGAATTTAAAATTTTTGTTTTTATTTCGACTAAATTAAGTCGCATTTCTTAGTTTTTGTATTGGTAGTCCAAGATTCTAAACTTAGATTAGAGACTGAATGTCAAAAATGGGCCATTTGTATTCATTTATTTTTCGAAATCTACTTTTCTGAATTTTAACGTATTAAAAATCTTGTTTTATAAAATACTTATAATGCTATACATATATATATATATATATATATATATATATATATATATATATATATATATATATATATATATATATATATATATATATATATATATATTTAATACGTTAATTATTGCTTTACTGTTTAAAATAGTAATAATACTTCTTAATACTTACGTGTATATTTAACGAAAAAAACTTGTTCATGAACTGAAAGGATTTATTTCTATGTAGTTTTGTATTTAAAAAAAATTACATGGTATGATCAAGTACTTGAAATAAAAAAATAACCTAAAATTGTCTTAGCCTTGCCTTAATCTTGTCTTAATCATGCCTTCAAGGAAAAAAACGATCATTAAGTAATACAAAATAATTGAAAATGGCTCCGGCATATATATGTAAATAACTGAGGATTTATAAGAAAATTCCATGCTTCAAAACTCGATAAAAATGCGAAAAAATGCTAATAAATGACGTTTTCTGCGATTTTCACCACTTTTAAAAATCTGAAAAAAATCAAGAACACAGTTTGGCGTCTAAAAAACAACATGTTTTTTTTTCGGCCCTGCTATTGTTCTAGTTTTTATTTTATTGTATTTAAAAATTTTCGAACACCCATAAAATTTTGAATTTCGCGCCAAAAATGTTTGTAAAAAATATCCTGTTGTAGGCAATAAAAAAGCCTACAAAATGAAAACAAAAAAAAGTTTCTACGATGAGTAGAACTGAAAATATCGTCAAAAAAACGAAAAAAGACGTATAATTTTTTTTTGAGGTTATGTGACGATAAAAATGGCTAAATATTTTTTTGTATGGGTACTTTTTGATGTAGAACAACCGGGTGTTCTTTACTTTTTTATTAGCGAGGGGGCAGTTTCGACCCTCTTAATCGGCTAGACCCTTTTTATCCTCTCAGAATCATTCGTTTAGTCTTTCGTTTGCAAATAAATCTAAATACATTTGATCGCACCTTTTTGACTGGGAACCTCGTTTTGTTTGTTTCATGTACAGTGGGAAGAAAATGGAGTGCAATTGTTGGGACACCCTATATAATAAAAAGTATTAGTTGGGAAACTCCTGTGCTATTATTATAAGATGCTAAATTAGCCAGGTATTATATTTTCCATGCCCAATTTATTTTTATTTTATGAAATTACGTACAAACACATATTAAACCTAGTATAGATATATTAAAAAATGTAATACAAGGTCAAACAAAACACCAAATATAAAAATAACATGTTAATTATTATGAAAGTACTAAGAAGAATAGATTTATAAATTTGAAAAAGTTACATAATGGGTTACCAAATTTATATACTAAGTGAAGATCATATTGATGTTATTATTACGAATTATATAAGAAATATGTTAAGGTCGAAGGCACATCCAACTAAGAATTTAAATCTGGACATGGTTAATTTGTTTGCTGAACATTTTGAGCTACAAATGCTAACTAGGTTATTGAGTTGCCCGAATTTCTGTCTGAAGAGCGGTGTGCATGTCTTCGATGGGTCTAAAGACATCTTATTCTATTGGACCCGACGGTATTCCGTTTGTTTTTTTTTAAACTGTATTTACTCTTTGAGAGGACCCTTACACAAAACCTTCCTTAAAATTAGATTCATTTCCTGTTAAGTTTATAAATCCCCATTTTTATATTTAGTAATAGATATAGGCAGACCAGGAATAAAGATTATTTTTGCCTTCTGAATTCCATTCAATTTCCACAAGTTTGTGAATTATGTTCAAAATATTAGGGAATCCGATATTTTTTTCTGGAACGCCCAATGATTGAGAGCAAAAATAACAGGAATTCTGAATGTGCTTCTGAATTATAGATAAATTGTTACAAATACAGATAAAAAGACACAGAATATCGAATATATGTATTTTTGTTGTTGGAACCTACTTCTTCTTCAAGTGCCTTCTCCATTGCGGAGGTTGGCAATCATAATAGCTATTTTAATTTTTGAGGCAGTTGCTCTAAATAGTTGTTTTGAACTGCATCCAAACCATTCCCTTAGGTTTTTGAGCCATGAAATCGTCATCGTCCTACGCCTCTTCTGCCACTTATTTTGCATTGGATTATAAGCTGTAAGATGCTGTACTTTTCTTCTCGCATAATGTGTCCGAAATATTGCAGTTTTCTCTGTTTTACTGTTACCTCGACTTCCTTTTCTTTCCCCATTCTTCTCAACACTTCGGCGTTCGTAACTCGATCCACCCACGAAATCCTCTGAATTCTTCTATAGGTCCACATCTCAAAAGGGTTAAGTCTTCTCACTGCCTCTCGATTCAGTGTCCATGCTTCCATTCCATAATATAGAACACTATATACGTAACATTTAGTCAGTCGTATTTTCAGGGCTAACGTTAGATCTTTGCTGCAGATAACCTTTTTCATTCTAATAAAGTTGGCACGTGCTTTCTCGATTCTGGTTTTTATTTCGACGGTATAGTCATTATTTTCTGTTATTAGGGTTCCCAAGTAAGTGTACTTCTTAACTCTTTCTAGGTGCTGGCCTCCTACCATTAGGGTTTCATTATTCAACCTACTAGACTCAATAAATACATCAAATATTTCACATGCTCGCAAAATTTAAATTACATATTCCTTTGCGTTTGGGTTTTACACAAAATGACTAACTAAACGTTGGCATAATGAAAATAATTTTAGGTTTAAAGGACACAGATAAATATTTTTAATTCATACCCATTGAAAGTAATATTTCGTTGAACATTTCAGTTTTTTTAAGCATTTTTACAATAACTGGCCTCTAAAAATCTACTGAAAACATCATGTATCATTTAAAAAATGGAAAACCTTCGTAAACATGCGTTCGAGTCCAAAGTCTCTATTGCTTAAATAACTGTGAAGTAACTT
Organism: Diaprepes abbreviatus; assembly: GCA_034092305.1. Classification (NCBI taxonomy): domain Eukaryota; kingdom Metazoa; phylum Arthropoda; class Insecta; order Coleoptera; family Curculionidae; genus Diaprepes; species Diaprepes abbreviatus. The sequence continues at coordinate 1,144,727 of JASJET010000322.1, read as the reverse complement.
AAATGAGGCTAAAAGCAAATTGCAAATGTTGTCTTTAAAAATAATGTCGAAGCCCAACCTTAATCTTACATAAGTAAAAGATTTAACATCAATGTTGGCGCAGATGTGGGTTAGGAATTTGTTGAATGCATCATGTTTATTTTTTGGCGCGACTGGTTTTGGAGATCGCCAAAGTGAAATGTTGGGTAACACTCGCAGGTCAGTTAAAAAAAATAGTCATTAAAATGATCCGCATTACTTTTTAAAATTAATAACCACTTAGAAGAAGCTCATTATTTTTATAAAGAACATATTTTTAATACAGATTTTAATAAATATTTGAAAGCATGATGGTCCTCCACCAAGTCGATTAATTAAAAACGACTTTTGAGTACCCCACATGGATGCAGAAAGATGCAAGGTTTAATTCCTGGGAATGATACGGGATGAAGGTGTTTGGTTGTTCTATAACAGGAATACTTACAGTCGCATTGTTTTCAGTCGCTCTTTTAGGGCGATGGAGAATAAAATTCCTTTCATCTTTCAATGAAAAGATCCGCTCAAATTAATTGATTAAATTTTCAGTAGTACGCTTGATTATGCTCAAGAAAATGATCAAGGTTTTCACTAATAAGAAATGTTTTTCCAAACGATAATGCAGCATGCTACGTCACGGGAGAGAAATGAATGAAAATTAAATATTTAATGCTTCTGTACAGATGGTTATTTTTTTGGTGTTGATCGCTCCTTCTTTTAGAGCAGTGCCTAGGCTAGCATGCCGGAGATTAGGGGGGGTTATATAAATTCAAAGCGCCACCATAGGCCCGTCGGTAAGAAGAAGCGATGATGTTATCGAAAACAAGAAACAACTAGGTCCCAAAATGAAACACACCGATTCCAAAAACAATTAATACCTATATTTAACAATAAAAAAAGGATTCTGTTTTACAAACTATGTGAATTTTAATTTAATCTAAATAAATATGCGACTATTTGCTACCTGGATTAGAACAAAAAAAAAACAATGAACACCACTACTGCAAGTACGACGTCATCTGCGCCATACGCCAAGTCGGTAGAAGTAGGCCCAGCTTTAATTTTCACTATCGGCTAAACTGAATAACCTTACTTTTTATGTACGATTGTATTTCGCACTAACAAATTATCTAGTACGCCGATTTAGTCTAAAATTATGTTTACTTAAGCCTAATTAAAAGTGTTGGACTATTAATATGTGAAGTGATGTTTTAAATTACCTAGTGTATACGTATACCTTCGGTTTACAAGGTTTTTTAAATGAAATTAAAAATAAAATGTCCTGTAATTGCTCGCATAAAGTCTTATTAGTTCCCAATCACAGGGGAAAAAGGAAAGTATACATTAAAACTGGTAATTTCACTGTTTATTACGAAGTTCTAATACCTGAAAGGCAGTTTTGTCATTAAATCCAAACACTTTTGGCAAGCTGGATAGCCGATGGCCTCTATGGAGCAGTGGTGTGTAATATGTTGACTATGGTAGGCAAATCTTATTTTAGACAGGATGGCAAATTCCCGGTATAATAAGAACTGTTTGTGGCATGTACCTGATTGTCTTTAAGGATGCACCAAGTATTTAAAGTCACAAAGATGGTGTTTTAACTTCTTAGGTGAGATCACTTTCACTAAACTGTACTTAACGAAAAACGAATATAATAAAACTTTGTTTATCCTCAATATCTGGCAAATGATGCCTGAACGCACTAAACTATGATTTTAGCAGCAAACAGGAATAAAAGTAGTATTATACTCTGAGAAAATCAGCAAAAAATCTGCTTTCTGGATTAATGCCAATTTTCACAACCAAGGCTTGGCCCAGACTCTCTCTACTGACGCTTTTTTAAAAATCTCAAGAGCGCCAATAAAAAAACAAAAGATTCACTAACTACACCCTTGATGAAAGTGGCAAAAGTGGAGTGTTTGATACATTTCTAGACACACTTGATTTTTTTTTCTTTTTACAAAACCGGTTTTTGACATGACAGTGACAAAAACTTTTAGCTTTTATTTTATATGTATTAAAGAGACCACTTGATGAAAATAAGAGTCGAATTTATGGTGAGTATTGGCTTGATTGTTGGTATTTTAGCAAAATTATTTATAGTTTTGTTCATGAAATAACAAAACTGTAACAAGCATTTTTGTAAATGTTTATGTTTCAGTTAAATTATTACCAAAGTTGGCCGAATCAACAATTCAAGAAATCAACAGATTTTGTATTTTAGTGTATATTTTTTTAAATTATTGCTATCGGCCAAGCGCATTCGGTCTAACTTAGATCATCCTCAGGGCTCAAACCCTAGAAACAAGAGAATATGGTCAGCAAATAAGCTTACTCAGTACTCACCAACCACACTCACTCGTCAAAGGGCACACCTTAACCCTGCAAGTCTGAGAACAGCCTCCAACAACGCCAGCGTAGCCTCCACACAGAACAAGTCATGTACAATAATTTTTTTTTAAATTTGTCCCAAATTAAAGTTAAAACTAAAACATTAATAATTTGAATTTATGCAGCGTTTTGAATGTTTTAGTTTTAATTTTAATTTGGGACACATTTTTTAAATTTTTTTTTTTATTATACAGGGTGAGTCAACGATTGGATGAAGTAGGTTTGTGCCTTTTCGGTGAAATTAACAAAGAAACTATATTTATTGTTTGATACAGTTTATTTTTACGCAGATTTTAAAAATATTTAGGACTCTACAGGGTGAGCCAAAAAACTAGGACAGCATAAAGTTGTATTTTTTTAAATAGAACACCCTATATACGAATCGTATTTTCGATTTAGCTTATAATTTTAAATCTTTTTTATTAAGGGTTTACTATAACAAAACTTTATAGTTTCTGAGATAATTAAGTTTAAAGAAAAAAAGTCACATTTTCAAGCATCAATTCAATAACGTTTTCAATTTTGTGACAAATATATTCAAATTTGGAATTTAGCAAGGCCAAGGACAAGTTAACATAATTTTTACCTAATATTTGCAATAGAAGCTACAGGGTGTTGAACACATCGGCTCAAATTTGAACAAGTTTAAATGAATAAATATCTTTTTTTTTAAATGGTATATTTTCATGTTATTTAATAGAGTAATAAAAAGCCTAAAAGTTTTGTTCAATATATCCTATGCCTATTTATAATAGTTTTTGAGATATTTCAGTTTTTCTTTTTTTATTATTATTTCATCGTGCTGGAACCACATACTGTCGAGCTCATCCCTATCGAGACCTTAAAGCAGTTGGGGTAGTTCTTCTTGTAGAAAGTTCAGGTAACTATGGCCATTTAGTGGTTCATTAAAAAAGTGGGGTCCAATAATTCGATTATGATGAATACCACACCAAACATTTAATGACCAGTGGTTTTGATGTTGCACCTCTCTAATCCAAAATGGGTTTTCTGTGGCATAATAATGCATGTTGCGTCTATTTACGGCACCGTTACTTCTAAAAGTAGCTTCATCACTAAACATTACCTTGCATAATAAATTTGGATTTAATTGAATCTCCGCATTTATTGTACGACAAAAGTTTACACGACTTTCAAAATCCTGTCCATGCAATTCTTGGTGTAATTCCATGTGATATGGATAATACCTATATTTCTTGGTAGTACGATTAGCGGTGGATTGTGATGTTTCACATAATGCTGCTAACTGACGGCTACCAATATAAGGATTTTCCTGAACATTTAACAATACTTGTAGTTCTTTTTCTTCATTAGTTACTGGTTTGTTGACCACTTTACGTTTTGGATAATCAACAGTACCAGAAGAATCAAATCTTTGCATTAAGTTTTGAAAAGTATGGGTATTAGGCTGGCGTCGATCAGGATACTTCATTTTGTAAATTCTTTGAGCAAGAAGGCAATTTTTTTGAGCCTCTCCTATTGTATAAATCATATCTATTAACTCATTCTTTGGAAAATTCATTTTACAATATAAGATGAATGCAAAAAAAACCAAACTACACTACATAAAAACCAAAAGAAGCGATTGCGGTTATAAATTTGACACACAGAAAAAAGTTCTTTTACATTGTTTTTGCCATGGCTACTATGATAATGAAGACTATTTCTGTAAAAAAGTATGGAAAATAAGAAAAACTGAAATATCTCAAAAACTATTATAAATAGGTATAGGATATATTGAACAAAACTTTTAGGGTTTTTATTACTCTATTAAATAACATGAAAATATACAGGGTGTACCATTTAAAAAAAAAAGATATTTATTCATTTAAACTTGTTCAAATTTGAGCCGATGTGTTCAACACTCTGTAACTTTTATTGCAAATATTAGGTAAAAATTATGTTAATTTGTCCTTGGCCTTGCTAAATTCCAAATTTGAATATATTTGTCACAAAATTGAAAACGTTATTTAGGATTGAATTGATGCTTGAAAATGTGACTTTTTTGTTTAAACTTAATTATCTCAGAAACTATAAAGTTTTGTTATAGTAAACCCTTAATAAAAAAGATTTAAAATTATAAGCTAAATCGAAAATACGATTCGTATATAGGGTGTTCTATTTAAAAAAAACACAACTTTATGATGTCCTAGTTTTTTGGCTCACCCTGTAGAGTCCTAAATATTTTTAAAATCTGCGTAAAAATAAACTGTATCAAAGAATAAATATAGTTTCTTTGTTAATTTCACCGAAAAGGCATAAACCTACTTCATGCAATCGTTGACTCACCCTGTACATGACTTGTTCTGTGTGGAGGCTACGCTGGCCTTGTTGGAGGCTGTTCTCAGACTGGCAGGGTTAAGGTGTGCCCTTTGACGAGTGAGTGTGGTTGGTGAGTACTGAGTACGCTTATTTGCTAACCATATTCTCTTGTTTCTAGGGTCTGAGCCCTGAGGAAGGTCTAAGTTAGACCGAAAGCGCATGGCCGATAGTAATAATTTAAAAAAATATACACTGAAATACAAAATCCGTTTATTTCTTGATTCCTTCGGTGTACAACCTGTTAATAATTTACTGAATCAACAATTGACAAATGCAAATGGCAACACCCTGTATAACTGAGATAGCTAAAAAAAATAGAATTGATCAAGTCTCATGACTGTCGGACCAAGATCTTATGTGCAAGTAAATTGGAAAAAGTCGCATAAAATTGACCTATTGAAATATTTATATAAAATGAAAGTGTTATGAAAGCAAACTATAATTATGTAACTCATTTTCATTGCTTGTGTTGATGTTTAAATAAAGATAATACACATTTAATGCGGAAAGTATGTATATACTTGCAGAAAATTAGCTAGTGTATAAAGAGTTTTATAAATTTTTAAAAATTAGTTATTCAAATTTCCTTAAGAAATGTTCCCATAAACCATGAGGGTTTCCTAACAAAATTATAGAATAAAATTTTATATTTCTCATTCAAGGATGTTGTTAATTTTTGAAACACTAAGTAATAAATACATAATTATCACTTTAAACGCTTCATACAATACTGTTTTTAAGATCTTAAATGCGACTGAATAAAACAATAAACAAGAAAGTAAAAGATGATATGAAAAAATACCACGAGAAAACCCAATAGTAAGAACAATCGAAAATAACCAAAACTGTATGGTATTTGAAAGCAAGTTACACAATGGAATTAATATTCCAAGTCACTTTCAAAATGAAAACAGAACAATTAAAATGAGTGAAAACTATTCAAAAGCCGAGTAATAAGAGAAAATTTTTAAAAAATCAACAACACGTAATTTACATTTCGAGTAAGCTCAGAAAAAATTCTGATGGAATCAGAAAAGCTATAAATGAAATAAAAAAGAATTAAGATACAATGAGAAGATCCAATTATATCAGAATTAAAGGTGTAAAGCGATTTAAAATAATCGTTTTTCATTTTTTGCTTATATTGGTAATATTCTGTCTATAGAATATGCTCCAGGAGCCCTCGGATATAGATATGTAGCTTAACAGACTGAAATTATCTCGTTTAATGAGCACGTAAGTAACACAACCCGATAACATCCAGAATCAGAAACTAGTGATATTCTTACCTAAAAGTTCATACAACTGTCGGACACATTCAAAATATGAGTATATACACCTACTAAAGAAAACATATATAAGCAAGTAACAAGTACTATAAGAGAGCATGCCACCATAACACAAATATGTAGTACCAAAGATTATTATTACTCCATGGAAATGAGACCAAAAAAGAGCTGTTTTGTTAACAAAAATGTAATATTGGTTTTTTTGCTGGAATGCGTTCATTTCGGCATCCTATAAAACATATCTCATTCATCTAATATTATATAAGTTATAGGTGGCGCACCTAGTTATCGAGATATATTTTTTTTTTCAACAAAATTGACGGTTTTTTTTTTAAGACATGTATTACCAAATTACCGATTTCAAATTTAACATAAATATACGCATTATCATTCTAAAAAAGTAAGTCAAACCGGGAATATGTAAGTTTTTTATTTTCCGAGAAATTCGATGTCAAAGTTAAAAGTGCAATCTCAATTTAAAGAAAAAAAAAATTTCAAACGTGGGCCGAGAAATTTTGCAAAAACCAATTTTTACACCAAAAAAAGCAATAACTTTCCACCGGATGGAGATAATTTTTTTTTAATGAGTGCATTGGATTTAGATGTATCATTTCCAATTTCAAAAAAAAAAATTAATTTTGGATGAAAAAAACTTTTTTTTTCAAATTTCATAAGGGCGTGGCAAATGAATATTAAGGGCTCAAATTTGCAGAAAATGCTTTTTAATGCTTGTACTTTACCTGGGAATTTTTTGGATCCAAGAAATACACTTCCATACGTTCTGTGGACCGAAACTAATCGAAAATAGCTGCTGCAGACCGCTGTCAGAGGATTGCCATAGTTCAAGCGCATTATTTATTGGCGCTTCAAGGAAACTTATGCATCACAAGTAATGTTTATAGTATTGATGCTGTTTTATTCATTTATATGATAATAACAATTTGCTTAGTCATATTAATTATTAATTTGTATATTAACAAAATTTTTACAAAAAATTACAGTGAAAATCATACAAATATTCAATTATATATTACATATTATACTGTTTTTATTTTTTATATTATTATTACCTAATAGTTTATTAACAAAATTTTTACGAAAATTTCTATAAGCAAATCATATAAATTTTTAATATTACATTAACAGTTTATTAACAAAACTATACTCTTTAAGCATAAGTTTGTATTAGGACAAGTTAATATCATTGGTCGTTAATTATTTTCGTATTTTTGGCGCGCTAGAAGAAAATGTATTATAATATAAAGGAAAAAACGGAAAGTATCACTACATAGTATAAAACAAAATCACTTTCTCTGTCCCTATGTCCCTTTGTATGCTTAAATCTTTAAAACTACGCACCGGATTTTGATGCGGTTTTTTTCAATAGATAGAGTGATTCAAGAGGAAGGTTTATATGTATAATAACATCCATTAAATAGTGGAGAAATACTGTTATTTTTGAGGTTTCTGATGTGATGTCGTTAATTATCATATTTTTTTCCGCTTACATTGCAAACGCAGGCTGAACCCTACGAGATTTATCAAAATAATGTACTAATTATTTGTACACATTGAAAAGGTCTACAGAAAACTCCGCGATGGTATATGTCTATCTCTCATGGATATCCCACAATAACATTTTTTTGTCATTTACTTTTTACGACAAATAATGGCAAATTTTGAAGCGATTTTAACCAATACAGCATTAATCCTTATCCAATTAAATAGCTTAAATACATTGTTGATTTAATATAGATCTATATGGTCCTTTACAGCACAAGATTTAAATGAATATTTTCGAAGATATTACAGATTTAAAATTGCGGGAAGTAGCGCTTGCGGCGGTACTGGCCGACCGGGGCGGCGGCAGCGTGCCTATAAATAGCGCGTCGGAGGCCGATGTAATAATTGTTGTAAAAATAAAATAAATAGTCACAGTTTTTCTGTAGTGTATTTAGTATCAGCATTGCACCCGTGCCAAGCCGGGGCGGGTCGCTAGTTCTAAATATAATTAAGTCCTGAATATATCAGCGAAACTTTTTCTACAATCTATAATCCATTTCTTTATACGATAAAACAAATATTTTGCGGGCGAAGCCGCGACGGGAAAATGCTATTATTATAAAATTATTGTCCTGCCTGTATTATGTGTGTAATATTAGGATTTATATAACTCTGTTCTTTTTCCTGCTTAATAATAGGGAGTCTGATCCTGTAGGACAAAGCAAACAAATAAATAAATAAAATACAATGGGTATGTTATTGCTAAAAGGATTTAACATGGTTCCTACAAGACATTTTTAAGAAACTAAACTGGAAGTTTCGATAGGATTTCCTCCTAATTACCATTCACAAAAAAATTTCTAAACAACAATTATTAATAATAATAAAAATTTGCAAATAAAGTCGTATAATAAAAAACCATTTTATGGTTTCTATTCATCCTTCCAAAGTAAATGAAATTATGGAATTCGTCGAGCATGGCTCCGATTTTATTGTAATTCTATTGTTGTTGTGTTATTTTTCGTTCAATTGCTCAACTACAAAACAAAACATTGAACTTAAAGTCTTTCGTAAAATAAACTTGAGAATATTTTCGGTCTGCGGTTTTAAAAAGCGGATAAACTTTTTGCGATTTCTCAAGCAACATTTTGTTTTGTAAAATTGGTCACGTATGCTTGTTTGTTTGCCTTTTTGTTACTTTATAACTGTTTAACTGAGATATTATTTTGATATGGTTATTTTTTAAATGATTACGGTACGTAGCTCGTCACGTTAGTACGTCATGATGTACAGCCTTGCTATTGTATATTGATTTATTTGACTGCTTATAGCATTGCCAAGTTAGGTTGATTCCGAATCGAGTTTTGGTATAGTTACACAGCACGATGTGAAATTTGTAAATTGAATAAGAATATTTTTTAAATATCATAACTTAAAAGTGCAAAAAAACGCGATTTTGGTCTAAATTTGAGATTATATATCATCGCGACATTTTTTTTTTCTGAAAAAACTTGGTTGGTTGAGAAGTTTTGAAAGCGACACCTATCAACCAGTACAGAAATCAAAATTTATACGCCATTTTAATATTTCATCTTTTATATGAACACACACAAAAGGTTATTTCTATCTGTCAATTCGTTCTTTGTTTACAAGCCATTTGAAGTTGACGTTTCAATGAATTTTTATACAATGGATAAAACCGAATATCGTGCAGTGATAAAATTCTTTGTTTTGGAAGGTTTATCAGCAAAAGAAATTCATAAAAAAATGGTGAACGTGTTAAAGGAATCTGCTCCTTCATTTTCAACTGTGCATCGATGGGTTTTAGAGTTTAAACGTGGTCGTACAAGCGTTGAAGATGAACCACGTATGGACGTCCAAAAAGTGCAACAACACCAGAAATCATTGAACAAGTCTATGATATTGTTTGTAAAGATCCAAGTGCGACTAAGCGTGAAATTGCTGATACGATAGGCATCTTGGACGAACGAGTACTCTATATTTTACAAGAAGAATTACGTATGAAAAAGTTATTCGGAAAGATAGTACCGTATTCGTTAACAATTCAACAAAAACTTAATCGAAAACAAATTTGTAAGCGTTTTAAGCTGAATAAAACCGATTTTGTGCGTCATTTTGTAACTGTGGATGAGACTTGGATTTACCATCATGATCCTAAACTGAAACAAGAACGTTTACAGTAAACTGAAGCTGGTTGTTCAGCTTCAAAACAGGTCAAGTCAGAACGATCGGCAAAAAAGGTTGTGGCATCAGTTTTTTGGGATTCAAAAGGGATTTCGTTGATTGATTATCTTGAAAAAGGTAAAACAATTAACTCTGAGTATTACTGCAACCTTTTGGACCAGTTGGATAAAAAAATTTCGTGGAAAAAGACTTGGCTTACAGAAGAAAAAAATCATTTTTCATCAAGATAATGCACGTCCTCACACAAGTGGTTTGACGATGGCTAGATTGTAAGAATTAAAGTATGAATTGCTTGAACACCCACCGTATTCACCAGATTTGGCTCCCTCCGACTACCACCTCTTCAGGAATTCGAAACAATTTTTTCATGGAAAGTGTTTTTCGTCGAATGAAGAAGCCATTGCAGCCGTGAAACATTATTTTGCAGAGCTTCCGGAAAATTATTACAAAGATGGTATAAAATTATTGGAGGATCATTGGAGTAAGTATGTTGAAGTTGAGGGAGATTATATTGAATAAAAAAACTTTTTTCGCTCTCAAAACTTTTCAACCAACCTGTATATATATATATATATATATATATATATATATATATATATATATATATATATATCATCTTAAAGTATAGGTCTTTCCCTTTGAAATGCCGTTGATTTTGTACAAATATCTTTCTTGTTCTTCGCGATATTCAATTTTGAAAATTTCAAATTACAGATTTTTTTGAGTTTTGAAAATCTTCACCTTTCGTGATCTGATAAACCATGGATATTTTAAGGCTATTAAAACATCGATAAATCCAAATATATTATTGGTTTTTACAAAATAAATTTGTTTAAACAAATTATTACAAAATTCATTATTTTTTTAATAAATGCTTACAAAAATAAATCGGTTTAAAGGAGTCGTTACCGGTATTACGACATTTTTTGTTATAAACAAAATCATAAATAATTAATTTTGCAATTTAAAAAACGATCGTTAGACAATAATTAAGAATGTATATCCAGAATTCACAGAACTATATTTAGTCCAAGCCATAGGTAAATATAGTGACGTAAATTCCGAGATGGATGAGCCCTACCGAGGGATGTTGGGGGCAATGTAAGAACAAACCCTAAATAAAATGCATAAACAGCAAAAAATAGGTGGGAGCCAAAAGGAAGGGGTCAAAGTTGGCTAAAACATGTTTTTTAAATCTTCAAGCCAAGGAACGAGTTTTGGAAAAAAGTTTCCAATAAAAGTTCGGCGCATTAAAAATATTTACAAAACGAGCTGAGGCCCATCCGAATTGGATAATTTGTTCGTAAGTTATTGCAAAAAAACCTTCTAAAATGGCTGCTTTTTCATTTGTTTATAAACAATAGAAAAACATATTGCATTAACTTTATATTGCAATCAAAGAAACCTCTTGTGGCATACAACAAATGTGCAAAATTTCAAAAAAAAAAAATTCAGTAGTTTTTTGCACAGTGAATTTGTTTATAACTTTTTGTTTTTTTTTTGTTTGTTTATTCTCAGCGATCTAGAGGTCATACAGCGGTCTGAGTTTCAGACTTATACTAACAATAACAAAAAAGAACGAAATGAATTGTTGATCTTAAATTGTTGAAACAGATTTTGGAACAAAAATTGTGTACTCCTACTAGAAGCTGATATATATATATATATATATATATATATATATATATATATATATATATATATATATATTCCAAAAATCGCTGCGGAGTTGTTTATTAACATTAAGGAATTATTTAAGTAGAGGGAGATGGTTAAACCAATGAATACAGTAGTTTTTAACTCAATTATTTCAAAATTGTTGATGTAGCAATAGTTTAAAGTTACACCTACTCCGAGAGTCAGAAAGTGAGCAGTGGAGGGGGACGTTCTTTCAGCCTGCGACGCGCGGAAAAAAACGTAACTCGGACGTTTCAAATTCGAACAATGGGTAATAAGTTTTGTAATCAATTTATTATTAAATATAGCAATAAACAAATTGTTGCACTTCTATACATTTTATACATAATTATAATTTTGCCGTGCTTTTCAAATTGCGAAAAAATTGTTACAGTGGTCAACAGTATACTATTAATTAGGAATATTAAAAATTACATTGATTTTTAATATACCATTAATATTTATCGAGATATAGCATGAAACAAATAGCAACAATTGTTTATAGCATTATTATTTTTCGAAATGCAGAATAAACTACATTTGACGATAATATTGTAAGCGATTATCTAATCAAGAATTATTGTAATATTACTTTCAAAGACAACGAAAGTAGTAGGGGAGAAAATAATTATGATTATGATAATAATGATGATGATTATGTCAATGATGTGAGTGATGATGATGATGATGATGAAAGTAATAATGATGATGACGATGAGAGTAACAATGATGATGATAATGGTAATGATCATAATGAAACCGATAAGGGTTTCGAAAATGAGTGTCCGTCGATGTCTAAGAAACGGAGAACACAATAAATATTTTGTATAGATTTAAGTAAAAAATATGTATGTCAGCAAAAAATTTTGTATGTGAAAAATGTTCCTCTAATAAAATAAACAAAAAAGTCAACATGCGTTTTACTTGTACAACCAATAATTTGGCGGCAAATGGCAGTCGCAATTTGTTTCATGCTATAACTTCATAAATATTAATGCTACATTAAAAATCAATTTGATTTTTAATATTCCCAATTAGTAGTATACTGTTGATCACTGTAATATTTTTTTTTACAATTTGAAAAGCACGTGCAACAATTTGTTTATTGCTATATTCAACAATAATTTGATTACAAAAACATATCATCCATTGTTCATATCTCGTCGGGAGACCACAGATTTAAAAAGAAATAGAGATTCTACGTACTTTATTTATAACAAAATATATCGAAATAACGACTCCCTTGAATGTATTTATTTTTGTAAAATGCAGTGGAAGCATTTGTTTTAAAAATAATAAATTTTGCAATAATTTGTTTAATCTCGAAGAAAAAGAAATATATTTTAGCAAACTCAGCGGCTTTTGAAAGAGTAAGATATACTTTAAGATGTTATGTATTTTTTTTTTTGAGAAAAAAATGTCGCGATGATACATAACCTCAAATATAGGCCAAAATCGCGTTTTTTGAACTTTTAGGTTAGGATATTTAAAAAACCTGACATTACAAAGAAATTCTGAGATTCGCATTTGAATTCAGAAACCCAAAATCAACAAGAAATTACTATTCTTATTCAATATACAAATTTCACGTAGTGCTGTGCTATCGGCTTTTTTTTGTTTCATTACATATCAGGATATAATTACATCAAAGTCTTACATAATACTAAATGAAAACCTATTTTACGTTGCAACTACTTTCATCGAAATTTCGTTCAGTAATACGACCTTTCGTTTTCGATACAGCCTTGCTATTGGGAAAGCGGTCGAGCATGAAGCCAATTGGTACCACCGATGCAATGAGCGGTACCATGCAGGCATTCCTGTATTGTGTTTGTCATAGTAAGTTTAGAATATTGCTTTTTATGAAAAATTTAGGAAATATAAGAAATCAAACTGTGACCAGGAAAGATTTTTCTTTTAGAAAATTTAAACGTTATGATCTCGTGAAGAAAGATCATGTTGCAAATTCATTTATCGTATAAATTGTTAATTTTTTTATACCACAGTGCAATGAAAGCCCATTTTAAATTAAAAACTTCCTATTGTCCAAAGGAACTTATGAAGTAACTAGCAATTACCCCCCAAAGATTTTAAGAAAGAAGGTGAATGCAATTTTACTGTACCCACGCATTTCTGAAAATAAAATAGATGACAGATGGTAATGGAGCTGTCAAACGCAAAATGTCCGGAGTATGCTCTGCGCCATTTTGGGTAAAATTGATCTTTTGGCACGTCAAATTAACCGTCAAAAGTCAAAAAATAGTGTAATTGTTATTATTGTAAAGTAATCTTTGTTTTTCCCTGGATTAAATTTATTTTATATAACTTAACAACCAAGTAATATGCACCAAGCCGTCAGTCAAATATTTAAGTGTAAATATAGACCACAAAATTATTTTAAATTGGCACTTTGGAACTGTTAAACAAAAATGTATACAAAAAGTGATATTACAGATTGGTTATCAAAAAAACATATTCCCTTTACGAATGATTTACGAAAGAAGGAACTTTTAAAAATTGCGAACGAGAAAGAAAGACAATTTAAGAAACATATGATAGACGAATAGGCTAAAGAACATTCAAATGTTGTGCTTCGAACACCACCATACCACTATTAATTAAAATCCATTGAACTTATGCTGGAAAAATGTTTCTTCTGTAGATATAACTGGTCCTATTTTGTTTAATAAATATTCAAAATTCTGGTAAAATTTCTGTATTTTCCGCTAAAGATACGCACACAGCTACTTTCAAGATTCAAGATAAATATACCATAACTTTGATGAAGCGAAAAGTCAGAAAAATTGTTGTCTAATATTAGAAATATACATATATATATATATATATATATATATATATATATATATATAAAATAGAAGAATTATTTGAAGAACTCAATGTACACCACAGGAAAATAATAAACATGATACGGTACCACTCGCGATTGTTTATTTAGGTACTGGCAAAGATCTCAGGCTCCGATTTGCGTGTAAAAGGAGCTCGATTAATTATGCTGGTACTTCCTATTCGTGCCATTAAACTTGATTGTTGTAATGTTGCATGAGATAGTTCTAGGCTAAGGTACCACTTTCTTTTGTTACGTATTGTCAATTATGCCGGGAGAAATAAATTGTGTTTATTTTTATGCGAAAGAATCTATAAACGAATTAATTTACTTTACTAGATAAGTGTGTAATGGTTATTTTTTTTAGTTCTTCCGAATTAACCTGATTTAGGATCCTACAGTACATTTTTTTTACGTCGAATATTTTTTACATATACTTTAAACTTAAGTGCAAGAAAATGTAATAAACAGAAACAAATCTATACCGCCATCTCGAGATGCGTTGTTTTCTGTACATGTTGCTCTCGGTTCGTTTTAGCTCCACTGATGAGACCATTAAATAGTCGAAACTAGTATAGAGAAAGATCCCGAGTGGAATCCGTAGAATATGTGCTGTCTGCTCCCCCCCCCCCTTTCTTAACGGTTGTAAGGAGAATAAAGTATATATATATATATATATATATATATATATATATATATATATAGGATTATTGGAAATGCTGTCTATTTAAATTTGTAGGCCCTTTTTTGATTTTATTAAGCTTTCTAGCAGTTATTTTTCTCTTCTTCAGGATATATCTGCAAAATTAATTACAAATTTAGAATATTAAACCTAACCTATATTTATTAAGTAACTCACCAATGCGGTTTGAGTATGAAACAAGTAGATATGTGAAAAACAGGGGGAAAACCCACGATTAAAACTTTTTAATTATATTTAAAGGTATCATAAAATTTGATTTAATTTTCAAAAATCACAAACAGCAAGACATCTCACTCGATTATCTCTCCATTTTGTAGTGACAGATGTCAAGCAAATATTGGTCTACTGTTAGATTACCCTTATCACTGCGTAGTATAAACCAGGGTCGTTCCTTAGAAACAACCTGCTTTTATTGTAAATGTTTGACAAAACGGGTCTACTGTTATAATTTTTATGTAAAAAAAATGTAAGAAATTTATATATATATATATATATATATATATATATATATATATATATATATATATATATGATTACAAGCTCATATGAAATTACATACTCTATAATTTCGGTTATGTTCAACATCTTTGAAAGTTAATGAGTAAAAAATCTTCTTAATATAGTGGGTCTTATATAATTAGCCCTTCTGCCCATAAAAACTTCTGATCAGAAAGTCGAAAGCTACATCATAAATTTCTAGATAATATCACTGGGAACCATTTTCCTTAAGATTAATGCGGGTCTTTTGAAGATTTTTTTTCCGTTAATTTTGAACTCGAAGATTACAAACTGAGTTACCATTAATTCTAATTAGCTTTGTCCTGATATTTTACCAACTAATTGCATTTTTGTAGTTTTAATTATTATTTCTTATATTTCTACAAAATAGGCGTCGACCAGAGGTTGCCCAATTCATAGATTATCATATAATTGTATTAACGGAGTATGAGGATTTATTTAACACCAATAACAATCATGTCCCTTTTTGGATTCCATATTATATTAACACCTTTTATTTACCGGATTTTTCTTAATTTTTTCCAAGAGTCTCTTTCAACTACCATACTTTCGCAATTTTAACTATTTTTCGATTTTAGCGAGATGTCAACGCACCCCGCCATTATTCGATGTTTTTGTACTGTATAAAGACCAATTTACGCATTTACCGGGTTTATTGGATTAATTTTATCCTTCAGGAAATGCGGAAGTTCGTTTCCGGCGGGATTAATTTATTGTAAGAATATGCATTATCAATTATTCGTGTAAAACCCAAGTTTTAACACAAATCACCGGTTATTGATGAAGTCCCGCCAAACCTACCGGCTAAAATAAAAACTCTAGCCTTCTCACCTTTCCTCTTGCTCACTGGGACAGATGGTTGACTTTTAGCTAACTTTATATATATATATATATATATATATATATATATATATATATATATATATATACACAAGGAAGTGGGGAGGCATAAAAAGGGATTCCGCCTAAGAAGTGCCATAATGCTAAAGCTTAACGATGGCACAATCATCGCCTCAAAAGTGGAGGTACTGGACAGGTAGAAGTGCTACTTCGATGAACTACTAAACGTGCCGACGCAGGAAGAGCCTGAAGCTACAGTATTCGCTACGGCAGAGGTTAATATCCCACTTCCATCTATGGAAGAGACCATTAGAGCCATTAAGAAGCTCAAAAATAAAAGAACGGCAGGTCGAAATAATATCTTAGCAGAAAGTCTGAAACATAGAGGAAACGATCTAATCACACAAATACATAACCTCGTGAAACAAATTTGAAATCAAGAAATCTTTCCTGATTGGAAAGAAGGGGTAATAATTCCACTCCACAAAAAAGGGGACCAAATGCAATGTAAAAATTACCGAGGTATTGCTCTACTAAGCCACGCCTATAAATTATTCTCCAGCATTCTCCATCAACGTCTCTCTCCGTATACCGAGGAGATTATCGGAGACTATCAATGTGGATTTCGAAGCGGAAGATCAACAGTTGATCAGCTTTTCACTATCCGACAGATGCTGGAGAAATGTTGGGAGTTTAACAAAAACTTACATACCCTGTTCATAGATTTCGAGCAAGCATATGACAGTGTTATTAGGATAAGGCTGTGGGAAGCTATGAAAGAATTTGGAATCCCGCACAAACTGATTAGACTGTGTAGAGCGTGCCTGGAGGGGGCAAAAAGCTGTGTCAAAATTGAAGGAGAGTGGAGCCAAACATTTTCTATCAACAGAGGATTAAAACAGGGCCAGTACTATTTAACCTTGCACTGAAGAAAGCCGAAAGAACAGTATCAGTTGACGCGGAGGTTTTTGGGCCAAGTGGCCCTAAACTTATTTTAGCCTACACGGATGATATGGGCGCGATAGGAGAAAGCACAGTCAGTGTGAAGGAAAACTTCATAAAAATAGAAAAAGAAGCTCAGAAAATAGAGCTCCAAATAAATGAAGGAAAAATCAAATACATGCATGTCTCCCGCAACCCCGCCCGAGACAGAATTAGGCAGACCGTCACCATATATATATATATATATATATATATATATATATATATATATATATATATATATATATATATATATATATATATGTATGCAGTTCGTTTTCGCACTCTGTGTTCAAAATGGCAGGTCGAAAAATAGACAGCAACAATGTATATCAAGAAAAATAGGAAATAGTAACAAACACAAAAAAACAATGCGTATTTAATTTATCACCAAAAATACTTATTTCCCAAGAATGCAAAAAAACATATTTTTTGTAAGAATATAAAAATAGAGTACAAGAAAATACATCAAAAAATATATTTTTTGCTCGACTTTTACCAGATAGTGTTTATTTTTATATTATAGTACAACGCACCAAAAAAATCTATCGGAAATACTAATAATATATTACATAAGTGAAGCGTGTACCGATTTCTATTCCTCCTTGTCCTCGTATCGACGGTGGTACCGCGGTTCTAGAACGGAATGTACAACAATTTCTCCCAGGCCATACTTAAACCTATTTCCGATATACCTACTTATTTTTAATTAGATACGATTACTTAATCGAATTGTCTACCTGATGGCTTGATGCGTTTTTGTCTCGAGAATGAAGTTAATTATTATTTTAAATTTTTTTTATCTTGAGATTTTTGTGAACAGTTGTTATCTACAACCGTACTTCTGCTAGCGTCATTGGCTTTGTTATTTCCTAGAATATTACTGCCGTTCTTTAAAGTTTACCAAAGACATTTTATTGCCTCTATAAAGTAAGTACAAATTTTTGAAAAGCAGAATTTTTAAGACAAAACATTCAGTAACAAGTATTCTACGGAATCCAGAACATCAGAATTTCGTGAGAAGATTCTTGTAGGTTAAAAATAGTTTTTATAGTTTGAAGCATTATTGGATCGCCTGAGAATGTGAACTTAATTAAAGAGATAACAATAAATAAATCTGTTATAATGACAAAATATATTTCCTTTGCTTAATTGGTAAAATAGAAATTTAAGATTTAAAATTCGATTATTTATGATATGACTATCCTCCTGAAAAAAACTGTTTCTCTAAATAGAACTTACTAACAAATGGATCGTAATTATTCGGTATGAAAGAAGAATTTGAACATCAACGGTAGTAACTTTGGGCAATAAGATATTTCAAATTGAATAATCTCAGAAGGTGTGTGTGCATGTACTTACCAGTACCTAAAATATCACGGATTTCGTATATTTTTGATAGTAGACGTATTCAACTTCCACGTACCTGCAAAAACGAAAAAATAAAATTATTTGAATATATTTTATTTAAATCAGAATATAATAAGCAAGTCAAGTGAGAGTACATCTTAAGCGTCAAGAATACTACTAAGATAACAATCTTACATTATGGACTATATAGTAATATTAAAACTAAATTAGAACAATAATACTTTCCACCAAAAGAAAATTTTGAAAAAAAAAGTTAATTAAGAATTAGAAAAACTAAGGATATTTATTTCAAACTTAAATATTATTATGGCAAATACTAGAATTTTGATTAGAATAAAAGCATAGTTAGTAACCGGTAGTTCCTCCTTGAGCTTTAATTATTATCTAAATTCTTTTAAGCATGCTAGTAAGTCGCGTGTGAATGTATTCTTGAGGAATTGCGTTCCATACATATCGTGCTGAAAACTGAAGCTTGAAATTGGATTTGTTGGTCACATACGGAACTTTAGCTGATCCCCATTGAAATAAAGTATGGGTTACATGTTGACCATTCTAATTTTTGAATATGAACCACATTGAGGGAATTAGTCACTATACTAGCTCCATATGGTCGGGCTTTCTTTTACATTATTACCAATCTTTCGTAGCGAATATGACCGACACATGAGTCTCTACTAACTGGGTTATCAGATGATAGGAATTTACCTGACATGTCCAGAATTTTGACACTCTCCCTTTCCCTCTCTCTCTCTCTCTCTCTCTCTCTCTCTCTCTCTATATATATATATATATATATATATATATATATATATATATATATATATATATATATATATATAAAAATAACAATTTATGTGTGCTTAAAGTAAAAATAAAATCTTTCTCGATTTTTATTGTGCATACAAATTTTAAATTTGAAGAAAGTCGTTTATTGACAATATATTTTTAAAATCAATGTATTTTACTTCAAGATTTCAGGGTTTCGTAGAAAAAAATCCTTATGATAAGAATAGTTTACACTTTGATGGATTTTTAAACGTCAAATAAAAATAGTCACATAATTATATTAATATTATCGAACAAGTTTTAACAAAGAACGCACACCCATGGTGAATTAGTGTTGCATGTTGAACTATGAAATTTTTACAGATACCTAAAACACTTCTAAAGCCTTTCTTAAAATCCCTGAGTGCTGAATGGCCTTAAAAATGCATAGTGAATTTTAAAATAACAAGAAAAAATATTTTTTTAACGTCAGTGGATGTACACGCTTAAAATAAATTGTTAGCGTTATAATTGATGAACTATGAATTTTTTACAGATATCTAAGACACTTTTAAAGCTTCTCTTAAAATCCCTGAGTGCTGGGTGGCCTCAAAAATGCATAGTGAATTTTAAAAGAACAAGAAAAAATATTTTTTTAACGTCAGTGGATGTACACGCTTAAAATAAATTCTTAGTGTTATAATTGTTGAACTATGAATTTTTTACAGATACCTAAGACACTTTTAAAGCTTCTCTTAAAATCCCTGAGTGCTGGGTGGCCTCAAAAATGCATAGTGAATTTTAAAGGAACAAGAAAAAATATTTTTTTAACGTCAGTGGATGTACACGCTTAAAATAAATTGTTAGCGTTATAATTGTTGAACTATGAATTTTTTACAGATACCTAAGACACTTTTACAGCTTCTCTTAAAATCCCTGAGTGCTGGGTGGCCTCAAAAATGCATAGTGAATTTTAAAAGAACAAGAAAAAATATTTTTTTAACGTCAGTGGATGTACACGCTTAAAATAAATTCTTAGCGTTATAATTGTTAAACTATGAATTTTTTACAGATACCTAAGACACTTTTAAAGCTTCTCTTAAAATCCCTGAGTGCTGGGTGGCCTCAAAAATGCATAGTGAATTTTAAAAGAACAAGAAAAAATATTTTTTTAACATCAGTGGATGTACACGCTTAAAATAAATTGTTAGCGTTATAATTGTTGAACTATGAATTTTTTACAGATACCTAAGACACTTTTAAAGCTTCTCTTAAAATCCCTGAGTGCTGGGTGGCCTCAAAAATGCATAGTGAATTTAAAAAAACAAGAAAAAATATTTTTTTAACGACAGGGGATGTACACGCTTAAAATAAATTGTTAGCGTTATAATGGTTGAACTATGAATTATTTACAGATACCTAAGACACTTTGAAAGCTTCTCTTAAAATCCCCGAGTGCTGGGTGGCCTCAAAAATGCATAGTGAATTTTAAAAAACAAGAAAAAATATTTTTTTAACGACAGGGGATGTACACGCTTAAAATAAATTGTTAGCGTTACAATTGTTGAACTATGAATTCTTTACAGATACCTAAGACACTTTTAAAGCTTCTCTTAAAATCCCTGAGTGCTGGGTAGCCTAAAAAATGCATAGTGAATTTTAAAAGAACGAGAAAAAATATTTTTTTAACGTCAGTGGATGTACACGCTTAAAATAAATTGTTAGCGTTATAATTGTTGAACTATGAATTTTTTACAGATACCTAAGACACTTTTAAAGCTTCTCTTAAGATCCCTGAGTGCTGGGTGGCCTCAAAAATGCATAGTGAATTTTAAAAGAACAAGAAAAAATATTTTTTTAACGTCAGTGGATGTACACGCTTAAAATAAATTGTTGGCGTTATAATTGTTGAACTATGAAATTTTACAGATACCTAAGACACTTTTAAAGCTTCTCTTAATATCCCTGAGTGCTGGGTAGCCTCGAAAATGCATAGTGAATTTTAAAAGAACAAGAAAAAATATTTTTTTAACGTCAGTGGATGTACACGCTTAAAATAAATTGTTAGCGTTACAATTGTTGAACTATGAATTTTTTACAGATACCTAAGACACTTTTAAAGCTTCTCTTAATATCCCTGAGTGCTGGGTAGCCTCAAAAATGCATAGTGAATTTTAAAAGAACAAGAAAAAATATTTTTTTAACGTCAGTGGATGTACACGCTTAAAATAAATTGTTAGCGTTATAATTGTTGAACTATGAATTATTTACAGATACCTAAGACACTTTGAAAGCTTCTCTTAAAATCCCCGAGTGCTGGGTGGCCTCAAAAATGCATAGTAAATTTTAAAAAACAAGAAAAAATATTTTTTTAACGACAGAGGATGTACACGCTTAAAATAAATTGTTAGCGTTACAATTGTTGAACTATGAATTCTTTACAGATACCTAAGACACTTTTAAAGCTTCTCTTAATATCCCTGAGTGCTGGGTAGCCTCAAAAATGCATAGTGAATTTTAAAAGAACAAGAAAATATATTTTTTTAACGTCAGTGGATGTACACGCTTAAAATAAATTGTTAGCGTTATAATTGTTGAACTATGAATTTTTTACAGATACCTAAGACACTTTGAAAGCTTCTCTTAAAATCCCCGAGTGCTGGGTGGCCTCAAAAATGCATAGTGAATTTTAAAAAACAAGAAAAAATATTTTTTTAACGACAGGGGATGTACACGCTTAAAATAAATTGTTAGCGTTACAATTGTTGAACTATGAATTCTTTACAGATACCTAAGACACTTTTAAAGCTTCTCTTAAAATCCCTGAGTGCTGGGTGGCCTCAAAAATGCATAGTGAATTTTAAAAGAACAAGAAAAAATATTTTTTTAACGTCAGTGGATGTACACGCTTAAAATAAATTGTTAGCGTTATAATTGTTGAACTATGAATTTTTTACAGATACCTAAGACACTTTTAAAGCTTCTCTTAAAATCCCTGAGTGCTGGGTGGCCTCAAAAATGCATAGTGAATTTTAAAAGAACAAGAAAAAATATTTTTTTAACGACAGGGGATGTACACGCTTAAAATAAATTGTTAGCGTTATAATTGTTGAACAATGAATTCTTTACAGATACCTAAGACACTTTTAAAGCTTCTCTTAATATCCCTGAGTGCTGGGTGGCCTCAAAAATGCATAGTGAATTTTAAAAGAACAAGAAAAAATATTTTTTTTAACGTAAGTGGATGTACACGCTTAAAATAAATTATTAGCGTTACAATTGTTGAACTATGAATTTTTTACAGATACCTAAGACACTTTTAAAGCTTCTCTTAATATCCCTGAGTGCTGGGTAGCCTCAAAAATGCATAGTGAATTTTAAAAGAACAAGAAAAAATATTTTTTTTACGTCAGTGGATGTACACGCTTAAAATAAATTGTTAGCGTTATAATTGTTGAACTATGAATTTTTTGCAGATACCTAAGACACTTTTAAAGCTTCTCTTAAAATCCCTGAGTGCTGGGTGGCCTCAAAAATACATAGTGAATTTTAAAAGAACAAGAAAAAATATTTTGTTAACGTCAGTGGATGTACACGCTTAAAATAAATTGTTAGCGTTATAATTGTTGAACTATGAATTCTTTACAGATACCTAAGACACTTTTAAAGCTTCTCTTAAAATCTCTGAGTGTTGGGTGGCCTCAAAAATGCATAGTGAATTTTAAAAGAACAAGAAAAAATATTTTTTTTACGTCAGTGGATGTACACGCTTAAAATAACTTGTTAGCGTTATAATTGTTGAACTATGAATTTTTTGCAGATACCTAGGACACTTTTAAAGCTTCTCTTAAAATCCCTGAGTGCTGGGTGGCCTCAAAAATGCATAGTGAATTTTAAAAGAACAAGAAAAAATATTTTTTTAACGTCAGTGGATGTACACGCTTAAAATAAATTGTTAGCGTTATAATTGTTGAACTATGAATTTTTTACAGATACCTAAGACACTTTTAAAGCTTCTCTTAAAATCCCTGAGTGCTGGGTGTCCTCAAAAATGCATAGTGAATTTTAAAAGAACAAGAAAAAATATTTTTTTAACGACAGGGGATGTACACGTTTAAAATAAATTGTTAGCGTTATAATTGTTGAACTATGAATTCTTTACAGATACCTAAGACACTTTTAAAGCTTCTCTTAATATCCCTGAGTGCTGGGTAGCCTCAAAAATGCATAGTGAATTTTAAAAGAACAAGAAAAAATATTTTTTTTAACGTAAGTGGATGTACATGCTTAACATAAAATATTAGCGTTACAATTGTTGAACTATGAATTTTTTACAGATACCTAAGACACTTTTAAAGCTTCTCTTAATATCCCTGAGTGCTGGGTAGCCTCAAAAATGCATAGTGAATTTTAAAAGAACAAGAAAAAATATTTTTTTACGTCAGTGGATGTACACGCTTAAAATAAATTGTTAGCGTTATAATTGTTGAACTATGAATTTTTTGCAGATACCTAGGACACTTTTAAAGCTTCTCTTAAAATCCCTGAGTGCTGGGTGGCCTCAAAAATACATAGTGAATTTTAAAAGAACAAGAAAAAATATTTTTTTTAACGTAAGTGGATGTACATGCTTAACATAAAATATTAGCGTTACAATTGTTGAACTATGAATTTTTTACAGATACCTAAGACACTTTTAAAGCTTCTCTTAAAATCCCTGAGTGCTGGGTGGCCTCAAAAATACATAGTGAATTTTAAAAGAACAAGAAAAAATATTTTTTTAACGTCAGTGGATGTACACGCTTAAAATAAATTGTTGGCGTTATAATTGTTGAACTATGAATTTTTTACAGATACCTAAGATACTTTTAAAGCTTCTCTTAAAATCTCTGAGTGTTGGGTGGCCTCAAAAATGCATAGTGAATTTTAAAAGAACAAGAAAAAATATTTTTTTTTACGTCAGTGGATGTACACGCTTAAAATAAATTGTTAGCGTTATAATTGTTGAACTATGAATTTTTTACAGATACCTAAGACACTTTTAAAGCTTCTCTTAAAATCCCTGAGTGCTGGGTAGCCTCAAAAATGCATAGTGAATTTTAAAGGAACAAGAAAAAATATTTTTTTAACGTCAGTGGATGTACACGCTTAAAATAAATTGTTAGCGTTATAATTGTTGAACTATGAATTTTTTACAGATACCTAAGACACTTTTAAAGCTTCTCTTGAAATCCCTGAGTGTTGGGTGCCCTTAAAAATGCATAGTGAATTTTAAAATAACAAGAAAATTTCTTTTTTTAACTTCAGTGGATGTACACCAATAAGATAAATTGTTAGCGTTATAATTGTTGAACTATGAATTATTTACAGATACCTAAGACACTTTTAAAGCTTCTCTTAAAATCCCTGAGTGCTGGGTAGCCTAAAAAATGCATAGTGAATTTTAAAAGAACGAGAAAAAATATTTTTTTAACGTCAGTGGATGTACACGCTTAAAATAAATTGTTAGCGTTATAATTGTTGAACTATGAATTTTTTTCAGATACCTAAGACACTTTTAAAGCTTCTCTTAAGATCCCTGAGTGCTGGGTGGCCTCAAAAATGCATAGTGAATTTTAAAAAACAAGAAAAAATATTTTTTTAACGTCAGTGGATGTACACGCTTAAAATAAATTGTTGGCGTTATAATTGTTGAACTATGAATTTTTTACAGATACCTAAGACACTTTTAAAGCTTCTCTTAAAATCTCTGAGTGTTGGGTGGCCTCAAGAATGCATAGTGAATTTTAAAAGAACAAGAAAAAATATTTTTTTAACGTCAGTGGATGTACACGCTTAAAATAAATTGTTAGCGTTATAATTGTTGAACTATGAATTTTTTACAGATACCTAAGACACTTTTAAAGCTTCTCTTAAGATCCCTGAGTGCTGGGTGGCCTCAAAAATGCATAGTGAATTTTAAAAGAACAAGAAAAAATATTTTTTTAACGTCAGTGGATGTACACGCTTAAAATAAATTGTTGGCGTTATAATTGTTGAACTATGAATTTTTTACAGATACCTAAGACACTTTTAAAGCTTCTCTTAATATCCCTGAGTGCTGGGTAGCCTCGAAAATGCATAGTGAATTTTAAAAGAACAAGAAAAAATATTTTTTTAACGTCAGTGGATGTACACGCTTAAAATAAATTGTTAGCGTTACAATTGTTGAACTATGAATTTTTTACAGATACCTAAGACACTTTTAAAGCTTCTCTTAATATCCCTGAGTGCTGGGTAGCCTCAAAAATGCATAGTGAATTTTAAAAGAACAAGAAAAAATATTTTTTTAACGTCAGTGGATGTACACGCTTAAAATAAATTGTTGGCGTTATAATTGTTGAACTATGAATTTTTTACAGATACCTAAGACACTTTTAAAGCTTCTCTTAAAATCTCTGAGTGTTGGGTGGCCTCAAAAATGCATAGTGAATTTTAAAAGAACAAGAAAAAATATTTTTTTTACGTCAGTGGATGTACACGCTTAAAATAAATTGTTAGCGTTATAATTGTTGAACTATGAATTTTTTGCAGATACCTAGGACACTTTTAAAGCTTCTCTTAAAATCCCTGAGTGCTGGGTGGCCTCAAAAATGCATGGTGAATTTTAAAAAACAAGAAAAAATATTTTTTTAACGTCAGTGGATGTACACGCTTAAAATAAATTGTTAGCGTTATAATTGTTAAACTATGAATTTTTTACCGATACCTAAGACACTTTTAAAGCTTCTCTTAAAATCCCTGAGTGCTGGGTGGCCTCAAAAATGCATAGTGAATTTTAAAAATCAAGAAAAAATATTTTTTTAACGTCAGTGGATGTACACGCTTAAAATAAATTGTTAGCGTTATAATTGTTGAACTATGAATTTTTTACAGATACCTAAGACACTTTTAAAGCTTTCAGAAAATCTCCGAGTGCTGGGTGGCCTCAAAAATGCATAGAGAATTTTAAAAGAACAAGAAAAAATATTTTTTTAACGTCAGTGGATGTACACGCTTAAAATAAATTATTAGCGTTATAATTGTTGAACTATGAATTTTTTACAGATACCTAAGACACTTTTAAAGCTTCTCTTAAAATCCCTGAGTGCTGGGTGGCCTCAAAAATGCATAGAAAATTTGTTTTTTTAACGACAGGGGATGTTCACGCTTAAAATAAATTATTAGCGGTAAAATTGTTGAACTATGAATCTTTTACAGATACCTAAAACACTTTTAAAGCTTCTCTTGAAATCCCTGAGTGCTGGGTGCCCTTAAAAATGCATAGTGAATTTTAAAATAACAAGAAAATTTCTTTTTTTAACTTCAGTGGATGTACACCAATAAGATAAATTGTTAGCGTTATAATTGTTGAACTATGAATTATTTACAGATACCTAAGACACTTTTAAAGCTTCTCTTAAAATCCATGAGTGCTGGGTGGCCTCAAAAATGCATAGTGAATTTTAAAGGAACAAGAAAAAATATTTTTTTAACGTCAGTGGATGTACACGCTTAAAATAAATTGTTAGCGTTATAATTGTTGAACTATGAATTTTTTACAGATACCTAAGACATTTTTAAAGCTTCTCTTGAAATCCCTGAGTGCTGGGTGCCCTTAAAAATGCATAGTGAATTTTAAAATAACAAGAAAATTTCTTTTTTTAACTTCAGTGGATGTACACCAATAAGATAAATTGTTAGCGTTATAATTGTTGAACTATGAATTATTTACAGATACCTAAGTCACTTTTAAAGCTTCTCTTAAAATCCCTGAGTGCTGGGTGGCCTCAAAAATGCATAGTGAATTTTAAAAGAACGAGAAAAAATATTTTTTTAACGTCAGTGGATGTACACGCTTAAAATAAATTGTTAGCGTTATACATGTTGAACTATGAATTTTTTTCAGATACCAAGATACTTTTAAAGCTTCTCTTAAAATCCCTGAGTGCTGGGTGGCCTCAAAAATGCATAGTGAATTTTAAAATAACTAGAAAATTTCTTTTTTTAACTTCAGTGGATGTACACCAATAAGATAAATTGTTAGCGTTATAATTGTTGAACTATGAATTCTTTACAGATACCTAAGACACTTTTAAAGCTTCTCTTAATATCCCTGAGTGCTGGGTGGCCTCAAAAATGCATAGTGAATTTTAAAAGAACAAGAAAAAATATTTTTTTAACGACAGGGGATGTACACGCTTAAAATAAATTGTTAGCGTTACAATTGTTGAACTATGAATTCTTTACAGATACCTAAGACACTTTGAAAGCTTCTCTTAAAATTCCCGAGTGCTGGGTGGCCTCAAAAATGCATAGTGAATTTTAAAAGAACAAGAAAAAATATTTTTTTAACGTCAGTGGATGTACACGCTTAAAATAAATTATTAGCGTTATAATTGTTGAACTATGAATTTTTTACAGATACCTAAGACACTTTTAAAGCTTCTCTTAAAATCCCTGAATGCTGGGTGCCATTGAAATTGCATAGTGAATTTTAAAATAACAAGAAAATTTCTTTTTTTTTACATCAATAAATGTACACAAATAAGATAAATTGTTAGCGTTATAATTGTTGAACTATGAATTTTTTACAGATACCTAAGACACTTTTAAAGCTTTTCTTAAAATTCCTGAGTGCTGGGTGACCTCGAAAATGCATAGTGAATTTTAAAAGAACAAGAAAAAGTATTTTTTTAACGTCAGTGGATGTACACACTTAAAATAAATTGTTAGCGTTATAATTGTTGAACTATGAATTTTTTACAGATACCTAAGACACTTTTAAAGCTTTTCTTAAAATTCCTGAGTGCTGGGTGACCTCGAAAATGCATAGTGAATTTTAAAAGAACAAGAAAAAGTATTTTTTTAACGTCAGTGGATGTACACACTTAAAATAAAATGTTAGCGTTATAATTGTTGAACTATGAATTTTTTACAGAAACCTAAGACACTTTTAAAGCTTCTCTTAAAATCCCTGAGTGCTGGGTGCCCTTAAAAATGCATAATGAATTTTAAAATAACAAGAAAATTCCTTTTTTTTACATCAGTGGATGTACACCAATAAGATAAATTGTTAGCGTTGTAATTGTTGAACTATGAATTTTTTACAGATACCTAAGACACTTTTAAAGCTTCTCTTAAAATCCCTGAGTGCTGAGTAGCCTCGAAAATGCATAGTGAATTTTAAAAGAACGAGAAAAAATATTTTTTTAACGTCAGTGGATGTACACGCTTAAAATAAATTGTTAGCGTTATAATTGTTGAACTATGATATTTTTACAGATACCCAAGATACTTTTAAAGCTTCTCTTAAAATCCCTGAGTGCTGGGTGGCCTCAAAAATGCATAGTGAATTTTAAAAGAACAAGAAAAAATATTTTTTTAACGTCAGTGGATGTACACGCTTAAAATAAATTATTAGCGTTATAATTGTTGAACTATGAATTTTTACAGATACCTAAGACACTTTTAAAGCTTCTCTTAAAATCCCTGAGTGCTGGGTGGCCTCAAAAATGCATAGAAAATTTGTTTTTTTAACGACAGGGGATGTTCACGCTTAAAATAAATTATTAGCGTTATAATTGTTGAACTATGAATTTTTTACAGATACCTAAGACACTTTTAAAGCTTCTCTTAAAATCCCTGAGTGCTGGGTAGCCTCAAAAATGCATAGTGAATTTTAAAAGAACAAGAAAAAATATTTTTTTAACGTCAGTGGATGTACACGCTTAAAATAAATTGTTAGCGTTATAATTGTTGAACTATGAATTTTTTACAGATACCTAAGACACTTTGAAAGCTTCTCTTAAAATCCTTGAGTGCTGGGTGGCCCCAAAAATGCACAGTGAATTTTAAAAGAACAAGAAAAAATATTTTTTTAACGACAGGGGATGTTCACGCTTAAAATAAATTATTAGCGTTAAAATTGTTGAACTATGAATCTTTTACAGATACCTAAGACACTTTGAAAGCTTCTCTTAAAATCCCCGAGTGCTGGGTGGCCCCAAAAATGCACAGTGAATTTTAAAAGAACAAGAAAAAATATTTTTTTAACGACAGGGGATGTTCACGCTTAAAATAAATTATTAGCGTTAAAATTGTTGAACTATGAATCTTTTACAGATACCTAAGACACTTTTAAAGCTTCTCTTAAAATCCCTGAATGCTGGGTGCCCTTGAAATTGCATAGTGAATTTTAAAATAACAAGAAAATTTCTTTTTTTTTACATCAATAAATGTACACAAATAAGATAAATTGTTAGCGTTATAATTGTTGAACTATGAATTTTTTACAGATACCTAAGACACTTTTAAAGCTTCTCTTAAAATCCCTGAGTGCTGGGTAGCCTCAAAAATGCATAGTGAATTTTAAAAGAACAAGAAAAAATATTTTTTTAACGTCAGTGGATGTACACGCTTAAAATAAATTGTTAGCGTTATAATTGTTGAACTATGAATTTTTTACAGATACCTAAGACACTTTGAAAGCTTCTCTTAAAATCCTTGAGTGCTGGGTGGCCCCAAAAATGCACAGTGAATTTTAAAAGAACAAGAAAAAATATTTTTTTAACGACAGGGGATGTTCACGCTTAAAATAAATTATTAGCGTTAAAATTGTTGAACTATGAATCTTTTACAGATACCTAAGACACTTTGAAAGCTTCTCTTAAAATCCCCGAGTGCTGGGTGGCCTCAAAAATGCATAGTGAATTTTAAAAAACAAGAAAAAATATTTTTTTAACGACAGGGGATGTACACGCTTAAAATAAATTGTTAGCGTTACAATTGTTGAACTATGAATTCTTTACAGATACCTAAGACACTTTTAAAGCTTCTCTTAAAATCCCCGAGTGCTGGGTGGCCTCAAAAATGCATAGTGAATTTTAAAAGAACAAGAAAAAATATTTTCTTAACGACAGGGGATGTACACGCTTAAAATAAATTGTTAGCGTTACAACTGTTGAACTATGAATTCTTTACAGATACCTAAGACACTTTGAAAGCTTCTCTTAAAATCCCCGAGTGCTGGGTGGCCTCAAAAATGCATAGTGAATTTTAAAAGAACAAGAAAAAATATTTTTTTAACGTCAGTGGATGTACACGCTTAAAATAAATTATTAGCGTTATAATTGTTGAACTATGAATTTTTTACAGATACCTAAGACACTTTTAAAGCTTCTCTTAAAATCCCGGAGTGCTGGGTGGCCTCAAAAATGCATAGAAAATTTGTTTTTTTTAACGACAGGGGATGTTCACGCTTAAAATAAATTATTAGCGGTAAAATCGTTGAACTATGAACCTTTTACAGATACCTAAAACACTTTTAAAGCTTCTCTTGAAATCCCTGAGTGCTGGGTGCCCTTAAAAATGCATAGTGAATTTTAAAATAACAAGAAAATTTCTTTTTTTAACTTCAGTGGATGTACACCAATAAGATAAATTGTTAGCGTTATAATTGTTGAACTATGAATTATTTACAGATACCTAAGACACTTTTAAAGCTTCTCTTAAAATCCCTGAGTGCTGGGTGGCCTCAAAAATGCATAGTGAATTTTAAAATAACTAGAAAATTTCTTTTTTTAACTTCAGTGGATGTACACCAATAAGATAAATTGTTAGCGTTATAATTGTTGAACTATGAATTTTTTACAGATACCTAAGACACTTTTGAAGCTTCTCTTAAAATCCCTGAGTGCTGGGTGGCCTCAAAAATGCATAGTGAATTTTAAAAGAACGAGAAAAAATATTTTTTTAACGTCACTGGATGTACACGCTTAAAATAAATTGTTAGCGTTATAATTGTTGAACTATGAATTTTTTACAGATACCTAAGATACTTTTAAAGCTTCTCTTAAAATCCCTGAGTGCTGGGTAGCCTCAAAAATGCATAGTGAATTTTAAAAGAACAAGAAAAAATATTTTTTTAACGACAGGGGATGTTCACGCTTAAAATAAATTATTAGCGTTAAAATTGTTGAACTATGAATCTTTTACAGATACCTAAGACACTTTTAAAGCTTCTCTTAAAATCCCTGAATGCTGGGTGCCCTTGAAATTGCATAGTGAATTTTAAAATAACAAGAAAATTTCTTTTTTTTTACATCAATAAATGTACACAAATAAGATAAATTGTTAGCGTTATAATTGTTGAACTATGAATTTTTTACAGATACCTAAGACACTTTTAAAGCTATTCTTAAAATTCCTGAGTGCTGGGTGACCTCGAAAATGCATAGTGAATTTTAAAAGAACAAGAAAAAGTATTTTTTTAACGTCAGTGGATGTACACACTTAAAATAAATTGTTAGCGTTATAATTGTTGAACTATGAATTTTTTACAGATACCTAAGACACTTTTAAAGCTTCTCTTACAATCCCTGAGTGCTGGGTGGCCTCAAAAATGCATAGTGAATTTTAAAATAACAAGAAAATTTCTTTTTTTAACGACAGTGGATGTACACGCTTAAAATAAAATGTTAGCGTTATAATTGTTGAACTATGAATTTTTTACAGATACCTAAGACACTTTTAAAGCTTCTCTTAAAATCCCTGAGTGCTGGGTGCCCTTAAAAATGCATAATGAATTTTAAAATAACAAGAAAATTCCTTTTTTTTACATCAGTGGATGTACACCAATAAGATAAATTGTTAGCGTTGTAATTGTTGAACTATGAATTTTTTACAGATACCTAAGACACTTTTAAAGCTTCTCTTAAAATCCCTGAGTGCTGGGTAGCCTCGAAAATGCATAGTGAATTTTAAAAGAACGAGAAAAAATATTTTTTTAACGTCAGTGGATGTACACGCTTAAAATAAATTGTTAGCGTTATAATTGTTGAACTATGAATTTTTTACAGATACCTAAGACACTTTTAAAGCTTTTCTTAAAATTCCTGAGTGCTGGGTGACCTCGAAAATGCTTAGTGAATTTTAAAAGAACAAGAAAAAGTATTTTTTTAACGTCAGTGGATGTACACACTTAAAATAAATTGTTAGCGTTATAATTGTTGAACTATGAATTTTTTACAGATAACTAAGACACTTTTAAAGCTTCTCTTACAATCCCTGAGTGCTGGGTGGCCTCAAAAATGCATAGTGGATTTTAAAATAACAAGAAAATTTCTTTTTTTAACGACAGTGGATGTACACGCTTAAAATAAAATGTTAGCGTTATAATTGTTGAACTATGAATTTTCTACAGAAACCTAAGATACTTTTAAAGCTTCTCTTAAAATCCCTGAGTGCTGGGTGCCCTTAGAAATGCATAATGAATTTTAAAATAACAAGAAAATTTTTTCTTTTACATCAGTGGATGTACACCAATAAGATAAATTGTTAGCGCTATAATTGTTGAACTATGAATTTTTTACAGATACCTAAGACACTTTTAAAGCTTCTCTTAAAATCCCTGAGTGCTGGGTAGCCTCAAAAATGCATAGTGAATTTTAAAAGAACGGGAAAAAATATTTTTTTAACGTCAGTGGATGTACACGCTTAAAATAAATTGTTAGCGTTATAATTGTTGAACTATGATATTTTTACAGATACCCAAGATACTTTTAAAGCTTCTCTTAAAATTCCTGAGTGCTGGGTGGCCTCAAAAATGCATAGTGAATTTTAAAAGAACAAGAAAAAATATTTTTTTAACGTCAGTGAATGTACACGCTTAAAATAAATTCTTAGCGTTACAATTGTTGAACTATGAATTTTTTACAGATACCCAAGATACTTTTAAAGCTTCTCTTAAAATTCCTGAGTGCTGGGTGGCCTCAAAAATGCATAGTGAATTTTAAAAGAACAAGAAAGAATATTTTTTTAACGACAGGGGATGTACATGCTTAAAATAAATTGTTAGCGTTATAATTGTTGAACTATGAATTTTTTACAGATATCTAGGACACTTTTAAAGCTTTTTTTAAAATCCCTGAGTGCTGGGTGGCCTCAAAAATGCATAGTGAATTTTAAAAGAACAAGAAAAAATATTTTTTTAACGTCAGTGAATGTACACGCTTAAAATAAATTCTTAGCGTTATAATTGTTGAACTATGAATTTTTTACAGATACCTAAGACACTTTTAAAGCTTCTCTTAAAATCCCTGAGTGCTGGGTGGCCTCAAAAATGCATAGAAAATTTGTTTTTTTAACGACAGGGGATGTTCACGCTTAAAATAAATTATTAGCGGTAAAATTGTTGAACTATGAATCTTTTACAGATACCTAAAACACTTTTAAAGCTTCTCTTGAAATCCCTGAGTGCTGGGTGCCCTTAAAAATGCATAGTGAATTTTAAAATAACAAGAAAATTTCTTTTTTTAACTTCAGTGGATGTACACCAATAAGATAAATTGTTAGCGTTATAATTGTTGAACTATGAATTATTTACAGATACCTAAGACACTTTTAAAGCTTCTCTTAAAATCCATGAGTGCTGGGTGGCCTCAAAAATGCATAGTGAATTTTAAAGGAACAAGAAAAAATATTTTTTTAACGTCAGTGGATGTACACGCTTAAAATAAATTGTTAGCGTTATAATTGTTGAACTATGAATTTTTTACAGATACCTAAGACATTTTTAAAGCTTCTCTTGAAATCCCTGAGTGCTGGGTGCCCTTAAAAATGCATAGTGAATTTTAAAATAACAAGAAAATTTCTTTTTTTAACTTCAGTGGATGTACACCAATAAGATAAATTGTTAGCGTTATAATTGTTGAACTATGAATTATTTACAGATACCTAAGTCACTTTTAAAGCTTCTCTTAAAATCCCTGAGTGCTGGGTGGCCTCAAAAATGCATAGTGAATTTTAAAAGAACGAGAAAAAATATTTTTTTAACGTCAGTGGATGTACACGCTTAAAATAAATTGTTAGCGTTATACATGTTGAACTATGAATTTTTTTCAGATACCAAGATACTTTTAAAGCTTCTCTTAAAATCCCTGAGTGCTGGGTGGCCTCAAAAATGCATAGTGAATTTTAAAATAACTAGAAAATTTCTTTTTTTAACTTCAGTGGATGTACACCAATAAGATAAATTGTTAGCGTTATAATTGTTGAACTATGAATTCTTTACAGATACCTAAGACACTTTTAAAGCTTCTCTTAATATCCCTGAGTGCTGGGTGGCCTCAAAAATGCATAGTGAATTTTAAAAGAACAAGAAAAAATATTTTTTTAACGACAGGGGATGTACACGCTTAAAATAAATTGTTAGCGTTACAATTGTTGAACTATGAATTCTTTACAGATACCTAAGACACTTTTAAAGCTTCTCTTAAAATCCCTGAATGCTGGGTGCCATTGAAATTGCATAGTGAATTTTAAAATAACAAGAAAATTTCTTTTTTTTTACATCAATAAATGTACACAAATAAGATAAATTGTTAGCGTTATAATTGTTGAACTATGAATTTTTTACAGATACCTAAGACACTTTTAAAGCTTTTCTTAAAATTCCTGAGTGCTGGGTGACCTCGAAAATGCATAGTGAATTTTAAAAGAACAAGAAAAAGTATTTTTTTAACGTCAGTGGATGTACACACTTAAAATAAATTGTTAGCGTTATAATTGTTGAACTATGAATTTTTTACAGATACCTAAGACACTTTTAAAGCTTTTCTTAAAATTCCTGAGTGCTGGGTGACCTCGAAAATGCATAGTGAATTTTAAAAGAACAAGAAAAAGTATTTTTTTAACGTCAGTGGATGTACACACTTAAAATAAAATGTTAGCGTTATAATTGTTGAACTATGAATTTTTTACAGAAACCTAAGACACTTTTAAAGCTTCTCTTAAAATCCCTGAGTGCTGGGTGCCCTTAAAAATGCATAATGAATTTTAAAATAACAAGAAAATTCCTTTTTTTTACATCAGTGGATGTACACCAATAAGATAAATTGTTAGCGTTGTAATTGTTGAACTATGAATTTTTTACAGATACCTAAGACACTTTTAAAGCTTCTCTTAAAATCCCTGAGTGCTGAGTAGCCTCGAAAATGCATAGTGAATTTTAAAAGAACGAGAAAAAATATTTTTTTAACGTCAGTGGATGTACACGCTTAAAATAAATTGTTAGCGTTATAATTGTTGAACTATGATATTTTTACAGATACCTAAGACACTTTTAAAGCTTCTCTTAAAATCCCTGAGTGCTGGGTGGCCTCAAAAATGCATAGTGAATTTTAAAAGAACAAGAAAAAATATTTTTTTAACGTCAGTGGATGTACACGCTTAAAATAAATTATTAGCGTTATAATTGTTGAACTATGAATTTTTACAGATACCTAAGACACTTTTAAAGCTTCTCTTAAAATCCCTGAGTGCTGGGTGGCCTCAAAAATGCATAGAAAATTTGTTTTTTTAACGACAGGGGATGTTCACGCTTAAAATAAATTATTAGCGTTATAATTGTTGAACTATGAATTTTTTACAGATACCTAAGACACTTTTAAAGCTTCTCTTAAAATCCCTGAGTGCTGGGTAGCCTCAAAAATGCATAGTGAATTTTAAAAGAACAAGAAAAAATATTTTTTTAACGTCAGTGGATGTACACGCTTAAAATAAATTGTTAGCGTTATAATTGTTGAACTATGAATTTTTTACAGATACCTAAGACACTTTGAAAGCTTCTCTTAAAATCCTTGAGTGCTGGGTGGCCCCAAAAATGCACAGTGAATTTTAAAAGAACAAGAAAAAATATTTTTTTAACGACAGGGGATGTTCACGCTTAAAATAAATTATTAGCGTTAAAATTGTTGAACTATGAATCTTTTACAGATACCTAAGACACTTTGAAAGCTTCTCTTAAAATCCCCGAGTGCTGGGTGGCCCCAAAAATGCACAGTGAATTTTAAAAGAACAAGAAAAAA
Source organism: Diaprepes abbreviatus (assembly GCA_034092305.1). Lineage (NCBI taxonomy): Eukaryota > Metazoa > Arthropoda > Insecta > Coleoptera > Curculionidae > Diaprepes > Diaprepes abbreviatus. The sequence continues at coordinate 1,108,394 of JASJET010000322.1, read as the reverse complement.
TATTTTTTTAACGACAGGGGATGTTCACGCTTAAAATAAATTATTAGCGTTAAAATTGTTGAACTATGAATCTTTTACAGATACCTAAGACACTTTTAAAGCTTCTCTTAAAATCCCTGAATGCTGGGTGCCCTTGAAATTGCATAGTGAATTTTAAAATAACAAGAAAATTTCTTTTTTTTTACATCAATAAATGTACACAAATAAGATAAATTGTTAGCGTTATAATTGTTGAACTATGAATTTTTTACAGATACCTAAGACACTTTTAAAGCTTCTCTTAAAATCCCTGAGTGCTGGGTAGCCTCAAAAATGCATAGTGAATTTTAAAAGAACAAGAAAAAATATTTTTTTAACGTCAGTGGATGTACACGCTTAAAATAAATTGTTAGCGTTATAATTGTTGAACTATGAATTTTTTACAGATACCTAAGACACTTTGAAAGCTTCTCTTAAAATCCTTGAGTGCTGGGTGGCCCCAAAAATGCACAGTGAATTTTAAAAGAACAAGAAAAAATATTTTTTTAACGACAGGGGATGTTCACGCTTAAAATAAATTATTAGCGTTAAAATTGTTGAACTATGAATCTTTTACAGATACCTAAGACACTTTGAAAGCTTCTCTTAAAATCCCCGAGTGCTGGGTGGCCTCAAAAATGCATAGTGAATTTTAAAAAACAAGAAAAAATATTTTTTTAACGACAGGGGATGTACACGCTTAAAATAAATTGTTAGCGTTACAATTGTTGAACTATGAATTCTTTACAGATACCTAAGACACTTTTAAAGCTTCTCTTAAAATCCCCGAGTGCTGGGTGGCCTCAAAAATGCATAGTGAATTTTAAAAGAACAAGAAAAAATATTTTCTTAACGACAGGGGATGTACACGCTTAAAATAAATTGTTAGCGTTACAACTGTTGAACTATGAATTCTTTACAGATACCTAAGACACTTTGGAAGCTTCTCTTAAAATCCCCGAGTGCTGGGTGGCCTCAAAAATGCATAGTGAATTTTAAAAGAACAAGAAAAAATATTTTTTTAACGTCAGTGGATGTACACGCTTAAAATAAATTATTAGCGTTATAATTGTTGAACTATGAATTTTTTACAGATACCTAAGACACTTTTAAAGCTTCTCTTAAAATCCCGGAGTGCTGGGTGGCCTCAAAAATGCATAGAAAATTTGTTTTTTTTAACGACAGGGGATGTTCACGCTTAAAATAAATTATTAGCGGTAAAATCGTTGAACTATGAACCTTTTACAGATACCTAAAACACTTTTAAAGCTTCTCTTGAAATCCCTGAGTGCTGGGTGCCCTTAAAAATGCATAGTGAATTTTAAAATAACAAGAAAATTTCTTTTTTTAACTTCAGTGGATGTACACCAATAAGATAAATTGTTAGCGTTATAATTGTTGAACTATGAATTATTTACAGATACCTAAGACACTTTTAAAGCTTCTCTTAAAATCCCTGAGTGCTGGGTGGCCTCAAAAATGCATAGTGAATTTTAAAATAACTAGAAAATTTCTTTTTTTAACTTCAGTGGATGTACACCAATAAGATAAATTGTTAGCGTTATAATTGTTGAACTATGAATTTTTTACAGATACCTAAGACACTTTTGAAGCTTCTCTTAAAATCCCTGAGTGCTGGGTGGCCTCAAAAATGCATAGTGAATTTTAAAAGAACGAGAAAAAATATTTTTTTAACGTCACTGGATGTACACGCTTAAAATAAATTGTTAGCGTTATAATTGTTGAACTATGAATTTTTTACAGATACCTAAGATACTTTTAAAGCTTCTCTTAAAATCCCTGAGTGCTGGGTAGCCTCAAAAATGCATAGTGAATTTTAAAAGAACAAGAAAAAATATTTTTTTAACGACAGGGGATGTTCACGCTTAAAATAAATTATTAGCGTTAAAATTGTTGAACTATGAATCTTTTACAGATACCTAAGACACTTTTAAAGCTTCTCTTAAAATCCCTGAATGCTGGGTGCCCTTGAAATTGCATAGTGAATTTTAAAATAACAAGAAAATTTCTTTTTTTTTACATCAATAAATGTACACAAATAAGATAAATTGTTAGCGTTATAATTGTTGAACTATGAATTTTTTACAGATACCTAAGACACTTTTAAAGCTATTCTTAAAATTCCTGAGTGCTGGGTGACCTCGAAAATGCATAGTGAATTTTAAAAGAACAAGAAAAAGTATTTTTTTAACGTCAGTGGATGTACACACTTAAAATAAATTGTTAGCGTTATAATTGTTGAACTATGAATTTTTTACAGATACCTAAGACACTTTTAAAGCTTCTCTTACAATCCCTGAGTGCTGGGTGGCCTCAAAAATGCATAGTGAATTTTAAAATAACAAGAAAATTTCTTTTTTTAACGACAGTGGATGTACACGCTTAAAATAAAATGTTAGCGTTATAATTGTTGAACTATGAATTTTTTACAGATACCTAAGACACTTTTAAAGCTTCTCTTAAAATCCCTGAGTGCTGGGTGCCCTTAAAAATGCATAATGAATTTTAAAATAACAAGAAAATTCCTTTTTTTTACATCAGTGGATGTACACCAATAAGATAAATTGTTAGCGTTGTAATTGTTGAACTATGAATTTTTTACAGATACCTAAGACACTTTTAAAGCTTCTCTTAAAATCCCTGAGTGCTGGGTAGCCTCGAAAATGCATAGTGAATTTTAAAAGAACGAGAAAAAATATTTTTTTAACGTCAGTGGATGTACACGCTTAAAATAAATTGTTAGCGTTATAATTGTTGAACTATGAATTTTTTACAGATACCTAAGACACTTTTAAAGCTTTTCTTAAAATTCCTGAGTGCTGGGTGACCTCGAAAATGCTTAGTGAATTTTAAAAGAACAAGAAAAAGTATTTTTTTAACGTCAGTGGATGTACACACTTAAAATAAATTGTTAGCGTTATAATTGTTGAACTATGAATTTTTTACAGATAACTAAGACACTTTTAAAGCTTCTCTTACAATCCCTGAGTGCTGGGTGGCCTCAAAAATGCATAGTGGATTTTAAAATAACAAGAAAATTTCTTTTTTTAACGACAGTGGATGTACACGCTTAAAATAAAATGTTAGCGTTATAATTGTTGAACTATGAATTTTCTACAGAAACCTAAGATACTTTTAAAGCTTCTCTTAAAATCCCTGAGTGCTGGGTGCCCTTAGAAATGCATAATGAATTTTAAAATAACAAGAAAATTTTTTCTTTTACATCAGTGGATGTACACCAATAAGATAAATTGTTAGCGCTATAATTGTTGAACTATGAATTTTTTACAGATACCTAAGACACTTTTAAAGCTTCTCTTAAAATCCCTGAGTGCTGGGTAGCCTCAAAAATGCATAGTGAATTTTAAAAGAACGGGAAAAAATATTTTTTTAACGTCAGTGGATGTACACGCTTAAAATAAATTGTTAGCGTTATAATTGTTGAACTATGATATTTTTACAGATACCCAAGATACTTTTAAAGCTTCTCTTAAAATTCCTGAGTGCTGGGTGGCCTCAAAAATGCATAGTGAATTTTAAAAGAACAAGAAAAAATATTTTTTTAACGTCAGTGAATGTACACGCTTAAAATAAATTCTTAGCGTTACAATTGTTGAACTATGAATTTTTTACAGATACCCAAGATACTTTTAAAGCTTCTCTTAAAATTCCTGAGTGCTGGGTGGCCTCAAAAATGCATAGTGAATTTTAAAAGAACAAGAAAGAATATTTTTTTAACGACAGGGGATGTACATGCTTAAAATAAATTGTTAGCGTTATAATTGTTGAACTATGAATTTTTTACAGATATCTAGGACACTTTTAAAGCTTTTTTTAAAATCCCTGAGTGCTGGGTGGCCTCAAAAATGCATAGTGAATTTTAAAAGAACAAGAAAAAATATTTTTTTAACGTCAGTGAATGTACACGCTTAAAATAAATTCTTAGCGTTATAATTGTTGAACTATGAATTTTTTACAGATACCTAAGACACTTTTAAAGCTTCTCTTAAAATCCCTGAGTGCTGGGTGGCCTCAAAAATGCATAGAAAATTTGTTTTTTTAACGACAGGGGATGTTCACGCTTAAAATAAATTATTAGCGGTAAAATTGTTGAACTATGAATCTTTTACAGATACCTAAAACACTTTTAAAGCTTCTCTTGAAATCCCTGAGTGCTGGGTGCCCTTAAAAATGCATAGTGAATTTTAAAATAACAAGAAAATTTCTTTTTTTAACTTCAGTGGATGTACACCAATAAGATAAATTGTTAGCGTTATAATTGTTGAACTATGAATTATTTACAGATACCTAAGACACTTTTAAAGCTTCTCTTAAAATCCATGAGTGCTGGGTGGCCTCAAAAATGCATAGTGAATTTTAAAGGAACAAGAAAAAATATTTTTTTAACGTCAGTGGATGTACACGCTTAAAATAAATTGTTAGCGTTATAATTGTTGAACTATGAATTTTTTACAGATACCTAAGACATTTTTAAAGCTTCTCTTGAAATCCCTGAGTGCTGGGTGCCCTTAAAAATGCATAGTGAATTTTAAAATAACAAGAAAATTTCTTTTTTTAACTTCAGTGGATGTACACCAATAAGATAAATTGTTAGCGTTATAATTGTTGAACTATGAATTATTTACAGATACCTAAGTCACTTTTAAAGCTTCTCTTAAAATCCCTGAGTGCTGGGTGGCCTCAAAAATGCATAGTGAATTTTAAAAGAACGAGAAAAAATATTTTTTTAACGTCAGTGGATGTACACGCTTAAAATAAATTGTTAGCGTTATACATGTTGAACTATGAATTTTTTTCAGATACCAAGATACTTTTAAAGCTTCTCTTAAAATCCCTGAGTGCTGGGTGGCCTCAAAAATGCATAGTGAATTTTAAAATAACTAGAAAATTTCTTTTTTTAACTTCAGTGGATGTACACCAATAAGATAAATTGTTAGCGTTATAATTGTTGAACTATGAATTCTTTACAGATACCTAAGACACTTTTAAAGCTTCTCTTAATATCCCTGAGTGCTGGGTGGCCTCAAAAATGCATAGTGAATTTTAAAAGAACAAGAAAAAATATTTTTTTAACGACAGGGGATGTACACGCTTAAAATAAATTGTTAGCGTTACAATTGTTGAACTATGAATTCTTTACAGATACCTAAGACACTTTGAAAGCTTCTCTTAAAATTCCCGAGTGCTGGGTGGCCTCAAAAATGCATAGTGAATTTTAAAAGAACAAGAAAAAATATTTTTTTAACGTCAGTGGATGTACACGCTTAAAATAAATTATTAGCGTTATAATTGTTGAACTATGAATTTTTTACAGATACCTAAGACACTTTTAAAGCTTCTCTTAAAATCCCTGAATGCTGGGTGCCATTGAAATTGCATAGTGAATTTTAAAATAACAAGAAAATTTCTTTTTTTTTACATCAATAAATGTACACAAATAAGATAAATTGTTAGCGTTATAATTGTTGAACTATGAATTTTTTACAGATACCTAAGACACTTTTAAAGCTTTTCTTAAAATTCCTGAGTGCTGGGTGACCTCGAAAATGCATAGTGAATTTTAAAAGAACAAGAAAAATTATTTTTTTAACGTCAGTGGATGTACACACTTAAAATAAATTGTTAGCGTTATAATTGTTGAACTATGAATTTTTTACAGATACCTAAGACACTTTTAAAGCTTTTCTTAAAATTCCTGAGTGCTGGGTGACCTCGAAAATGCATAGTGAATTTTAAAAGAACAAGAAAAAGTATTTTTTTAACGTCAGTGGATGTACACACTTAAAATAAAATGTTAGCGTTATAATTGTTGAACTATGAATTTTTTACAGAAACCTAAGACACTTTTAAAGCTTCTCTTAAAATCCCTGAGTGCTGGGTGCCCTTAAAAATGCATAATGAATTTTAAAATAACAAGAAAATTCCTTTTTTTTACATCAGTGGATGTACACCAATAAGATAAATTGTTAGCGTTGTAATTGTTGAACTATGAATTTTTTACAGATACCTAAGACACTTTTAAAGCTTCTCTTAAAATCCCTGAGTGCTGAGTAGCCTCGAAAATGCATAGTGAATTTTAAAAGAACGAGAAAAAATATTTTTTTAACGTCAGTGGATGTACACGCTTAAAATAAATTGTTAGCGTTATAATTGTTGAACTATGATATTTTTACAGATACCCAAGATACTTTTAAAGCTTCTCTTAAAATCCCTGAGTGCTGGGTGGCCTCAAAAATGCATAGTGAATTTTAAAAGAACAAGAAAAAATATTTTTTTAACGTCAGTGGATGTACACGCTTAAAATAAATTATTAGCGTTATAATTGTTGAACTATGAATTTTTACAGATACCTAAGACACTTTTAAAGCTTCTCTTAAAATCCCTGAGTGCTGGGTGGCCTCAAAAATGCATAGAAAATTTGTTTTTTTAACGACAGGGGATGTTCACGCTTAAAATAAATTATTAGCGTTATAATTGTTGAACTATGAATTTTTTACAGATACCTAAGACACTTTTAAAGCTTCTCTTAAAATCCCTGAGTGCTGGGTAGCCTCAAAAATGCATAGTGAATTTTAAAAGAACAAGAAAAAATATTTTTTTAACGTCAGTGGATGTACACGCTTAAAATAAATTGTTAGCGTTATAATTGTTGAACTATGAATTTTTTACAGATACCTAAGACACTTTGAAAGCTTCTCTTAAAATCCTTGAGTGCTGGGTGGCCCCAAAAATGCACAGTGAATTTTAAAAGAACAAGAAAAAATATTTTTTTAACGACAGGGGATGTTCACGCTTAAAATAAATTATTAGCGTTAAAATTGTTGAACTATGAATCTTTTACAGATACCTAAGACACTTTGAAAGCTTCTCTTAAAATCCCCGAGTGCTGGGTGGCCCCAAAAATGCACAGTGAATTTTAAAAGAACAAGAAAAAATATTTTTTTAACGACAGGGGATGTTCACGCTTAAAATAAATTATTAGCGTTAAAATTGTTGAACTATGAATCTTTTACAGATACCTAAGACACTTTTAAAGCTTCTCTTAAAATCCCTGAATGCTGGGTGCCCTTGAAATTGCATAGTGAATTTTAAAATAACAAGAAAATTTCTTTTTTTTTACATCAATAAATGTACACAAATAAGATAAATTGTTAGCGTTATAATTGTTGAACTATGAATTTTTTACAGATACCTAAGACACTTTTAAAGCTTCTCTTAAAATCCCTGAGTGCTGGGTAGCCTCAAAAATGCATAGTGAATTTTAAAAGAACAAGAAAAAATATTTTTTTAACGTCAGTGGATGTACACGCTTAAAATAAATTGTTAGCGTTATAATTGTTGAACTATGAATTTTTTACAGATACCTAAGACACTTTGAAAGCTTCTCTTAAAATCCTTGAGTGCTGGGTGGCCCCAAAAATGCACAGTGAATTTTAAAAGAACAAGAAAAAATATTTTTTTAACGACAGGGGATGTTCACGCTTAAAATAAATTATTAGCGTTAAAATTGTTGAACTATGAATCTTTTACAGATACCTAAGACACTTTGAAAGCTTCTCTTAAAATCCCCGAGTGCTGGGTGGCCTCAAAAATGCATAGTGAATTTTAAAAAACAAGAAAAAATATTTTTTTAACGACAGGGGATGTACACGCTTAAAATAAATTGTTAGCGTTACAATTGTTGAACTATGAATTCTTTACAGATACCTAAGACACTTTTAAAGCTTCTCTTAAAATCCCCGAGTGCTGGGTGGCCTCAAAAATGCATAGTGAATTTTAAAAGAACAAGAAAAAATATTTTCTTAACGACAGGGGATGTACACGCTTAAAATAAATTGTTAGCGTTACAACTGTTGAACTATGAATTCTTTACAGATACCTAAGACACTTTGGAAGCTTCTCTTAAAATCCCCGAGTGCTGGGTGGCCTCAAAAATGCATAGTGAATTTTAAAAGAACAAGAAAAAATATTTTTTTAACGTCAGTGGATGTACACGCTTAAAATAAATTATTAGCGTTATAATTGTTGAACTATGAATTTTTTACAGATACCTAAGACACTTTTAAAGCTTCTCTTAAAATCCCGGAGTGCTGGGTGGCCTCAAAAATGCATAGAAAATTTGTTTTTTTTAACGACAGGGGATGTTCACGCTTAAAATAAATTATTAGCGGTAAAATCGTTGAACTATGAACCTTTTACAGATACCTAAAACACTTTTAAAGCTTCTCTTGAAATCCCTGAGTGCTGGGTGCCCTTAAAAATGCATAGTGAATTTTAAAATAACAAGAAAATTTCTTTTTTTAACTTCAGTGGATGTACACCAATAAGATAAATTGTTAGCGTTATAATTGTTGAACTATGAATTATTTACAGATACCTAAGACACTTTTAAAGCTTCTCTTAAAATCCCTGAGTGCTGGGTGGCCTCAAAAATGCATAGTGAATTTTAAAATAACTAGAAAATTTCTTTTTTGAACTTCAGTGGATGTACACCAATAAGATAAATTGTTAGCGTTATAATTGTTGAACTATGAATTTTTTACAGATACCTAAGACACTTTTGAAGCTTCTCTTAAAATCCCTGAGTGCTGGGTGGCCTCAAAAATGCATAGTGAATTTTAAAAGAACGAGAAAAAATATTTTTTTAACGTCACTGGATGTACACGCTTAAAATAAATTGTTAGCGTTATAATTGTTGAACTATGAATTTTTTACAGATACCTAAGATACTTTTAAAGCTTCTCTTAAAATCCCTGAGTGCTGGGTAGCCTCAAAAATGCATAGTGAATTTTAAAAGAACAAGAAAAAATATTTTTTTAACGACAGGGGATGTTCACGCTTAAAATAAATTATTAGCGTTAAAATTGTTGAACTATGAATCTTTTACAGATACCTAAGACACTTTTAAAGCTTCTCTTAAAATCCCTGAATGCTGGGTGCCCTTGAAATTGCATAGTGAATTTTAAAATAACAAGAAAATTTCTTTTTTTTTACATCAATAAATGTACACAAATAAGATAAATTGTTAGCGTTATAATTGTTGAACTATGAATTTTTTACAGATACCTAAGACACTTTTAAAGCTATTCTTAAAATTCCTGAGTGCTGGGTGACCTCGAAAATGCATAGTGAATTTTAAAAGAACAAGAAAAAGTATTTTTTTAACGTCAGTGGATGTACACACTTAAAATAAATTGTTAGCGTTATAATTGTTGAACTATGAATTTTTTACAGATACCTAAGACACTTTTAAAGCTTCTCTTACAATCCCTGAGTGCTGGGTGGCCTCAAAAATGCATAGTGAATTTTAAAATAACAAGAAAATTTCTTTTTTTAACGACAGTGGATGTACACGCTTAAAATAAAATGTTAGCGTTATAATTGTTGAACTATGAATTTTTTACAGATACCTAAGACACTTTTAAAGCTTCTCTTAAAATCCCTGAGTGCTGGTGCCCTTAAAAATGCATAATGAATTTTAAAATAACAAGAAAATTCCTTTTTTTTACATCAGTGGATGTACACCAATAAGATAAATTGTTAGCGTTGTAATTGTTGAACTATGAATTTTTTACAGATACCTAAGACACTTTTAAAGCTTCTCTTAAAATCCCTGAGTGCTGGGTAGCCTCGAAAATGCATAGTGAATTTTAAAAGAACGAGAAAAAATATTTTTTTAACGTCAGTGGATGTACACGCTTAAAATAAATTGTTAGCGTTATAATTGTTGAACTATGAATTTTTTACAGATACCTAAGACACTTTTAAAGCTTTTCTTAAAATTCCTGAGTGCTGGGTGACCTCGAAAATGCTTAGTGAATTTTAAAAGAACAAGAAAAAGTATTTTTTTAACGTCAGTGGATGTACACACTTAAAATAAATTGTTAGCGTTATAATTGTTGAACTATGAATTTTTTACAGATAACTAAGACACTTTTAAAGCTTCTCTTACAATCCCTGAGTGCTGGGTGGCCTCAAAAATGCATAGTGGATTTTAAAATAACAAGAAAATTTCTTTTTTTAACGACAGTGGATGTACACGCTTAAAATAAAATGTTAGCGTTATAATTGTTGAACTATGAATTTTCTACAGAAACCTAAGATACTTTTAAAGCTTCTCTTAAAATCCCTGAGTGCTGGGTGCCCTTAGAAATGCATAATGAATTTTAAAATAACAAGAAAATTTTTTCTTTTACATCAGTGGATGTACACCAATAAGATAAATTGTTAGCGCTATAATTGTTGAACTATGAATTTTTTACAGATACCTAAGACACTTTTAAAGCTTCTCTTAAAATCCCTGAGTGCTGGGTAGCCTCAAAAATGCATAGTGAATTTTAAAAGAACGGGAAAAAATATTTTTTTAACGTCAGTGGATGTACACGCTTAAAATAAATTGTTAGCGTTATAATTGTTGAACTATGATATTTTTACAGATACCCAAGATACTTTTAAAGCTTCTCTTAAAATTCCTGAGTGCTGGGTGGCCTCAAAAATGCATAGTGAATTTTAAAAGAACAAGAAAAAATATTTTTTTAACGTCAGTGAATGTACACGCTTAAAATAAATTCTTAGCGTTACAATTGTTGAACTATGAATTTTTTACAGATACCCAAGATACTTTTAAAGCTTCTCTTAAAATTCCTGAGTGCTGGGTGGCCTCAAAAATGCATAGTGAATTTTAAAAGAACAAGAAAGAATATTTTTTTAACGACAGGGGATGTACATGCTTAAAATAAATTGTTAGCGTTATAATTGTTGAACTATGAATTTTTTACAGATATCTAGGACACTTTTAAAGCTTTTTTTAAAATCCCTGAGTGCTGGGTGGCCTCAAAAATGCATAGTGAATTTTAAAAGAACAAGAAAAAATATTTTTTTAACGTCAGTGAATGTACACGCTTAAAATAAATTCTTAGCGTTATAATTGTTGAACTATGAATTTTTTACAGATACCTAAGACACTTTTAAAGCTTCTCTTAAAATCCCTAAGTGCTGGGTGACTTCAAAAATGCATAGTGAATTTTAAAAAACAAGAAAAAATATTTTTTTTAACGTCTGTGGATGTACACGCTTAAAATAAATTGTTAGCGTTATAATTGTTGAACTATGAATTTTTTACAGATACCTAAGACACTTTGAAAGCTTCTCTTAAAATCCCTGAGTGCTGGGTGGCCTCAAAAATGCATAGTGAATTTTAAAAAACAAGAAAAAATATTTTTTTAACGACAGGGGATGTTCACGCTTAAAATAAATTATTAGCGTTAAAATTGTTGAACTATGAATCTTTTACAGATACCTAAGACACTTTTAAAGCTTCTCTTAAAATTCCTGAGTGCTGGGTGCCCTTAAAAATGCATAGTGAATTTTAAAATAACAAGAAAATTTCTTTTTTTAACATCAGTGGATGTACACCAATAAGATAAATTGTTAGCGTTATAATTGTTGAACTATGAATTTTTTACAGATACCTAAGAAACTTTTAAAGTTTCTCTTAAAATTCCTGAGTGCTGAGTGGCCTCAAAAATGCATAGTGAATTTTAAAATAACAAGAGATTTTCTTTTTTTAACGACAGTGGATGTACACGCTTAAAATAAATTTTTAGCGTTAAAATTGTTGAACTATGAATCTTTTACAGATACCTAAGACACTTTGAAAGCTTCTCTTAAAATCCCTGAGTGCTGGGTGGCCTCAAAAATGCATAGAAAATTTATTTTTTTAACGACAGTGGATGTTCACGCTTAAAATAAATTTTTAGCGTTAAAATTGTTGAACTATGAATCTTTTACAGATACCTAAAACACTTTTAAAGCTTCTCTTAAAATCCCTGAGTGCTGGGTGCCCTTAAAAATGCATAGTGAATTTTAAAATAACAAGAAAATTTCTTTTTTTAACATCAGTGGATGTACACCAATAAGATAAATTGTTAGCGTTATAATTGTTGAACTATGAATTTTTTACAAATACCTAAGAAACTTTTAAAGCTTCTCTTAAAATCCGTGAGTGCTGGGTAGCCTCAAAAATGCATAGTGAATTTTAAAAGAACAAGAAAAAATATTTTTTTAACATCAGTGGATGTACACGCTTAAAATAAATTGTTAGCGTTATAATTGTTGAACTATGAATTTTTTGCAGATACCTAAGACACTTTTAAAGCGTCTCTTAAAATCCGTGAGTGCTGGGTAGCCTCAAAAATGCATAGTGTATTTTAAAAAACAAGAAAAAATATTTTTTTAATGTCAGTGGATGTACACGCTTAAAATAAATTGTTAGCGTTATAATTGTTGAACTATGAATTTTTTACAGATACCTAAGACACTTTTAAAGCTTCTCTTAAAATCCCTGAGTGCTGGGTGGCCTCAAATTGCATAGAAAATTTCTATTTTTAACGACAGTGGATGTTCACGCTTAAAATAAATTATTAGCGTTAAAATTGTTGAACTATGAATCTTTTACAGATACCTAAAACACTTTTAAAGCTTCTCGTAAAATCCCCTGAGTGCTGGGTGCCCTTAAAAATGCATAGTGAATTTTAAAATAACAAGAAAAATATTTTTTTAACGTCAGTGGATGTACACGCTTAAAATAAATTGTTAGCGTTACAATTGTTGAACTATAAATTTTTTACAGATACCTGAGACACTTTTAAAGCTTCTCTTAAAATCCCTGAGTGCTGGGTGGCCTCAAAAATGCATAGTGAATTTTAGAATAATAAGAAAATTTCTTTTTTTAACATCAGTGTATGTTCACGCTTAAAATAAATTAATAGCGTTAAAATTGTTGAACTATGAATTTTTTACAAGTACCTAAAACACTTTTAAAGCGTCTCTTAAAATCCGTGAGTGCTGGGTAGCCTCAAAAATGCATAGTGTATTTTAAAAAACAAGAAAAAATATTTTTTTAATGTCAGTGGATGTACACGCTTAAAATAAATTGTTAGCGTTATAATTGTTGAACTATGAATTTTTTACAGATACCTAAGACACTTTTAAAGCTTCTCTTAAAATCCCTGAGTGCTGGGTGGCCTCAAATTGCATAGAAAATTTCTATTTTTAACGACAGTGGATGTTCACGCTTAAAATAAATTATTAGCGTTAAAATTGTTGAACTATGAATCTTTTGCAGATACCTAAAACACTTTTAAAGCTTCTCGTAAAATCCCCTGAGTGCTGGGTGCCCTTAAAAATGCATAGTGAATTTTAAAATAACAAGAAAAATATTTTTTTAACGTCAGTGGATGTACACGCTTAAAATAAATTGTTAGCGTTACAATTGTTGAACTATAAATTTTTTACAGATACCTGAGACACTTTTAAAGCTTCTCTTAAAATCCCTGAGTGCTGGGTGGCCTCAAAAATGCATAGTGAATTTTAGAATAATAAGAAAATTTCTTTTTTTAACATCAGTGTATGTTCACGCTTAAAATAAATTAATAGCGTTAAAATTGTTGAACTATGAATTTTTTACAAGTACCTAAAACACTTTTAAATCGTCTCTTAAAATCCCTGAGTGCTGGGTGTTTTTGAAAATGCATAGTGAATTTTATAATAATAAGAAAATTTCTTTTTTTAACATCAGTGGATGTTCACCCTTAAAATAAATTGTTAGCGTTATAATTGTTGAACTATGAATTTTTTACAGATACCTAAAATACTTTTAAAGCTTCTCTTAAAATCCTTGAGTGCTGGGTGGCCTTAAAAATGCATAGTGAATTTTAAAATAACAAGAAAATTTCTTTTTTTAAAATCAGTGGATGTACACCAATAAGAAGTATTATTACTATTTTAAAAAGTAAAGCAATAATTAACGTATCAAAAATCTTGTTTTACATATATATATATATATATATATATATATATATATATATATATATATATATATATATATATATATATATATATAAATGATTTATTTCTGTTACTTTGTTTTTAAAAAAAATTACAAGATATGACCAAGTATTTGAAATAAAAAAAAAACCTTAAAATGGCTCAGCCTTGTAGTAATCATGCCTTCAGGGGGAAAACGTTCATTAAGTAATACAAAATGGTTGAAAATGGCTTCGGCATATATATATATATATATATATATATATATATATATATATATATATATATATATATATATAGTTTTAAGACAACAGAGGATTTATAAGAAAATTCCATGCTTCAAAACTAGATAAAAATGCGAAAAACTGTTAAGAAATGTCGTTTTTTATGATTCTGACTATGTTTCACCACTTTTAAATATCTGAAAAAAATTCATGGACATAGTTTGGCGTCTAAAGAACAACATATTCTTTTTTCAACGCTGCTATTGTCCTAGTTTTTATTTTATTGAATTTAAAAACTTTCGAACACCCATAAAAATGTAAATTTCGCGCCAAAAATTGTTGTAAAAAATATCTTGTTGTAGGCAATAAAAAAAACCTACAAAATAAAAGAAAAAAGAAGTTTCTACAATGATTAGAACCGAAGATATCGTCAAACAAACGAAAAAAGACGTTTTAATTTGTTTTTTTGAGGTTATGTGACGATAAAAGTGGCTACTTTTTGATGTAGAACAACCGGATGTTTCGACCCTCTTAATCGGCTAAACCCTTTATGTGTATTTATGAATATATTTATTTTTTATTTATTACATCTAAAATAGTGACATAACTATTATTATTCAATTACTTCAATTGAACTGCGTTACGAGTAATAATTTCCTTCATATACACGATTTAATTACCATTAATTTAGTATTATCATTATAATTACAAGTAAGACTAAATATTAAGCCGACTTTTCACCATCGGGTCAAGAATTACAAGGTTTCAAATCTATTGTATAATTACGCGCTAACAACAGAAAGTGGAACAAGGGTACATATCTTTATCCCCTGTAAACTAATTTTATTCGCCTTGCAGTTTCTATAATCAATATTCTTATCTATTTTTCAGAAACCATATAGGATGAGATCCAAACCAACTCGAAGTTGACACAGAGATGCTTCTTTCAACGAGCCGCTCTAACAAGAAAAAACTCATATTCCGTTGGCTAAAAATGAAAATTCGTCCTCCGGACTAACAAGAGGAGAGAGTTTTAGATTATTTAGCTACTTCTAAATTCTAGTCGTTCTTTGTAAACAATATTAGGTAAGTCCTGAAGGCTTTTTATAATTATTGGCACAAAGCTCATGGATTTAAATAATAATATACAGCATGACAGGAAAAAATATCAGGAAACTTAAAAACATGATTCTAAAGGGTGTTTTTTATAGAGGTATAGAACTTTAAGTTGGCAACACTTTTTTAACTGGCGGCCATTTTGTCAGCTGTCAAGTGATTTATGTTTAGTTTGGTTTGGCATTTCAACATGAATAGACTGACGCCTGAACAACGCTTCCAAATTATGCAAATTTATTTTGAAAATCATGGTTCTGTTCGAAATACGTATCGCGCACTACGTCCATTTTACGGTCAACATAATCGTCCATCAGAGCAATTAATTCGATTAACTATGGAACGTTTTCGCACCACGTTTACTCTAAATGATAATACGCATCCACAGAGACGTCGTACAGTGCGTGCAGAAGAAGTCATTGCTGCTGTAGAGCGTAGCGTAGAGGAAGACCCGAACCAGTCTATCCGCCATCAAGCACAGAAATTGGATATGTGTCCATTCACTTTATGGAAGATTTTGAGGAAAGATCTTGGTTTGCGTGCTTACAAAATCCAACTCGTGCAAGAATTGAAGCCGCACGATCACCTAGCAAGGCGTAGATTCGGTGAATGAGCCCAAAACAAGATTGCCGTTGATCCTGATTTTCATAAGCGAATTTTGTTTAGCGATGAAGCTCACTTTTGTTTGAATGGATACGTCAATAAACAAAACTGCCGTATTTGGTGTGATGATAATCCTCAAGTGTATGTTGAGACACCGTTACATCCAGAAAAAACTGACTGTTTGGTGTGCTTTATGGGCTGGTGGAATCATTGGTTCGTACTTCTTTAAAAACGATGCTGGTCAAAACGTTACAGTCAATGGTGACCGCTATAGAGCCATGATTACTGACATTTTCGTTCATCAATTGAACAACCATGATGTGCAGGAGCTGTGGTTTCAACAAGACGGTGCAACATGTCACACAGTTCGTGCCACAATTGATGTATTGAAGGAAACGTTTGGTAACCACATAGTTTCACGTTTCGGACCCGTGAATTGGCCTCCAAGATCGTGCGAGTTAATACCGCTAGACTATTTTCTGTAAGGATATGTGAAGTCGCTAGTTTACGCCGATAAGCCCGAAACGATTGATCACTTGGAGGACAACATTCGCCGCGTTATTGCCGATATACGGCCACAAATGTTGGAAAAAGTCCTCGAAAATTGGACCTCCAGATTAGACTACGTCCGAGCCAGCCGTGGCGGTCATATGCCAGAAGTCATATTAAATTATAATGCCAGAAGGTTATCTTTCGAATAAAGTAAATTTCATGTCAATTTAAAAAATTCATCTTTGTTTTATTCCATTTAAAAGTTCTATACCTCTATAAAAAATACCCTCTATATACAAAATATTTAATTTATTTCTAAATGAATCAAAATAGTATTTCACATTATCTAACACTACTTTTTTTTATAAACACGGTCCTTAATTTTGTGAAAAAAACTGTAATGTTTAAGAAATGATTTATATCACAATTTAAATCAGTTTATTTTTTTTTACAAATCATGATTTAAATAAAAAAAATTTGATTATAATATTTCAAACAACTTTCGAAAAAATTCACAAACGACTTAATAGCTACAATGCAAAGCGTAAGAATATGAAAAAAACTTTACCTTTAAGTGTTATACTCAAAAGAAAGTTCACATTTAAAAAATCGATTTAAAAAAAAGTCAGGACTTTATTGAAAAAATGTTTATTACATATTAAAATACATTGTTTGGGAATTTATTTTTTAAAAATGATATCGTCCAAATGTAATCCGTTGCGCTCACGGCATTCATTTAATCGAGCACTAAAATTGCCCATGACGGCTCGGCAGGTATTCTCCGTGATGTCTGCCATTTCGTTGCGGATATTTTCTTTTAATTGTGCCAGGGAAGTCGGTTTGTTGACGTAAACTTTTGATTTGACATAACCCCATAGGAAAAAGTCCATAGGTGATAAATCAGGGCTGCGTGGAGGCCAACTTATGTCACCTTTCTTTGAGATCAATTTGTCAGGAAAAATTTCACGCACTCGTGGCAGAGACATGTTGGACGTGTGTGAAGTTGCTCCGTCTTGCTGGAACCATGTTCTTTGGTTATAGCCAGGAAAATTTTGCAGTTCAGGCACGAAGAAGTCGTCTAACATCTCCACATACCGCTCTGAAGTCACTGTTACTGTGCGTTCCCTTTCATCTTCAAAAAAGTACGGGCCGATAATTCCTCGCGCCGACATCGCAGCCCATACAGTCACTTTCGGCGCATGTAGAGGTTTCTGATGTTTGTGTTTTGGATTGTTTGCACTCCAATAGCGGCAATTTTGCTTGTTTACATGACCATTAAGATGAAAATGGGCTTCATCCGAAAAGAAGATGTTGGTAAACGTTGAAAAGCGTTCAGTCATCTGGTTTACGAAGTCAAGCCTCTGACCAGCATCCTGAGGCTTCAATTCTTGCACCAACTGAATTTTATAGGGGTTCAGCTTTAAATCTTTGTGTAGAATGCGGAATAATGATGACCTATGCACATTTAAAGTAACAGCACGCTTACGAATCGAAACGTTTGGGTCGTCACGAACAGACTGAGTAACACTTTCTACGTTTTCGACCGTTCTCGAAGACCTAGGACGCCCGGATTTTGGTTTATCTAGTGTTGAACCGGTCTCTTCAAACTTCTGGACCCATTTTCCAAAAAGCCGAGCGCTTGGCGCATCATTTAAGTGACGAATATGTCGAAAATTGCAGAATTTTCTACGCGCTACAGTCGCCGAATTACCGTTTTTGTAAAACTCACGTACGCACAAAGCACGGTCCGCTCCCGAGAAACGCTCCATAGCGACTAAATTCCCAAGAGCCAGGCTACCGATTGACATACCCCCCGCGCCGCTCGGAATAGTTGCGTTCACGCAATAAGCAAAACAAATGTGTACTTTCTTTTGAGACACCCTGTACAATTTTATATCAAATAATTTAGTTTGTAAAATATTTAAAAGTTTCACAAGCTAAAAAACTAAATTTACAACACAATTTGAAATCATAAACTTATAATTAATCATCACTTGCACTTTCATTGTAAAATTTAAACAGAAATGTGAATTTTCCACCTTTTTCAATTCCCGATCATTTTCTAAAATCGTTTTGTAAGATCTACCACTGCATTAAATTTTATTGTTAGTGGTAGCAATCCAGTATTTTCAAATAATTTACCAACAGTTTCCACTAAGACAAGTTCTAACAAAGCCGAAAAAAAAAAAAGAAAAATATGTCTTGATTTTTTATTTTGCGAATGAAAAAGTGAAAAGTAATAGAAAACCTACACAGTTTTTAAGTGGAAATCTCAAAAAAATTCAAAAAAATCATGATTTATTTCATTAAATCTATTTTTTTTTTTTGAAAATCAAAACCAATCCAACTCTGGTGGAAACACTACCCGAAAGTGTGTAAAGAAGTGCATTTTTCTCACAAATCACAAATCTTGAAACTTTATCACAAGTTTGACCCCGAAATGATTTTATTTCCAAACACTCTGTATTCGCTTTACTTTCTGAAAATACCCTGTACAAAATAAGTTGAAGAATCCGATGTGTACTAATCATTAAGCTAAACTGTTTTCCATATAAAGATCTTACCAGGCCGAATGAATTTCCACTAAAACCTACTTTTTTTTTTAATTTTCAGATATACGTAGTATCTGTGATAGTAGTGCATACAATATCAACCACATTTAAAATAAGTACATTCCAAGTATTAATAAAAACAATTAATTAACTCAACCACAAATAGGAACAAAAAGCTAACAAGTGACAGTGTTGGCAAAAGGAGAGTACCAAGATTGTTAAAAAAATATAATTTGTAATTAGGAAAAAGGTATGTAAAATTTTTCATGCTTAGGTTTGATTAAAAGATCCTGTATATAAAAGTTTTGTTTTAAAATTATGTTGTCCTTCCTTATTACCATACATAACACATATAATAAATTTCGGTAATCGATATTCTGAATTTCCACAGTTGTGGAAAAAAAGCATCGGTAACACCATCCTAAAACTTCTAAGAAGTTAAGGATCTCCGACTATCTGTGTTCCACCTTATATGCCTAAAATTTGAAATAAGTTATAAACGCTCAGTTGACTGATCATGTCGGGTACAATGATAATAATAATAATAATAATAGTATATTAACGGATCAAACAAATACAATCCATTTCAAAAATAAAAAATACAAACACCATTTAAAACAGAATCAGAATTAAGAAACTTGCAAATCTAAGAATGCATTAAAGTGCTTCAGAAGACAAGTATTGACAGTTGACAATATTAACTAGTTTTTCAAGAATTGCAATATTTTTAATTTAAAGACATTAACTGGCAAATGAAAAATATCAATCTCGGTATGAACTGAATTCATTTCCCTACACATTCGAGAAATAGGACTGTTAATGCCATAATTTGTTCGGTAATATATCACCTCAAACAAATCGTGCGCTCTAAAAGCTCTTGGAGGAACCGATAATCCAATATTATTGAGCAATTCAGGAGAATCAATACAAAAGTTAACAATCTTATAAAGTAGAACGAGGTCAAGATATATGCGCCTCACACACAATGGTAGCAACCTCAAAGCATCGGCAGTATCATCATATACAGACCGCTCCTGCTGCATTCCCTGTTTAAAGGCAATGAAACTTAAAAACTTTCTTTGTACTCTTTCCACTTTTTCTTTGTATGTAAAATAATGAGGTGACCAAACTTTGGACGCATATTCCAAGACTGATCGAACTACAGAGCAGTATATTACCTTAAAACAGTCTACACGATTAAAATCCGTAAGCATTATCTTCACAAACCCGAGCAACTTCAAACTCCTCTTCACAATATTATCAATATGTGTATCGAAGCGAAGGGCCCTATCAAATGTAACACCTAGATCCTTTACACATTCAACACGTTTAATCATGTTATTATCAAGAAAGTAATCAAAAGTTATCCAATCCCTTTTACGATAAAACCTATAATGGAGCATTTATTAAAATTGAGGTGCATAAAATTTAAGTTACACCATTCAGAAAATCGAGCTAGATCCTGCTGAATGCCCTCGCAGTCGTTGCTACTCCCGACAACCCAAAATATCTTTAAATCATCTGCATAAAGAAGACATCTACTGAAAGTTATGATGTCCTCAATATCGTTAATAAAGCAGTTAAAAAGGAGCGGGGCGAGATGAGCACCTTTAGGAACACCAGAGGTAACATGTATATCAGATGATTCACAGTTGTTAATTTTTTTCTCGCTATACTCTACCAGATAAGTTACTATTTATCCACTGTAGAAATGATCCATGTATGCCCAAGCCTCCCAGCTTGTAAATAAGAAGTTGATGGTTAACCTTGTCGAAAGCTTTGGAAAAGTCAGTGTAAATAGCATCCACTTGACACCTCTCCTCCAAAGCCTCCACCAAGTACTGCTCATAAACAAGCAGATTAGTAGTAACTGATTGACCTAACATAAAACCATGCTGTGAAGTTGCTAACACATGCCTAAAAAGAGGACACAACTTTTGGTAAACAATACCCTCAAAAATCTTACTAAATAGTGAAAATTTCGAAATTCCGCGATAATTTTACCTAAAACTCAATCAAGGTTCTGAGAACAACATGGACACTCAACAGCATTAACACAGGTTACTTACGATATTTTTAGAGCTATTGTTAGACTTTTCAAAAGTCTTTAATACTCTAAATTACAAATTACTTTTGACTTTTCTTCATTATGAAAGTCTTTTTGAGAAGGAAGTTAAATTATTTTTTAATTTTTTATGCAACAGTGTCAGACACTTCGGATTGGCAGAAAAGTGTCAGCTCCTGTAATGATTAATAGTGGCATACCTCAGGGCTCGGCTTTAACACCGCTGTCGTATGCCATCTATAGTTTTTTCTTCTAGAAACTTGTTCTGTTCAGTATTTTGCAGATGATACGCAAGTATATCTGTCATTTGATAGGATTGATGCTGTCGAAGGTTATACAACTATAAATAGAGAATTAAATTTGTTGGAACACTCTCTTCTATTAAATCTTAAAAATGTTGTATAATGGTCTTCGGCTGTAGGACAGATGTAGAATATTTAAAACGATCGATTAATATAGAAATAGATAATACAGTTATGACAATAAAATACAAAGTGAAATTTAGCGCCCATGTATCTAACTATATCGTAAAATTGAAAATACTGTCATAATCTCTATTTTTGGTTACCACACATGAAGACCGCATTGTGTGACATGGGGACACTATTTATGGTAAATGTCTTAATGCTGCAGATAAACATATAATTTAATCTGTGTAGAATTCTTGCTTAAGATTAATCCATGGAGTGACAAAATACCTACATATTTCGCATAAATTGAGTCCGGCTGATTGAGAATGGAGAAGCGAAGAAATTTGCAACTTGCATGTTTTATTTTGTAAAATTATCTGTTTAAAATGTCCCCCATATTTATTTGAGGCTTTAAACATTGACCTTTTGCATTAACTGCTTCCATGAATAATTAATCGTAATAACAATATAATTTACAGATTCCAAATCATGGCTATAGGACACCTGTTAGCAACAACCGCCCTCAAAACAGTCGGACTTGTTGGATCGACACTTTGGATTATCCCTCTGATCCTTGCCAGTCTGACGTTCCTCAATTACAATAAACTAGATCCTGAATCGCCCGTTCACAACCAAAAAACCCTTTATAAAGAGTACGATTTTGTCGTAGTGGGAGGAGGATCAGCTGGAGCAGTAGTGAGTAATAAACCAGAACCATAATTTAAATATTACCAATGCGAATTCGTCCAAATTACAGTCCTAATCTAAACCTCCGTAAACACTATTTTTCTTCAAAACTCAAATGTCAGAAGAAGCTCATCTATAGAAGTGATATTTGTTACAACTAATTTATTTTTTAGGTTGCGTCTAGATTATCAGAAATCCCTGAGTGGAATGTCCTTCTCTTGGAAGCAGGTCCGGATGAAAATGAAATATCCGACGTGCCATCGTTGGCAGCCTATTTACAGCTGTCAAAACTTGACTGGTCTTATAAGGTGGAGAGTACTGGCAGGGCATGTTTAGGTAAAAATTTCCACCATTTTGGATAAGATTTTTGCTAGTGGAAGTTTTAAATAAAAAAAATAAAACATTAAAGTGAATAATTTGTGAGCTAGCAAATTAATCTAGGATTTAATTATAATCTAATCTGATTAAACGTAAAAAGATTTACATTTGGAATTTACTGTGCAATAATTGAGTCTAGTACTAATAATTTTATACTTTTCAGGAATGAAGAATGGTCAATGCAACTGGCCTAGAGGCAAAGTTCTTGGAGGCTCTAGTGTCTTGAACTACATGCTGTATGTTAGAGGACACAGGAATGATTATGACCATTGGGAAGAATTGGGTGAGAAAGAAAAATCTAAAAGACATCTGAACAACCGAAAGAATTTTTTCTTCAATTAAAAAAATTACTACCGTAATTCTGTCACAAGAATTCATGTAAACACGCGTTCTTTTCAATCTGTCTGCTTGTAAATTATTTGGGATTTAAAGATTAATAAATATTACTCTTTTTTTTATAGGAAATCCTGGTTGGAACTATGACGAAGTTTTAAAATATTTTATAAAGTCGGAAGACAACAGGAACCCCTATCTAGCTAAAACACCATATCACGGGACGGGAGGTTTGCTTACCGTACAAGAATCCCCATGGAGGAGTCCTCTGGTGGTAGCTTTTGTCGAGGCTGGAATGGAAATGGGCTACCCGAATAGGTAAACCATATAGTTGGGGAGACCAGCGGGTTTTCGTTAAAAAACCTTCTAAGATGTTGACGAAACGTTGTAAAAATTATTCTGCTGACGAAAACACCTGTGCATACATATTATATATATATATATATATATATATATATATATATATATATATATATATATATATATATATATATATATATATATATATATATATATATATAACCATCCTCGTATTGAGCATAACGGAGAACATTTTGAAAAACTATAAATAAATTTTTGTTCAATCAATATTTTTTTTTGTTTTTTTTTTATTCAAAATGGCCGACTACTGCTACTTACTTTTTGTTGAATTTTTTTTTTGACTGCTCAACGGCGTAACATTTAGCATACACAATTTTTGACGTAGAACAAAACAAAAAAAATGCGTTAATTTACATAAAAATACCATAGAGAAATACGTAGTGAATTTCAAAAATATTGACTGAAAAGTCCCTAAGTAATTCCAAGCGAAATGCAATTAAAAAGATCAGTTTCAAATTTGAAGTCAATCGGATAAAAATTATCGAAGTTATTTATCACACCAATTAGAAAAAAAGCTATTAACATTAAAACTCTCGAAAAAAAGCGAGTAAGCAGACTCTTTTTGCTTAGATTTTGCCAAGAAACACGAAAATATTTTTTATTTTACAATAAAACAATTATTTTAATGATTAAAATTTTTTTGTTTATAACAAATTACATTTTGTAAACCTGACAAGATGGTGAAAGCGCAATAATTAAAACAATAAATTCAAAGTCGAAACCAAATACAAAACTCGAAGAATTGTTTTTTAACTTTACCAGGTAACAAAACATAAGCTACGAATACAGGGTGTGCCAAAAGTCTCATTAGTACAATAATACATTTGTGTAGTGAATAGAAACTAACACATTTTTAACATTTTTAGAGATATTAACGGGGCCGATCAAGCAGGCTTTATGATCGCGCAGGGCACCATCCGTAGAGGACAACGCTGTTCTACAGCCAAAGCATTTTTGAGGCCCGTCAACCTGAGAAAAAATATTCACATTGCCCTGAATTCACACGTTACAAAAATTTTAATAAACCCTGCTAATATGAGGGCATTTGGAGTCGAATTCGTCAGAAATGGTAATTAAAAATCCTTGTTTATTCAACTTTATTTAAGGAAATTTCGATGATGTACTGACTTAATCCTTTTCTATTGAAACATACGCTGTGGTCCAAAAAAAACTTTATAAAGGTTGAAAAGTGTGAAATAAATGTGAACTTTTGAAAAAGAATACTTTTAAACAATAATTAATATGTTGATGCTGGTAACCGTTATTATGTGGTAGTTAATCATCTTCGGGAAATGTTTAAAAGGAACTACTATGTTTTGTAATCCAAGAAATCTTACAGGAACGAAATATAAATCCAATAGTTATTTCTGAAATCTTGTCCTCTTTCGAACTTTGCCTATCACACACCTATTTCCAGTTTAATAACAAATTTTATTTACAAAATTCAGGCCTACCAATGGGTTCTCCTCTTAGCCCTCTCCTAGCAGACATTTTCATGTCAAATATAGAAAACAAAATTCTTAATTCCCCTTTAAGCAAAAACCATGTTCAATTTTGGTACAGATATGTAGATGATGTCCTAGCATGTTTTAAAACCACTACTAGACAGCTTCAAAAATTCTTACAATTCATTAATAATTGCCATCCAAAAATTCAATTTACTCTGGAAACTGAAAATCACCATAAAATAAATTTTCTTGATCTCACCATATCTCATCTCAATAATCAGTGTAAATTTAAAATTTTTAGAAAACCAACGTTTACAGGTAATACTATATCTAATGATTCTTTTCATCCCTTACAACATAAAATGGCTGCATACAATTCAATGATACATAGAGCATTCTCTCTGAAGAAGATCTTCAAGAGGAACTAAATATCATTGAAAGGATTGCAATATCAAACAATTTCTCCCAACAAACAATAAATAAATTAATAACTAAAAAACAAAAACAACTAGCTTTTAATTCAATATATCCTAAAATAAAAAATGATAAAGATAGTTCATCTTATATATCTTTGTCATACTGTGGTGCCCTATCAGAAAACATAGCTAATACTCTTTCCAAACATAACATAAAAGCAGCCTTTAAATCTCAACACAATCTGTCCACTATCCTTTACAATGCTAAGGATAAAATTAATAAATTTGATAAATCAGGAGTTAATAAGTTAAAATATTCAGAGTGTGATAGCTTGTATATTGGACAAAGTGGTAGAAGCTTTAAAACTCGCTTTTCAGAACACCACCGATCATATAGACTCAGAGGCGGATCCAGCCTCTCTCTTTGGGGGGGGGGGGGGCGGTGACATCACAAAAGTACATTATGGCAAGTGAAAGCAAGTTGTCGACGGAGGGGGGGGGACACTGGAGACATTCCCATTTCTAGTGTAAATGGCAGGGTCGTGCCTATTTTTCTGAATTTGAAGCTATTGGAGAGGAAGGGATGCCAGCAACATACACATTCCTAGTATAAGAGGCAGAATCGGGTCTATTTTCCTGAACTCAACGCTACTGGGGGGCGGCTATCACAATAAAAACAAGTTGTCAACGGGGAGAGAGTATCAGCAGCATACACATTCCTAATATAAAAGGAAGAATCCGTTCTATTTTCCTGAACTCAAAGCTCTTGGGACGGGGGGGGGGGGGGGGCGATCGCAAGCATACACATTCCTATATTATATTCAAGAACTAGAGAGAGTAATAAATCTGTTACCGAAATCCCAAACGTACTTGCTCCAGTACCGCAGGTAACGGAGGACTGCCGTAAATCTAATTATATTTAAATATTATAAGCTTTTTTAAATTTACTGCAATAATAAAATTTCTGTCAGTGAGAAAAGTACACCTTACAGTGTGTCCTTAGCAGTGCTGTCAAATGTTCCACAGAAAAATACTTGCAAGTTTTATATTTATTCCTGGCAATTCCTGGCAAAATGCGTGTGATCAGAAAAAGCTGATATTGCTCAATTAAACTGAATATTAGAGAAAGACAGATGATAATAAGATTGCCAATCCTTTAAATTTTAGACTATAAAACCATAAAATAAAGAAAAAAATAACTACATGTGAGAATCAAAAAGAGATAGTAGATAGATTTAATTTTAAAGATGGGACACCTTATCGATTTTCATAGACTTTCCATCATTTGTATGTACATTTCGCATTAATATTTTATCAATTTCTGAGTACAAGACATCTATTCCTAGCAAATCCCTGGCATGATAGTATTCCTGGCAAAATTACTGGCACAGTTAATTATTCCTGGCAAATGCCAGGAATTACTGGCAAATTGACAGCCCTGGTCCTTAGTGATTTATCTTATTTGTGCTTGTTTTTATATATTATTTAAGATTGGTAAGATACCGAAAAAATATGGCCTCCACTTCTATATTTATTCCAAAATCGTTAAACCGAGGCATTTTTCCTCAAACTTATTACGATGAATGCTTATGATGCCCTAAGATATCAATATCTAGATAATAATGTTAAAAGCTCTGTTGAGATGTGTTCCAACATGACAGGAAAATCTACTATGTACCGAATACTGAAGGAGAAAAAACGACTGGAATGTTTCGTACTCCCCCATTCGATCACAGGCAGATGAAAAACCTCGTTGGAAGAAGAGATGAAAACTGCAGTAAAAGCAGTTATACATACATTTTATTGTGAGAAGCAGATCCCATCCGTCAACAAAATTCTTACTAAAATCAATGAAGATCGGGATTTATCTGAAATTAAAAGAACTGAGCTCTAGAAATTGCTCAGAGAACTTAATTTTTGATGGAAAAAACCAGATAGGAAATCTGTTCTTATAGATCGTCCGGAAACTGTCCTTTGGAGAAGGAAATATCTCTCTCAAGTAAAAGGCAGAGTTGCTAGATATAATACAATGTACAAAATTAGTAATTTAACTGAACTTTTGAAAGATTTTTTTGAACAAAGTTACTGCAGAAAATTGGGAAAAATCCATATAATAAAAGAATAAAACAAAATGTGAAAACTCAATTGAGCGACGATAGCTTCACTGAATTTGATTACGA
Organism: Diaprepes abbreviatus; assembly: GCA_034092305.1. Classification (NCBI taxonomy): domain Eukaryota; kingdom Metazoa; phylum Arthropoda; class Insecta; order Coleoptera; family Curculionidae; genus Diaprepes; species Diaprepes abbreviatus. Next base: position 1,081,225 of record JASJET010000322.1, on the reverse strand, counting down.
ATTAGAAACGTAATGTTTACCAGTGTAAACACAATTTGTTTTTGTAGTATTTTATTGTTTAATGTTGTTTATATATATTTTTATTTTAGTGTGTCCCATTCTTTAATTTTATATATGTTTAATTCCAATTAGCCGTAATTTCTTTATTATTTTATTATTATATTTGTGTCTTTTTCTTAAGCGTGTAAAATTAACACGTTTATTTTATTTTTTTAAGCCTATCGGATATTTCATATAATAAAGGAAATTAAATTAAGATACCAGTGCAATAGAAATAAAAATAAGTAGATCTAATTTTAACTGTAACATAAAAATTAATTACATTTGAATCCCTTTTTAGTGTTTAATTTAAGAAATAAATAAACTGAAACGTCAAATTTCTTAAAAATGTTTATAATTAATGATAAAATGACCGATAGCACCCAAAAAAAAATGTTAATATTATATGGACGAATTTATTTTTTTATATATGTTTAACTTCTTTTCTTTTTGACAATGAGTATTTTGTAAGTATTTAAATTGTAACTTCGAATTTTTTGAAAGAATAAGGCTACGTTTTAGTCTGAATGTGCTTAAAACGGTTTTTATGCCAAAATTAAAAATAATAAAACTACAGTTGTGATTTGTGTTAAATATGTCAAAGTTATCTGTATTTTGTACTGTATGTGAATTATTAAGAAATCATAAGAAATAAAATAATAATATAAAAACTTTTTATTTTAAATTTATTACCGAAATAATATTCTGTCATAAATACTCTTTCCGACGCCTATGACAAGGATTAAAATCCTTTTTAACACTTTCAAATGTCTATTGTTATCCAACCCAAATAGTCCGTTATTATAGACCGATATTTTTGATTATAAAATTTTTAACCCATTCCTAGGAAAAAAATATATATCTAACAGATTTTGTCAAAGATACCGAACTAAAGAACACAGGTAGTTTGCGAAGGAAAAAGGGTAAAAAATGATTTATTACTCTCTCTAGTCCTTGAATTAACTATAGTATAAGAGGTAAAATCGGGTATATTTTCCTGAACTCAAAGCTCTTGGGGGGGGGGGGCGATCGCCCCCACCGCCCCCCCCTTGGATCCGCGCCTGTATAGACTACAAAAAACAGACTCGACCTTTGCCAACCATTGCTTAGAACATAGCCACAGTTTTCCTGATTTGGACAACACTGACATATTACATTATTCAACAAAGGGCCAAAAGTTAAATATTCTTGAATCTTTAGAAATATATAAACATAGTAAAAATAAAAATGTAAATTTGCTTAATGACCAGACAGAACTTGGGTTTTTCCCGTTATTTGTTGTCGCCAAATAATAATTACTTCCCAAAATTTAGTACCTCCCCTTTGTAATAATGCAATTTCTCAGGTAGTTTTTATTTATTGTTAAATTTTCTCATGTTTCTGTATTGAACAGTTTGAAAATGACTCTGTGAGTTGAAACTGCAGTCACTGTTTTCTTAATAAATTTAGTGGTATAAAACACAGTAGTTCCTTTTAAACATTTCCCGAAAAATTAATATACTTAAATCTGAATTTTTGGAAAAAAATATCGATTACAGCCTTTTATTTTCGGATGCTAGTATATTGCTCTCATTTTTTAGGTCATAAGCAAGTTGTACTAGCAAAAAGAGAAGTAATTCTTTCAGCAGGCTCCATTAACACACCGCAATTGTTAATGTTATCTGGAATAGGACCTAGAAGGGAATTAAAAAGACACGGAATACCAGTATTAAGGGACCTGCCAGTAGGAAAAAACTTACAGGATCATGTGGGAATGGGAGGACTTACTTTTCGGTAAGTTTTCTTTACTTCTAATATAATTCTTTTCTACAAAATTATTTCAATGCTTTTTAGGATCGATAAACCAGTTTCTATAGTACAAGATAGGTTTCAAGCGTTTCCTATGACGATGCAGTACATTCTGAATGAAAAAGGCCCCATGACGACGCTTGGCGGTGTAGAAGGACTGGCTTTCGTTAATACTAAGTAAGATTATTAATAAATATTACTTATCCAGCTCTTCTAATTACATTCTTCTTAACTACTACCCGCTGATAGAATTTTAAGTATTTTACGTAGGGTGTTACCATGAAGTTTTCTATTACATTAAGATCAAGACTAAAATATTCTGTCCTTTTCTCACTACAGATATGGCAACAGATCTTGGCCAGACATCCAGTTCCACATGGCACCGGCAAGCGTCAATTCGGACGCAGGAGCCCGAGTCAGGAAAGTCCTCGGACTCACCGACGAGCTCTACAACACAGTCTACAAGCCGATAGCCAACCAAGATGTCTATACGTTAATGCCTCTTCTACTAAGACCACGAAGTCGAGGATGGGTTAAACTACGAAGCAAAAACCCTTTCGACGCCCCCATTATCAACGCGAACTACTTTTACGACCCTTTCGACATAAAAACTCTTGTAGAGGGAGCCAAAATAGCTATTCGAATCAGCGAAGCCAAATCGTTCAAAAAATTCGGAAGCAGAGTCCATCTGATACCATTCCCCAATTGTAAACATATTGAATTTGCTTCCGATAAGTATTGGGAGTGCCACATTAGGACCATCTCGATGACAATATACCATCCGGTGGGTACGTGCAAGATGGGGCCGCAATGGGACCCTGAGGCGGTGGTAGATCCTCGATTGAGGGTTTATGGAGTTGCTGGATTGAGAGTGATTGATGCCAGTATTATGCCGACGATACCTAGTGGTAATACTAACGCTCCTGCAATTATGGTAGGCGAGAAAGGTGCAGATTTGGTTAAAGAAGACTGGTTGAGTAATCGGGAGTATGGAAAAAAGTGATGAAGTTGAGGATGTGCTGAATTTCTACAGAAAATTAAAATATAGTGAAATATAGTTGAATAAATGATGGTACTGATCTAATCTGATACTTAAAGTAGTCATGATGTAGTTTGGGCATCTCACGCATACTCTGCAGTCACTTCCAGTACGATTTATCTTAGTTTCGTCAACTACTATACCTATTCCAGTCAGTTACAGTGCAACCGATGTGATTGGAATTGAAGAATTTTTTTTCTTATTTGTTCTCATGTCGTGACTTGCAAAATAGGTAAGAAAATCAAAAAAAAAAAATTCCATGGACGAAGAAAACGTTATTTTATTATTCAGTTCAAAGTTTGAAAAATGAAAGAAACGGCGTAAATACATATAATGCATAAGTTAATTTTTATTTTTAAAAAATGTTAAGTAAGTTATATTACTATATAATAATGATTTTTTGTCATACATAAACCAAAAAAATGTAAACAAAATATTTAAATTAATAAATAATATGATGATTTTAAAGATTAAGTACGGTGACGAATTAAAAAAAAAAGAATATTTATAATGATTAAGCAGCAAAATGGCTGGGAATGTCTGCAATATTACGTAGATAATGTAAATAGATATTAAATATTTGTTTGTATAAGAAATTGTAAATAATAACCAATGTAGATAATTTTGTATATAGTATTAAGTTGTTAGCGCCTAGAAAATGTGGTTTATTTGAAGTTGCCTTCAATTAAAATTTAAATAGGCTTTTTAAAAACAAATCTTCCACCATTCTGACAGAAAGTAGAGAAATTAAACAATTATTTTACTGTTCAATTTAAGACATAAGATCTAATCATAATATTTAAGAGTTTTGACTTTGACATCAATTTCTGCTTCGATCAAGAAAACAATTCAAAAGTGGGGTTATATCTCAAAATATCAAAAAAAGTTTTGCATCTGTATAAGATAATTTAGATTTGTTGCCCACTTTTTGTAAACTGCACCACTGTTGCAAAATAAGACTTAACGCAATCGACATAAAACTTCTTAGTTTTGATAATATTTTATTCCAGACATATTTTGTTTAATATATATATATATATATATATATATATATATATATATATATATATATATATATATATATATATATATATATATAAATAGTGGGTAGAAAATTTCCAGGTGGCGCTTGCTGCGCGCGCAGCCTGTCAAAAGTTGGTAATTGGTAAGAAACTTACGACAGCATTATCTGAATAAGCATAGGGGAGGGTTTTTCGGTCGTACCTAACCTCAAAACGCTAAAAAAGGTGATTTCAGGGGCATTAAACAAAGGCAAGAATTCTATATACCCTAGTAAGAGCTTTTTGTGGTCACTTTTCAAAAATTCAAGATGGCGGATCCAAAATTGAGGCTGTGTAAGTAAAAACTTTTAAATATTAGTCACCTAGAGATATTACAATGTCAACAAAAGTGAATCTGTCTGGACTTAAGAGTTTAGTGATGTAATTTCAAAGTTAACTGCTGGAACCTAATCTAAAAAAATAAAAATCGTTGTAGCATCTTCAAAATGGCAGAAATTCAGGTGAATTTCAATTATCTTGAAGTATAATCAATGCAAAAAAAATTTTGATTTTTTTCTCAGAAGACCAGCCATTGGTTCAATTAAGTTTTTAAATAATAAATTTCAGCAGAACAAGAATTTCGAAAAATACTGTCACAATGAATACTTTTTAGCATGGCATCAACCAAGGTCACAGCAAAACTATTGTTGAGGAACATATAACTTGAGTAAAATACGTTGGCGCAAAATACAATAAACGTAGGTACTTCTTATGTTTATTATTTGACAATTTTCACCGCCATTTTGGAGCTGCCATCTTGAATTTCTGAAAACAGACACCGTATATAAATTCAGCTACCCCAGAAACTCTTTTGTAGAGTATATAATATCGTTGACTTCGTTTTATGCCTGTAGGCGAACAATTTTTGTTTTTTAGGTTAAGTTCTAGTAATTGTAATTATCTCCTAAATTATATCATCAAACTCCGAGGTCGACACAAGTTGACATTTACATATCTCTTTGTGTCTGGCTCTTAATAGTTTTTATGTAAACAGCTTCCGACATTTTGAATTTCTGAAAATGGACCTCGGATTTGAATTCAACGACCCCGAAAACTTCCTGCTAGGATATATAGAATCCTTGCCTTTGTTTTATGACCCTGAAATCACGATTTTTTGCGTTTTGGGGTTAGGTACGACCGGAAAATCCGCCCCTATCGAACAATGTGGTCTTAAATTCCGTGCCAATTATTAACTTTCGGCAGGTGGCGCGCACATCAAGCGCCCCCTGGAAATTCTGGATCAACCCTAATATATATATATATATATATATATATATATATATATATATATATATATATATATATATATATATATATATATATATATGAAGTAAAATGCGAACAGTAAATGCAAATTTCTCTCCATCATATCCTTTCTGTGTTAGAGGTTGCACAGTGAGAATAAATTGTTATGGAACGCAATTCATCCTATTCCACCACCATCGAGATGATGGCCTACCTGTACCACCATGCAGCTCCGCGTATGAATGAAGTAGCATATAGTTGTACGTTTACTGAATGTGATTTCAGCACTACAACGGCATAATGTGGATATATCCACTGCTATTGCATCTCACACGGAGAAATCCGTGAAAGCCGCATAAACATATATACGCCATCCGGCGGGAGGTCGGCGAAGCCGCGTTCAGTATTTGCGTGCTTCCTTCCGATCTGTCGTTTGCACAGCCAGGTGCATGTCGGTACCCTGATGAGTCCAGTAGAGACGAAACATGTACCTCTGCCGTATCACTGTGGCGGGGAGGATAAGTTTTGACTTTCTTCTCGGCATGGTGGTACAGGTAGGCCATCATCTCGATGGTGGTGGAATAGGATGAATTGCGTTCCATAACAATTTATTCTCACTGTGCAATCTCCAACACAGAAAGGATATGATGGAGAGAAGTTTGCATTTACTGTTCGCATTTTACTTCATTCATACGCGGAGCTGCATATAGTTGTACGTTTGCTGAATGTGATTTCAGCACTACAACGGCATAATGTGGATATATCCACTGCTATTGCATCTCACACGGAGGAATCCGTGAAAGCCGCATAAACATATATATATATATATATATATATATATATATATATATATATATATATATATATATATATATATATATATATAAACTTGTGACCCCCTAATTTTAATGAAATATTATCCTCAAAATAAAGTCTTATTCTTAAACCGATTGATGAACGCAGAAGTTCATGAAAACAATTGAACAATATCTATCTAACAGGTGATGCGAAAAGTCCTGAGACCAACAAATAAAAACACAATTTTTTAGGTAAATTCGATTTTATTTATCAACATAATTTCCTTCTAGAATGACACAAGCATTCTACCGCCGCTTTAAATTTCTATACCTTTCTTATAAAACGATTTATCCAACCCTTTTTTTGAGGTTTGCGAACAGAGAATAGTCACTGGGGGACAATTCTGGAGAATCCGGAGGATGTGGAAGCGATTCCAAGTGCACTTCATGCGGTTTCACCCACGTTGCGTTCGACTTGTGACAAGGTGCATTGTCTTGGTGAAAAAGCACTTTGTTCTTCTCCATTTGGGGGTATTTTGTCGCAAATTTTTCCTTCAAATGCACCAGTAATACCATATAATATCCGCTATTGACCGTTTTTTCCTTTTCAAGCAGTTGATGAATTTTATACCATGCGCATTCCAAAATATGAACGCTTAACTTTTTGCGTTTTTGGTAGTTTTCATCAGTCGCTGTCCACTCTAACTACCGATTTGACTCTGGAGTATAATGGTGGATCCATATTTCATCTATTGTCAAATTTCGCGTGAAAAAATCTTCTTCATTTAGCTTAAACAGCTGTGAATTAATATGATCTTGTTTTTGGTTAATTGTGAGTAAATGCGGTATCCACTTCGAACAAGAGCTTTTGCATACTCAAAACATGATGAACATGGTCTAAATTTTTATGATATCAGCTACCTCATCCACTTTTATTTTAGGTTTGTCCAAAACGATTATGTACATTTTTTTGAGGTTTTTCCCTGTAACAGTCTCATTTGGAGGTCCAATGTGTACAACTGCGTTTGAATTCAGCAAACCACGAAGCCGATTCCTTACAACACTTTTCCAGCCGTTTTTGATTTAAATGACATTTTTTCCATCAAATAACAGTGTTCTATGCGTCACTAAAACTTCAATATCTCACCATCCATGTGCCAGTCTCAGGACTTTTTGAATTACTTGTTATTTTGGAAGCAAGATTATGCTTTTTTCCTGTCTTTTTTCAGGTGGAAGGAGATAAAAAAGCCTCTCAAAACACAAAAATTGTAAGGGTAATTTCAAATAAACGTAAACACTCTGTATATAAGTGAGATTTTAATCAATATTGCATAGTGAAGTGACTTTTTTTAATTAACTACATTAGCAGACCAATTATATAAGCAATAAACAATTCTTTAATGTACATTTAAAACAGCTTTCTTTGAAAATAAAATTATATTAATTAATTTTCTTTAGAAAAAATGTATTTTGATTATATCAATTATTATTAGAAAAAACTGATGGAAGGACGTCAAATAAATAAACAAATAGTTAAAACGTCAATGTTGTTTTCTTTAGAGACGAAACATATATATGCAGAAAATTATTTAAATGGAATGTAAACCAGTTTGACAGGAGGAAAAGTAAAAAAAAAATAGAACAAAGAAAGAAAAAATTAAAAAGGCATGATCGTGGGTCCATTGCAAGACAGAACCATAAGAGACTTAATGAATCGGTTTCGCTTATTAGGCCAGAAGACGAAGCGTTAAAAAAAACTGAAATACTGCCTGCGATCTGATTGCAGAAATGGGTAGGGAAAGGTAGTAGAAATGACGTCTCATCTCGTGTCTCAACAAATTTTGATTGGAATATTGTTTTTTTTTTAACAAACAGGTCGAAAAATGATTTTTCCCCGGTTTTTTGGATTTTACGGAAAATCTAAGAGATTTAGAGAAAAAATGTTCCAGAGACGAATTGTACGTCTTCAAAATATCTTCAAAATAAGGTTTTGTTTGTCCAAATCGGTCTATAAACAAAAAAGTTACTGCAAATTAAACATTAAAAATGGCTTATTTTTCAATTGTTAATAACTTTCTTAATATTTATTGAATTGTTTTCAACTTTTACCAGAATGGGAGTTTTAAAGTGCTTAAAAAGTGTGCGGAAGTTGGGCGCTGTCGGTCCAATAGTTTTTGTAAAATTGCAATTGTTTATTAAAAAAACGAAAAAAGTGACTATTTTTGACTGGCTGTACCGTCGTCTAGGAAACTGCTACAGAATTATGTCAGCGCTCATTCTCTTCGCAAGGATTTAAGCTACCATGTAGTAAAAAAAATATACGCTATTTAACGATAATTATGATTTAATGGATTATTTTATAACTTTTAATAAAACCTTATTTTATAACAATAACATTATTCAAGAAATAATAAGAAAATTCAAATTTTAGCACGATATTGTTATTTTTAGTTCATACATATGTAATAAACGCAAAAAATGCGAAATCTTGAAAAATATAATTTTTTTTGGGGGGGTAGGAGGGGGTCGAATATAATTGTTCATAAAAGTAAATATTGTTGTATTCGCTAAGGTCCCTTGTCCATGGATGCCATGTTGTATCCCGGAGGATTTTTTTAAATAAATTGAAATTTAATATATGTATTTGTCCTTTTGGTTCCCCGAAATTACAATCTGATAAATATTTGACCCAAAATTTTACAGCGGTGTTTCGTCCTCGGCGGTAGGACTCATCAGTGGGTCCGTCGACGCCTTACCCAGACACCCTGTGTTGACGTACTTATATATAGTTGGATCTTGTATTTGTACTTATTTTCGGGCGGAACGTGTCAGTAGGATATTGATTATTTGTGGTACTGCTTATCGACAAGACGTCGTGATTTTAATTTTTATCCGTAGTACTACGACAATATATATATATATATATATATATATATATATATATATATATATATATATATATATATGTATATATATATATACATATATATATATATATATATATATATATATATATATATATATATATATATATATATATATATATTTATTAAGATATGTAATCGTTTTCAATGAAAAAACATGTAAAACGAGTAAAAAAAATTTGAAATGTAAAAAATGCATTTTTCGGGGGGTGGGGGTGGTCCGAAAAGGTTGAACTTGTGCCCAATATCATTTTTTCGATGAGCTACTCCAAAAAATCAAAGAATGAAAGCTCTACGTTATTTAGGAGCGGAGATATTGCTAATTTTTCAAGCGCGCGCCGATTTGAAGACGCACTCTCACTTTGTACTCGGTGAGATTCGGTTACCCCCTCCAACTTACCTTATCTACCGTCCAGCACGTACCCTCAGTTTAGCGATCTCCTGAAGGGTTGATTATGTATAAATTAACCTCAATTGAATAATTTCATATACTTTAAGCTCTTATTAATGAACTGTAAAAAAGTCAGCTCTTAATATAAATAAACGATGGCTCTGTGATTTTTTGAAAAAAAAATTGCTAACTCGACTCTTATTGGTCGTAGAGACTTTTTCCAAAATTCATGTTTTTTACCAGTTTTCCAATGATATGCTTCATTAACAAATCGGACAAAAAATGCGGTTGTTAATTAATTTATTTATAAGCGAAAAACTACCCATAAATTCATGACGATTTTGCATAAACAAAATATGAAAAATATCCACTTTTTTTTTACTTCATGATAGCTTAAGTCTTTACGAAGAGAATAAACATTGACAGAACTCTGTAGCAGTTTCCTAGACGATGGTACAGCCAATCAAAAATAGTCACTTTTTTCGTTTTTTTAATAAACAATTGCAATTTTACGAAAACTATTGGACCGACAGCGCCCAACTTTCGCACACTTTTTAAGCACTTTAAAACTCACATTCTGGTAAAAGTTGAAAACAATTCAATAAATATTAAGAAAGTTATTAACAATTGAATAATAAGCTTTTTTTAATGTTTAATTTGCAATAACTTTTTTGTTTACAGACCGATTTGGACAAACAAAAACTCATTTTAAAGATATTTTCAAGACGTACAATTCATTTTTAGAACATTTTTCTCTAAATCCCTTAGATTTTCAATAAAATCCAAAAAAACGTGGAAAAATAATTTTTCGTCCTATTTGTTAAAAAAAACAATGTTCCAACCAAAATTCTATTTGTTTATAACGAAAAAACGAACTCCAATTTTATTTATCTGTTTCAACAATTTAAGATCAACAATTCATTTCGTTCTTTTTTATTATTGTTAGTATAAGTCTGGAATTTTCATTTGCGTACCCATAGACCGCTGTACGACCTCTAGACCGCTGAAAATAAACAATAAAAAAAAACAAAAAGTTATAAATAAATTCATTGTAGAAAACACCAATGAATATTTAAAATTTTGCACATTTGTTGTATGCAACAAGAGGCTCCTTTAGTTGCAGTATAAAGTTAATGCAGTATATTTTTCAATTGTTTATAAACAACTGAAAAACAGCCATTTTAGCAAGTTTTTTTGCAATAACTAACGAACAAATTATTCGATTCGGATGGGCCTTAGTTCATTTTGTAGGTATTTTCAAAGCGCACAACTTTTGTTTCAAACTTTTTTACTAAAAAATAATAGCTTTTCCTACAACTCAAAAAAACTGTTTTTTCACATCCTAATTATTAAAAAAAAAATTTTCCCAAAAAGGAAAATGAGACATAAAATACTACATAATTACTGTTTTCATTCTGAAGGTTTCTACGTAATCAGAAGTCCACCAACAATTAGGGAAGGGCGATACGATACGATATTTTAGAATATCGATACTTTTGCTTCCGATACCCGATATTTTATATCGATATTTCTTTTGCGATACATTGTTGGTATCGATACATTGGGTTTGGTATCGAAACATGCGATCCGGGTTTGAAAAAGTGACGGCATCTCATTATTACTAAGACAAACTGCCTACATAGGTTTACAGGTTGCTGTAACTTAGTTGGCAGATTAGATCCCTGTATTTTAACGTGCTCGTGTGCTAAGGGGGCGGCGGGGAATCCCGATTCACTAGGAATTCTGAAATTGTCAGAACATTTGAACCTGTGTTACCACCTCTACCGATTTTTCTGTAGATCTACCGATTTTCACTTCAATTACCCGATCTACCGAAATACCATTGAACTATACCACAGTTTGAGCTTAGATAACAGAGGGCGTATTTTAGAAAAAATCCTATCCTAAGATCCATGCCGATAGATAGTAATGTTACTGTGCTACTTTATCTTAAATAATTATTGTATTTCTCGCTTTCTGTTTGTATTTTATATGTATTTGATCGAGGAACTCGGTATTCATTCATTGTAATAGTAGTTCTCTAAATTCAAATGCGATTTCTAAAATTTCTGTGCAAATATCCGTATCGTAAAGATATCGATATTCTAGGTATCGATTTTTTTGACAACGATATTTTCCTGTATCGATACCACTTCTTGCGATCCGAATCGATCCTAAATATCGATACTTTCAAGAGTATCGCGCATCCCTACCAACAATAAATGTCAAAATCACCTCATATGAGGCTGACTCCGCCGGACTAATTCCTTTGCGTATTAGAATTGTATCTGTCTCAATGGTATTACCGCACGGTAAATGTAGTTCGCCTAATAAAACATATTTACGAAAAAAGTAAATAATTTAATCAAGCAAGTTATAATTAACTTCCTTTCCAAAACCATATGAATTTGGTGTAATATTGGTAGTGATTAGAGACTCGTAAAAGGCAACACGAGTTCCAAATAAAATCACAGGTGTATTGCGATCCGGTATTGATTGCGCAAAATTTCATGGTGCCATTAAATATATAAAAAAAAAACATTGCAAAAATAAGATATACACTGCTTGACAAAAAAAACGTACCACAATTATAAAATTAAAAATAATCGATGTCTAACTGTGGACGCACAGAAAATGATATATTTTTTGCTTAAATATTATAAAATTTAAGTAAAAACATACACACACATCCTCTTTAGACCAGGGCTTATCTGTTTTTAGGTGGATGTGAAATGGAACATGGAGATTTTTGCATGAGAGCCTGCAGAATAACCTGAATCACGATAATTTTGATATGCGTCATTTCAAAAAGTTTGGCAACATTGTTTTTATTAATAAAAATATAAAATTAACGAAAAAAAAGTTTTTTTTTTCAACGTTTCTCTCGTGTAACTTTGAACGTATTCATTTTAGAGGAAAGTTAAAAAGGAAAAAAAGATTTGTAATTAAATTTTCCATAAGATAGGGTTGGTCGGAAATCTCGAAATATATTTCCCTTATTGCAAAATAGCAATAATTAAAAAAAAGGTAAAAAAGCATTTTTTTAATCATTTTTTTTTTCTAACATTTAAATTTCTCTGCGAACCTTCATATTGGAGCAAAGAAAACTTTATGCCATGATAAAATAACACGCTAAAATTCGTTAGGATCGAATAGATAGTTTTTGCACAATATTTTTACAATCCAATTTCGTTTACAAAAATTGGCCATTTTTCAAGTTGGTCTGAGTCCAAAATATCACGTTAACCTATTTAAATTTATTTTCGACATATAGCAGGGAACTCAGGTTTTCCAACACTTTTTTCAGAATCAAAATCGGATGATTTGGACGCCCTCAGGAATTGTTTAAAGACATTGTTGATATTTTTGCTTATAAACAAATAGATTATCTCGGCGGATTTTCATTGGATTAGTTTTTGCAATACATGGTTTGAAAGTACTTGGAAAGACGCTTCTTTTCGTGAAAAAAAAATTTCAAATCCGTCAATTGGTTTCCGAGATACAAACTGTCAAATTGACAGCCTGTTACGGTGAATTTATCAACAATACAGACCTGATTCTTGAACCCAAAACTTTGTATTGCCGAGTTCTTTTTTGATACAAATATTTAAATGTGTATGTTATCGGAAACTTTAATAAAAAATTAAAAGAACATCGCCCACGCGCGTGAAAAATGAAAAAAGGGGGGGGGGGGGGGGAGCTCCCATTTTAAAATTGAATTCGAAAATTCAAAATACATATGTAAAAAAAAATTTATTTTCTCGGCTTCGAAAGGAGCGATTTTGATCATTTTTTTTAAACCGATGAACCACCAATAATGGAGCGCAAATATCATAATGCCATGTGCCCATCATGCATTCATTTTGTTATAAACAAATAATGTTATTTATGCATCATACTCACAGCATACTGCACCCTATAGTATTGGACTTTTCAAGCGAATCTTCGTTTATTAATATCATTAAGCATAATATGATATATATATATATATATATATATATATATATATATATATATATATATATATATATATATATATATATATATATACTGATGTTTTTCCGGTTGTCAATCCGTTCGTCAATAGAAATATCATCACGATGTTTGGCCAACATCTCAGCTGGTATTTTCAAGTAATGCTTCCTCGACTTCTAAGTAGAGCAGCCGAGTATAATGGGGAGAATTGTGTGAGACAGTTTGTTTTTTAGATACCAAGCATTTCATGAGATCCAGTTCAAGGCTCAAGCAATCGCTAGGACTCCGTATGTCCTGGAATATCTTTAAATCATCTGTGATATCCTTGAGTAACACCCGACGTTACTATAAAAATTATTAGATCTATGACCACGGTATTCAACATAATGAGAGCGGTGTAATAGGTAAATTTCGAAAAAAGATTGTCATTAAAACCAAAGTCCGACAATATGGAAAGTAAAACACCGTGATCAACTTGATCAAACGCTGTGTAAAAATCTGTGTAAACGACATCGACCTGAGTGCCAGAATCAATACGCTCTGAGACATACTGCGCAATAGTACAAAGATTGGTCACGGTTGACTTTCCAGAAGCAAAACCATGCTGCTGATCGACCATAAAAAGCACTATGTAAAGGATATTTGTTCCTGAAGAGCCTACTCAAATATCTTTGCAAAATTACACATTATCTCTATGGGGCGACCCCGGTTCTATCATCCTTTTTAAAAACTGGACAAATTTTTGATTCATTTCATAGATCAGCAAAAATAATTTTATGAATGCATAAATTAACGGCCCAGGAATGGAATCAGGACCAGCTGTGAATTTGGTCTTCAATTTTTTATAGGCTTTCTCAACGTCTTTAGGCATTATTTTAGATATTGAGATAGGGTAAGAATTACAATCATGGCTAGATATAGGTACATAAGGAATAGAAACAATAGAAGACTCTATGAATAATTTTACAAATTAATTTACGATGTCAGTGGGATTAGTTACTTCCTGACCTTAAGAGCAGATGGCAGAGTACCATTAGGCTTCCTAAAATTGATGTAGGACCAGAATAATTCGGGGTTATTTTTAAATTTCGCTATTTATTTAATATTACTTAAACAATTAAATAGAAATTAATGCTGAATATAGTTAAGATGTAAAAATTAAAGTAAGATATCATTAACAAAATAACACTCTAATCCATTACGGTGGACTAAATTTATTATTGGTCTAAATTGACAATTAAGGTTTAAATTAACATTAAGTAATTAAAAAACACTAAAAATTTAATTTGTTATTCTGTGAAAGACACTTCATGATAATTTTTTTCGTAGAAATATATTTTTGCCTTTTACCGGTGCTTTCACATTACAATTTCGTGGTTTTATCAAAAAATAATTTAAATCGAATTCAAAATATTCCTATATTCTAGAGTTTGTTTATGTAATATTCATAGTAAAGATTAACTATTACGTTTACCACATTTAACTTATGGCTATTGTATTTAAAAATCATATCTTAAATGTGTGTAAAACTTAAAAACCCGACATTACAGGCCTAAGATCATTTTAGCTGATGAAGAAGTTTTTCTATAAGCACAGGAAGGTATAAAATAACTAATAATTTCGCCAGTGTTTGGGGTTGTGTCGCCGAGTTGTAATCTGTTTCGTTACTAAGTGGAACTGGTTGATGTTTTGTAAGAAGATTTTTACAAGTATTAGGTAGTCGCTGGCTATCATTGCTATTTAAATTGTTGGGCCTCTTTGCAATTTCAATGGCTTCCCTTATAACTCTTGTGGACAGGTTTTCATATCTCGATAACATTTTTGTTCCTGAGAAATTTATTTTACGTCCTGTGTTTAACCAGTGTTTGGCCCACGTACACACGGGACCGACAGCACCTGAGTCGCAGGCGTCAGTTCGCTCGTAGACGCCATACAGTGAGCTTTGAAAATACTGAATGAAATTTCACCGAAACGTCAGCTGCCTTACAACCCTGAGAGGGACTCAGCACATACACGGGATGCCCGAAAACCTTCAATTACACATTACACCCATAAGAATATCCGACAAAATATAATATAATATAATATATATATATATATATATATATATATATATATATATATATATATATATATATATATATATAAATATATATATAAATATATATATATATATATATATATATATATATATATATATTTATATATAAATATAAATATATATATAAATATATATATATATATATATATATATATATATATATATATATATATATATAAGCCATTGAGAAATGTATAATTTTTTTTTGTTAATTTTAAAATAAATTTCCTTTAAGGCTGTAAGATAAGAGATTGAAAAACAAGATAATTTCATTAAAGAATGAATAAATTTCTGTAACTGCTACTATTCATCAATTTGAAGTACATTTGATTGCGGCTCATTGCTCCATAGTGAAAATTGTGACGCAGTGACAAAAATACCTCTACCTTCAATGAACATAGCGCTCACATCTCCACTGTAGGCAACTAAGGCATTATATTACATACTTCTGCCGTCGGGTAACGCTTATAAAAAAATTAGTCCTGGAACTTTTTGAATGAACTGTGTATATATTATATTTGTTAACAGCGTTAAAAAGTAATGAAAACATTACATTTTTGCATTGTAGTTAACCTCGGTCTGTAGTTCTTGACTTGAATCAACAATTGCTGGATGCAAAGTTTGAAAATATTTATTTAATCAAAACTTATTCATGTTAAAAAGTTGTAAAAAAAATGCCAGTTTAAGGATTTTTAACTCAAAAATTATTCAATAAATTTTTGCTTAGAATCATCCAAGGAAGATGAAAATATTTTATTTTGCAAAAAACTTTTTAATACATAACTTTTTTTTTATTTATAACAAATTACTCCAAATCGATTCTTTCAAGAAAGCTTTCTGTAAACATTCTATAACCCGCTTAGAATCTTAACGGATACTTTGCTGGAAACTCGAATAGAAGCTTCCATTGAGAATTCGTGAAATTATCGTGTAAGCCTCTTATATAATGTATCTTTCTAAAAAAGTGTTATTCAGTGATTCTATATATATATATATATATATATATATATATATATATATATATATATATATATATATATATATATATATATAACAAAGCTCTGGACGAGGACAGCATAGTGATAGAGACTGTAAAACTTAGAGGAAAAACGCTACTAAAATGGATTAAAGATTTATTTAATCTATGCCTTGAAAATGAAATAATCCCGTCGCAATGGAACAACGCCATAATGATACTTATCCATAAAAAAGGCGACGTCATCGAACTTGAGAACGATAGACCGATAAGCCTTCTTTGTTACTTGTACAAGCTATTTACGAAAATCACTGCCAAACGTCTGAAAGGTAAATTAGACTTTCATCAATCAAGAGAACAGGCCAGCTTTAGGAAAGGTTACGCAACAAATGACCATCTTCAAGCAATTAAAGTACTGATAGAAAAATCAGTGGAATACAATAGACCCTTAGCCTTGGTATTTATAGATTTTCATAAAGCGTTCGACACGATAGAACTAACACCAATAATAGCAGCACTGGAACAGTGTAGAATAGATTATAGATATACAAGGCTTATAGAATACATATACAGTAATGCCACTACAACTTTAAAACTTCCCGAAACAACAGGTAAAAGTAAAGTGGGAAGAAGAGTTCGACAAGGGAACGCCATTTCGCCTAAACTTTTCACAGCCGTCCTCGAATACGCAATGAAATCACTGCTCTGGGAGAATCGAGGCATCAATATCAATGGCGAAAGGCTAACACACCTTAGATTCGCAGATGACATCATTCTTATCACAGATAACATCGGCGATGCAAAGCAGATGCTTGAGGAAATAGTACAGTTCTCATTAAAAGTCGGTCTCCGAAAAAATACAAGTAAAACTCAAATAATGACAAATCTAGTGCTTGCACAAAACATCAGAATAGGCAACTCCGAGATAAAAAAAAAGACTCATATGTACAAATACCTCGGGCACGAAATACAAATTGGAAAAAACAATTAAACACACGAGATACTGCGTAGAATAGGGGCTGCTTTTGGCAAATTACGAGAGGTATTTAAAAGTGATATACCCATATGTCTGAAGAGAAAAGTATATTAACAATGCGTGTTACCGGTAATAACATATGGAGCAGAAACGACAAAAAAGTCAGCAGAGTAGACCAAAGAGCCATGCTTGGAATCACTAAAAGAGACAGAATACCCAATAATGCCATCAGACAAAGAACCAAAGTAAAAGACATAGTTGAACACATAACTAGAAAGAAATGATGATGGGCAGGTCATATGGCGAGAACATCAAACGTCAGGTGGATTAATAGAATATCGGAATGGCGGCCACGAGAAGACAAACGTAATAGAGGCAGACCACCAATATGCTGGAGCGATGATATAAAGAGAATTGCAGGGAACTGGTTAATGACGGCCCAGAACCGAGAAGCACGGAGGAACTTAGAAGAGGCCTATGTTCAGCAGTGGACAATTATATATATATATATATATATATATATATATATATATATATATATATATACTAATGAAAACTAACTGTAAGCTTACAAAGAGACTGACGTTAGGCTTTCCTAAAAGATTATCGTAAGCTTAGACGGAACCTTTCCCGTAATATTTGTCATGGACATCAGGTAATTTCTGGAAGCTTCCACGAAAGCTTTCAGAAATATTGGTTGAAAGATTATAGGAAGCTTCATGAAAGGTTATATATATATATCAAGTAAAAACTTTCAGAAACCGACGTGGATTTTGAAGTAGACTTACAAAATATTTAACGTTATGCTTTCCTGAAAGGCTATAGTGAGCTCAGACGTAATATTTCGGTTAGTATTTGTTGCGGACATTTGGTAGATGGGTGGGTTCTCCGACTACTCGACGAATGATTTTTGTACCAAAAAAATTATTCAATTTTATGATATATCGGCCATATTTCATTAATTTTTTTAATAACTCTTTATTAACATTAACAAAAAACAACATATTCTAATAGGAAAGCTTTAAAACGAATCCCTACTCACGCAGACATTTTACAAACCAAATCGTTACCTCATTTTACAATAAGATGACAAACATTTTTTTATGTGGGGAAAAGTAATTAATAATTTCTTAAAAAAATACGCTCGTCGTCTATTTTAAATATTTGTTATTTGGAAAACCTTTAATATGATCTTGGCACACAACGATAATGATAAATTAAACGTACTTGCGATCATCGGTCGATAACGTTTTCATTACCAAATATTGACTCTGTTGCGCAACACCATCCGTGTGAAGGCTACATGCATTTAATTCAAATATAGTTTTTTTCTGTGCTACAAAAGGTGCAAATTGACCAAAAAGCATTTCTCGAAATTATCTTTTTTTTATCCGTTTCCATTAAACGACGTTTCGATTATCACGTATCTCTAAATCGGTATGGTCATATATATATATATATATATATATATATATATATATATATATATATATATATATATATATATATATATATATATATATATATGTATATATGTTATATCGTAGGTTTTCACGGATGGTAGAATGAATGGTCTGATTATTCCGGGTTTCAATCCGTTCGTTCAAAAAATCGTTTTCCCGACGTTTCACCAAAATCTCATTTGACATTTTCAAGTGTCGTTCGTCTCGTTACTCGCTGAGAACTGATGGTGGGGTTTGATGAAATTCGAGTTTTGTTTAGTTAGCTCGCTTTCTGATTGGACGAGCGGCTTCGCAGGCTCCTCCCTTCTGCCGAATGCGATATATCTTGTTCTTGTATGCTGGTCTCTCGTTTTCTGGTTGAATTTTGTTGTTTTCTTCCTTGATTTTTTATTAATGATTTCCATGTAGTTAGAAAATGTATAGCATCGTCTCGTTTATTTAGCTGTGTCGCTTCTTCGATTTCTAGGGCCTCTCTTATGACGCGTACGTTGTAGTTCTGTACTGGTGCTATTTTTTTTGTTTTTTCAAAATCGATGGTATGTCCGGTTGTTTGGTAATGTTGAAATAGAGCTGAGGTTATCTCTTTGTTTTTGAGGCTATTTTTATGTTCTTGAATTCTTGCTGATATGCGCCTGTTTGTTTGTCCTATATATATATATATATATATATATATATATATATATATATATATATATATATATATATATATATATATATATATATATTTGATGGCAATCTGCACAAAAAATGCTGTAGACGCCATGATTTTCAAGGTTGGTCTTATCTTTGGGATTTCCCAGGATGTTGGCTATTGTTTTTTGTGGTTTAAATATGGGCTGTATATAGTGTTTTCTTAAGATTCTTCCGATTCTGTCTGTTACTCCTTGTATGTATGGGATTATGGCTTTGTTCGTTGTTTGATCTTGGTCTTTGGTTTTTGTTGTGGTTTTCTCTCGTCTTTTTATGGCTTTCTTTATATCTGATTGTGAGAAACCATTCCTTTTTAGAGCTATTGAAATGTGTCTTATTTCGTCTTGTTTTGTATCGAGTTCTGTTAGGCGGAGAGATCTTGATACTAGTGTGTTGACTACTGCCTGTTTTTGAGGATGATGATGTGACTCTGCATTGAGATATCGGTCAGTATGTGTGTTGCCGATATACACTAAAACCTAGGGTGTTTCCTAGTTAATAACAGGTCCAAAAAAGGAAGTTTCTGTTCTTGCTCGATTTCTAGCGTAAATTGAATTCTATGGTGGATATTGTTCAGGTATATGAGGAAATCGTCCAGGTATTCTTTTCCGTGTGGCCATATAAAAAAGATATTATCCACATAGCGTTTCCAAAATTTAAGTTTCAAAGGTGCCTTTTGTAGTTCCTCTTGTTCGAAATATATCATAAAAAGATTGGCTATAACTGGTGAAAGTGAGGAACCCATAGTTGCGCCATCTGTTTGTTCATATATTTGGTTATTGAACATGAAATATATGTTCTTTAGGCAGTGTTTTGCAAGTTCAATTGTGTAGGCTAGAAAATCTTCATTCATAGCGATTTTGTCCAAAGTCTCATCTAATGGTATGCTTGGATATAACGATTTTATGTCGAGGCTTGCTAAGATGTCATTTTCTTCGAGATGAATGTTTTTAATCATTTTAGTTAGATGTTCGGAGTTTTTCACGAAGAAATCTGCCAGTTCGACCCTTGGTTGCATGGTACTTGCTAAATATTTTTCCTATTTTTATATTGGAGATCCCACGGCGCTCACTATTGGTCTGAGTGGTGCATTTGTTTTGTGTATTTTTGGTAAGCCATACAGGTTTGAACATCTGTTTGATTTTTCCCTTGGTATTATAGATTTTTCCATTTCTAGTAAGCTAAAAAAATAGCGGTCTATTTAAATTAATCAAATTATAGCCACTTAAAATTTTTAATTGGTTAGTCTTAATTTTTGGACACCCTGTATAATATAGCAAGTTTATTATAATTGGGAAATAAAATATGATAAACCTTATTAAAATAGGCACTTATTTTGATCTGAGAATCCAAAAATACAATAATATACAGGGGGTTCCATTTTAAAAAATACAACTTTGAAACTTTCAGAGCTTTTGAAAAACCCTGTATAAAATGAAAATAATTTTAAAAAGTAACTATATTAGACCCCCTCCCCATATATCTCAAAAGTAAAATTTTTTGAAAGTCGTGTATTTTGGCCGCAATATTCCGTGCAGTGTAGGGTAAATTGCCTTGAATGAATATATATATATATATATATATAATATATATATATATATATATATATATATATATATATATATATATATATATGAAATATATTTCGAGCCTAAAAAAAGTGACTTCGAGTTGTTGTTGTCAGTGTTAAATGTGATCATAAAAATAACATTCTTTATATTTGTTTTAATTAATTAATGTTGCTCATAATTGCGGACGTCAAACTTGTTTGACGCGACTCGGAAATACCTTGAAATTGACAAATTTAAATTTTTTTCGAATGGTTATTTCTGACATAGAATGTTTTTGTTAAAGGTTGTAAAAAACGTTCTGCTATTAATAGATTGATTTTTGTATTTGCTAAATTGTTGGTTATTCCAGTTATAATCAAAATAAAGAATCAAATGATTTATGACAATTTTTTTTATGTAACGAACCGATAAAAATATATGTTATTGATTGTCCCAAATACAGGGAGGGATTTGTTAAAATCTGTTACTATATAATCAAGTTATTTATACAGCTTGTCACGAAAAACTCCATACTCTCGAATTGCTCCCTATCAGCTTTCATACGTTTATCTCCAAAAGAATAACTTAAAAAATCGTGTTTTTTTTTTAATTAAATCAATAATTTAAAAAAAAATCTAACTTAAACCAACCCTGCGCAAAAGCCTACATACAGTCTAAATATAAAAAAAATACAGTAACAATTAATATTCTGCAGGCCCTCCATTGGCATCGAAGTACAATAAGTTCCATAAAAACATGTTGCTGCTTATTTAAAAACTATCCATTTTTGGGTCTGTTTACTTGCTACGTCCAACACTCGAGCCTCCAAATTACTCCATTTTATGCATTGATAGTCAGGTGCTTGATATTCATATTATTTGTGTTAGTTACAACGTAATTAGATGGAAATTATTTACATTGCGAAATGCACACATCAGAGGAAGTAAGTGATTATGTTTGACACCAAAATTAATTTGGTTGCATGTTCCGTCAATAATCTATCTGTCAAATTTTATTCATAAAGCTGGTTATTAGCTTGCCATCGTGTTATTTCTTTAATTTGTGTGTTCACTTGATTATTTTTCATACTGCATATGTCAGTAATGTGTTTACCTTTTTAAACCTAATTATACACAGAAATAAGACTGACAATAGTCTTCACACAAAATAGTACACAAAAGATACTTGGTCAGGCCGGTATTTAAATTTTAACTCTCAACATCCAAATCAACAAAAAAAATAGTGTCATAATCGGTTTAGCTGATCGAGCTATAAAATTATCTTCCCCGAATTTCCCCAGAAGTGCTAAAAAAAGTAGAAGAAACCCTAATAATGAACCATTTTCCCAAACTCCTTGTAAAAAAAAATAAAATTAACAATACCACAACACAAAACATTTTCATTGCATTACCGTATATAAACCAACTATCAGAAAAAATTAAATATACTTTAGGTAAGCATAATATAACGGTATGCCACCGGGCGAAGAATTTTCTGGGATCACTTTATACGAAATTAAAAAAACAAAGTTCCCATCAAAAAAAGATTTAACGTAATATATTCAATTCCATGCCTAAACTGTCCTAAGAAATACATAGGTATGACGACACAATATATTGAAAATAGAATTAATGGACGCAAGTATACTAAAAATGCATGGACATTCTTACATAAACATGAGCAAACAACTAAGCATGAATTCGATTTTAAAAATTATTTTAAGTCTTAATCGAATCTAAACCTAAACCCTTCAAAGCCCCCTAGTACCAATTTTGGATAAAATCCAGAAATTTAAAATTTCTAGACTTATATTCGCTATTTACATCCTCAAAAACGATTCAATCCCACCTTTGAACAAAATCGAAAAACGTAAAATTTTTAGTCCGCTATCTTGGATTTGCCATATTGAATCCTGAAAAAATACTTTTAAATTCATAATTTACACCCTCAAGAACCCCCTATATCAGTTTTGGAGAAAATCGAAAATGTAAAATTTTTAGAACACCATATTGAATCTGTCAGATTGAGTTTTTCAAAAAATACTTTCAATTCATAATACACAGTAACAAAAATACCCCAATACTGATTTTACACAAAATCTGGAGATATAGAATTTTTAATCCGCCATATTGAATTGAATTTTTTAAAAATAATTTTAGATTACTTATGTACGACCCTGAAAAGTCCCGCATACCAATTTTGGAAAAAATCAGACAAAATTAAATTTTTTTTTGTCCGCCATATTGGATCCGCCATATTGATTTTTTTTAAAATAATTTCAGATTCGTTGTGTACGACCCCAAAAATTTCTCCATACCAATTTAGGAGAAAATCAGACAAAATTAATTTTTTTAGCCGCCATATTATCAGCGCCATCTTGGATATTACTGCACCAATTTCATCCAAAAAAATATGGGACCACCGCAGCAACTTCCTGAACATAATGCAAAAAATTTCATTCATATCGGTGCTGCCGTTCCGAAGTAATCGGTGAACATACATAAAAAAAACATACATACTCGATGAATTGAGAACCTCCTTCTTTTAGAAGTCGGTTAAAAAGAGATAAAAATGCTGTAAATGACAAACACGATGTCAAAAACCTAAGTCATATATACTATAATTTGATATTTTAATATTACATATTTGAAGCGACTCTATAATAAATATTATAAATAATGTAATGATGTTTGGCACGATTTTGTATACTCATGCAAATCAAAGAACGTTATTAAAAAAAATAATAATCTTTTTTGCTATTTTTTGTTGTCTTATAAAAAGTAATCTTATCCACATCAATTGCATACCAAGTTGCAATAATTGAATTTATTTTTAACATACGCACAAAGCTATTTTCAAGATATGTACTATTTTATAGTTTTCACTATTTTAACCTGTGTATAGTTTCAATTTTAAGACTGTTGTAAAATCTGTTTTATTTTTATTAATTTTAATTAACTTAAAAATATAAATGTAATAGGTGAGATTATTTAATACAATTTACACGACAGGAACTATCCCCCGAGAAATGTTAACATCAACATTCATATGTTTACCAAAGAAAGCAAATTCAAAAGAATGCAGTGACTATCGAACAATCAGTCTCATGTCACATACTTTGAAAACACTTTTAAAAATTGTACACGCTAGAATACATTCCAAGTTGGAGCTGGATATTAGTGACACACAGTTTGGCTTCCGGAACGGGGTGGGTACAAGAGAAGCATTATTTGCTTTTAATGTGCTTACTCAAAGATGCTTAGATATCAATCAGGACCTCTATGTCTGCTTCATAGATTACAAAAAAGCTTTTGATAGGGTCAAGCATGACAAACTGATAGAGATTCTCAGAAGCAAAATTTTGGATGAAAGAGATTTAAGGTTGATATCAAATCTGTATTACAATCAGCGAGCGGCAGTAAGATTTGGACAGGAAATACCCAGAGATGTGGAAATACAAAGGGGAGTCAGACAAGGGTGTATATTGACACCTTTACTATTTAACGCTTATTCTGAAGAGGTCATATTGGAAAAGCTTGAATTTGAAACAGCAGGGATAAAAGTAAACGGAGTTTTAGTCAACAATATTAGATATGCAGATGACACCGTAATAATAGCTGATAGTTTGAAAAACCTAGAAAAGATAATGAATAAAATATTAAAAGTTAGTGGAGAATATGGACTCTCTCTTAACACAAAAAAGACCAAGTTCATGATAATTAGTAAAAACAACACCAATAATAATGAAACCCTAATGGTAGGAGGCCAGCACATAGAAAGAGTTAAGAAGTACACTTACTTGGGAACCCTAGGAACAGAAAATAATGACTATACCGTCGAAATAAAAACCAGAATCGAGAAAGCACTTGCCAACTTTATTAGAATGAAAAAGGTTATCTGCAGCAAAGATCTAACGTTAGCCCTGAAAATACGACTGACTAAATGTTACGTATACAGTGTTCTATATTATGGAATGGAAGCATGGACACTGAATCGAGAGGCAATGAGAAGACTTAACTCTTTTGAAATGTGGACCTATAGAAGAATTCAGAGGATTTCGTAGGTGGATCGAGTTACGAACGTCGAAGTGTTGAGAAGAATGGGGAAAGAAAAGGAAGTCGAGATAACAGTAAAACAGAGAAAACTGCAATATTTCGGACACATTATGCGAGGAGAAAAGTACAGCATCTTACGGCTCATAATCCAAGGCAAAATAAGTGGCAGAAGAGGCGTGAGACGACGACGAATTTCATGGCTAAAAAACCTAAGGGAATGGTTTGGATGCATTTCAAAACAATTATTTAGAGCAACTGCCTCAAAAACTTAAATAGCTATTATCATTGCCAACCTCCGCAATGGAGAAGGCACTTGAAGAAGAAGAATAGGTATGTAGGACAAAAACTGTGATACATGTTTATTAAAAAAAAAATTGTAATTTTGTAGATTCAAAATAAATATACCATATCTCTATGTAGAGAGAAACGTCCGAAAAATTGTTATCTTTTGGTTTTCAAATGGAAAAACCTATATTCAAGAAAATATTACAGAAAAATATTAACAAAAACTTAAGATACAAAAATAAATTATATATATATATATATATATATATATATATATATATATATATATATATATAATTTTAGTATAATCGGATGGATAGTGCTAAATTAGAGTCAATAAAATTTATTTTTTGAAAATATTTATATCGAACGAGGCCATAATTACGGCAAAACCTCACTCTAACCTTTATTGACGTCATTGAAGAGTATAAATTATGGAATGACCAATAACACGTACCGATAACCTGATGATTGCTCAAACGGCATTGAAAAGATTAGGTAATCCCCGAATCAACGTGATTAGGATGTTCCTATAATACTCGTATAACGGTGTGAATAAGTAATGTTCTGAAGAAGAATATTTTGTGTTCTTTACATGTATGCCGATAATAACTATATAATACGAGGGTATTAGTAAACGTGTAAAATAGTTTGCACTATTTTGGCGCAGTTTTTGCTTAGAGTTTAGTATTTTTTGTTATTTGATAGATAGCAAAAAGTTCGCAGGTTCAGAACTTGTACTTATGTATTAAAGAGAGTTGGTAGTTATAATTCGTCAAACTTTGTTCTTTTGATGAAGGGTATAGTGTGTTTTATTCAGGACCTTCACAAAGTTGCTCCTTGATGATTCACGCCTGTACTTTAGAGGGGCAGGTCATGTAGAAGGCTTTAGCCCGCAATATTTTCAAAAATGATTTAAAAAAAATAATAATATTTGACATATTCTTATTATATATATATATATATATATATATATATATATATATATAGCATGGTTCGAAATTTATGCTATAGAAACATGCAACTGTTCAAGTAATAAAAAATACTTTTTACAATTTTTTGATAACAAAATGGTGGAGATACTGAAATATTCCGAAGCGTGTCGAAATGGAGATGTTAAGATTTTATATATTCTGGCGACCTCGAACTTTAATCTGCAACATTTTGCGAAAAAAGAAACTGCTTAAAAGTGGTATTTTAGAAACATGAATCTATAGAACTATGAACAAATTAAAAATGCATAATAAATCTGATTACGAAAAAAAATTCTAATTTTTCGGTAAAAATATTGGAATATATACATTTGTTTTTCAAGTTTTTATGTTAATTCTTTTGAAATTTATAGAGTCACGTTCTGGTAATTATTAATATACAGATGTATAAAGGATTGGAGCATGATAGAATAATTATTTCTTGAGTTATAATGTACAAAAATTTGAAAAATGATGTTTCGAGAAAAACGCGTTTAAAGTTTGAGTACACAAAATTAAACAATAATTATAACTTACTGACTATTCAGTGATTCCAGCAGCATGGTGCAGTCCTTGACATAACTTAATTTTCAAAAATAACAGTGGTCGGGATTAATATAGAGCTGGATTCCCTAAACCTCAAGGCTGTTGTAGCAAGGCGACTTGTCTCATGCTATATCTCGAGAAGCACACTGAATATTGACTTGACTCATTTTCATACATACTCTACATCGTATTTAGAACATTTTAATACCATAGAAAAATCGAAAATTTCATCGTTCTTCATGACCTGTCCCCCTTAAGTCAGACCTCTCTGCCTGATAGGGTTTAGCCGTATTTTCCCCCGTTGAGTGTACCGATCATGTTATCGAGTTTCCACATTTTGTTTTATTCATTTATTATATGATCTACTAATTTTTTCCAATTTTTCGCAATAACTTTATTCAAATAAATCTTTCGAAAATTCAGTTAAATCACTAATTTTGTAACTGTGTTATTTCTAGCAACTGTACGTTTCACTTCAGCAGCGAAGTTGCTTAATTGTTCGGAGATATTTCCTACTCCAATGGACAATTTCCGGACGAACTATAAGAACAGAGTTCCTATCTGGCTTTTCCCAGCAAAAATAAGTTCTCTGAGCAATTTCCAGAGCTCAGTTATTTTAATTTCAGGTAAATCCTGATCTTCACTAATTTTAGTTAAAATTTTGTCAATGATTGAAATCTGCTTCTCATAATAAAATATATGTAAAACTCTTCTTATTGCAGTTTTCATCTCCCATTTTTCATTATAGGCGAAAGAAATGTGTTGCTATAAAAAATTATATTTTTCAATGAACAATTTGAAGAGACAAAATTACTAGTCTGTTAAACTCAACCATTTTCAAGATATGTTTAGTTTTTGGAAATTAAAAATTACATTTCAATGACTGTTATTGTGTGAAATAAATTCAACAAATGTAACGGTATTTTTAAAAAATTATAATAAAACTTTTGAAATAGCTCTTAAATGTTTGCTTTGTTTCCATTTTATTCAGTGTTCAAATAATACATTATCAGATTGAACCACGTTAACACTGGACGAAGTGATGGACCTTTTGGAGTGTTGCCTGCGTAGTGCTTACTTTCAACTAAAGGACAAGTTCTACGCTCAGGATGACAGACTTTTCGCCAATATATATATATATATATATATATATATATATATATATATATATATATATATATATATATATATGAGGATGGTTCGACAAAACTCTCTATGTATGACAATCAAAAATATTTTCTTACCGACCCAACATTTAATAATTTGCCTTCAAGGTGGACATTTTTTAATTATTAACAACCCAGGTACATAAAACAAGATGCCAAAAGAAATTTTATTATAATGCCTAAAGGTTGTCGCAAATCTACACCGCGGTGACCATGGTCTAAAAAAAGTCCATTGATACTATCCATACCTCCAGTTTGCAATTATTTATCTCGGAATCCGATTGCACAACGCTCGGTACAAATGACGTACAAAAACAATAATCTAAGTAAAATTCCGTTCTAACATGTCAAGAGTACGTTGCAAATCTAATTACTGACTGAAAGGTCGCTTTTTTTGTGCAGATCATTTGTAAGGTGAAACATCATTTAATGATTATTGGCGAATATTAATTACTAAAACATCACGATCGCCTAAAATAATTGCAGGCATTCGTGTGTTGGAAAAAGTAAATAAACATTCTTTTATCTACACTGCTAAAAATAACCTTAAATTTAATGCAAATTGAACTTGAAATCGTGAATATTTTACATTTACTTTAAATACAAAGCAACTCATTCAAATATCAGTTAGTTGTACATTAAATTTAATTAAATTGTATCTTAAATGCCAATAAAATAACTGAAAAGATATTTTAACTTCTGTTAATTAAATTTAATTCACATATATCCTAATACTAAAGGAATTTACATTATTTTTCAATATACATTGTTTGGGATTCCGGGAGATGGCATAACTTGTATTGAATTTTTTGTTTAATATGATATAAGTTGCTTAAAGGACTAAATTTTCTTATAATGAGGTATATATGTTTGTCGGTACTGACGGAAACCAACGACTTCAAAACCGGTCTATAGATGACGGTACACTACCACCCAATATGACGGACAAAAAAATTTAATTTTGTAAGATTTTCCCCAAAATTGGTGTAGGGGAGTTTTCGGGGTCGTACATAACATATCCAAGATATTTTTAAAAAAATTCAGCAAAAAATCCGATTTACTCCAAAATTCGTACGGGGGAGGGGGGGGGGGGGGGGTAGTTTCGAGATCGTATATAACGAATCTAAAATTATTTTTAAAAAATTCAATATGGCAGACGAAAAAATCGATTTTGTTCGATTTTTTCCCAAATTGGTATGGGGGAGTTTTCGGGGTCGCACATAACGAATCTGAAATTATTTAAAAAAAAATTAAATATGGCGACCAAGATGGCGGATTAAAAATTCTACATCTCTCGATTTTATCCAAAATCAGTACTGAGGGATATTTGTTAGTGTTAATTACGAATTTAAAATATTTTTTGAAAAACTCAATCTGGCGGATTCAATATAGAGTCCTAAAATTTTGCATTTTTCGATTTTCGACGAAACTGATATAAGAGGTTCTTGATGTAGACAAGGCTTATCTGTTTTCACGTTAACATATTTAAATTTATTTTTAACATATAGCAGGGAACTCAAGTTTTCCAACACTTTTTTCAGAATCAAAATCGGATGATTTGGACACCCTCAGGAATAATTTAAATACATTGTTGATATTTTTGCTTATATATAAATAGATTATCTCGGCGGATTTTCATTGGATTTTTTTTTGCAATTCATGGTTTGAAAGTATTTGGAAAGACGCTTCTTTTCATGGAAAAAAATTTCAAATCCGTCAATTGATTTCCGAGATACAAACTGTCAAACTTGACAGCCTGTTACGGTGAATCTATAAACAATACAGATCTGATTCTTAAACCCAAAACGTTGTCTTGCTGAGTTCTTTTTTAATACAAATATTTAAATGTTCATGTTACCCTATCTTATGGCAAATTTAATTACAAAACTTTTTTTTTCTTCAACTTTCCTCTAAAATGAAAACCTTCAAAGTTACACGAGAGAAAATTTGAAAAAAAAAAACGGTCTTTTTTTGTTAATTTTATATTTTTATTAATAGAAACAATGTTGCCCAACTTTTTGAATTGACGCATATCAAATTTATCGTTACTTAGGTTATTTTGAAGGCTCTCATGCAAAAATCTCCAGGTTCCATTTCACATCCACGAAACCCCAATATTTTACAGATAAGCCCTGATCTAAGGGTGTAAATTATGAATTTAAAAGTATTTTTTCAGGATTCAATATGGTGAATCCAATCTCGAGTAATAATTCAAATCCAAATAATTTATGGATATCATAATGACTTAAAAACTAAAAATCGAAACGAATTTAAAATACTGTTTGAAAAACTCAATCTGACGGATTGTATATGGCGTCCTAAAAATTTTACTGATACAGGGGGTTTTTGAGGGTGTAAAATATGAATTTAAAAATATTTTTTCGGGATTAAGTATGACGAATCCAATATAGCGGACCAAAAAATTTACATTTTTCGATTTTGTTCAAAGGTGGGACTGAATGGTTTTTAAGGATATAAATAGCGAACATAGAATTATTTTAAGAAAATCTATTACGTCAGATGCAACATGACGGTCAAAAAATTTTAAATTTCCAGATTTTATCCAAAATTGGTCCTAGAGGCTTTAGATTAGATTAAGATGTTAAAATTGATACTGCGGGTTTCTTGAGGCGTATTCAAACTCAATATGCAGTATAGAATATGTCGGGCTAAGAAATTTACGTCTCAAGTTCTTTAAATATCGATATTGAAAGGTTTTGTGGCCTATATTATCAATCTAAAATTAATCTGAAGATAGTGATATACAACTTTGGATAAGATGGGTACTTTTTTACCACCTTGGAGTAATTGCAAGGTACCCTAATCTCGAATAGTACATAGTTCAAATAATTTATGGATAATCAAAACTAAAAATCGAAATATAAAATTTTTATAAAAAAAAATTGAATATAAAAATTATGGTAAGAAAGCAATTACAAATAAAGTATTTTTAACCTGTTTATGCGAATCACATTTTATCAGGTATTAGTTTAGCGCCGACTTCAAAAATTTCAATTTCTTATAAAAATTTCTAGTTATTTTTCACTTTTTAGCGCACTTTTAGAAGTCAATTCAATTTTCTTTATAAAAATTTTATAATATGTTAGTATCGGGGCTTTTTGAACCACCCGTTAAAACAACGCACACAACATCGATTCAGTTCCAAGTACAAAAGAAGACCTTCGGACTGCATGTCAAAAAAAACGGACGTAGTAATTACTGGTCTAGATAAAAACACTCGTTAACAATTATGTTTGTATTTTGATCAAAATATTAGTGTTTTCCACCCTAATTATATTTAAGTTTAAATTACATATCCTTAGTTTCCCTTACATTTAACATTAATCTATTTTTTGACAAAAGACAAAATTGGTTCAATAAGCTGTTTTTCTAGTACAAAATGTTAAATAAATTGCAATTAACTATTTCAAAATAAAATTATGACAATTTATTCTCGATAATTTTGTCAATGAACGTTAATTATTATAATTGTGGGTTATCAAATTTTTAACTACAAAAAAGTTTATCAAAAAAATTAACACGCAGAAAATAAACAATATTTTTATTACTATATCGCTCGATCTCTTTTTAAGCGTGAAACAACTTTTTTCTATAAGATCTATGTTAGTGAATTGGGAGGTAATAATTTAATTATTAGAAAAAAGAAAATTTGTTATTACCAAGTAGTTATCTGTTCGACTAATGGAAATAGTTTGTCCTTACAAACAAATGTATATTCTTATAATCAACAACTCACCATTAATACTATAATTACATTATCTGGGCAATATGTGACCTGTTACAACACCCACCAATTCGTCGTTTACATCATAATTTATTCCAAATACTACTTGTTATTTTCGAGGTTAATATCTCTTTGGAAGAGTACGTATATGCCCCTGAGGCTACCATTCCAAATTTGTTTTAATGATTTTTGCAAAAAAATATTTAAAGGCAAGTGAAACTTACGCGCCGAGGGTTCTGTACCATCAACCACATCATTTACCTATCATATACATATATATATATATATATATATATATATATATATATATATATATATATATATAAATATTTTATTGACGGACCATCCATTTAACATATAAATTAAGTTAAAAGAAAATACGAAAAGACAAATGAAAAACAGATAGATTAGACAAATAAATCTGTATAAAAAATTATTTTTTGTACTTTTTGTTTAAAACTATTTACACTCAAGTCAAAATGTCTATATCTTTACAAACTTTATTGGCTAAGTTACATAATTTAACTAAGCTAGATGACAATCCATAATTGGTTCTATGATAATTAATTCCAAAAGTATTACTGGTGCGCAAGTTTCTGTTTGGTACATTGAAACTGATGAGTCCCAGCAAGTCGAGGTAATCAACTTGAAAATTAATGAATTTAAAAAGAAAACAAAGATGCAAAAACTCTCTCCTTTGTTCGAGGGGAGGCACATTTAACAGTTTCATAATATCTACATAATTAATTTCGTCAACAGGTATTCTAAGTTTGAATGCAACAAATCTTATGAATTTTCTCTGAATTCGTTCTAGCTGCTGAATATAAACTTTATGAAATGGTGTCCAAACCTGACAGGCATATTCCAAAATAGATCTTATATAAGAACAATACAATACTTTAAAATAATTTAAATCATTAAAATCCTTTAAAATACGCTTCACAAATCCTAACATTTTCAGAGCTTTGGAGGTAATATGATTAACATGGTAATTAAAAGTTAATTCTGTATCAAAATATATACCTAGGTCTTTTATGTATTCCACTTTCTCTAAATTTTCATTATTAATAACATATTGAAAGTTAATGATATTTTTTCTTCAATAAAATTCCATTATTTTACATTTTTTTGTATTGAATTCCATTCCATTTTTTTGACACCAGTCCTCCAAGCAATACACGTCCTCCTGAAGTTCCCTACAATCCTCTACCGATATAATACACTTGAATATTTTCAAGTCTTCCGCTATATATATATATATATATATATATATATATATATATATATATATATATATATATATATAATAAAATAGAATAAAATATTGGCGAAGCGGACGTGAAAATTTGTCAATCTACATGATTCTCGAATTAAAAAGTACGGAGCACTCCAAAATATGGAAAATCTCCGGGTCCGACAGATGGCGACAGCGCTGTTTCGTCCTAATATGGGACTCGTCAGGCCACCGCAGTCGGTACAAACCATCATCTCGCCTTTGCATCGTATAAAGCTGAATTTATAATCAAAACACAGCAAATAAGACGACAAATGCGACATCTCGATGGTCCACTTGATAATACAAGAACCACACAGATTAACAAAGTTTGTAAAAGAACCGTCATATGGTGGCGCGACGGTGAATTAAAACAGAAATATGTAAAATCGAGTACACGAAACGCGCTGCCCAACGGATAGGAGTCGCATTTTTCGGTACTGGCAAGCAAGCCTACCGCTATTTAAGCAGCCAAAGCCACGTGCCGCACCAAACGATCCCACCATGAGAGCATCGTTTAGCGTGTTTAAAAGCCAAACAAGTAAATAAATATGTAGATAAGTTTTTGTCCGTGTAATTTAAAATAAAATAGAATAAAATATTGGCGGACCCGGAGTTTTTCCATATTTTGGAGTGCTCCGTACTTTTTAATAGCAGAATCATGTAGATTGACAAATTTTCACGTCCGCTTCGCCAATATTTTATTCTATTTTATTTTAAATTACACGGACAAAAACTTAACTACATATTTATATATATATATATATATATATATATATATATATATATATATATATATATATATGTGCAGATGCAGATGTAATAGATTGGTGCAAAACCTGTACCGACTGTGCTGCCAGTAAAGGACCGAGAGCCCGTGGCTATGGTAAAACGAAGCAGTACAATGTAGGAGTACCTTTTGAAAAAATTGCTATAGACATAGCAGGACTATTCCCTATTAGTAAATCCGGGAATCGCTATATTTTGAGAGCAATGGATTACTTGAGTAAATGGCCAGAAGTTTATGCGATACCAAATCAAGAAGCCACCACCGTTGCCGAAATATTGTTTGAACAGTGGATTTGTAGATATGGGGTACCAGGAGAGATACACTCTGATCAAGGCAGACACTTTGAATCTGGCGTTTTTACGAACCTTTGCAAGCTTCTGAAAATCCACAAAACTAGAACAACACCCCTATATCCCCAGTCAGATGGAATGGTTGAGAAATCAAAATACAAGTAAATGAGCAACAAAATGACGGGGATAAATGCATTCAGCCATTTTTACTAGTCTATCGTTCAGCCATTCACGAAACTACTGGCAAAAACACCTGCCAGCATAATTTTCGGAAAAGAATTACGTCTTCCAGTCGATTTGCTTACTGGACGTCCACTCGGTTCTGAATCAACTCAGTAAGCAGCTTCAGGTCTTACACGAAGAAGTCCGTCAAAAATTGCAAATAGAAAGCAACAGAATGAAGACCAGCTATGTCCTTAAAGCCAATGGTGGATTCACGGTTGATAAAAAAGTTTGGTTGTACAATCCGAAAAGAACCAAAGGGCGTTCACCAAAGCATCAAAAGTCATAGAAAAGTCCGTACAACGTAGAGACCCGACTAAACGATCTAGTGTACCGAATTCAGAAAAGCCCTCATGCCCTGATGAAAGTCGTGCATCTTGACAAATTGGCCCATTATCAAGATCAAGAAGGTTGTGTTTGTAGTTTGTAAGGTTCTAGTTCAATTCAATTTGTGTTATTCTTATGTTATTGAGTGGGCCATCGAGATATCGCCACTGTGTCATATATACTATTTTTCAACCACGAAATCTGTTTATGGGACACAGATGCGCGATGATGGTTTGTACCGAATGCAATGGCCTGATGAGTCTCACACTAGGACGAAACAGCGCTGTCGTAATTTTTCGAACCAGGAGTTTTTCCATGTTCTTTGAAGTTCTCGGCACTTTTTAGGATGAGAGTAATATTTATCAACGGTCTTTGTCCGCATAGCCGATAATTTCTTATTTTATATATATATATATATATATATATATATATATATATATATATATATATATATATATATATATATATATATATATATATATATATAACCTGCCAATGGGAGAAATTCATTAAAAATGCAGTGTTTTTTCCTTTGTTTAAAATTCAATTTATTTTTAAAACCTCCTGTAATGCGAGATCCACAGTTATAGTCGTAGATGTGTTATTTCTATTTTATGTTATAAAATTCGTATTGATTGAAGATCTCTATTTTTATTATGCTATAAAAAGACCCATGATCAGAAACGTAAATGAAATACTAATGTAAAATTAACGTTCCAACATCATAATTTTACATACCAAACTGGATTAGTCTTTTTACAAAATATGAATTTCCAGGCATAATTAAATTCTTCAATCTAAGATCCTGGTACAACGTCTTGTGCTAAATTTGGGAATAACCGGCCAGATCCGGTTTAAAACGTGTGTCTATTTAGATAAACCTTGTCAAACATTATTTTACAAAGAAGATTATTGCTAAGCCACTTTATATACAAGCCAGTACAGCAAATTAATAAGACACGTGGGCAATCTGACTAAAATCACTTTCAATACAAGATTACTTATATATGTTCTTAACCATTTTACGTCTGATTTTCATTTAATATATTTTTTTAATTAACAATTTAAAAATATATTACAAATAAGAGGATAAATAATTCATAAAATGGTAATTAATTAACGCAAGGTTTATAAAATAAAATGCCAAAGACCTTTCGAAATCGTCTTCAAGGCAATCAATATTATGCGGATATTTATCAAGGATATTTTGGACTGATATAAGTAACAAGTGTTGTTGATTTGAAGCGTCCTTGAAACAAATAATTTAATAAAAATGTTAAAAAATAACTTGTATGATGAAGCTGTCTGATTGTATGTATCAGCTGTTTTCCTTAGGTACAGCCCACGCTGTCGATTAGAAATTTAGCTCAATTATACAGTGTGTCCGAAATTGGCGATGACAGCATTGCAATCTCGAAAAAGAGATAGATTGGTGTGGTGTGGTTTGGTGCCCGCGGAAGTATAGAGATCAAACGATGTATGTATGTATGTATGTATGTATGTGCGTAGAGTTGGAGGTCTGTACAATGCGATCTGGTAGATCTATTGTGCCCAAACGTAAGAATTACCTTGTCCGCTAGAGCAGATCCTCCAGTCCTGTTTCCCTCAGGAATCTTAGGATGTTGGGTGGCTTCCAGGTGGTGCTTTTGACATTAACATATACTATTTAATAAGATGAATCAAATAGAGGACTAGTACGCGTTAGTAAACACACGATAAAACATTGACAGATAAACAGACAGAATTAAAAACATTGAAAGGATTAATACAAATAGACATAGATAGATAAGTACGTTTGTAATCTAGATATGGGGCAACAGGGAGGTGACTAGGAGGAAAGCGAATATTTTCATTGTGTTTCCAAATGAGAGTTTTTCCTTAAAGAGGCCTTTGCTATCGTGTTCAGTCAGATAACGAGAGTATTTGGGGCAAGAATCCAAAATATATTTAATTGAAAGGGCAACTTAACATTGATTGCAGGTGGCGGGATCAGAGCCTTTAATAAAATGGCCTTAGATCAATCTGATGTGATCAATTCTGAGCTTGGCCATAAGAGACAGGGGTTGTCTGGGATAGCTCTTTAGGGCAATATTAGTGAAGATGGTATTTTTTATCTAATGCAGTTTATTTTCTTTCAACTGTAGGTCCCATTCAAGCTACCAAAGGGCTCTTATTTTATACTTGGTCTCCTGGACAATAGTCCATGGTTTTTTGTTGGATCCCTTGATTATCTCGGGGAATTTATAAATCGCAAAAAGATCTACGGGATGCAGGGAGTAAGAGTATTTATGTGGGGGGAAGAAAATAGTTGCTCCGACTCTAGGGTCAGTTTTAGATCCGTCAGTAAATAGTACTACACGGTCCCTGTATGGGTGAGTTCGATGAGGTATTTTCTGAGGAACCCTCTGTTGCAAGTCTCCTTGGAATATTCCAGAAAGAATAGGACATCTTCCATAGGGGGGAATTCCATGGGGGAAATGTAAATCTCTCACAAGAGATAGGATTTGGGAGCGGGTGAGAAGTAATTTGGCATAGGGAGCGAAATCTAATATGAGAGCCAGACGATTGACTCTTGTGCGGAGGGAGGAGATGCAAGAAATGTTTGGAGTGTGATAAGAAGGGTCTAAACTTAAGAGAGTTTGCATAGGTTAGGAGGAGATCTCTTGTGTGATGAAGAGGCAGAAGTCTCGCCTCCCAGCAAAAATGAGGAGCGCTTCACGATTATACGTGTCATTCTTGCCCCATTCATTATAGGCAATCATGTCAGTCAAAAAAACAAAATTTTGCATTTTCTTAGATCGGCTATAACTTTTTTATTTCCCAATATATTTTAAATCTGTAAACACTGTTGTATGACCACCTTTTCCGCAAAATACATCTATTTAGTCAAATACGAGTTATAGCGTTTTGGTTTTCTCGAACCATCATCAACTTTATTTTTCGTTATGACAGCCATATTCAATTTTTTACTCATCGAAAAGTACCTAATTTGTTCTATAACCACTAATGCAAAACAAAACAACGTTATAATCTAGAAATAACCAAAAACACTTTTTTAATAAACATTTTGAATACTTAACAGCACCAAAATTTTAAATAATTCTTTTACTTAAGAATAAAGTCAAGTTAATAACGATATAGTAATAAAAACTTAAAAAACAAAACAGCAAAAACACCGCATACACGAGAGAACAGCACACATCGTTTCTGTCCGCCGTTCAACAGAGTACGAGCATCTATCGAACGTATCGTAACAAGAAATGTCGAATTCCCTGTCTACGTTACCGTAAGGTTTAGCTGCTTGATGTCTCGCTCGAACGTATTCTGCCATGCCGCGTTATCGCGGAAATTGTTGTTTTCTTGACCATTATGTCCCGTTCGTGAGTCATTTCCACCAGGTTACAGATTAGCTTGGTTAAACTTCTTAATTAAGACTTGTACTGGAGAGTCAGTATTTGAAAATGGCTTTTGCTTGATGAAAAGCTCATATTGGCTCTTTTACCAAGCGCGAGTCTTGTAGAGATCGCAGAGGTCCCGCCAAATCCACCCGGGTTGCCTTTACTTTTTATTTTTGATATTATGTTTTGAACTTCTGTATCGCTGATAGATCTAAATGAAAGCTTATTAATTTCATTATTTTTTATTTTGTTTTTATAAAAACCTAATATATTATTGTCTACTGGTAATTTTTCTACTGTTTTAACAGAATATTCATTAATTTTGTCAACACCGGTAAGACTTTCAGGTATCTGGCCTCGACCATTATTCTTTGAAATATTTGATAATTTTAATGATGACCAAATATCTCTTATCGATTTATTAGCCTCAAAGTTAAAGCAACCTTTTTTTTCTCGTCTTACTGCCGCGGTAATCATATTTCTAAGATTTTTATACGTATTCCAGTCCGCTGGGTTTTTATGTTTTTTGTATCTTGCTAAAATTTTACCTCTATCAGATATCATGACTCGTATGTATCCGTCAACCAGGATGGGTATAGTTTAGTTATTCGGTAAGTAAGGAAGGATGCATGAATATCGAGTAATATTTTTATATTTTCATTAATAAATTTAACATTATCATGTACACTTTGGATATCATAGATATTTTGCCATGGTATCGCCTTAAGGTCAGCAGTGGATTTCTTAAGGTTAATATTTTTAAAGTTTCTAGTTACCATAAAGATGGGCGCAGCACATTCGCTCTTAACACTGACACAACAATAGTCATGGTCCCTTATCTGATTTGGTACCTGTTCTTGTATAATCTGCTTGAACCCTACACTTGCCAAAATTTCAGAAACACATTTTACCTCAGTACTATAAATTTCTAATAAATCAATGTTAAAATCTCCTAGGCAATAAATTTTATCTATTTTTGAATAAATTATTAACAATGTAGCTTAAAAATTACTCAAGAAATCGACATAAGAAAATTTAGGCGGTTTATAAACAATGTCAATACACAATTTTAGTTGAAACTGTAAATTATCCTTCAAATAAACCCACACATCCCTTTCATGACCCTGTCCGTCCACCATTACAAAGCTAAAGCCAGAAATAAATAAGAAATCGTCAGGGATAGAATTTGTCAGCCAGGTTTCAATAAGACCAATTAAATCAAAATTATTCGTTAGTATTATATTTTTAACTTCAGCGAAACGTGCAGTTAGAGAGCTTTCAGTTTTCAACAACACAACTTAACAAAACTCAGGAAAACAGAAATTACCATCACTTCTAAGTCAGTAACAAGACAAGGCACCCTTGAAAATGCCGAATAATATAGTAATAACCAATATAAGCATGCAAACTTCACTCCGTCATATCTTTTCCGTGTTAGAGGTTGCACAGTTTAAATAAATTGCTACAAAACACAATTTACCCTATTCCACCATCATCGAGATGATAGCCTACCTGTACCAACATACCGAGAAGAAAGTCAAAACTTACCCTCCCTGCTACAGTGATACGGCAGAGGTACATGTTTCGTCTCTTACTAGACTCATCAGGGTACCGACATGCACCTGTTTGTGCTAAGGACAGATCGGAACAAAGTATGCAACACTGAACGCGGCTTCGCCGACCTCCCGCCGAATGGCGTATGTATGTTTATGCTACTTTCACGGATTCCTCCGTGTGAGATGCAATAGTA
Source organism: Diaprepes abbreviatus (assembly GCA_034092305.1). Taxonomy (NCBI): domain Eukaryota; kingdom Metazoa; phylum Arthropoda; class Insecta; order Coleoptera; family Curculionidae; genus Diaprepes; species Diaprepes abbreviatus. Next base: position 1,041,392 of record JASJET010000322.1, on the reverse strand, counting down.
GTGGTTATATCTACATTATAGGCGGGTTCTTTTATTCCATCAATGATTTTGCACACTAACCTAAAATCAATCAAACCGTTCTTAAAATAAAGTGATAAAAATGCGATTAATCATTAAACTATTCTTTTTTTTTATCGATGAACCCATCAACAATCCATCGAATTCATCGGCTTCAGACCCCGATGAATGCGATGAATAGGTAGTGGGGGAAAAATAAGGGTTAGTTTTGGAGGTTATGTTTATTATTTGTCACTTAAAAAAAACAGTTTGTCGCTATTTTTGATTAAGTTATTATATAGAACAGATCTTTTATTTTTGTAAAAATTACGGATTTCTTCTATTAAATCTGACCTACAGGACCATACATTTCAGATTATAATGTATGAAGATCCTTAAAATGAGGTTACCAAAATTAAGTATTAATATGCTACATTTTTTAGCTCATCATTTTATAATAATATAAATATGCTGAGGAACAAACTCCTAAATAAAATATTTAAAAAATATTTGTTTATGGGTTTTTAAGGTTAGGTTTTTAGAAAAATATCATATGTCACTTAGAAATGACCGTTTTTAAATTCAACAAAATTGCATTGAAAATCCATTTATGACGTCACAAGAACCCATCGGTTTAATTCAGCGCTTTTTTTTTATCGATTTAATGAAAGAACTCGCCTTATGCTATTATAGTGCTGAAATCACATTCAACAAACATACAACTATATACAACTTCATATGTAAATGAAGTAAAATGCGAACAGTGGAAAATATTACAGATATATATATATATATATATATATATATATATATATATATATATATACAGGGTGTCCAAGATAAGGATCCTAAGCATGGGGATCTCAGTACCTGTTGGAGTTACAGCTTAGGTTAAATTAGAAAAAAGTTGCGTACTTTGAAGCGTATTTACATGCCGTTGAGAAACTTTAAAAATTTTCATGGCCAGCTGAGATATTGGGGAAAAACGAAAATTTGATGAAATAGATTTTATTTTTTTGTGACTTTATTTTAAAAGATATTAAAAAACTAATAAAACTTTTTCATTAGCAGTTTTTAGGTACTACGTGATGGAGTTTTTAAATTTTATATCCGACGTTTCGTTTTCGAGAAACCATCATCAACTTTATTTTTTTATAAGGGCCAAAAAAAAATATACCCTGTATCTGATTCCCTTTTTTATTACAAATTCAACGATGTATCACATGTCACATTTTTTTTGTTAGATAAAAGAATAAATGCTATTTTTCTATTTTTTTAAACATATTTTTAAGTAGGCTTTGCAAACAAATAATGCTTTAACACTTTGACGTAAATACCTGTTATGAGTTATTGATCTCACATATTAGTTAATATCTATTTACAGAGCAATGAAGCTGAATGGAGCATAGTACTACTTAGAAACAAGAAAATTTAATCTACCATAAATTTAACCATAAGATAATCATTATTTTAATGATATACAAAGAATGATAAATTATTTAAAAATAACTAAAACAACAAATAAATTAACAATTTTTTTTATTCAATTTAAAGCAGGTGTTCAAACAGATTTCCGTTATTTTCCAGACATAAATATGATCTTCTTATGGTAGAATTTAAAACATCACGCAACATATCAGGTGTAATACTGTTGAATGCATTAGTTACACATTCTCGTAACTGCTGCTCAGTCTCAAAAGAATGATGGTATATTTGGCTTTTAAGAAACCCCCAAAGAAAGAAGTCCATAGGGGTTAAGTCCGGAGATCGCGCTGGCAAAGGCACTTCACTGGAGGTTCCAATCCACTTTCCAGGAAATCGCTGCGTAAGACACTCGCGAACCTGCCTAGAATTATGTGCAGGAGCACCGTCTTGTTGAAACCAACAGGTATTAACCTGTGCCAGAGGTAAATCCTCCAAGCAGTCTTCTAAATTATTTTGTAATAATTGAAGGTATCGTTCTCCAGTTAACGAACTGTGGTAGATAAATGGACCTAGTATTTTGGTACCGAAAATTCCACACCACATATTAAACCCAAAACGCTCCTGATGTCTTGAAATTTTTTGAACACGCGGATTCTGTTGCGCCCAGTAATGAGTATTCCGGCGGTTAAAGACACCATTATTAGTGACTAGACTTTCGTCAGACCATATTATTTTTGCAGGGAAATTGATATCATCTTCACATGCGCGTGTATACCACTCACAGAAATGCCGGCGTCGTTCAAGATCCCTTGGTTTAAGTGCTTGGCAAATCCTAAATTTATAGGGGTGATATCTATTTTTACGCAAAATAAATTGAGCAGTGGATTTGGCTACTCTTATATTTTTTTCAATTTGCCTGCAAGAGATGTCAGGGTTCTCAACAACTGCTTGTAATACGTTATTTTGGGTTTCTTCGGAAGAATCCTTTTTTCGGGATGAAACTGGCTTTTTAAATGATCCATATTGTTTTAAATTTCGCGCCAACTGTAAGAAAATGGACTTACATGGTTGCTTTCTATCTGGAAATTTATTTAGATACATTGCTGCAGTATTTATAGTATTCTTCTGGCACAAAATGTAGCAGGTCAGCATGTCAAACTTTTCTTCATGACTATAATGGCCACCCGGCATATTCGACGATAATAACACAATAATAATTATTCAACAATAAACAATAACAACAGTAACAACAACGACAATAACTCTACAAACAACTTAATAACTCTAAATCAACTTAACAATTATTATTTTATCTTACCATAAACATTAAATTAAGTCATATGTGACAGAATAACAGGTATTTACGTCAAAGTGTCAAAGTATTATTTGTTTGCAAAGCCTATTTAAAAATATGTTTAAAAAAATAGAAAAATCGCATTTTTTTTTGTCTAACAAAAAAAATATGACATGTGATACATCGTTGAATTTGTAATAAAAAATGGAATCAGATACAGGGTATACTTTTTTTTTGGGCCATATAAAAAAAAAAAGTTGATGATGGTTTCTCGAAAACAAAACGTCGGATATAAAATTTAAAAACGCCATCACGTATTATCTAAAAAGTGCCAATGAAAAAGTTTTATTAGTTTTTTAATATCTTTTAAAATAAAGTCACAAAAAAATAAAATCTATTTCGTCAAATTTTCGTTTTTCCCCAATATCTCAGCTGGCCATGAAAATTTTTAAAGTTTCTCAACGGCATGTAAATACGCTTCAAAGTACGCAACTTTTTTCTAATTTAACCTAAGCTGTAACTCCAACAGGTACTGAGATCCCCATGCTTAGGATCCTTATCTTGGACACCCTGTATATATATGTATATGATCATTATAAGCATTTTATAAAACAAGATTTTTAACACGTTAATTATTGTCAATCTTCAACATTGTCTACAACCTTTAAATAAACGTTAATTATTGCTTTCCTGTTTAATATAGTAATAATACTTTTTAATAATTATGTGCATATTTAACGAAAAAAACGTTTCCATGAACTGAAATGATTTATTTCTATGTTACTTCGTATTTCAAAAAAATTACGAGGTATGACCAAGTATTTGAAATAAAAAAAATAACATAAAATTGTTTTTGCCTTGTCTTAATCTTGTTTTAACATATATATATATATATATATATATATATATATATATATATATATATATATATATATATATATATACATACATTAAGGCAACTGAGGATTTATAAGAAAAATCCATGCTTCAATACTCGATAAAAATACTAATAAATGCCGTTTTTTGCGATTTTGACTGTTTCACCACTTTCATGGACATAGTTTAGCATCTAAGAAACAACATATTTTTTTTCGGCCTTAAAATTGTCCTAGTTTTTATTTTATTGAATTCAAAAATTTTCGAACACCCATAAAAATTTGAATTTCGCGTCAAAAATTTTTGTAATAAATATCTTGTTTTAGGCAATAAAAAAACCTACAAAATGAAAAAAAGAAGAAGTTTCTCGATGATTAGAACCGAAAATATCGTCAAAAAACGAAAAAAGACGTTTTATTATTATTATTATTATTTTGAAGTTATGTGACGATAAAAGTCATTTTTTTATGTGGGTACTTTTTGATGTAGAACAATCGGGTGTTTTTTATTTTTTTATTATCGAGGGAGCAGTTTCGACCCTCTTAATCGGCTAAACCCTTTAAAAATAGTTAAAGAACAGCATCCTTTAATAGAATTAAAGAAAATTAATTTTTGAGGGAACTACCTTATCACAAAAATGTCAAAAATTTAAATTCGATCACCTCTGCATCATCAATGAAGACTTAAATTTTTCATAAACAACAACCATTGATCCTCAGTCAACACCGCACCGACGTATAATGACACTTTATTCAAAATATTATTAACATTTACATTGCTAAACTTAACCTTTAAACAATAATAGAATTTTGAATGATCAATCGGTACCAGATATACAATGTGCAGCCCTGGTAAGACACATTAACAGCACGACATTGGTGGGGAGAATCGGAACGTACAGTATATTATTTTAAAATTTACCGCGTAAATGATCAATAGTGTTTCTAAAGACAAAAGATCAAAAAGAAAAAAGAGAAAAAGTTTCGATTGATATTGTGAATATATTAATTTTTGTAAATCGAATTTTTTCAGTCGACTCACAAAAAAGATTTCTTTTTTTAATTTATCATTTTCCTCTCTGTAATTTTTAATATGTTAGTGAGGTTTTCTTGTGTGATTTTTGTGAAAATTTGTGATACGTTTTAAAACTCTGGTGACTAAAAAGTATTTTTATCAACTGCTGTTTATTTTTGAAACGAAAAGGTAATAACTAAGCATGATTATCTAGAAATGCACATATTTAATTCAGAAATTTATTATTTGTCCTGCTATCAACTGTCATCTTAACTTCAAAAAATTGCACTAATTATAAACTATATTATTTTTCAATTAATATTCAATTGACGTATATTTATTACTGTGTCGTTGAAAGTATTATTTTTAAATTTATTTAGGTATTTGTTCAAAAACAACAATTATTATATTGTTTTCTAAAAAATGCCATTTTTAATCGATATCAAAAAAAGAACATTACTAATTTTCAAAAAAGTGAAAGTAAATGCAATTTGGCACAGTTTATAATTTATTTTTTATTTTTTGGAGCAATTTTTTTATATCAATTCAGTTTTTGTGAAAATAAAATTATTTCTAGTTTCAATTAAGCTTTAAAATAGGTACAAAAAATAACGTTACAACAAAAAGGTGAAAGGCATTCAAAAGAGAATGAAAGGGAAAGAAAATTTCCTTGAATGATGGCGACCGCTCAAAGAAAAATACAAAAAAGCCACAGAGTTCGCTTACCAACAATTCTTTTTATTATGTTCTAGTTTTTAATACACTCAAAAACTTATCTAGAAATATTTTTAGAGTAACACTTAAACATGTTGAAAAAGCCTAAAAATATTTGACTCATACTAAAAGTTATTAGTGAACTAACATTAAAAAATATGTACAGTGAGCAGCAGAAATGTTGCACCAAACTGAAAAAATTTTTAATGGGTGTTTGAAAAAGAATCTTAAATAAATTAAAAATACATATATCTAGGTTCACTTCCAGCTAGGGATGTGCGATATATATATATATATATATATATATATATATATATATATATATATATATATATATATATATATTCGTAAAACTGTTCTTGGGATTAAAATTCATATAATGTTAAAACAACTTTGTATTTCTAAAACGTTTCGACCATTTTATAGTCTTCATTAGTTATCTGCAACAATACAAAAATCGGTATTTTTTCCCTCATCTTTTCGTTACATTCATTGTCTATTAGTATATGCAAGATGAACTAAGATAATTTTTTTTTCGACTCACTATTTTTCGTCATAAATTTTCTTAAAACAACACATAAATTTTCTTAAAACGACACCTTAAAATTTTTCTTTTAAGAACACGATACATTATTAAAAATAAGTGAATAATTTAATTGAATAAAAATTAACATTTTAAAATACTATTCCGCTCGCTGGTTGAATTCTTACTAGGTATTTATATTCTATATCGCTATCTTCATTTCACTTCCAGTGTATGTATTATTTTTTTAAATGTTTTTAGTAATTTTTTATTAATTATGAAAAATAAGAAGGGGCTTTTAATGTAATTTGTTGGTTTTGTTATTGAAATATTGATTAAGGAGGACATTTTGGTAGATTTTACTTAATATTCGTTTTGTCATTTATAGAGTATGAGTTTTTCTTTCTGTAAATCATTTCTAAAATTTCACGTTAACGTTTGTTTGGTTCGATTTTAAGTATCTTTGTTTCTTGAAAATTAAATTTATGTGAGTAGGTCGATTTGTGGTTGTTGAAAGCTGTTATTTTTTGTCATATCGATGTCCATTTAGTCGGTTTTGTAAATATCGTGAAGATTGTCCTATGTAGACTTCACGGCATTCATTGCAAGGGATTTCGTATATAGTGTGAGTTGTATTGTTTTTGTGAATTTTGTTCTTTAGTGAACTGAAATTCTGTTTAAGGAGATTATAGCCTTTATGACACATAATGCTCATATTATTCTACTTTTTTGAAAATCGTACGAAACCTTTTTTGGCAAATAAATTATATCAAAAATTACAAAAGTAATAATTATATAATGAAGCATATAACAGACAATCGTAAAAAATTCTTGATTAAAATGTGGTTATCGGACTTGCATTGTCTTTATTTTTATTTATTTTTACGACGTTTCGATTAAGTTGTATCTCTAATCGTTATCAAAAATAAAGTGAATGTTTTGTCTTAAGACCACGAGCTTATATAGGGAATGTGTCCATTGAAGCGCAAAGTTTCGCTTCACTGTACACACCTCAATGATTTGATGTTACAAAGTAGTGGTTGCCAAAGATTAGGTATCTCAACACTCAGTTTACTGAAGATTCCACTATTGTTTTTAATGTAAGCTGTTTCTATAAATTTTCTTTTTTTCATGTGGGGTTCCAGATATATTGCCGCAGCTTCAGACCATTTTATATGGTGTTGTTTATCCCAGGTGTGTTCTGCAATACCTGATCTCGACGTTTCCCCTTTCTGTGTATGAGTTTTATGTTCCCTAATTCTAACTTCTAATGGTCGTTTGGTTTCTCCAATATACATTTCACCACACTCACATGGAACTTTGTAAACACAATCTTTCTTATCGGTACTTTTTGGTTTTGTTAAATGCGCTCTAAGTGTATTTCCTGATTTAAAGGCTGTTTTTATATTATAACTACTGGCAATTCGTCTTATTTTCTCCGACGTTCCCTTAATGTACGGAATTGTGGAGAAGGAATGTGTTTCTTGCTGTCCAGTGTTCGTTGTTCTAAAGTTCTTTATCACATCGTCAATTAGTTTTAAAGGATAACCATTCTGTTGTTAAATCGGATTTAATATTTGCTACCTCTTTTTCCAATGAATCGGCATTATAGAATCTTTCTTGTTAGTTTTGAAAATTTTTCAACTTCCAATTTTATTTTCTTGAAGTTTATGAATCATACGACTTCAATTAAAAAAGAAAATTAAATTGCGTCGATTAGTCACAAATATATACAATTTTGAATAAAAAACTTGAAAATAATTTTCTCGCAAAACGGCAAAATATTTGTACACTTTTTTGGGTTCCAGAATAATAAATTTCACCGAAAAAGCATTTTATTTTTTTGACTAATTTCAATGAATGATTTTAAATGAAATCGGTCATGTTTGGCATTTTATCGATAGGGCCTTTAATCTTGCAATTAGGAGAAAAATATGACATTTTATTAAAGCTGGCAAATTTCGTTTGTCAAAAAACGTAACTAATTATTAAAGATTTAAAGATTGGTAAAAAAAATGTGAAAGTTGTCGAACAAGAGTAATTATTTGCAGTAAAGGCCACTGGACTTCGAACATACCCCTGTAGAAGTATCATAACGTCAGAACTAGGGCCCGGTTGTTTGAACGCTGAATAACGTAATAATATTTTTATATATATTTCAAAAAGTGTTGATAAACAGTAGATATTTCATTTCTTGGTACAGACATGCCGATTTTATGCTATCCTTTTCTAATTGCATTATTTAAACGAATATCATCGGTACGTCCTTCGAACATACCCCTGGGTACGTCAATTCTGAAAACAAAGTATGAATATATGGTTGCCTAAATTTTTATTATTGTTATTTTCAATATGTAAACAATCTAACAATATTTACCGATAAAAATAAGTTTTTAAATCCTCTTTTTGTTAATATTAATTGTAAACTTCGCATTTATAGTAATTTCTAACACTGAAAAACACCGAAAAAACTCACGACAAGCAATTAAACTGAAAGACAAGATATGTAAATATGTTTATGTCTGTCAAACATCAAAAAAGCGTCTCCCCCACCGACCATAAATAGCCTTCAGACAAATCTATTGTTGTTTATATCTAGAGTATGATCGAAGATTAAAATACATTAAATTGTTTTTTATCATTGATATTTAAAAACAAGTTCCATTATTCCGTAAACTAGTTTACCTTCAAGCAATAGGAATTTTTTAAAATTTGCAATCTTAAATTTTCCAATAAAAACATTTATTATAAATTTATGAATTCAAATTTCGTCTAAACTTGGTATCGGATGCTTTTGGTTGCGTAGATTACGAACATAAAATTAAACATGACTGATCCTTTCAAACTGACATCAGCTGCGTTTCGACTTCAATATAGCAAATAAAATGTGGCAACTGCCAAAATTGATATGGGGTAGTTTTCGAAGGCTTATAGTACTAACAAAAAATTCATTTTTGGAAATTGAATATGACCAAAGAGATTTTAGGTTAAATCAGAGACAGGCACGGACAAGGCTAACCCTGTCCAAAATTCCCGATATATGTAAATATTATTGCGCTGTGTTTATAAGAAAATATAAAGTTTTTTCAGATTATTTAAATATAATAAGACATTAAATATCGAACTTGCTGGAATGTACATAATTTTTCGACCTATAAATGATTGCTTTATCTAAAAGTCTTTGGCTTCTATCTTTAATGTTAGTCCAACAAATAGCTAGAATTCGTAACATTTTAACTATTCCGGATTACCTGCACAACCTGGCAATGTTGTTTATCATTAATAACCGTGTTGTAGTTTGTGACAAACTGCACGTTTTGTCTTTTAATCGTCATATTATTTTGATTTTCATGCAGTTTTAGGGCTATTTTAAAGATAATAGTTTATCTTTGTGAATCAAAGTGAATTAAATGGTGAACAATGGTAAAATATTATTGTCATGTAATTTGCTAGAATAAATAAATAAATAAAACGGTATGGCGTTTTCTTCACATGTTCATCGAAATTTTGGTTGTAAACAATGTATGGTTTGGGATGGGCTTGATGGTCTTCATTTTAACCTAACACCTCTTTAAATCTGGCGGATAAAATATGGCAGACTAAAAATGTACTTTTTCCGAATTTTCCCAAGATGTTAAAAATAAGAAAAAACAATGAAATTTGACAGGTTGTAGCTCGAGAAATTTAGACGTTTCTAGTTTTTGTTACATGACTTACTACACCTTTCCAAGTATTACCTGAACACAGTATATACAGGGTGTCCCACGGCGAACTGTTGCGATCGATTTCTAGGAAAACAGTCTTTGGAAAATTTTTAAATTTTGGCAGTTTACTAAATCATAATATTTTCAAGATGATGCCTTCTCACTTATTTTAAAATAGAACACCCTATATATGATTTCATTTTCAGATTCTACGCAAAATTATAGATAGATATCTTGTATAATATTTATCCTATACTAACTGTTTTTGACATATTTTAAATTATATATCAAAAATGGCGTTTGCAGGCCTAAATATACGAGTAACTATCAATTTTTTTTATATAAAAAGCTTTATTACTGAATTGGGATTGGTTTCTTTCTAGAAGGGGATCTACCTTAATGTTTCTTGTTAATATTTCGATAATAAATAAATACAACTAACATTACATATTAACTTAAAAAAATATTATACAAAGTAACCCCTATTTTTAATGTTAAGTAAGATAACATTATAAAAATAGGAAGTTTATATTTAAAAGAAAAAACTGACTTTTAATGGTTTTTTCAAGTTAATATCTAATGTTAGTTTTTGATCACCCTATACACTAAAATAGATCCCTTCTAGAAGGGCACCAACCCCAATTAAATAATAAAGGCTTTCATATAGGAGAAATTGATTGTTATGTTTAGGCCTGCACAACGCCATTTTTGACATTAAGACTTAGGTAAAGGACATTATACAATATATATATATATATATATATATATATATATATATATATATATATATATATATATATATATATATATATATACTAGCGACCCGCCCCGGCTTCGCACGGGTGCAATGCTGATACTAAATACACTACAGAAAAACTGTGACTATTTATTTTATTTTTACAACAATTATTACATCGGCCTCCGACGCGCAATTTATAGACACGCTGCCGCCGCCCCGGTCGGCCAGTACCGCCGCAAGCGCTACTTCCCGCAATTTTAAATCTGTAATATCTTCGAAAATATTCATTTAAATCTTGTGCTGTAAAGGACCATATAGATCTATATTAAATCAACAATGTATTTAAGCTATTTAATTGGATATGGATTAATGCTGTATTGGTTAAAATCGCTTCAAAATTTGCCATTATTTGTCGTAAAAAGTAAATGACAAAAAAATGTTATTGTGGGATATCCATGAGAGATAGACATATACCATCGCGGAGTTTTCTGTAGACCTTTTCAATGTGTACAAATAATTAGTACATTATTTTGATAAATCTCGTAGGGTTCAGCCTGCGTTTGCAATGTAAGCGGAAAAAAATATGATAATTAACGACATCACATTAGAAACCTCAAAAAAAAACAGTATTTCTCCACTATTTAATGGATGTTATTATACATATAAACCTTCCTCTTGAATCACTCTATCTATTGAAAAAAACCGCATCAAAATCCGGTGCGTAGTTTTAAAGATTTAAGCATACAAAGGGACATAGGGACAGAGAAAGCGACTTTGTTTTATACTATGTAGTGATATATATATATATATATATATATATATATATATATATATATATATATATATATATATAAAATCGGAAGTGCCACCATCTCGAAAATATTTTAGCCGAATTGCCAGATCCAAAGGCTATTTTCCCAGAAATCGATCGCGACAGTTCGTCGTGGAACACACTGTATAAGTACTATTGAAAAACTAATGTTTCATAATTAATTTAAAGCATTTGGAGATACTTGCTGTTGCCCTTGACGGAAGGCATACAATTCCATAATTCCTAATTATTACCAATAAAACAAAATATGTTCGTTAAATCTTTAAGGTTGCTGTTATTTATATCATTTAAAAACCATTAATTTTTTTAGTGCTTTTCCGTCCATTTTGTTCCGCGAATAACGCTATTTTGTTTATAATATAGGAAAGTTATAGTTCAATACTTTCTAATGATTTCCAGATAATTTGTGTTAAGTCAGCAAATGTTAACGGAATTTTTCTAGTACTGACATAAGATACGGCTGCTATTTTAAGAAAGCTTTTATGGAGATCTACTGGAATATTATTTTGTTGAGCAGACGAGGAAGCCATTTTTTACGTTCACTTTCCAGAATTTTAATATTGTAATACGCCTTCACCAATTTCGCTAAAACAAATCCGATCATCCCTTCTGTCTACAATGCACATCAAACTGTCACTCTCTAGTATGAATCGGAAGTTTTTGGCCAGCATATTGATTTTTTACTCCCCAAAACCGCCAGAGGACTTTGCCACTGAAGATGGTTTGTTAGATGCATCATCATCCTGCAATTGATCCAAGATCCCATTGTTAAAATTTCTATACTATTCATAGTCAGTGGGCTGCTGTTCTTAAATCTAGATCCTGAAAGCATAAAGGTACAAAACTCTTGGCACATTTCCTTGAAGAGTAAGACGGTTTTCAGCCGATCTTTTAATGCGATAATGGGCAAGGTCTCCTTCATTTTTCAGTGAGAATGTCGACTCAGATTTCGATACTTTTCTTCATTGTTAGAGAGACAACTCTTTTAATGCCCCTCGTATGTACTATTCTATTTTAAAAGACAAATTTTGGATATGTGACCTTGACCTACACCCGGGACTTTGCAGAAATGCAAGGTAAGGTCGAGTAAGTGTGATTTTTAGACAAGCGTGTCCATGACCTGCAGCTATTTTCGCACTTATAGACCAAATTATCACCGTTAAATAAATAAATAAATTATATATATATATATATATATATATATATATATAACAATTCAAAAGCGGAGTTATATCTCAAAATATCGAAAAGAGTAATTAGAAAAAGTTTTTCTAAGTGCAATTTTTAGCCCAAATGCACAATTTTAGCGGTATAAGATAATTTAGATTTTTTGTCCACTTTTTGTAAACTGCACCACTGTTGCAAATTAAGACTCAACACAACCTACATAAAATTTCTTAGTTTTGACAATGCTGCATCCCAGACATATTTTGTTTAAAGTAGCGCCATATTAAATGTGTGTTTTTCTACAAAATCCCAATAGTTCAGGTTAGTTTAGGTTAGTTTTGAATTTTTTTGGAAAAAAATTAAAATTTGACAGATTATGCTGCATTCCGATATCCCCGAAGAACTCCTCTACAAGTTTAAGCATTTGTTTCAAACTGAATTCTGGTAGCAGCCATTTTTTTGAGATCAACCATGTATAGAAGATGACTCACTCTTATTACTTCTTTGTTGTTATTTCTAATACTAAAGCGGAATCTAGTGGCGTTCAAACGGCGTGAAAGTGGGTTTTTGTGGTGAGGTCCCGCCAAATCTCCCGATCATATTAGAAACTCCAGCCAGAGTTGAGTGAAGCTCTTATTAAGAAGAAGTTTTCATATAATAAATTTTATCAAATTTTATTCCGCAATTAATTTTATGGGGTTGGACCTCTTAAGGAATTTTTGTAATTTAATTTCAGGTTAGGGTCCTTAAGGATTTTCACCTATCTTGCAAATCTGATTTATTCTGAATTTCATTTTCGTAGGTAATTTTTTTATATTTAACCATCTTTATCGTAATCGACGGCCACCATATTGGATCCACCATTTTAAATTTTGATATTTTGATGCGAGATTCGTAATCCCCGAACTTTCAAGTAGGTTGTACCCTTCCTTATAGCTATAATATGCATTTAGAAGGTTATTGGCCGCCATATTGGATCCGCCACTTTGAATTTCGATGTTCTGATACCATATTCGTGTTCAACGCACCCAAATATTACGAAAACGAGATATTTTGCCGTCACAAAAAACTCTACGACTTGCTTTACACTGCGTTTTCAAAAGTTTGTTCCTTGGAAGCACCATAAATAAGTTATAAATTTTGACAATTGTTTAAAAATATTTTTAGCGTATTAAATATTAGTAAATTTGGCTTAAATTGCTTATGTCTTGTTTGTCGTTTACGACATGTTGTTCTCTTTTTATATCAATCATTTCCTTCACTACAAGTTTCAAATAATTTAAAAAATACTCCTGGCCTTTTGTCTATATTTAAAATTTGGGACCACGCTCGGTACCACAAAAGAATTTTAATGCCCCAGGTACCGTCCCTCATTATTAAAGACGAGAGCCAAACGAAAGATCTTGAAACATACTTTATCGTTCAATAAAAACTAATTTATCCAAGGACGCGTAAAAGCTTTAGCAATACCAGCAAATTAATTTGCATTAAAAAATAATCTGTACAGCTGTACTGGTCGAGTAGATATTATATAACCAGTCTACAATAAAGGTAGATTTAAACGTAGGTCAAGATTAAACTAAAAAAGAGACCCCGATTTAATTTCTTCCTCATATTTTACCAATGAACTTGAAATCGAGATTCGAAAACTTTTACTTTATTGTATTTGAAGGCTTTAGATTTGATGTTATGGGTTTGTACAAGTAAAGTAGCTGAAACAAGATCATTCGCTTATCTATCTATTTCTTTATAAATATATTTTTCTATGCATCAAATTAACCTAGGAGAAATTATGAATGTGAAAAGCCGATTATACAAATTAATTTAAAAGACTTGGAAATTTGAAAAAAAAATAACCTTTCTTATAATTAAATTCAGCAAAATATTTTGCTTCCCAACTGACATTTCTATTCTTTTTTGTAGAATAGATATCCTCGCTCATCAACTTTAATCCCTTTAACCTCATTTTGTATTTTTTTTCTCTTTGCAACCTCGTTTTCAACTTTTGCAATTTGCTTCTTTTTTAATATATTTTCTTCATCTTAACTTTCCACTGCGTCCATTATTTTGCAAAGAGGTGCCAAACATAATTATCATATTCCAAAAAAAAAAACTGAACGTAAATATTTGAATTCACGGAGGTCGAGTTTGTGGAAGTGAAATATTTAAATATAAATATGGGGTTTACTTAGACCAGGTCAATAAAAACAACTTATGGAATACTTGGCTATATTTGTCGACGTTTCGACCTCTATGAGATCATCCTCAGAACTATACAGCTAGATTAAAAACATATCTAGGAAGTAATATGCGGGATAATTTAATTATATTTATAAATTAGGGAAGAACGGGCCAGAACCAAACAAAATATCAATTTGTACTGTACACACAAATAGTTTTAGATTGTTTAAAATAAAATTATATACAAGACACTAGCAATTTTTAACCGTTCATACATTATATACAATATTGCCAAATTTAATAATCTTTAATCCAACAAAAGACAAACAGTGCACATTAAATAATATTGATAATTTTAATTAGGTATAGAACTGCACCCACTGACATAATTGTTTTATTTTAATAAAGTTGTACTTGGGTTTGTGAATCATTGGTTTGACTTTTCTAATAATAATAATAATTTAATCTAAACTCACCTGAAAAAGAGAAAATTGACATCAATGTTTTTAAAGATCTGATCACGAAAAACGGAGTACATTCAGAAATACAACACATGGGTATTTTTTTATTAAAATAAAAAAATTTTGGTACAAATCAATTAGTAGTTATTTGTGTCTGGCGCCCAACAATTAAAAAAACAAGGAAAAATAAGAATCATATATACATATATATATATATATATATATATATATATATATATATATATATATATATATATATATATGGTAATAATTCGGAAAAGAGTACATCTAGAGGTGGGTGCCATTTTGGTTTTGTTTGTTTTGATTTTTTTTGATATTTTTTTTTGATTTTTCTGAAAAAAAAATGCACACTAATTATGCACACCATTATTTTTTTTTAATATATATAAAAGTTCGAACTGAAACTAAAATACATGAAAAGTGAGTTGAAAATCTTCCCAGGATACATGCTAAAAGGAAAGTATTTTTAATCGAGTGCACGATAGACGAAGAGTACACTTGGGCTTCTGCTTTTGGAGCCTTACCTGCAGGATCCACTTAAGAATTTGAACCTGCGGTTTGTAGTCCATATATAATGAAAATATTATTGAGTGAATTATTTATACTCGATAATAAAATACATTTTATAAATATTAAAAAAATCAAAATCAACCCATTTCTGCCCACCTTTAAAAAAACTTTCTAATCCATAACTTTTTTAGAACAGTAAACATTTAATTTATCTATTATCTTTTCATATTCGTTTCCCAGGGGGAATACCAAGCGACCAAGAATAATAGGTCAATAGAAGTCAAACACCGATTCATATTAAATACAAAATTTCGCAATTGGAAAACAAGTTTGTTAAGTTCTTTCAATCTTGTAATAAACAAGAACATTAGAACGTAATTGGCAAAAATTTTAGGACAGTAAAGTAAACTTTGCACACGACCAAAGACCAGATGGTCACCGTAAAATCGAAATTAAAACATTTTTAAGCGACTTTAAAAAACAAGACGGTTCACAAGTCAATTGCTCTACAAGGTGATCAGCTATGGTTTTTATCTTAAAAACTATTAACAAATGTGACCAAAAAGAATCGTTTCTTATTTCAATCGCTAGAGGATAACACAAAGAGAAGTTCTGAAGAAATATCTTTTTCCGCAAGAATAAGAGTAGCCTTTATTTGTTCCATACAAAAAATTTTGCTAAACATCACTGAAAATCTAAAAAAAAAAACATTCTTAGAAGAAAATATCACTTTCTGAATGAGACCTGAATGGAACCGTACATTTCTGAAAGACAATTTAAGATCCTCATATTTACCCGGAAAAAAATGTATCGAAACGTCCGACATTGCATTTTGAACGGCAATGTTTGCATTTTGACTTATTGGTTTTTAATATAATTTCTTTAAAGATTTTGAAAATTACAAAACAATTAATAATAATTAACTGTCCTTGCTATTATTAAAAACATATTATAATTTTTCCGTCAAACTACTATAAATAATTCGACATTATCACTTCAACTAAGCAATTTAGAGGTTATGCAAGTTAGCAGAAGGGCGACAAACCTGGTTGCCTTGAAAAAAATCATATTTTCTTTATTACCGAATTAATGTTTCCTTATTCTTTTGGAGCTTTACGAAAAACAAAATTGGTAATATAATTTGCAAGTTTAATGGAATAATGAATTTTTATAATCGTTCAATTTTGATCTCCAAGTTATAAATCACATTACAATTAATAATATTTTAATTTTTTACTGATTATTCTATTAACAACTCATTTACAAATCACAAAAACTTAAAATACATTTTATTATAATTTAAAACACCATAGATAAATAAATATAACCCTATTACGAACACCAGGCAAATAACTAAACATATTTTTAATTGGATTTAAATGAAGTGAGAGGAAAGTCATTAGTGACAGGATAATAAGTTATTAATTCACCTGTTTTAACTCATAAACTAAATTACAAATAAATAAATATATATATATATATATATATATATATATATATATATATATATATATATATATATATTGTATATACAGTGCCTTCATTTCAAAACAAACCATCCTTAATAACTTTGTTAAATAGAAAAATTTAAAAAAAAGAAAAAACACGTCAATTTAGATATACAGGGGGAAGTTTAATTTTGCATTTGTTAAAAGTGTGTCAATCACCTCCTCACCTCCAGCTAACCTCACTTTGATATGTCAAATGGGAACCCCCACCTTGTGACACATCATTGTAAGCAGCATAAAATTGTCTATCCAACCGTATAAAAAAAATTAAATCGGTTGACGTACAAGCGAATAGTGTGCAAAAATGTCTTGTAATAATGCATAATATATCGGCCTCGAACTTTGGTATGTCAAATGATTACCCTATAGTGTGATACATCATTTTAAAGGACGTACGATCTGCTATCCAACGATGTCAAAAAAATAATAGACGTTATAGGCAATTATGATGCAAAAATGTGTGTTAAATATAAGCAGTTTATTCAGTTTTATTCAGTTGAAGAAAATTATTTTATTAAATGTGCAAAATGTGCGCCGTTATTAGCGAGACAATAAAAAAGCCTATTTTGAAATTCCCCACGAACATTGGCAAGGGTTTCTCTGCTAATTCCTCTACATTCCCGAACAATTCGATCTTTTAAATCGTCAATATTTTCAGGTGGGGTTTTATAAACCTTGCTTTTTAAATACCCCCAAAGAAAAAAGTCTAGAGGGGTTAGGTCTGGAGACCGTGCTGGCCATTCAATTGCACCACGTCTGCCAATCCACGTCCCTGGAAAATGTTCATCAAGCCACTCTCGAATTGCCAAAGCGTAGTGCGGGGGAGCTCCATCTTGCTGGAAATGCAAATTATTTTCATTTAGTACCATAACAGCATTTTCATCCACTTGATTTTCTAAAGATTGCACAATGGCAGGGTATATTGTGTTTTCTAAAAGGTTTAAATAAATTTGCCCAGTTAAATTATCTTCCAAAAAAAATGGCCCGATGATTTCATTGCCATAAATTCCTGCCCACACGTTAATTTTTTCGGGATATTGAGTATGCCCTTCTCGGAAAAGGTGCGGATTTTCATTATCTCAGTATCTGCAGTTATGTCTGTTAACCAGTCCATTTAGAAAAAAAGTTGATTCATCACTAAAGCAGATATTCTTAGGTAAATGGGGGTCCTCGTCAATTCGTTGGCACATTAATTCGCAAAATTGAATTCTCCTATCAAAATCGTCTTCTCCGAGTTCTTGAAGAATTTGAATTTTGTAGGGAAAAAACTTATTTTGTTTTAAAACTTTATGCACAGAGCCAGCAGAAATGTTGGTTAAATCTGCGACCTTTGAGATGGATAAAGTTGGATCTATTGCAAACTGTCCTAGTACCTCGATTTGGCATGCTTCATCTACAACCCTTTTCTTAATAGATTTTTTATTACAAACGGATCCCGTTTCTTCAAACTTTCGTACCAATTCGAGTACATATTTATGGCCCACGTTTTTGTCTTGATGCCTCTCGTTAAATGCTCTGGCGGTTCTACGAGCGCACCGATCTTCAGCTCCATAGAGAAAAATTATTTCTATTCTTTCGGCTAGCGTATACACCATTTATATTCACGTTTCAACTAGGCGTCACAATGACAATTTTAACAATAATAAACAACTGGTGTTTAAAGATCTTAAAAATTTTATTTATTGCAGTGATTTCTTGTACCTATCAGGTACCGCAAAAAATATCATTGAAATAAATACACTAGATTGATTAGACTGCAATGAATTTTGCGATGAATTTTAAAACAGGCTTAGTTTTTTTCTCGCAAATATTTTAACTGTTTATTATTTTAAAAAAATATTTATTTTAAATTTAAAATAATATTTTACTCTATGAAGTAGCCATTTGACATAATAAAGTTTAATGTGATAAGGTGTCTATTATTACCACACATCTTTTCTTACTATTCGCTTGTACATCAACAGATTTTGTTTTTTTTTATTGGCTAAATAGGAGATAGTACGTCCTTTAAAATGATGTATCACACTATAGGGTAATCATTTGACATACCAAAGTTCGAGGCCGATATATTATGCATTATTACAAGACATTTTTGCACACTGTTCGCTTGTACGTCAACCGATTTAATTTTTTTTATACGGTTGGATAGACAATTTTATGCTGCTTACAATGATGTGTCACAAGGTGGGGGTTCCCATTTGACATATCAAAGTGAGGTTAGCTGGAGGTGAGGAGGTGATTGACAGACTTTTAACAAATGCAAAATTAAACTTCCCCCTGTATATCTAAATTGACGTGTTTTTTCTTTTTTTTAAATTTTTCTATTTAACAAAGTTATTAAGGATGGTTCGTTTTGAAATGAAGGCACTGTATATATATATTTACAGACGCCGTGCAGTCAGTTTTGAAAATGGTAAATGAGATTTCACAGAAACGTCCGCTGCCTTACAGTCCTGAGAAGGACTCAGCAGACACACACGGGATACCCGAAAACCTTCGATTACACATCACACCCGGGAGAACATCTGACATATTGAACCCTTACAATACATTTAAAGAAGAATTAATTAAACAGCCTGATTTTGTGTATAACATTTAAGAATAAGAATGACGACAATATAGCAATTTCGTAACACAACATCAAACAGTTTAGTATTTAGGATTTCCTCTAGCTCTAGCGATATCCTGCATCCCCCTAAGCATGCTCCCCAGAAGGTTTTTGATCGATTCTTACGGAATCCGATTCCATTCTTTCTGTGCAGCAATTTTTAATTCTGAAATTGAGTCAGGAGCTGGATTTCGTGCCCGTATACGTCGCTTTAAGATGTCCCGTAAAAGCTCTATGAGATTTACATCAGGACTTATTGGTGGCCAATCTAAAACCACAATGTCAACTTCCAAGATACTGGACCACTGTTCTTGAGGCATGTGCACGGGCATTAACATGCATTAGCACGAATTCCTCTTACCCGATGAAGCCGGCATAAGGTAAAACATGCTCCTCAAGAATGTTGTGTATATACCAGTCATCATTCATTCTTAAATTCACTTCGATAAGTTCCGTACGACTGTCCCAACTAATGCCACCCCATAGCATAATGGAACCGCCACCAAAGCTAACGATTTGTTCAAGATTACATCTTGCAAAACGTCCTTTAGACCTTCTGTATACTTTACCATGTCCATCTGGCTTCCATAATTGTATCCTGGTTTCATCTGTGAAAAGAACTTTTCCCCACTAGTCTTCATTCCAGTTAGCATGTGCTCTTGCAAATTGTAACCGTTCAGTTTTGTAACATGAGAGAAGCCTAGGAACTCTGGCAGGGCGTTTCGGATTTAAATCGACCCCTTTAAGTCTTCTTATTACTGTTTTGATAATTACATTAGCTTGTCTTGTGAGCTGTAACTGTACGATTTCGCAAAGATTGAATTCTCAAATATTGGTCATCTCTTGGCGTTGTACATCTTTTTCATTCTTGATCAGAAAACTCCGAGTTTTTCCATATTTTGGACTGTTCCGCACTTTTTAACACGAGAATCATGTAGATTGACAAATTCTCACGTCCGCTTCGCCAATATTTTATTCTATTTTATTTTAAATTACACGGACAAAAACTTATCTACATATTTATTTACTTGTTTGGCTTTGAAACACGCTAAACGATGCTCTAATGGTGGGATCGTTTGGTGCGGCACGTGGCTTTGGCTGCTAAAATAAGCGGTAGGCTTGCTTGCCAGTACCGAAAAATGCGACCCCTATCCTTTGGGCAGCGCGTTTCGTGTACTCGATTTTACATATTTCTGTTTTAATTCACCGTCGCGCCACCATATGACGGTTCTTTTCCAAACTTTGTTAATCTGTGTGGTTCTTGTATTATCAAGTGGACCATCGAGATGTCGCCTTTGTCGTCTTATTTGCTGTGTTTTGATTATAAATTCAGCTTTATACGATGCAAAGGCGAG
Source organism: Diaprepes abbreviatus (assembly GCA_034092305.1). NCBI lineage: Eukaryota > Metazoa > Arthropoda > Insecta > Coleoptera > Curculionidae > Diaprepes > Diaprepes abbreviatus. The sequence continues at coordinate 1,020,463 of JASJET010000322.1, read as the reverse complement.
ATGATGGTTTGTACAGACTGCGGTGGCCTGACGAGTCCCATATTAGGACGAAACAGCGCTGTCGCCATCTGTCGGACCTGGAGTTTTTCCATATTTTGGAGTGCTCCGCACTTTTTGACACGAGAATCATGTAGATTGACAAATTCTCACGTCCGCTTCGCCAATATTTTATTCTATTTTATTTTATTATATATATATATATATATATATATATATATATATATATATATATATATATATATATATATATATACGTGAAAACCTTCATTTCCATTCTGTATATTTTGATTATAAATTCAGCTTTATACGATGCAAGGCGAGATGATGGTTTGTACAGACTGCGGTGGCCTGACGAGTCCCATATTAGGACGAAACAGCGCTGTCGCCATCTGTCGGACCTGGAGTTTTTCCATATTTTGGAGTGCTCCGCACTTTTTGACACGAGAATCATGTAGATTGACAAATTCTCACGTCCGCTTCGCCAATATTTTATTCTATTTTATTTTATTATATATATATATATATATATATATATATATATATATATATATATATATACGTGAAAACCTTCATTTCCATTCTGTATATTTCATATTCTTTCAATGGCGTAAGGCCAAATAAAAAACATGTATTAAACTAAAAATTTATTTTTTTCATCATATTCAATTTATCGGTTTCTTCCTGTTGCAATAAATCAAACCTAATTATTATCGATTTCAAATACTTTATCGACGAAAAAAATCACCCACCGAGCCATTAAGTTTATATTGCAATGTCGATGCACTCGATCGATACGGTAGAAAAAACATGCATTTTCTATGAATAGTCAATTATTAACCATTATTAGGAAATTTGCATGCAGTATTGATAAATGGATTATAGACATGTGTATGTATCGATATTTATGTAGAATTAATCGCCCATTAAAATTTTATGTTACTCTAAAAAGGAATGTTTATTTGCTTTAAGAATTATAATTAATCTTGTAAAATTATAAGAGCTATTACCATAGACGTAAGAGGAAATATTGCTTAATATAGACTGCGGATCCTATAGAAGAAAGTTGGCTCAAGCAACAAGCTCTCTCTTTGTAATTTCGGTCAGGTGGCAGGAATATGTAATGACATTTGGAATAACGTGGTTAGCTCCGCCATTAGAAAGAGAGGACCTGCTCCTCGAACATTCTCTGTCTCTGTTTAAGCATAAGCCAACTTTCTTCTATAGGATACGCAGTCTATATTAAATGGAATATGTATTCAATTTAACAAGGAAAAAAACTATCACTGCCAGAAGATTATCATCATGACGGAGTTCCAAAATGCCTAGAGGAACTCAATGATTTGAGTAAGAATAATAAAGTTACCCTCATGTGGGTACCGGGACATACCAGGATAGAGGGGAATGGAATAGTAGACAAGCTCGCGAGGAGCTTTTCTGTGGAATCAGTAGCAGGGTAATGTTGGAAGAACTAATGATAGAAGAAGAAAGCAGAAGATCCAATTATTGTACGGAACTGCAAGGATTAAAACAAGCGAAGATACTTCTGGGAAAATACGACCAGAAGAAATTTAAAGAATGCATAAGCTTAAGTAAAAACCAACTCAGAGTTCTGACACGGGTCCTGAAGGGGCATTGCCATCTGAAAGGACACCTCAAGAAACTCGGACTGGTAAAAAAAGAAGAGTGCAGATTCTGTGAGATGGAGGAAGAAACCTCTATTCATATCCTTGCAGAGTGCAGCGCTCTAGAAAGCCCTACAATGCGGTTTTGGGAGAACACTAAATCGAAGAAGGGGAGGTATCCACTTTGAAGCCATCCAACATCCTGAGATTCCTGAGAGATAAGACTGGAGGGCCTACTCTAGCCGATAAGGTAACTTTTACGACTGGGCAGCAGTAGGAGGGTACACTAGATCTACCAGGGCGGAGTGTACAGACCCCCAACTCTACGCACATACACTCCCCTGCATATATTTTTTCCATACCTAGATGAAAATCTGGAAACACAAAAAATTTTATAACTTCAAAAGAAATGGTCGCAGCGAAAAAATTCCAACGATATCTTAAAATTTAGATATAAATCTTCAAAAAACAGTACAAATATCATCAAAATTTTTTTCAATTTTTTTACTTTTTCATGATACTATTTAATACCTATATTTATGGGTTTTGGAGATAAATGTAACGGTTTTTTGAAGATTTATACCTAAATTTTAAGATACCGTTGGATTTTTACGCTGTGACCATTTCTTTGAAGTTATAAAATTTTTTGTGTTTTCAGATTTTCATCTAGGAATGGCAAAAACATGTGCAGGGAAGTGTACATACATATTAAATAATATTAATATATCTTACATCTATGGCTATTACAAAGGAACTAGGTCATCCGTATAACCCCGAGTTAAGCCATTTAGTTGGCTCAACAAGTTATCAACCATCACAGCTGAGGCGAAGACACCTCCTTTTTAAAAAATAAAATCTATGCGAATCAACCAAAGACGATTTACAAACTGGTGGAATACAGCGGCCCATACTCCAACACTTATTCCGAAATTTCATCGATATCTTGAAAATTATGGTTCTTGGATTAAGACCATGTCAAATTGGAATTATTATCCGGCGTTTCGCCTACGATTATACAAGGCATCTTCAGGGATCTTTGCCCCACGAGATTAAAACACTGATTCAGTGTAAAGGTCCCTCAAAATGCATCGTGCAATCGTAGACGAAACGTCGGATAATAATTCCAATTTGACAGTCTAAACCCAAAACTATAATTTTCAACTAGACCAAAACCGCGAAAGCTTTCGTTCTTTATTCATCGATACTTGTTAACGGAGCCATAGTAGCCATTTGATAGACATTTTATTTTATGTTTAATATAAATAATTACTCTGCATATATCAATTAATGTTTCCCAGGTATTTATTAACATAATGTGGTGTTTAATTTATTTAAAATTCAAATTCTTGTTGAAACGCCTTTCATTACTTGGTAATCGCAATCGTATAAATTTTCTTTTAATACAAGAACATTTATTTCCTGCTATGCAGCTCGCTAAGTTACTGCAATTAATATAAAATAAGAAAATAATTATCAAAACCATATTAAACAGTCAATAAAAATAAAATATCAACAAAAACATATCCATTTAAATAAAACTAGATGAAGTTTCGATGCATGGTTAAAAATCCCCATATCTAACGAATGCCCATGAAAGCGATTTCTTGCAAAAATGCACAAGTTATGTAAAGCATTTTTGTTGCAATAATTGTATATATAATTTGATATTTATTTATTTTGCAATAAATTAATCACCCTAATAAACAAAGTGGTACCAACTTACAAAATATTTAATGACAAAAAATAAGATAAGAATGTTACAACACTAACCGACGAAAATGCAAAATTAGCTAACAATTAAGGTAGTTCACTTGTGATACGGCTTTTCTTAGGAATATGATCGAATTTGAATAAATAGTTTACAAAACTGTCTTTTATTTAACTAAAGTAATACGAAATTTTTTAATCGTCTGTGAGGCGAAATATTAACAATTAAAATATTCATAATTAACATACTGGAGGTCACTACATATAACAAAATGCCAATACATTTTGGAATATCTCAAAACTCATTCCTATGAAAAATATATGTGTCTAACAGATTTTGCCAAAGACACCGGACTAAAGAACACAGGTAGTTTGCGAAGAAAAAAAGGGTAAAAATTATTTAATATTCTCTCTACTTCTTGAATAAACTATAGTATAAGAGGCAGAATCGGGTCTATTTTCCTGAACTCAAAGCTCTTGGGGGGGATCGCCCACATCGCTCACCCCCCTTGGATCCGTGCCTGGTAGTGGATGCAACTAGAAAAAAATTTTATGCATCCCACACATAACCTTAAAAGCAGTCAAAAAACATGTTTCGAGTACAGGGTGAGTCAACGATTGGATGAAGTAGGTTTGTGCCTTTTCGGTGAAATTAACAAAGAAACTATATTTATTGTTTGATACAGTTTATTTTTACGCAGATTTTAAAAATATTTAGGACTCTACAGGGTGAGCCAAAAAACTAGGACAGCATAAAGTTGTATTTTTTTAAATAGAACACCCTATATACGAATCGTATTTTCGATTTAGCTTATAATTTTAAATCTTTTTTATTAAGGATTTACTATAACAAAACTTTATAGTTTCTGAGATAATTAAGTTTAAAGAAAAAAAGTCACATTTTCAAGCATCAATTCAATCCTAAATAACGTTTTCAATTTTGTGACAAATATATTCAAATTTGGAATTTAGCAAGGCCAAGGACAAGTTAACATAATTTTTACCTAGTATTTGCAATAAAAGCTACAGGGTGTTGAACTGATCGGCTCAAATTTGATCAAGTTTAAATGAATAAATATCTTTTTTTTTTAAATGGTACACCCTGTATATTTTCATGTTATTTAATAGAGTAATAAAAACCCTAAAAGTTTTGTTCAATATATCCTATACCTATTTATAATAGTTTTTGAGATATTTCAGTTTTTATAATTTTCCATACTTTTTTACAGAAATACTCTTCATTATCATAGTAGCCATGTAAAATAATAAAAAGAAACTACAGAAACAAACAGAATGTGGTTAAATACGATGAAATACATTATTCGTTATATTACAACGGCAATAGTTTAATTAAACATAATGTGAAAAAATTAACACAACAATAACGACAAGACTAATACATATTTACTTTTATACTAAATTGAAACAAAAAAATTACCTATTAAATACTGAGATTAATTATTTCTTTTTAATAAGTGTTCGAATAAACGACCCTCTTGTGCAATGCACAAATTTAGTCTTTTTTGCAGATTTTCTCGGACCCTGGACAGGTATCCCTAATCCTGTTTCTCATATCTTCCACTATTGTTGGTGGATTAACATACACCTTATTTTTAATATAACCCCATAGGAAGAAATCTAATGGGGTGATGTCGCAAGACCTTGGTGGCCACTCAATGAAACCCCCAGGTCCAATCCATTTTTGCGGATATCTTTGGTCCAAAAACGCACGAACTTCACGATGGTAATGCGGAGGCGCACCATCGTGCTGGAACCACATATTGTCGAGCTCATCCCTATCGAGACCTTGAAGCAGTTGGGGTAGTTCTTGTAGAAAGTTCAGGTAACTATGGCCATTTAGTGGTTCATTAAAAAAGTGGGGTCCAATAATTCGATTATGATGAATACCACACCAAACATTTAATGACCAGTGGTTTTGATGTTGCACCTCTCTAATCCAAAATGGGTTTTCTGTGGCATAATAATGCATGTTGCGTCTATTTACGGCACCGTTACTTCTAAAAGTAGCTTCATCACTACTAAACATTACCTTGCATAATAAATTTGGATTTAATTGAATCTCCGCATTTATTGTACGACAAAAGTTTACACGACTTTCAAAATCCTGTCCATGCAATTCTTGGTGTAATTCCATGTGATATGGATGATACCTATATTTCTTGGTAGTACGATTAGCGGTGGATTGTGATGTTTCACATAATGCTGCTAACTGACGGCTACCAATATAAGGATTTTCCAGAATATTTAACAATACTTGTAGTTCTTTTTCTTCATTAGTTACTGGTTTGTTGACCTCTTTACGTTTTGGATAATCAACAGTACCAGAAAAATCAAATCTTTGCATTAAGTTTTGAAAAGTATGGGTATTAGGCTGGCGTCGACCAGGATACTTCATTTTGTAAATTCTTTGAGCAAGAAGGCAATTTTTTTGAGCCTCTCCTATTGTATAAATCATATCTATTAACTCAATCTTTGGAAAATTCATTTTACAATATAAGATGAATGCAAAAAAAACAAACTACACTACATAAAAACCAAAAGAAGCGATTGCGGTTATAAATTTGACACACAGAAAAATGTTCTTTTACATTGTTTTTGCCATGGCTACTATGATAATGAAGACTATTTCTGTAAAAAAGTATGGAAAATTATAAAAACTGAAATATCTCAAAAACTATTATATATATATATATATATATATATATATATATATATATATATATATATATATATATATAGGTATAGGATATATTGAACAAAACTTTTAGGGTTTTTATTACTCTATTAAATAACATGAAAATATACATATTCATTTAAACTTGTTCAAATTTGAGCCGATGTGTTCAACACCCTGTAGCTTTTATTGCAAATACTAGGTAAAAATTATGTTAACTTGTCCTTGGCCTTGCTAAATTCCAAATTTGAATATATTTGTCACAAAATTGAAAACGTTATTTAGGATTGAATTGATGCTTGAAAATGTGACCTTTTTTCTTTAAACTTAATTATCTCAGAAACTATAAAGTTTTGTTATAGTAAACCCTTAATAAAAAAGATTTAAAATTATAAGCTAAATCGAAAATACGATTCGTATATAGGGTGTTCTAAAAAAAAAAATACAACTTTATGCTGTCCTAGTTTTTTGGCTCACCCTGTAGAGTCCTAAATATTTTTAAAATCTGCGTAAAAATAAACTGTATCAAACAATAAATATAGTTTCTTTGTAAATTTCACCGAAAAGGCACAAACTTACTTCATCCAATCGTTGGATGTACATAACCTCAAATATCTCAAAATTTGCCAATTCTGACTTCTGCCCAACAACAATTATGATCCAGTTTTTTGTAGACCTTGTGTTACTGAACATTACCAATGCCAATAACAACTATCATGGCTAGTCATGTTTTTATCTCCTTGGCAATCGCCAATAATTGGTTACCTCATACCCCACAAATATCTGATAGTTTCTCTGGTATTTCCCGTCAAATGGATTTTGGAAAAAAATAAATAAATAACCTTGATGTTTTAAGATGTAATTTAGTAGAATCATTATTTTTGACATAAGAATAAAAAAATGATGAGGTTTCTTTTGTTTAATAAATCATTAACTTATTAAAATAATATTATGATTTTTAGAAGGAATTTTAACCATGAATTATTCAAAATGTATTCATCGTAATTGCTGGCAAATTTGAAGATCATTGTAAACAAAATTAGTTTTTTACTTTTTTTTTGATTATAATTTTTACCTTAAGCTACGTATTGGCAAAATACTTTTTTTATTAAAATTATCACCTAATAAATATGTTTATCTTTACTGCTTTTGGCTCCCATAAATATATTGTTACGATTTTATCTCGTTAAAATTGCTTCCAATGCTATATTAAGTACTTCTTAACACTGCTAAATTACAACTATATAATTACTACTTCTTAATATCTTCACTATTCAAATACAACTATACCACAACTCTATTAAAACTCTTATCCTATCCCTATTCATACGAGGTTTGTCCCAAAAGTATCGAGCCTACCTTCATATCTCTGCATTGGTGTTATTCTTTATCCTCCGGTGAGTGACATCCTTCAAGGTAGTCCCCATTTAATTGAATAAAACGTTCCTAGAGGTGTCTCCACTTCCTGAAGCAGTCCTGAAAGTCAGTTTTCGGAATTTCCTTCAGTGCATTCGTCGCATTAGTTTTAACCGTCTCTTTGTCATCGAACCGGTGTCCTTTGAGCGGCATTTTGAATCTGGGAAAGAGCCAAAAGTGGCATTCAGCTACATCGAAACTGTATGGAGGCTGGCGAAGCTGTAAGACTTGGTGCTTTGTAAAATATTGCTGCACAAGGTTCAATGAATGCACTGGCGTATTGTCATGGTGAAGCAGCCAATCATCGCTTGTCCAAAGCTGTGGCCGTTTTCTTCTGACTGCGTCACGCAATCTTTTCAATACTTCAACATAGTTTCTTTAGTGATCGTGTAACCCCTCTGAACATATTCGTGGTGCACAACACCTTCATAATCAAAGAAAACAGTTAACATTGTCTTCACTTTGCTCCGACTTTGACGTGCTTTTTTTGGTCTTGGCGATTCAAAATGCTTCCACTGTGAAGAATGTCGCTTTGTTTCTGGATCATTGCAGTAAACCCATGATTCATCGCCAGTATTAATCTTCTAGAGTACATTTTCATCATTAGAAACCTTTTTCAAGTGGTCCTGAGCGATTTCAAAGCGAAAATTCTTCTGCTCTGCCATTAGCAATTTTGGGACAAATGTCGCACACACACGAGCCATTGCCAAATTCTCGGTTAAAAGTCTCCAAACAGTAGTTTTTGGTATTTCAAGATCACTTTTTAGTTCGAGTACAGTCAACCAACGATCTCCTTCAATTGCAAGTCGCACACGCTCGACATTTACTGGTGTTATTGCGTTCAAAGGTCAGCCAGAGCGAAAATCACTGTCAACTAACGTGCGGCCATCTTTAAACCGCTTGTACCACTCTTTTATTCTTACTTTACTCATACACTCCTCTTTAAATGCCTGATTCATCATATTGATTGTTTCCGAGAAAGTTTTTCCAAGATTAAAGCAACCAACGAGTTCGGGAAGACTTACTGGTGACGCATATGTCCCACAGAGGTCACTCGGAAGTTTTGACGCGGAGATATTAATGCAGGCTCGATACTTTTAGGACAAATCTCGTACACCTATAGAATTTCCAATACAAATCTAGAACTTACTAACATAAAAGTTGATATCTATCTAGAAATATGACTCATCGATATAATATTCCTTTCGGAAAAATATCTTAATAACTAGGATTCCCAAAATATGTCAACAGTGTGAAAAACAAATTCATTTTGTAATGTTGTAAAAAGGTTCTAAATTTTATTTTACTTTCAGCAAAAAAATGTACCAATCACTTTTCATTCTACTGTTAACAATTTCCTTCTCCCTGCCACAATCGGTTTTCGATGGAGTAATCAAAGTCCTCAACGATGGAGAAAACCAAATAAACACGGAACCTCCCGACATGCCAGTGAACCAAATGCTGAAGGAGTACGATTTTATTGTGGTAGGTGCGGGAACCGCCGGCTGCGTCGTTGCCAACAGGCTCTCCGAAAATCCTAATTGGTCTGTGTTACTTATAGAAGCAGGTAAGAATTCAACCAAAAAAGTACTAAAACAATTTCGAAATGTTCTTTTCACCATATCGTAATATGGTTTCAATTATTCAAAAAATAATAATGCCCCAACTAGCAACGCGACTAACATAATGTGCAGGTACACGACTGGAGAACTGAACGTTATGGGAGTGGTCTAATTTTTAGGCTCCTCCCATGATGAGCAAATTATATTTTTAATTTTTAACCGACTTCTTAAAGGAGGAGGTTCTCAATTCAACCACCTTTTTTTTTATATAGGTACGTCAATTACTCCGAAATCGCACCGATTTGAGTGCCATTTTTGCACTATATTTAGGAAGTTGATGCGAGAGTCCCATATTATTTTTTGGCTGTAAATTAGTTCAGTAAAATCCAAGATGGCACTAATAATATGGCGGACAAAAAATTAATCTTATCCGATTTCCTTCAAAATTGGTATAGAGGAGTTCTCGGGGTCGTACATAACAAATCTAAAGTTATTTTTTAAAAAATCAATATGGCGGATCTTACATGGCGTATTCAAAATTTTTCATTTTTCGATTTTGTTAAAAATTAGTATAGTTTTTAAGAGTGCATATTACGAATTAAAAAGTACTTTTTCAAAACATCAATATGGCGAAATAAAAATTTTACATTTCACGATTTTTTCTAAAAGCGGTATAGGGGGGGTTTTGAAGATGTAAATTATGAATTTTAAATTATTTTTAAAAAATTCAGTATGGAGAATTCAATATAGCAAAGTAAAAATTTAATATTTCTCAGTTTAGACCAAAATTGCTATAAAGGGTTTTTTGAGGGTGTAAATTGCGAAATTTAAGATTATTTTTAAAAAGTTCAATATGGTGGATCCAATATGGCGGACTAAAAATTTAACATCTCTCGATTTTGTTCAAAATTGGTAGACAGCGGTTTCTGATAGTGTAAACAACGAATTTAAAATTATTTTGAAAGAAATAATTATGATAGCAATATGGAGGTCTAAAAATTTTATATTTCCCGATTACGTCCAAAATTGGGAACAATATAAATTTTTTAACTGACTTCTAAAAGGTTCTCAATTCGTCGAGTATGTTTTTTTTTTTATCTATGTACACCGATTACTCCGGAACGGCGGCAACGATTTGAATGAAATTTTTTACGTTATGTTCAGGAAGTTGCTGCGGTGGTCCCATATTTTTTTTTGACGAAATTGGTGAAGTAAAATCCAATAGGCGGCCAAAAGAAAATTAATTTTGTCCGATTTTCTCCAAAATTGGTATGGAGGAATTTTCGAGACCGTACACAACAAATCTGAAATTATTTTTAAAAAATTCAATCTGGCGTATCCAATATGGCGGATAAAAAATTATTTTTGTCGGATTTTTTTCAAAATTGATATGGGGGAGTTTTTGGAATCGCACATTACAAATCTGAAATTATTTTTAAAAAATTAAATATGAGGGATCCAAGATGGCGGATTAAAGATTCTACATCTCTCGATTTTGTCTAAAATAAGTATTGGGGGATTTTTGTTCATGTTAATTATGAATTTAAAATACCTTTTGAAAAACTCAATCTGGCGGATATAATATGGCGTCCAAAAAATTTTACATTTTTCGATTTTCTCCAAAACTGATACAAGGGGTTCTTGAAGGTGTAAATTATGAATTTAAAAGTATTTTTTTAGGATTCAATATGGCGAATCCAATATGGCGGACTAAAAATTTTACATTTTTCAATTTTGTTCAAAGGTGGGACTGAATGGTTTTTAAGGATATAAATAGCGAATATAGAATTATTTTAAGAAAATCTAATATGTCAGATGCAACATGACGGCCTAAAAATTTTAAATTTCCAGATTTTATTCAACATTGGTCATAGAGGGCTTTGAAGGGTTTAGATTTAGATTAGATTAAGAGGTTAAAATTATTTTTTTGATTTTATTTAAAATTGATACTCCGGCTTTCTTGAAGCGCTCAATATGCAGTATAAAATATGTCGGACTAAGAAATTTACGTCGCAAGTTCCTTGGAGTAATTGCGAGGTACACTAATCTCAAATAGTACTTAGTTCAAATAATTTATGGATATTATAATGAATTCAAAACTAAAAATCGAAAAATAAAATTTTATATATAAAAAAATTTTGAAGTAAGCGCCATATTGTTACTAAATGAAACAAATATCTATAAACACGATATACATAAAGTATTTATCAATATTTTTATGAGCATCAATTTTTTTAGGTAACAATTTGTCGCCACCTTCAAAAATTTGAACTTAATTAGAAATATATATTACTATTTTTCACTTTTTAGCGCTTTTTTAGAAGTTAGTTCAAATTTTTAACTATTTATATAATATATATAATAAAATTATTATTTCTATTTTAGGACGACCAGAAAACTTCCTTATGGATTTCCCGATTTTAGCCAATTATCTCCAATTTACTGAGAGCAATTGGCGGTACAAGACCGAGCCAAACGGCCGGTCCTGTCTCGGGTTCGATGGACAGAGGTGTAACTATCCGAGGGGAAAAGTCGTAGGTAAGAAAATATATTTGCAACGAAAAACTTGATCATAACTTACATTGTAAAAATAATAAAATTAAATAAATATTTTTAAGGTGGATCAAGCGTCCTAAACTACATGATCTACACCAGGGGAAACAGACGTGACTTTGATCATTGGGCCGCATTAGGGAACCCCGGATGGTCCTATAAAGATGTGTTGCCATATTATAAGTAAGCATAGACAAATTGTACTCTCTTTATTTTTTCATTACAGTTTTTCCATAAATAAATTAAATACAAATATTTGCTGATGTTCTTTATCTAGTATGCGGAAATATTCATTTGTTTTAAAAATGTTGAGGTTTAATTCGCATTTTAACATAATAATGTGGGTGATGTGCCACGAGTTGGACACTGTAATGATGCTTACACGGCACAAATTGTAATTCAATATAAGGAAGGATATAGACAAAAAAACATAACATGACGTCTCAGGAAAGTTAAATCTACAATATCGAACACTAGGCCAGTCGAATTATCCCCGAAATGAGATCATTTTGACATTTAATGTTTCTACATATTAGCCGACGGGAGAATGATCAGAATCATGGTGGTAATTCATGGTCTCTTAGGCTTTAATTTTTATTTTTGGCAAAAATTTTTATTAAACAATAAAGGTGTGAAAAAACTGTTTTTTTTTTGAGTTGTAGAAAAAACTATTGCTTTTTAGAAAAAAAGCTTCGAACAAAAATTGTGCGCCTTAAAAATTAAAAAAAAAAAAAAATCAAAGTACGATTACTTGTTCATTAGTTATTGCAAAAATCCATGCTAAAATTGCTATTTTTCAATTTTTAATAAACAATAGAAAAACATATTGCATATACTTCATACTGCGGCCAAGAATAAGCATCCTAAGTTTCAAGTAAAAATATTCAATAGTTTTTTGCACAGTGAATTTGTTTATAACTTTTGGGGTTGTATTGAATTGTTTCTTCTCAGCGATCGGGAGGTTCTACGGTAATCTGTAGGTGCATAAATCAAATTTAAAGGCTTCTACCATTGACGAAATAAATACAAAACTTTCACCACTTATAGACGCCTTGGCAACTATTTTTGACAAGAGCGCAAGATGAGAGATTCCAAGTATTAAATCCAACTCATTCAATGAATTTTGTTATAGTAAATAGTAGTAAAAAAGCAAGACATGAGACGATGCAGTGTTGCCGTGTTGGATAGTAAATCTAAAATGCGGGTATAGGTCTTTAATCTCTCCGTTTATAATTCATTTAAATTTACAAAGCAAATATTGCCATGAATCAGACGATCATTTTATATTTATACTGATGAGTTTTATGTATATATATATACATATATATATATATATATATATATATATATATATATATATATATATATATATATATATATATTTACTGACTTATTATTTATGTAGGCCGACTACTCCGGAACAGCTGTACCGATTTAAATGAAATTTTTTGCGTTGTGTTAAGGAAGTTTCTGCAGTAGTCCCATATCATTTTGGTCAAAATTAGTACCGTCAAATCCAAAAAATTTAATTTTGTCCAATTTTCTCCAGAAGTGATATGGGGTAGTTTTCGGGCTGGCACATACTGGATTATTTTTTTTTTTTAATTCAGAATGGCGGACTAAATATTTTACATCTCTTAATTTTGTCCAAAACTGGTACTGGGTGGATTTGTGAGGGTATAAAGTATGAATATAAAATTATTTTTGAAAAATTCAATATGAAAGACTAAGAATTTCATATTTTTCTAATTTTGTCTAAAATTGATAATGGGTGTTTTTCGGAGCGTAGATTATAACCTTAAAATTATATTTTTCGAATTCTTCCAAAAATTGGGGGGCGGGGCGAACATTACGAATGTAAAAGTAAGTTCTTCAAACTCAATAGGCTGAATGAAATATGTCAGACTAAAATTGTACATATCTCAAATTCTTTCAAAATCGGTACTGGGGGGGGGAGATGATTTTTAAGGCGAAAAATAAAGAATCAAAAATTAATTTCTTAAAATTCAAGACACAGAATTTAAGACGAACTAAATTTTTATTTTGTCCTCAAACTTTTAAGAGCATTTTTCTCTTATAGCCAATGATTTTTTTTAAAAATCCTCTTTAAAATAAAAGTTAGGAATACCATTTTATTTTTGTGCCATTTTGGATGTAAATATATATTATTTTAAGAAATAAAACATTTGATGTAAGCACTACCAAAAACAGACTTATTTTCAGAGAAAACCTTAAGGGTGTAGTTAACCCATTTAGATATTCGTAATTAGTGTCATGACTGTATTAGTTGATTACTAATTTCTTAGAAAAAAATTAAATAAAGTTAAAAAAAAATCATCAAGGATAGTGACTCACAGGATAAACAGTATTGTGAAAAAAGTCAATATTCAGCAACTTAATTTTTGAAAATCGTATACAACTAACGAGTTTTTGACTGAATTAAGTAACTTTACAGTATACATTTATCGAATGGAAGTAGCGTAAAAAAAACGTTGTCACTCCTATAAAAGATTCAATCCACCCTCTTACAAATGACAATACATTTTTGTAAATCTAATAATATGCAAGTGATTTTACACGAAAAATTAGCGTTTTAAATTAAAAAAAAAGTGTGTGCTTAAGACCACACGACAGAAGTGAAAACTTCATCAAGGCGAGGTTGTGACGCGTTGAAAATATCTCTCTCGCTCCCTTAGTCGAATCGAACCGACTTTACTCCAGCGAGCGTTACGTAGCCGAGCATGACGGCTCATTCTCATTCACTACTCACAAAATAAAGTGTTCAGCGCGCATAAAGAAGCGATAAACTTTGGAGGTTGTTATCATTCTAGAAATGCAATTCAGGACGAGAAAAATACTTGTCGCATATTCTTTAATGTACCACAACATATCACAGACAAAGGAAAATAACTTTTCAAACAATAAAATATCGCTAGGAAGTGGCAACCGTGCATTTCATCAAGGTGTCAATGAAGATTATCCTCTTTAGTTAACAAGAAGGGATATACAACATTGCCACGTTTTGAAGGGAAATCCAACAATTTAAATTCTTTTATACTTGTTATAAAGGCATGTATATAACATTTTATTTCTGATATTGGAGTAACAGTCTTGTATTTATTTAATCAATACTTTTACTAACAATGTCAAAAAAGAACGAAATGAAGTACTGATTTTAAACTGTTGAAATAGATTAACGTTAATTTTTTCGTTATAAACAAATAGAATATCGTTTCGACAAATAACGATATCGAAATACCGATAACTGGACGTGAGCTGATGATATTTTTGTGGGAATTAAAAAAAAAAAAAAGAAAAAATCTCTACGACCAATAGAAGCCGAGATCATTTTTTTAAATCCCTGTAGCATTGTTTCTTTTTGCTACAGTATGAAGTCTATGCAACATGTTTTTCTATTGTTTATTAATAATTGAAAAAAAAATTCCATTTTAGCATGTTTTTTTGCAGTAACTTATGAACAAATAATCCAATTTTGATGTTTTTTTTTTTTAAATTTTATTTAGATATTTTTAAGGTGTACAATTTTTGTTTGGAAATTTTTTTTCTAAAAAGCATTAGTTTTTTCTATAACTAAAAAAACCTTAATTGTTTAATAAAATTTTTTGCCCAAAAAAAAAATTGAAGCCTAAAAAACCATACCACATAGTGAATTTATTCTAAAAAAAATATATATACCTGACCTCTACGCCTAGAAGTATAATTATCTAATAAAAATTAATTTACATAAGAATGCCATATTTATATAATTAAACTAATTCGACCAGTATTGTGCTCACTCTTAAGATATTTTTGGCTATAATTTATTTCTAATTTACCATTGATCTCTCATAAATATATAGTTATATCCGGTAATTCTTGATATTGAAAAAATCCAAATAGGTTCAAATTAAAATGTAAGGTTACGATCTTCACAAGGATTTTCCTGCGTATAATATCGATTCTTTGAATATTTAGTTAGACACGTGTGATCTCTATGACGCACGAGATGACTATTGAGCATCAGCGTGGGTATTACAAAAAGCTCCAACTAGATGGTCATAAATATTCAATAATACGTTCGAGTTATGACCGATCCTTAAATGCCGAAAATCGAGACAAAACGGATCTCAATACATATCGTGATTGGTTGAAAATCAATATTGTACAGACACAATAAGACAACTATTTCTTATTTTTAGGAAAATTGAAAACTTCACTGTCCCAGGACCGTACGATCCTAACTACCACGCAACTGGCGGATATTTAGACATAAGTTACGCCCCCTACCGGACCAAAATTGCTGACGCCATTGTCAATTCCAGTATACAGTTCGGATTTCCATATGTGGATTATAACGGAGCCACACAAGTAAGTTAATATACACCCACGCTCAAAATTCGGCAAATAAATTTGAACCAGATCCATAAAATTATATATAAGCCAATGTTATTCAGCCAGTAGGCGGATATATTCACTTGTTTAAGAATTTTGACGTTTAATTCACTTTAATAACGTTCATTGTTTTACACGACATCAATCTACAGTATCGGATATTTGAAAAAGATATCCGAAAGACTGAAAATTTACCCTGTCAACGGCGCATACGGTGTACAACATCTACTACTGACCATTTTTTGATATTGAATCTAATACAAAAGGCATCTCAAAAAGCTGCCAAGACACCTTAATAAAGTTCCACGTCTTTTTCACAATCACAATAATACTCAGTTACAGTGGCAGTTTTTCACACACACAACTCATCCTATTCCACCACCATCGAGATGGTGACCTACCTGTACCACCACACCATATATATATATATATATATATATATATATATATATATATATATATATATATATATATATATATATATATATATATATATATGAAGTAAAATTCTTCTCGTATGGTGGTACATGTAGACCATCATCTCGATGGTGGTGGAATAGGATAAATTGTTTTTCTTAGCAATTTATGCAAACTGTGCAACCTCTAACACGGAAAGGATATGGCTGGAACGAAGTTTGCATTTACTGTTCGCATTTTACTTCATTCATGCATGGAGCTGCATATAGTTGTACGTTTGCTGAATGTGATTTCAGCACTACAACGGCAAAATGTGGATATATCCACTGCTATTGCATCTCACACGGAGGTATCCGTGAAAGCCGCATCAACATATATACGCCATCCGGCGGGAGGTCGGCGAAGTCGCATAAACATATATATATATATATATATATATATATATATATATATATATATATATATATATATGTTACATTTTGCGTTTTGGTTTTGGTAAAAACAAAACTGAATTCCGTTCAGAGTTTAATTGCAGAGCCACTTTATGGTTGGTCATTAAATAATAAGGCTGAAATAAAAAGGCTTGGAAGGCCTACTACGAATTTTAAAATAGAACAATCCATGTCTAGTAAAAAAAGGACTTTTACTAGGACGTTTAATCCAAGCCTGCTTTGGCAATGCTTTCTAAAGAAAGGGATCTTATCGAAAGCATACCCGATTTCAATCAGCGGGTTATTAATAAGTTTGCTAGTGCCAAAGATCGGCGTATGGATTTTCTTTATAAATATTTCACACAGTAAGTTATACGTGCATTTTGTTTTGACTGCTATATTTTTAAAATTTACTGCTTTCTTTATATTTAGTTATTTAAAATAAACTGCTTTGTTTCATATTGATTCAAGGCTTTTATTTTTTCATGCCCGTGGCAGGTTTTAAACATATGTTTTTAATGTACTATGTGAATTACAACCCCTATTTATTTAATACACCAGCCGCCACTGCTCAGTTAGAAATTGAAAGAACAACAGTATTTGTTGTTGTTTAGATTTTGAGTATTTTCATAGTTTTATTGTCCTCGATGATTTTCTTTATTTGCTCTTTTTGTAGTTTTTTTTTTTGTATTCTTCTAATAGCACTTTTAACTTGTTTATTTAGAATTTCCACAACTTATTAGACAAAATTAGACCACGCCCATACCGTTCAGTTCTCCAGACATGTGCCAACTTTTTATATTAATGGCCTTTTATATTCTTTAAAAAACCAAAACAATGTTGCAAAATGGTGAATAAAATATGCTGCTATTCCCGAAGAAAGAATTTTTAAGTTGAAATCCTTAATTTTCATAATATTTAACATTTTTTTTTTCATGATTTTCGACTCATGAAAACTCAATATTGTTAACTTAAAATTTTTCAAATAAATCGTACTTCGTAATACAAATCGAATTTCTGTTCTCTTTTTTTGGTTATTACTAATTTTACTTCTACTAAATTTCCATTATAGGTTGGTGTTTCATATCTTCAACTCACTTTGAAAGATGGCGTAAGAGAGAGTTCCAGTAGAGCATATTTACATCCCATAAGAGACAGACCCAATTTACATCTAACGAAATACACCATTGTCAAAAAAATTGTGATAGGTATGTAAAAAAATGGCACTAAACTAGTTTAAAGTAAAGTATTTAAAAAAAAAGCCAGATTTTAAAAAAAAATTGGGCTATTTTTGACACGTTTGTTAGTTAATGTCGAAATTTACTGAAGCAATTTAGTGCTATCTAAAACGCTTTTCTTTGCATCTACATTATAAAGTCTTGCTTTATTTCTTCTTTCTACGATATATTCGTACAAATCATCTAACTATTTTTTCTAGACCCTATTTCCAAACAAGTTCAAGGTGTAGAACTAGTTAAAAACGGACGATCACACACAATTCGAGCGAAAAAAGAAGTCATCTCTGCAGCCGGAGCTATTAACTCACCACAACTCCTCATGCTGAGTGGAATTGGACCGAAGAAACATCTTCAACAACTCAGTAAGTCTTGTTTTCTTCATTTTACTCACCTACAAAGAAAAAAAAGCACGTTGAAAAAATATATTTTCAAAAATAATACTATAACAAATACGATACAATTAAAAATACGATTAATTTCTTAGATATTCCAGTATTAAGCAATCTAAGGGTCGGCCACAATCTAATGGACCACATCGCCGTTGGCGGAATAACATTTATGATAAATGAACCTATTTCCTTAAAAACGGATCGAATGATCACCAATAAAAACTTGAGGGACTATCTAAACTATCACCAAGGTCCATTGACGATTCCTGGAGGCTGTGAGGTAAGTTTTTTTAAATAATTTTAGTGAATCTTACTAAAAGTGTCAGATACCATTAACTTTAGAGCTTGAGAGAAAAGGGGAACTTACTCTTTAACCTCCGTATATTCGATAGATAAAAAAAAGTTTAGGAGACATAAATTTGGCGACTTATAGCGAGCTACAGATGGCGAAAAAAGTTCATATGAAATTGTAGTATTCCTTTCACATGTTGTTTTCATATCCAGGAGATTTCGCACATTTTGCTGGATACCCTGTATAATGAAACATATAACAAGCAACCGTAAAAAGATTTCTTGATTTTGTTCCGAAAAATGGCCGCCATTTTGTTAATTTTGAAAATTTTTCAGGTTTCAAACTTTTTTCTTGAAGTTAATGACTTATATAACCTGAATAAAAAGAAAAAAGTAAATTAATTTACGGAAAAATAGGGGTACACTTTTTGGGTTATATATAAATATATATATATATATATATATATATATATATATATATATATATATATATATATATATATATATATTCCAGATTCTTGAACCATAGATTATATCATTTTCTTTTTGTTTTGTCTTTTCTTGGGTTTAGGTTCTTTATATAACAAAAAATCAAAAACAATTTGACGTTTTGCCCTTTATTTAAGGTATCTTCAAAAATTCTTTGTTTTTTTTTTATTTATTAATCTTCCTAAAAATATTTTTTATGTAATTAACATTCATACACAAACATATTTACAATTTAAAAAAAAAAACAATAAAAACTATAAAAAACCAGTCAAATTTACACAAAAAAAGTATTTAATTTTACCAGTACATACCTTGACATTTCGTTTATTTATTAATAATGAAATAAAACTTTTACATAGTCTATTTAGGTACTGAGGCTACATTAAATGCGAGTGTGTTTTATTTATTATATTTTACAATGCACCAAAAAAACCGCATACATTTAATTTTATGTTTAAGAGGATATTCAATTTTTGATTTATTAAGAGGATCGAATACTTAATATTTTCTTTAAATTAGGCTGGTGTGTAAATGTGGCTCAAATTTCCTTTATCCGTTCTGTCGTTAAGTGTTTTAATCTTTTTTAATTCCTATCATTTACTTTATCTGCAATTTTTGATAATTCTTTGTTTTAAATTATGGTATTATTATAATCGAAGGTATGTTTTTCATCCTGTGTGTGTTTGTTTAACGCTGTTGAGGCATTTTCGTATATTTATGGCCATTCAATCTGTTTTTTAGCAATTGGCTTGTCATGCCTATATATTTTTTGAGACAATTTGAGGGATCGAATATACTATATACCTATATTTGACTTATTCATGAGAGGAATTTTACTTTTTAAACTGTGAAATGTGAGAAAAAATAAAACACATTTTAAAAAAGCATAATATTATCGTATGTCACAGGTCTCATAATAAATTAAATACACTCATTTACTAATTTAAAAAGTAAAACTCCTCTCATGAATAAGTCAAATATAGTCTATTCGATCCCTTGCTCAAATTGTCCCAAAAAATATATAAGCATGACAAGCCAATTGCTAAAGAACAGATTGAATGGCCATAAATATACGAAAAACGCCTCAACAGCGTTAAACAAACACACACAGGATGAAAAACATACCTTCGATTATAACAATACCATAATTAAAAACAAAGAATTATCAAAAATTGCAGATAAAGGAAATAATAGAAATTAAAAACGATAAAAACACTTAACGACAGAACGGATATAGGAAATTTGAGCCACATTTACACCAGCCTAATTTAAAGAAAAATATTAAGTGTTTGATCCTCTTAATAAGTAAAAAATTGCATATCCCCTTAAACAAAAAATTAAATGTATGCTTTCTTTCGGTCTTTTTGGTCAATTGTAAAAATATAAAAATAAAACACACTCGCATTCCATGTATCCTAAGTACCTAAATAGACAATGTAAAAATTTCATTTCATTATTAATAATTAAACGAAATGTTCAGGTATGTACTGGTAAAATTAAATACTTTTTTGGAAATCTGACTAGTTTTTTAAAGTGTTTGTTTGTATTTTAAAATTGTAAATATGTTTTTGTATGAATGATTTTAATTATATAAAAAATATTTTTAGAAAGATTAATAAATAAAAAAACAAAGATTTTTTGTTAAATAAAGAACCTAAACCCAAGAAAAGATAAAACAAAAAGAAAATGATATAATATATATATATATATATATATATATATATATATATATATATATATATATATATACGTATACTTTTTTATTAAGTTGAAACGAACATTATTGATGATGCATGGGTATTTTCTCGCTGGACCAATTGTATAAAAGACTGTATATTGTTTTAAATTCTAGGTTCTCGTATTTGCTGACTTTGACCATCCAGGAGACCCAGACGGTTACCCAGATATGGAACTACTATACCAAGGAGGATCAATTGTTTCCGACTTGGTACTAAGAAAGGACTTTGGAATTACTGATGAAATTTACGATGCAGTGTTTAAACCGATAGAAAACCAAGATTCCTTTATGGTATATTTTATTATTATTATTATTATTATTATTAAATTTTATTAGAACTAACATTTCCATTAAAAAAAAAATGAATTACGATACCAGAAAAACTGCACAAATTTTTAGGTATTTCCAATGTTGATGAGACCAAAAAGCAAAGGTAGAATAATGCTCAAAGATGCAAACTATAAAACTAAGCCCTATATCTTCCCAAATTACTTCGCAGATCCTAAAGATATGGAAACTCTTATTAAAGGAATTAGACTTATTTTAAATATCACTGCTCAACCAGCTTTACAAGCATTAGGTAATACTAGTAATTAGCTATATATTCTATTAAAAAAACTTTGAAATACTTAATACATATAGTTGTTTAGAGCTAATTTTTGTATTTCTCAAATGATACTAGGATATAAATTTTCTTGGTAAATTTTTAAACACAAAGTTTAACACACAAAAAAATGCCTAGTTATTTAATCTACTGGAAATACTCCATAGAAATTAGATCAAAAATGAGCTGTTGTGTTAACAAAAATGTAACATTGGTTTTTGTGCTGGAATGTGTTCATTTCGGCATCTTATAAAACATATCTCGATGGTAACTCGAAAGACCTGTGCCAAAAAAATGGCGGACCAAAAATGGTCATGAGTTTATCTCTAAAAGTAAAAGTTAAATCGAAAAATATTTTAAACAAAACTTGTTGAGAATTAAAAAACATATCGATTCATATAATATAAGCTATAGGTGGCGCCACTAGTTATCGAGATATATTTTTTTCGACAAAATTTACAGTTTTTGTTTTTTTTTTAAAGACATTTATTAACAAATTACAGATTTGAAATTTAATATAAATATAGGTATTATCATTCTAAAAAAGTATGTCAAACCCGGAATCTGTGAGTTTTTTATTTTCCGAGAAATTCGATGTCAAAGTTGAAAATTCAACCTCAATTTTCTGCTTTCCTAATTATTCCTCAATTCAAATGGAAATTGTTTGTATTGTTTTAGATTTTGAAGATCTATAAAAAAAAAATTTTTTTTTCAATCGTGGGTAGAGAAATTTTGCAAAAAACAATTTTTGCACTAAAAAAGTTGCGATAATTTTTCACCGGATGGAGATAAAATTTTTTTAATGCGTGCATTGGATTTAGATGTATCATTTCCGATCTCAAAAAAAAAATTAATTTTGGATGAAAAAAATGTTTTTTTTTTCAAAAATTCATAATGGCGCGGCAAATGAATATTAAGGGCTCAAATTTGCAGAAGATGCTTTTTAATACTTGTACTTTACCTGTGAATTTTTTGGATCGAAGAAATACATTTCCATACGATCTGTGAACCTTCAAAAATTGGGCCGAATCTAATTGAAAATAGCTGCTGCAGGCCGCTGTCGGCGAGTTGTCATAGTTCAGACGTATTATTCATTGGCGCTTCAAGGAAACTTATGCATCACAAGTAATATTTATAATATTCATGTTGTTTTATTAATTTATATGATAGTAACAATTTGTTTAGTCATATTAATTATTAATTTGTTTATTAACAAGATTTTTTCAAAAAATTATAGAGAAAATTATACAAATATTCAATTATACAGGGTGATTCAAAAATCGATCACGAAACTTAAGGGGGTGATTCTACTTGACAAAATAAGGGTAGAGCTTCATATAATTTTTTTTCAAAATGTCATTCGTTTTCGAGTTACAAGCCGTCCAAGTTCAAGTTTTTATTTTTTGTTTTTTGAATTACTCGCTTACAGGAAAACCGATTTGACTAATATTTGAAAGATAGGCTAAGTCTTCTGCGCTTCATCATTTTAGTAACAATTCACATTGATTGTTTGCCGCTAGAGGGCACTTTACCTACATTGAAAATTGTTTTTTTGTCATAATTTTTTAGTGTTGACAGCTACAGTAGTTTTTGGCATAATTTCTGAAAGACTGATGCCAGGCCTTTAAAAAAGGTGCTCTTTATTTACATCGCTAAACCCAACGGTTTAGACGTAAATCACCCTTAAAAATTAAGTGGTAAATTTACTTTTCTCATTTCATTACCACCAGCTACCAGGTAAATAGCTATCAAAGTATACTAGAGCTGTCAGTTTAACATCAAATAAATTCGCTTTTTAAACTATTTAATTTATAATCTTAAAATAACTAATAATGGCTAATCAGTAAATATTCATATTATGGATTATTGCGATATACATTTAATTGATAAAAATTAATGAAACAGTACTAAACAAACTAAAAAAGATTCTCAAAATGTCCCCCATTTTCTTCAATACATTTCCTAACACTCTTCAAAAAATGTCGCCTAACTCGATGAAAAATTCCTGGTGTTTCTTTAATAATTTGGCACTTTTCGATTATCCTGAAGCGAAGATCCTCGACGTTGATTACTGGAATATCGTACACCAATTGTTTCAAATGACCCCAAAAGAAAAAATCCATAGGATTAAGGTCTGGTGACCTCGCTGCCCATGCCAATGGTCCACTTCGTCCTATCCATCGCTCAGGATACGTTGCATTCAAATACTGTCGGACACGTATACTAAAGTGGGGCGGAGCTCCGTCTTGGAGGATCCACATGTTGGCCCTTACTTCCAATGGCACATCTTCCAGATACAATGGGAGACGATTTTGGATAAAATCTAAGTATACGTCACCAGTTAATGGGCCATCAAAGAAATGAGGACCAATAAGGTAATCTCCTATTATCCCTGCCCACACATTTAGTGAAAATCTACGCTGATGTTTCGTTTCTACCACATTGTTTGGGTTCTCGTAAGCATATGTGTGGATGTTGTGTAGATTTGTTATGCCATCACGAGTGAAACCAGCTTCGTCAGTGAATAATATGACGCCAATTAATCGATTATCGTGTTCATACTTAGCTAGGATCTGATTGCACATTTCCAACCGTCTCGGCCGATCATCGTCATAAAGAGCCTGCACCTTTTTTGAATGAAACGGGTAGAGTTGTTCTTCTCTTAGTATCCTCCATGAACTAGCCTGACAGAGCCGCACTTCATTCCCAATTTTTCTAGTACTAATACCTGGATTATCTTCAATAATTTCAAGCACTCTTTCTTCTTGTTGCACGTTTCTAGCAGTTCTAGGTCTTCCCCTATTTCCATTATAACTTTTAAAGGAACCACATTCCGCAAGCCTCCTGTGCACACTGGAAAATGTTTGAGCATGAGGGATATTTCTTTCCGGATAACTCTCCATATAATATCTTCTTGCCAACTCTGCATTACCATTTGCTTTTCCATAACAAAAATGGATATCACAATATTCGATATTTGAATATTGGTGATTAGCCATTATTAGTTATTTTAAGATTATAAATTAAATAGTTTAAAAAGCGAATTTATTTGATGTTAAACTGACAGCTCTAGCATACTTTGATAGCTATTTACCTGGTAGCTGGTGGTAATGAAATGAGAAAAGTAAATTTACCACTTAATTTTTAAGGGTGATTTACGTCTAAACCGTTGGGTTTAGCGATGTAAATAAAGAGCACCTTTTTTAAAGGCCTGGCATCAGTCTTTCAGAAATTATGCCAAAAACTACTGTAGCTGTCAACACTAAAAAATTATGACAAAAAAACAATTTTCAATGTAGGTAAAGTGCCCTCTAGCGGCAAACAATCAATGTGAATTGTTACTAAAATGATGAAGCGCAGAAGACTTAGCCTATCTTTCAAATATTAGTCAAATCGGTTTTCCTGTAAGCGAGTAATTCAAAAAACAAAAAATAAAAACTTGAACTTGGACGGCTTGTAACTCGAAAACGAATGACATTTTGAAAAAAAATTATATGAAGCTCTACCCTTATTTTGTCAAGTAGAATCACCCCCTTAAGTTTCGTGATCGATTTTTGAATCACCCTGTATATTACATATTCTACGTAATTTTAATGTGTTATTAAATATTTATATGAGGTATAATCTATTATTATTATATATTTATGTGATTTGGTTATAGAAATTTTTGTAAAAACTTCATTAATAAACCATTAGGTTATAATAATATAAAGGAAAAAAATAATATAATATGTAATATATAATTGAGTATTTGTATGATTTTCTCTACAATTCTTTAGTAAAAATTTTGATAATAAACTGTTAGATGATAATAATAATATAAAGGAAAAAGAAACAGTAGAATATGTAATATATAATTGAATATTTGTATGATTTTCTCAATAATTTTTTGTAAAAATTTTGTTAATAAACAAATTAATAATTAATATGACTAAACAAATTGTTACTATCATATAAGTTAATAAAACAACATCAATATTATAAACATTACTTGTGATGCATAAGTTTCCTTGAAGCGCTAGTGAATAATGCGCTTGAACTATGGCAACCCACCGACAGTGACCTGCAACAGCTATGTTCGATTAGATTCGGTCCAATTTTCAAAGGTTCACAGAACGTATGGAAGTGTATTTCTTGGATCCAAAAAATTCACAGGTAAAGTACAAGTATTAAAAAGCATCTTCTGCAAATTTGAGCCATTAATATTCATTTGCCACGCCATTTGACATCGAATTTCTCGGAAAATAAAAAAATTCACAGATTCCGAGTTTGACATACTTTTTTAGAATGATAGTACCGCCATTTTTCAGAGTTGTCATCGAGATATGTTTTATATTATGCCGAAATGAACACATTCCAACAAAAAAGCAATGTTACATTTTTGTTACTGACGAAAGTCTATTTTCCATAGAGTAAAAGTATATTTTACGTTTTTTTAGGAGCAAAATTACACGACATTCCCATACCTCAATGCGCAGATAACCCTTTTGCTAGTGATGCTTACTTTGAATGTATGGCCAAGCACTTTACATTCACCATCTATCACCAAAGCGGTACCTGCAAGATGGGACCTTCCAAAGATCGTAAAGCCGTTGTAGATCCGAGATTAAGAGTGTATGGAATTAAAGGATTAAGGGTAAGTACGTTATAGAAAAACTCCTAGCGCGATCACAGTCTACCTACCATCTTTAACGATAACTTTCGCACAGGAACCTACATATTAAAATACGGTTTCTTAAATAATAATAATAAAAATAATCATCTTTTAGGTTATTGATGCCTCCGTAATTCCAGAAATTCCTGCAGCCCATACGAACGCACCCACTTTCCTGATAGCAGAGAAAGGTTCCGACATGATAAAAGAAGACTGGGGTTTTGGTACCACCAACTTAGTTTAATTTAAAGACTGTTCACTGTGATATTATTTATTAGTAAAATAGATTTATAAATAAAAATATTCCAAATTGGTTTTACATTCAAAAGAATTATTGCAGTTAATCTAACTATTTCAAATCAATTAGAATAGTTTCAATATTTATTTCCAAAACAGTACATTGTGTTTGTTCATTGTTAAGACTAACGTGATGGCAAATAATTTATTTAATGTTCAGGGAATGATAAGTAAATACTTACACAATATAAGTGTGCACATGTATTTACCATTCGGTCAATGTTAAGTAAATATATACATAATGAATCATTAAATTTTAATAAAAAGGATACTTTACAATAAAAACTGTTTACTGGTAGTAGAAAACATAGTAAATTAGCACCAGAAATATTTAATTCTCGCTAATTATCAATTTAGGTAGAATGAATAATGTATAACTGCAGGGGTATATGAAGTTTTGTTTGTATAGAATAAGTAGTAGATGTTAAGAAGTAGCTTAGTAAAATATTAAGTTATAAATAATTTTTAAATAAAAATAAATACATTGGAAAATTTTGTATTTGTTATCTGACACAAAAAAAAACACTTAAAAATCATAATAAGAATAATAATAATAATAAAATTCTGTCTGGCCGGCAGTGTGCTGCAGCCAGCAGTATACTTGTCGCTACTGTAATGCGTAGACAGTACAGCCATCAACGCCAGCTATCCGCTGACCTTTAACCATATCCTTTCTTTACCTTTTAAACATCCCTCTGCCCTGACCCACCTACACTCAATTCCTACATAATTCCTTAGGAACCACTTTCTTTCAGCTTTCCGACTGGACCCGGCAACGAATAGATCCAGGGTTTCCCTCAACCAATCGTAGGAGGCGATTAAATGGGGAGAACTTTTAAAATGAAATGTCGACTGCAAAACATAATGTACCCCAGGTGGGTAGGACCCATGGTCCACAATCCCACACCGCAGAAGCGGGCTGCTCCACGGATTCTGGGGGGAGCAACATTTCGACATCGCAAACTTCAAGTGGCAGGGTGTTGAGGAGGCGAACCCCTGTCGCACAAGAAGCTACAGCCCAACAACAACATGAGAGCCAAACAACAACGAGAGCTCCACCCTCCGAAGGTGCTGCGCAGGAACCTCAGCCAGCGCTCACTCAGGCGGGACTTCCGAGACAGCGCATGAAATGGACAACATCCATGAATGAAACAGTAATGCGCATTTTTTATAGGGTGACTGAACTAGGACGAGAAACGATCGGCTATAGACAACAACTTCATGCCGAATTTTGTAGAGAATATCCACACCTACAAGTGTCACAACAGAGAATAGCAGACCAATACAGAGCTATTCTCCGAAACAAACTAATCTCAGAAGCGCGACTTAACATCATCAAAGCGGAAATAGAACGAGAGATAAGAAGCACCGATGATAACAATGAACAAACCGCAGAACCTGCGCCACAGCCAGACCCAGAGACTCAAGAACAACCAAACAACAGCATGAGAGTTGACATAACTGTGGACAGGCAACAACAACTACATCAACACGAGGATCAGATAACTCCAAGAGCTCTACCCGCCGAAGATGTTGTGCGGGAACCCCAACCAACTCTTACTCAAGCGGGACGACCAAGACAGCGCATGAAATGGACTGTGTCCATGAACGAGACAATAATGCGCATATTTTATAGGGTGACTCAACTAGGACGAGAGATGATCGGCTACAGACAACAACTACATGCCGAATTTTGCAGAGAGTACCCACACATGCAAGTGTCCCAGCAGAGAATAGCTGACCAGTATAGAGTTATTCTCCGAAACAGCCTAATTTCTGAAGCTCGGCTTAATAGCATCAAAGAGGAAATTGAACGTGAGATCAGAGGCACTGACAATAACAACAATCCGATTGCTGAACCTGAGCCACAACCGGAACCTGAGGTCCAAGAACAACAGGACCAGCTGAATGACGAAACTCAACAGGACAACACTGAACTCTTTTATCAAAAACTGTCAACGGAAATGAGTGCTGCGGTGTTGGAGTATGATGGAAGCAATCCGTTAAGAAGACCGGCACTGCCAAAAATTAATTCATCCAAAAAACTGGGTGCCATGTTAGACATCATGAACAATCGGATTTTACCAGCTTATGTTTCAGATGCCTACACTCTGGAGTCCTTACATATGACCATCTACTGTGCCGCGACTGCTATAGCTAGAGCTCTAGAAATTAAAGTTACAACAGAGCGTCGACCAGCAAGAACAGAACCCAACACACCACCATGGGAAAGACGTCTAAATAAGAAAATTGAAAATCTTCGAATAGATATAGGACAGCTGACGGAGTACATCAGGGGCACAAGGACTATTCGACTGCAAAGGCGAGTTGAAGAAATCATGAATCGTGTCCGATATCATTCGCAACAAGATCCAGCCAATGTTACTGCTCAGCAATGCCTTGATTCGCTGAAACAGAAGCTCTCTGTTATTGCAGGACGGCTAAAGAGGTACAAGACCAGCAATAACCGAAAACGAGACAATGCGCTCTTCCAACGATCAGAAAAGACTTTCTACCGTAAGCTAAACTCTCCACCTAATATAGCAGATAATAGATATCCCAATAGAGAGCAGGTAGAAGAGTTTTGGGGAAACCAACTTTCCACACCAGCCGATTGTAACATCGCAGCTGGCTGGATCAATGAAGAACACCAAATCTGCCAAGATTACAGCCAGATGCAGTTTGAGCCATTTACCACCGAAGAAATTTCAAGAATAATCAAGGAATCCCATAATTGGAAAGCTCCAGGTCTCGACGGGATCCAGAACTACTGGCTCAAAAAGTTATGGTGTATGCACCATCGGCTGGCTGATCTTATTAATGATGTTTTTCTTAACCCAGCAAAAATGCCATTGTTCTTGACCGAAGGTATTACGTACCTCCTACCAAAGGACCAACATAACACACATGACCCAGCTAAGTATAGGCCGATCACCTGCCTACCCACACTGTATAAGGTGATCACCTCCTGCTTGATCCAACGCATCTATGCACACTGTGAGCAAAATAACATCATTACAACTCAACAGAAAGGATGCACGAGGGGAGCAATGGGATGCAAGGAACAATTGATTATTGACTCTGTCATATGTAACCAAGCCTGTACCAACCGCAGAAACCTCTTTGCTGCCTACGTGGATTATAAGAAGGCCTTCGACTCGGTGCCACATGAGTGGCTCAAAACTATATTGAGAATGTACAGGGTCGATAATAATTTTGTTTCCTTTTTAGAACGCATCATGTCAACCTGGAGAGCTAGGATCCAATTGCAAGTGCCATCCAGCGACACCATCGAAACTAACACTATTCCGATACGAAGACGAATATTTCAAGGCGATTCACTTAGCCCATTGTGGTTCTGCCTTGCAATGAACCCACTATCACGCCGTTTGAACTCCACCAGATACGGCTTTAGTGTTAGAAATAACAACGAAGAGGTAGTCAGAGTGAATCATCTTCTATACATGGATGATCTTAAACTGATGGCTGCTACCAGAAACCAGCTGGAACAAATGCTTAAAATTGTAGAGGAGTTCTCCGGGGATATCGGAATGCAATTTGGACTTGATAAGTGCCGTATTTTGAACATCGTTAAAGGGAAGATACAACCGGGGGCTTTTGAAATGCAGAACGGTGAAACTATAGCTGCAATGGAGGCAGACCAAACATACAAATATCTAGGTATGAAACAGGCTAAAAGAATTGACCATGGCACTATGAAAGCTGAATTGACAACCGAATTTGTCAGGAGGGTAAGGCGGGTACTACGAACTAATTTAAATAGTAGAAATTTGTTTAAGGCGCTCAACACGTATGCTTGCTCAGCGCTGAGCTACTCCTTTGGAATTGTAAAATGGAGCAGGACGGACATCCAAAACCTGCAAAGAAAAATAAGGACACTCCTAACAAAAGCACAAAAACATCATCCTCGGAGTGCCATTGAACGTACAATGCTTCCAAGACATCAAGGAGGAAGAGGATTGGTGGATATTGGTAAACAGCTCGATCAACAAATAATAAACTTACGTTCATATTTCCACAGGTTAGCGGACTCTTCCACACTACATCGAGCAATATGCGAGGCAGACGATTCAACGCCGCTACAGTTGAGGGAACAAGATATTACTTCTCACCACCAAACAGACCAAGAGAAGTTACAAACCTGGCTACGGAAGCCACTTCATGGACGGCATCCAAATGAGGTCAATCAGGACAATGTCGACAACTCAGCGTCGAACTACTGGTTGATTTCAGGACAGATGTTTCCAGAAACGGAGGGCTTCTTGTTGGCTATCCAAGACCAGGTTATTCCGACGAAGAACTATCGGAAGTTCATCATTAGAGATCCCTCAATAGAGAATGACCAGTGCAGATATGGCTGTCGAACATCGGAGACAGTTTCTCAGTGAGAAACATGGCCAAGGTAAATTGAGATTATACTTTTGAAAAAGCCCACTACGTTGGGCGAAACGTCAAGCACAGAATAGTAGTATTAATTTTTGAAACCTAATCCAAAGAAGTTACCATACATTTATATAGAAAGATGGTTTAAGAAAAATTTTTAGAAAATTAAATATATATATATATATATATATATATATATATATATATATATAGAGGTTTATAGAGGTTGCTTATAATTCTCCGTTTTGTTATAACAGAATGATTAGAACTATGATTCAGATATTGTCCAGTTTGTGTTGGCTTTCTGTATACTGGAATTTTAATAGTTTCGTTTGAACAGTTCACCATGACATATAGGAAGGGCAATTGATCATTTACCTCTTTTTTTGCCATAGTAAACTTAATCGTAGGTCGAATGGTATTTAGATGTATCAAGAAATCATTCAGTTCTTGATCGTCGCCCTTCCATACGATGAAAGTATCATCGACATATCTCAATCAGACTTTCGGTTTTACTGTTGCCATTTCTATGGCATGAGTTTCGAACCATTCCATATTGGCAACGACCGAAGAGAGTGAAGAACCCATCGGAAGTCCGTCATCCTGAGAGTAGAACTTGTCCTTTACTTGAAAGTAAGCACTACGCAAGCAACACGCCAAAAGGTCCATCACCCCGTCCAGTGGTTACGTGGTTCGATCTGATAACGTAGTATTATTTGAAAATCTAGTTTTGATTATGTCTAGTGATTCCCCTAATGATACATTAGTATACAGGCTTTCCACATCAAAGCTTATTAGTCTGTCGTTTGGCTCTAGATTGATGCTACTAATAATGTTCACGAAATGTGTAGAATTTTTAACATATGTGGTACCTTTACCTTCTAAAGGTTGTATGATTTAAAAAAAAACTTCGCCAGTGCCTTTGTTGGGGATCTTCTAGAGCTGGTTATTGGCCTGAATGGTATGTTCATTTTATGAATTTTTGGTAGTCGGTCGAGAAATGGTGGCTTAATGTAGTGTCTAATCTGAATATTTCTAGACCTTCTGTTCAAAATAAGGAAATAGAATTTACTAAAAAGTTCCACACCTTCTTTCATCAACAGTAAAATTAATTAAATAAATTATAAACTCGTAGAAAATAAATCTAAAACAGTAGAAACTAGAAACACAAACTAATACTATGAAGTATATACTGCTATAAAGTCAGTCACAATATATAAATTTTTTAGCTGCTGTAAGTTTAAATATTTTATAAACCAAATAATCTGATTAGAAGTTTATGACATTTAGGTAGTTTAAGGTAAAGTTTATCTTTTTTTTGTGATCTTAGACGTTACATTGTAGCTATTAAGTCGTTCGTGAATTTTTTTCTCAAGTTGTTTTAAAAATTATAATAAATATATTTTTTTGCTTAAATCATGATTTTTATTGAAAAAAAAATCAAGTGATTTAAACCGTTATTTTAATCATGATTTGAATGACTTGATTAAGATCAAACCAATGCTGTTACAAGCCCTGTGAATTTTTGGACCTGGTTCGTTATAGCTCCACTGAAAAAACTATTAGGTGATCAAAACGCATATTAAGAAAAAACTAAAGTTGGACTGGCAGAAAATATTCGTTTTTTCTAATTGCCCGAAGAAAAAAACTTATTAAAATAATTCCTTATATTTAATAAGTCTACTGAAAAAAAAATCTTTGCAATTATCAACAACTATATTGAAAATCTCGATAAGAATTCAAAATATGACAAAAATTTGAACTATTAATAAGCACCCAAAGCTGCTAATGGATATTCACATTAATTTCTAATAGGTACATCAAACGCAACAACTAAAAATGAATATTTACCACCTCTTTAACAGCTAATGGCTTGTCATTTAAGACATACAACTTTCTAAAAAGTTATTAGGAATAACTCTAATCTTATAAAAGTAGTGTGAACCCAGAACACCAGAAGTACTTTGTTCTAAGCAAAATGAGGCAATTCGTAAGTAACCAAACATTAAAAATATTTTTTCAAATTTTATAGCTTTAAAATATTACTTTTAGTTATTACGTAAAAAGTATTTTTTAAAATGTACTTGTGTTTAATATTTATAGTATCTTCTCTTGTTTGATCATTTCTTTTCTGTCATTTAGATTATTTTATCCATTTTGGTCACCTTTGCCCTGGCTATGCCACAGATAGTGGTCAAACCAGTAGCAGCACACAAAAATTATGTACCCAACGAATATGAAAAGCAACAGAATATTGCTGCGAGGTAAGAAGCAAAGATGCTATACGAATTATCTCACTTATTTTTAATTAAACTGAAAGGCGCACAAGATATTTACACAGAAATATCAACTGACTTATTTTTGTTTAGGTATCAATTCTCCTCCGACATTGACGATCATATCAGCGATTTAACCCATCAAAGAAGTGAAGAAAGAAATGGTCTGGCACTGAAAGGAATGTACTCATACAGCGATGGTTATTACAAGAGGACAGTTCACTATGTAGCTGATGAAAATGGATATAGGATTACAGGGTAAACATTTTTTACTTTTCATGATCCCTTATCGCAATAAATTTACTAATATATATATATATATATATATATATATATATATATATATATATATATATATATATATATATATATATATTATATTTTCTTGATTCTTGAACCATAGATTATATCCTTTTTTTTTCTTTATTTTGTCTTTTTTTTGGTTTAAGTTCTCTATTTAACAAAAATGCAAACAATTGACGTATCGCCCTTTATTTAAGGCATTTTCAAAATTTTTGGTTCATTTTCTTTCCTGAAAATATTTTTATATAATTAACACATTCACACAAGAAATATATCTACAATTTTAAAAAACAAACAAAACGCTTTAAAACAGTATTTAATTTTTTTTTAAATGTTTAATTTTACCGGTACACACCTTGACATTTTGTTTAATTGTAATAATGAAATTCAATCTTTACATCGTCTATGTAGGATATATGAAATGCGAACGGGTTTTATTTTTTTTATATATTTTTTATATTTTACAATGCACAAAGGAAAACAAAAAAAAAACGTATATATTTACTTTTATGTTTAAGAGGATATTCAATTCTTGATTCTTATTATGTTTAAATTAGGCTGGTGTAAATGTGGCTCAAATTTCCCATATCTGTTCTGTCGTTAACAGTGTTTTTATCTTTTTTATTTCAATCATTTTCTTTACCTGCAATTTTTGGTAAATCTTATATTTGCTTTTTATTATGGCACTGTTATTATCAAAAGTGTGTTTTTCGTCCTGTGTGTGTTTGTTTAACGCTGTTAAGGCATTTTTTGTATATTTATGGCAATTT
Source organism: Diaprepes abbreviatus (assembly GCA_034092305.1). Lineage (NCBI taxonomy): Eukaryota > Metazoa > Arthropoda > Insecta > Coleoptera > Curculionidae > Diaprepes > Diaprepes abbreviatus. Next base: position 986,215 of record JASJET010000322.1, on the reverse strand, counting down.
CAATATGTTCTGTAGCAAGAACAGGTCATAAATATACGAAAAACGTAGCGTTTAACAAACACACACAGGACCAAAAACTTACTTTTGATTATAAAAGTACCATAATAAAAAAAGAGATATGAATTACCAAAAATTGCAGATAAAGGAAATGATTGAAATTAAAAAAGATAAAAACACTGTTAACGACACAACAGATATGGGAAATTTGAGCGACATTTACACCAACCTAATTTAAACAAAATATTAAGTATTCTATCCTGTTAATAAGAATCAAAAATTGAATATGCTCTTAAACATAAAAGTAAATGTATACGTTTTTTTTGTGCATTGTGAAATATAAAAAATATATAAAAAATAAAACACACTCGCATTTTATGTATCCTAAATAAACGTTGTGAAGATTGAATTTCATTATTAATAGAGTAACAAAATGTCAAGGTGTGTACCGGTAAAATTAAATATTTAAAAAAAATTTAAATACTGTTTTAAAGTGTTTTGTTTGTTTTTTAAAATTGTAGATATGTTTCTTGTGTGAATGTTTTAATTATATAAAAATATTTTTAGAAAGGAAAATAAACCAAAAATTTTAAAAATGCTTTAAAGAAAGGGCGAAAAGTCAATTGTTTGCATTTTTTGTTAAACAAAGACCCTAAATCCAAGAAAAGACAAAATGACGTTTTGTTCTACATAGTGATCTTTTTCAAAGTTATGGTGTATTTATCCGCAAAAGTATTTTTTTTTCGTTAAAAAGGCCATATTTTGATCAAAAATGCACTTAAAACAAAATTTAAAAAAAAGCGTTTTCGAAAAAACCCAAAAAGCTCTCCGATCAGAATTTTTCTACAAGTATTGCCCGCGAAACTGCATTTATATTAGTAAAACCCAGAAAAAAAGTTTTTTTTTCACCTTTTTATTGTCAAATAAAATTTTTGAAAAATTAAAAATGCATTGGTAGCATTTTTCGTAAATGTATACATACTGACTGTGAAGATAAATTTATAACCTGCTCTCTTACATCTACATATTCTAATACTGCTATCACCTAAACAGTAAACAAGCATTTTCTTGCTGTGACTAAATTAATATTGTCCTTTTTTTTTAGAATGGAAGCTGTACCATTAGATGGACCCCACGTCGACCTCACTGGTACAGCCTCGGTCGCAGCGGCCGCTCACGGATCCCACTACGCCTACAGAGTACAGAGCGTACCTGTAGAAGGCCCCGTTGCGAAAGTTAGAGAAATTGAATAAATATTTTTTTAAAATTATATGTATTAATGTGCTTTGTATATAAAATAAATTTCATTAAATCTATTTGCTCGTATCATATTTTCTTATTTTCAAGAATTTTATTGACAAGATGGTGAAGGAAACTTTAATACAATAAAATAAGCTGGTTATTCATAGTCAGTGGGTTCTAATGTATCTAGTTATCTACGGCATTTAGAAACGTCAAATAATTCATTCAATCTGTCAGTTTAGTCTGCAAAGCCTGTTGCTATAATAGCGGCATTATTTTTTGTAACTGTGAAACTTCATTTATTGAATTGAATTATTTGAATATTGTTTTGTCAAAATGAAGATTTATCCAAAGGAAGAGCGTATTGATGTGATTTTTATTCTTGGAGAATATCATTAAAATTGTTTGTTGGCTTCTCGAGTCTATGCTCAAAGGTTTCCTGAAAGAAACCATCCTAAACCAGCCGTTTTTGTGAGACTATTAAGCCAGTTTCGGGAAAGTGGAAGTGTCAGTTATAAAAAACCTGTCACTGAGGATGAAGAAAATGTTTTTACTGTACGTGGTTCAGTGATCGAAAATCCCAATATTAGTCAGAATCATATATCTAAAAATACTAACATTAGCCAAGCAAGTGTTTCAAGGATTCTTAACAAATACAGATTTCATTTTTATAAAATCCAGCTTTGTCGAGAGCTTCGCGGAAATGATTTTGTCAACCAAACTGAATTATGCTTATGAGTGTTAGATAAAGTGGCAGAAAATTAACACTTTTTTGATAATGTGTTGTTTAGTGATGAATGTACTTTTCATCACAAGGGTTTCGTGAATAGACACAACTTCCATTATTATTCTGATTCAAATCCGCTTGAATACAGAGTTATGAGAAACCAGAATAGACGGTCGGTTAATGTGTGGGGAGGGATACTGGGTTCATACTTAATTGGACCCTACTTTTTTGAAGGACCTTTAAATGGTTTGATGTTTCGCGATTTTCTTTTACACCAACTTTCAGTGTTATTAGAAGATGTCCTTTTAAATATTAGCACAACTATGTGGCTTCAACTGGATGGAGCTCCGCTTCATTATCATCGCGAGATTCGATAATTTTTAAATGTCAACTTTCCAGACAGATGGATTGGGAGAGACGAATTGCAAAATTGGCCCCCGAGATCTTCAGACTCCGCCAGATTTCTTTTAATGGGGAAACATAAAAGAAATTGTTGACAATGCGCCCCCGATAACGCCACAAGATATGAAAATACGCTTACGAGACGCTTTTCAAACTGTAACCCCGCAAATGTTGTCTAAAGTTAACAATGGTTTCGAAAAAAGAATATGTAAGTGTTTGGAAATGGTGGTCGACATTTCGAACATCTACTATAAATATTTTGCTTCTGTTTTGTGCTATCGTCAATATGTTATTCCATTATTGCTGTTATAGCCTGTTGGACGACTATAAATCGCGTTCCGAGTTTCTGAACATTTGTAAAGATATTCCTGATTATTATACTTATAGTTGTAAATTGCCTGTCATTTCCAAATACCATAGGCAACTAGATATATTAGAATATCTATTCAAAACACACAAAATGGTGCAGAAAACGATTATTTGGCATATTCTGTGAAAAAGCGAAGACTTAGCTATTGAACACCTTTATACCATTCGATGGGTATTTAAAAGGCACATTTTCTGGTAATTTCGCTAGCACACTTCTAAACGGGAGGCAAAATTTTTGAGAACTGTCGGCACGTGTTGTCCATGATCGCAGCCATTTTTTCTCGGATATTTTGATTAAAATGGATCTACAGAGGTAGGCTTGTTGCTGTATACCTTTGATTTAAGGTAGCTCCACAAGAAAAAATCCATTGGTATCAAATCGGGGCTACGCGAAGGCCAGTTAATGTCACCTAATCTGGATATCAATTTTCCAAGAAAATGTTCACCAACAACCGCTATAGATAAGTTATAAGTGTGGGACGTTGCTCCATCCCTCTGGAAATATGTGTTTCGATTAAAACAAACAACATCTTCCAAAGCTGCTATGAAAAAGTTGTTAATCATCTCCAAGGATCACTTTGATCTTCGAAAAAGTCATCCACGCATAGACATTGCAGTCCAAACAATGTGACTTTTGATAAATAAAATGGCCTCTGATGTTTATGTTTTGGATTCGCTGGACTCCAATAACGGCAGTTTTGCTCCTTAACGTGGTCATTAAGGTGAAAATGTGTATCATCCGAGAATAAAATGTGGTTGAAAGATGAAATTATTATGCGATGTAGGGAACTTTTTACGAAGATTAAGGACACTTGCTCCTTTGCGAACGGAGAGAGCGAAAATGGCTCCATCTGAATGGCGTACGCCTTCCAAATTTTCCTTGCTTCTTGATGACAGAATTAAAATTTTACAGATAATGCTAATCACGTGACTACTATTTTTTTGTTTTATTTTCATCTCGATCGAAGCAGAAATTTGAAATCGAACGATAAACACGAATTTTTTTATTTTACAAAAAAAATACCATTTTTTTTATTTATTAACAATTTTTTTGTTTATAACAAATTTCGAGAATCCATCGATATTCCCAATCAAGTGGTCAAAATACATATAAAAAAGTTTGGTGGAGCTTTTTCAGTTACGAAAACCCACTGGGTTCCCACTAGGATAGAAGAAGAAGGAGTAGATCCAAAAATAAAACCACTTCTTTCGAGTTTAAATACGATCTTAATGTAAAAGGGACATCACAAAATATACATTATCAAACAGAAGTGGCGCAATACTTTCAAAAGATTAATTGATTCGTATTGATTAACCAAAGAGATTTCTTACACAAAAAATACAATTCAGTGAACGCAATTCACATGTTATCTCAAAACCACAGCTTAGATGAAAACTTCAAAATAATACATATTGAAAATAAAAGCAAAAAGTTCAATTTAAGAATACAGGCAACATTTTGAATGAGCAATTAGCTGTTAATAATTCACCTAAATTTATTTAATAATACGAATTGCTCTGGTTTTTCCTTATTACGGTACAACCATTAAAATTGGTAAACCTTGATTTTTAAATAGGTATCTGAACACATTCAAGAATATTTATTTCTTAACTTTGTTTGCCGTTGCCAACTGGATATCTGACGCAGTAGCAGTACAGGGTGAGTCAACGATTGGATGAAGTAGGTTTGTGCCTTTTCGGTGAAATTTACAAAGAAACTATATTTATTGTTTGATACAGTTTATTTTTACGCAGATTTTAAAAATATTTAGGACTCTACAGGATGAGCCAAAAACTAGGACAGCATAAAGTTGAATTTTTTTAAATAGAACACCCTATATACGAATCGTATTTTCGATTTAGCTTATAATTTTAAATCTTTTTTATTAAGGGTTTACTATAACAAAACTTTATAGTTTCTGAGATAATTAAGTTTAAAGAAAAAAAGTCACATTTTCAAGCATCAATTCAATCCTAAATAACGTTTTCAATTTTGTGACAAATATATTCAAATTTGGAATTTCGCAAGGCCAAGGACAAGTTAACATAATTTTTACCTAATATTTGCAATAAAAGCTACAGGGTGTTGAACACATCGGCTCAAATTTGAACAAGTTTAAATGAATAAATATCTTTTTTTTTAAATGGTACCCCCTCTATATTTTCATGTTATTTAATAGAGTAATAAAAACCCTAAAAGTTTTGTTCAATATATCCTATACCTATTTATAATAGTTTTTGAGATATTTCAGTTTTTCTTATTTTCCATGCTTTTTTACAGAAATAGTCTTCATTATCATAGTAGCCATGTAAAATAATAAAAAGAAACTACAGAAACAAACAGAATGTGGTTAAATATGATGAAATACATTATTCGTTATATTACAACGGCAATAGTTTAATTAAACATAATGTGAAAAAATTAACACAACAATAACGACGAGGCAAATACATATTTACTTTTATACTAAATTGAAACAAAAAAATTACCTATTAAATACTGAGATTAATTATTTCTTTTTAATAAGTGTTCGAATAAACGACCCTCTTGTGCAATGCACAAATTTAGTCTTTTTTGCAGATTTTCTCGGACCCTGGACAAAATTAGTGGCGTTATTGTTCTACAGGTATCGCTAATCCTGTTTCGCATATCTTCCACTGTTGTTGGTGGATTAACATACACCTTATTTTTAATATAACCCCATAGGAAGAAATCTAATGAGGTGATGTCGCAAGACCTTGGTGGCCACTCAATGAAACCCCCACGTCCAATCCATTTTTGCGGATATCGTTGGTCCAAAAACGCACGAACTTCACGATGGTAATGCGGAGGCGCACCATCGTGCTGGAACCACATACTGTCGAGCTCATCCCTATCGAGACCTTGAAGCAGTTGGGGTAGTTCTTCTTGTAGAAAGTTCAGGTAACTATGGCCATTTAGTGGTTCATTAAAAAAGTGGGGTCCAATAATTCGATTATGATGAATACCACACCAAACATTTAATGACCAGTGGTTTTGATGTTGCACCTCTCTAATCCAAATTGGGTTTTCTGTGGCATAATAATGTATGTTGCGTCTATTTACGGCACCGTTACTTCTAAAAGTAGCTTCATCACTAAACATTACCTTGCATAATAAATTTGGATTTAATTGAATCTCCGCATTTATTGTACGACAAAAGTTTACACGACTTTCAAAATCCTGTCCATGCAATTCTTGGTGTAATTCCATGTGATATGGATGATACCTATATTTCTTGGTAGTACGATTAGCGGTGGATTGTGATGTTTCACATAATGCTGCTAACTGACGGCTACCAATATAAGGATTTTCCTGAACATTTAACAATACTTGTAGTTGTTTTTCTTCATTAGTTACTGGTTTGTTGATCACTTTACGTTTTGGATAATCAACAGTACCAGAAGAATCAAATCTTTGCATTAAGTTTTGAAAAGTATGGTTATTAGGCTGGCGTCGATCAGGATACTTCATTTTGTAAATTTTTTACGCAAGAAGGCAATTTTTTGAGCCTCTCCTATTGTATAAATCATATCTATTAACTCATTCTTTGGAAAATTCATTTTACAATATAAGATGAATGCAAAAAAAACCAAACTACACTACATAAAAACCAAAAAAAGCGATTGCGGTTACAAATTTGACACACAGAAAAATGTTCTTTTACATTGTTTTTGCCATGGCTACTATGATAATGAAGACTATTTCTGTAAAAAAGTATGGAAAATTATAAAAACTGAAATATCTCAAGAACTATTATAAATAGGTATAGGATATATTGAACAAAACTTTTAGGGTTTTTATTACTCTATTAAATAACATGAAAATATACAGGGTGTACCATTTAAAAAAAAAGATATTTATTCATTTAAACTTGTTCAAATTTGAGCCGATGTGTTCAACACCCTGTAGCTTTTATTGCAGATATTAGGTAAAAATTATGTTAACTTGTTCTTGGCCTTGCTAAATTCCAAATTTGAATATATTTGTCACAAAATTGAAAACGTTATTTAGGATTGAATTGATGCTTGAAAATGTGCCTTTTTTTCTTTAAACTTAATTATCTCAGAAACTATAAAGTTTTGTTATAGTAAACCCTTAATAAAAAAGATTTAGAATTATAAGCTAAATCGAAAATACGATTCGTATATAGGGTGTTCTATTTAAAAAAATACAACTTTATGCTGTCCTAGTTTTTTGGCTCACCCTGTAGAGTCCTAAATATTTTTAAAATCTGCGTAAAAATAAACTGTATCCAACAATAAATATAGTTTCTTTGTTAATTTCACCGAAAAGGCACAAACCTACTTCATCCAATCGTTGACTCACCCTGTACATACAAAAAAACGTATCTTGTCAATTTAAAATATAATTTTAAACAAAAAACGAAGATCTGAAACAGTTTGGTTTCGTTTCATATTATATATTTAAAAATACATTTTAATCTAAAGGTTCTTCGCAAGAGATAATTAATTTGACTAATTGCAAAAAATTATAAATGCTAGAAATTAGCAAAAAATTTTAAATATTCTTACACTTTCATTCACTAAATTTGAAACTAATAACCAAACACTTATACTTTCTAAACAAAACTTCAAATTAACATACCAAGCTAACCCATTAAACTCCCATTATCTCGAAAGCTACCAGACTTAAAAAATCACTTTGCGAAGTGAGCTCGTAAACTTATGAGTTCGATTCCTTAGTTAGATCAAAATGGTTTATAGACTAGCGTCGTTGTGTTCTATTCTTCTTTTCGGAAGTTTAGTGTCTACGCAAAATTTTAATATTAGAGTAAGTATTGTTCCGATTTTTTCTTCTTAAAATCACTCACTGAATTCGATTAAAAAAGCAACAATTTTCACTACTAACACTTTTCCATTCATATTAAACTAAAACCAACTACTCACATCCTATCTCTATTTATATACTTATAGAATATAAGAAAATATAACTCCAGAATTACACTAGAAACATGACTCATCGATATAATATTTCTTTCGGGATATTATGTTTCTACAAGAATGCGACCGAATACCCGTAGTCTTTCACTACAGAATGTATGAATTTTAGAGTCACAATAAAAACTACCACTTGATTTTACCACTGACATAATCTGATTATTGTTACTTTTTATTTGTTCTTTTAGCATGCCACACTACAAGATATGATAGACTACACCTCACAATTCCATAAACAGCATAACGCAGCTTTTCAGCAACCCGCGGTAGACCCAATAGAAACGGGAAAACTTGAAGATGACCCTTTCGTACGTAATCTGTTTCAAGAATTTTTAGTTCAATATCAACAGCTTGCCAAGGAACAAACAACAACTGAGGTAAACGTTTCAATAATACGATAATAATATCTTGATGTACTAAAAAAATATTTTCCATCCCTTTCAGGCCCCAATTACAACCACAACGCCTCCACCACTTCTTTTCCCGAACTTTCCTGAAACTACTCCGACCTCCCAAAAACGTCGCATTTCATCCAAAAGAAAAATGAACGCTCCGCATACTGCACAATCTCCTCTGACCAGTACCGCTACTTCTACACTTCTGGATCGTGTTAATTCTCTCCACCAAGAATCTACTGAGTCCACTGAAAGTACCACCAGTTTCCCATCACTAAAACAAAAATTCTTTGGTATAGGTACTTTCAAGAAACCTTCCTCGACAACCCCAAATCCCCTTTCAATTATCTTCAAAAACACTCCAACCCCTCCGGCCGTAGCAGAACAACCTTCCACCAGCACTCCACCCCCCAAATCATCACCAAACTTCAAAATTCCTCAACGGCTTGCAGGTCTTCCATCCAAATCTCCAATAACATCTTCCAAAGTGGAAACTGCCACCAAAAAAATAGTCGAATCGAAATTTGATGAAGAAGAGTTCAGACGCCAGGCGGAGAGTGCCAAATATGAATTTGCTAGCGAGATTGATGACGAGATCAACGGAAATTCGCATCAGAGAGAGGAAGTTCGAGATGGGTTGGCTGTAAAAGGAAGATACAGTTACAGTGATGGTTACTTTAAGAGGACAATTCATTATGAAGCAGACGACAAGGGATACAGAGTAACTAAGTAAGTCAAAATTAAAATGGAATTTGAACAGTAAACGGGGTAATTTTTTTTAATGTTCTTGCAGAATTAAGGAAGGCTGTACACAATATACTAGGAAAGATACAAAACTAAAATTCACAGCGAATGTAATACTCCATGGAAAATGGAATTTCATCAGTAACAAAAATGTAACATTGGTTTTTTTGCTTGAATGTGTTCATTTCGGCATCCTATAAAACATATCTCGATGGTAACTCCTGTAAAAAAAAATTGGCGGACCAAAAATGGTCACGATTTTCGGTTTTTTGAGTTTTTCTCGAAACGTAAAAGTTGTATCGAAAAATGTTTCAAACAAAAGTTGTAGAGAATTAAAAGACCTATCGATTCATATAATATAAGTTATAGGCAGCGCCACTAGTTATCGAGAAATTTTTTTTCGACAAAATTTAGTTTTGGTTATTTACAAAAAAAAAAAACTTATTAACAAATTATTGATTTAAAATTTAATATGAATATAGTTATTATCATTCTAAAAAAGTATGTCAAACCCGGAATCTGCGAATTTTTTATTTTCCGAGAAATTTGATGTTAAAGTTGAAAATTCAACCTCAATTTTCCGCTTTCCTAATTAAGATACATGCTTAATTTTAATGGAAATTGTTGTATTGTTTTATATTTTGAAGATCTATTAAAAAAAATTTTTTTTTCAATCGTGGGCCGAGAAATTTTGCAAAAATTAATTTTGCACCAAAAAAATTGCGATAACTTTTCACCGGATGGATATAAACTTTTTTTAATACGTGCATTGAAGTTAGATGTATCATTTCGGATCTCAAAAAAAGAAAATTTTAATTTTGGATGAAAAAACGTTTTTTTTTTCAAAAATTCATAATGGCGTGGCAAATGAATATTAAAGGCTCAAATTTGCAGAAGATGCTTTTCAATACTTGAACTTTACTTCTAAATTTTTTGAATCCAAGAAATACAGTTCCATACGATCTGTGAACCTTCGAAAATTGAGCCGAATCTAATCGAAAATAGCTGCTGCAAGACGCTGTCTTTTTATCAACTATCAGCACATATAGGGCGAAGCTATTTAGTGCCTCGAGTGATGGACATACCAAGTAAACAAGCCCAAACAACTGTAGCATGCAAACGCGAAAAAGAATTTGTTATAGGTTTTTATATAATCAATTATATAATAAGACTTTTCCAAATGTACCATTTAAAAACTGTGCTAACCCCTGGTCCCCCCTATAGGCGCATATTTATATATTCATTACCGAATTTATGCCACAAACAAGTTGAGTTAATGACCGGTATTTTGATGCCTCATAGGCGGGCATCAAAATTTTCTCTTTCTGAATATAATTTTTAAATAAATTAAAGTAAAATTTGTAGTTTGAAGGTAGCAAATCCGATTTATGTTAATTATTATTTATTTGGAAGAAATTGTTATAAAAATACAGTTGTTATTCCAAAGTACTAGGCTTTTAATATATGTGTTGATTATTTTAAATCATAGTTAATTATCATCTATTTTCGAAAAAAAAACAGTAAACTAGCCAAAAATACTAATCAATCAATCAAAGCATACTAATTAGATATTATTATAGAGTATTAACAATATTAAATTTATTCTAACTTCTCAACTTTGACACGCAATGTAAAGCAGTATGCATATCTACGAGGCTCTCTAAAGGAAGTCAAAAAATTTATTTCAGATCTATTACAGTCAGTAAGAACCACAATTATATTTACACGTAACATAACCATTAATAAAAATAGTCCCTCTGAGCAGGTGGAGTGTTCGTTAAGAACACGAAGGTCAATAAAAGAAACCTATTTTTTACTCTTGCATTTTTAAGGATCAATCACTGGACTTCTCAATTTATAATTATCAACTTAGACCAGTTTTAAGGTGAATTACAGATAAATATATTTTTTATTTCAGAGAAGAAGTTGAACCTCTCGAAGGTCCCCAAGCGAACCCCGATGGTCAAGCTAGAGTGAGCAGTTACGTAGCTGGAAATACGTTGAATTACCACATCACCAAGGATGACATATTGATGAGGAATCAGAAAGCGATATTTGCTGAAGCGCCTAGTGATGATGATGTTGTCGAAGATCAGAATTAGAATTAAAGACTGCAAAAATGAATTTTATAGAGAATAATAATAAAAGAAAAGTATTTATTTAATTGTTTCCAGTAAAGTAAGAAAATGAATTAAAATTATATAGTTTTTATCTAAAGTTTATTATTTATTTATGTAATTAATTGACGAAGAAAATTTAAAAATACATATTAAGATACTTGGAAGTACTCAACATAAACAAAAATTTAAATTGAGGTGACTATGTCGAGGGATATTTTTGTAACGAACGTAGAAACAAACAGCCGGAATAATCCCTAAAAAAAATCTCTTTTCCCTTTTTTTTTCTCGCCATTATTTGTACATTTTTCTTCAACCTCGGTATATTTTTTATTTTATTTGTAAATCTTCTTGGGTGACAGTTTGTCAATAAATTTTAAAAGTAGTTCATTTCTTTCTTATATTTGCTTACGACGTTTCGTACATCATGTTATGCTCTTTCAAGTTTTTCCTGGAGTTTGTCGGGTCTGAGAGTATTTTATATATATATATATATATATATATATATATATATATATATATATATATAATATATATATATATATATATATATATATATATATATATATATATATATAAATGGAAATCCACAGTAAGAGCTTTGTACCAAACACTTACACAAATTCTAGAATGATTGAACAAAAAAAAAAAAGCAAACATTGGACATGTGCTTGGATCTGTCTAAAGCCTTTGATGCTGTTGATCATAAAACATTATTGTTAAAACTTGAAATATATGGTAATGTTCTGGAATTAATAAGATCGTATTTGACGGACAGGACTCAGTGTGTGGTCGAGTCTGATCTCCATAGTGTTTCAGAGGGTTAAAATGAAGAAAGGCGTCCCTCAGGGTTCAATACTTGGACCTCTTTTGTATATTCTTTATACAAATGATTTACTCGAAATCTCTGGAGAGCAAACTGTACTATATGCTGATGATACATCGCTTATATTCAGTGAAAACAGCGCGGAGTTGCTATCGATGAAGGTTCAATCTGTGATGGACATTCTCGATAGGTACTTTCGGTCCAACAGCCTGTCCTTAAATGTTTCCAAGACACAGTGCATTATATTTGGCAAAAAATTAAATAATCAATTTACATTAACATTTGAGGATACAACAATAACATCAGTTGAGAGCGTTGTTGTTTTGGGACTAAACATCGAGAGAAGGTTGGACTGGGAGGCGCACATCGAAAGAGTGGCCACTAAAATATCTCAGTATCGTTTTGCATTAAGAATTATTTTGGAGCGCATTTGTACAGTCCAGACTGAGATATGGTTTGATATTTTGGGTTAATTCTTATGATATTAATAGAATTTTGATTCTGCAAAAAGATGTTTACGGTGTATTTTTGCAAAGAAACAACAAGACAGTTGTAGAAATATCCTTATTAGTAACAATATTTTGACGGTTATCGGTATGTACATTTTGAATTCGGTGATGTTTATTATTGATAACAGGGGATTTTTTTGAGGATGCATCTATTAAACATAACTACATTACTAGAAATAAAACAAGGATGTTTGCTAACAAATATAACTTGAGTTATTTGCAGAAAAATGTAGAGTTTTCTATAATAAAAGTTTTTAATTCTTTACCTGAAAATGTATATTTACTACCGAGAAATAGATTAAAGTGTGTCTCAAAAATATTTTTATGTAAAAAAGCCTTCTATACATTGGAAAAGAGTTATAAGTGTGATAAAGGCAGCGTCGTCTCGAAGTAGAATTTTTGCTGTTAGCTGTATCATTAAATTTTAAATGCGTGTAAGTTTTCTTGTATTTTAATTTTTTTCATTTATAATATTGCCCTTTATCTTAAGCTTTAACTGTTTTGTTACATTAATTTGATATAATTATTCAAGAAAGGTATTTTCAACTGTATAATTATTGTTGAGGTTTTTTCCTTTTCATTTTTTTTCTCTTTTTATCTACAGCTGAGAATGAACTATAATTTTTATTATGATGTCCAGTAGTGATATTTTTTCGACCTTGTTCCTTGCACTTATGTTTTTTTTTGTAAGTGATACTTATTGGAATAAATAAAGACTTTGTATAAATATATATATATATATATATATATATATATATATATATATACCGATTGTATTAATTAACATACATCCCTCTTTCTCTCAAATCATTTTATGTATCCCCAGCATATAAAAGTATAATATTAACAATAATTACAAAATTAAAAACTTCTAACTCTTTCGGATTTGATGATGTTTCAAGTAAGATTCTTAAAGATATAAGATATAAGTTTGTTTGTATTTTCGAAGGTAGCAATAGTGTTAGCACTAAAAATAAACACCCTGTATATAGCAAAAATATAGTTTAGCATCAAAATCAACCGAAAGAGTTTCAGTTAAAGATGTCTACGATATGGAAAACCTAAACAAGGACAACTCAAAAAGAATTACTAATTCAGAAGTAACATAAAAAAAAACCGTTTTAAAAAGTCGGGGCCTTTCGTAAGGTGCGTAACGTAACGGTTTCCGAATATTTACGCACGCCAGTTTTATCAAAACATCATTTGCCATAATTGAATAAATTATCTAAATAAATTGGGTTTTTAACCTCTGAAACTTCTAAACAATAAACGTAGAACTGTCTTATTTTTTTTAACAATTTATTGTGAAAATCATTTAACATATTAATTAAAAATTGATAATTTCCAACGAAGCGTAATTATATATATTTCCTTGATTAACATTTTTATGCGAATGGGAACAAATATACCTAAAAAAAAAACAATATTTTTATTAGCTGCGTAATAACATAAATTATGTTCTGAAATCTGCCTAACTATTTATTATAAAAGATATATTGACAGATATATATATATATATATATATATATATATATATATATATATATATATATATATATATAATCGAAGGTTTTCGAGCATCCCGTGTATGTGCTGAGTCCCTCTTAGGACTTTAAGGCAGCTGACGTTTCGGTGAAATCTCATTCACCATTTTCAAAGCTCACTGTATGGCGTCTATGGCGGAGTTCGCTCAAAGAATTATTTTTCTCATAGTTATGCAAACTCAAGTAGATAATCTTTACTTTTTTAATTTTTTTTCTACTAACGTAACATAGTTCTATTATAGTTTACTTATTTTAGGTTAAATGGAAGATCAAATATTAAATAACCAGCTCCAAGATGGTCTTGGAATACCTAGAGGAACTAAACGAATTAAGTAAGAATATAAAGTTAAAGAAAATTAGTAGACAAGCTCGCGAGAAAAGAAACTGATACCATTTCTGGGGCGAGAGCCTTTCTGTGGAATCAGAAGCAGTATAATGCTGGTAGAACTAAAAAGAAAGGAAGTCAGCAAGAGATCCAATCACTGAGCGGATTTGCAAGAAACGAGACAAGAAGAAATTCAAGTAATGCATAAACATAATTAAAAACCTGAAATGGGGTTCTTGGGAGTACACTAAATAAAAGAAGGGGGGCTACCCACTTTAAACCCGTCCAACATTCTAAGGTTCCTGAGGGAAATAGAACTCGAGGACCAGCTCAACAAGGTATACCTAACGACTTGGCAACAGAATGGGAACGCAATAAATTTATTAAGTCGTAGTGTATTGATCTCCATTTCCACTTACATACATACAAGATCAAACCTTGCAAGGGATGAACCTTTTCGACAACACACTTTCTTTTGTATTACTTTTATTGTTTTATTATATTCTTGAGTATATGAATAAATATTATTATTTTATATAGAGACAGAGTTAAGATTCTCTTTCACGGTGCCTAAGATAGGCCCTGTCTACAACAATCACGATCTTACTAATAATTCCGACTCCAGACAGTTGGGAACAGGACAAATCGCTAATAGGATTAAGGGTTTCAGTATCATGGTAAATATTCACTCTTGATATCACTACAATACTAAAGGTCACTCAGTATGTAGTAGCGTATTCATATTACTTAATAGTGAGTTCTCACGAATTAACAAGTTACATTTCTCCCACTTTCCATTTTTATAATAAAAACTATGGGTTTCCATTTTCCACCTTAAACTTAAAATAACCCCAAGGATCGCTCTTGAGGTCAACCGCAAGGTCATAATGAGATGGTCCATTCCACTTTCTACAACTTTAGTACTTAAAATTTTTCTCCAGAACTCTTTGTTTCCATATTAGAGGCTAATTTTTACCAAGCTAACGGAAGGGCACACTTGACCATCAATTAACATTTAACCTCCAAATTATTTATACTATTGGATGCTGAATTTCCCCCCCCCCCTGTCCATTTCCGAAATAAAAAGGGATTTTTGTAAACGATATATATCTGTAATTTGAACACATATCTTTTTAATCAAATCCATTGGGATATTCAGTCGCCATTTTCGACCCGCCATTTTGAATTTCTAATATTGTCAAACGGATTTCGAAAGTAGATGTCAAAGCAAACCATCGCAAACATTATTCGAATCAAATACATTAAACATCACACCCATGCGAATAAAACATATATATATATATATATATATATATATATATATATATATATATATATATATATATATATATATATGAATACTTTGGTTATTCCGGGTTTCAATACGTTCAAAAAATCGTTTTCACGACGTTTCGCCAAAATCTCATTTGACATTTTCAAGTGCGGTTCGTCTCGTTACTCGCTGAGAACTGATGGTGGCCTCTGATGAATTTCGAGTTTTTTTAGCTGGCTCGCTTCCTGACTGGATGAGCGGCTTCGCAGGCTCCTCCCCTCTGCCGAGTGCGATATATTTTGTTCTTGTATGCTGGTCTCTCGTGTACTAGTTGATTTTTGTTGTTTTCTTTCTTGATTCTTTATTAATGTTTTCCATGTAGTTGGAACATTTATAGCATCGTCTCGTTTATTTAGCTGTCCCGCTTTTCCGATTTCTAGGGCCTCTCTTATGACGCGTGCCTTGTAGTTCTGTACTGGTGCTATTTCTTTTGTTTTTTCGAAGTCGATGGAATGTCCGGTTGTTTGGTGATGTGGAAATAGGGCTGAGGTTGTCTGTTTGTTTTTGAGGCTATTTTTATGTTCTTGGATTCTTGCTGAGATGCGCCTGTTTGTTTGTCCTATATAAGTTTGATGACAATCTGCACATGGAATGCTGTAAACGCCATGATTTTCAAGGTTGGCTATTGTTTTTTGTGGTTTAAATATGGGCTGTATGTCGTTTTTTCTTAAGATTCTTCCGATTCCGTCTGTTATTTCTATTATGTATGGTATTATGGCTTTGTTCCTTGTTTGATCTTGGCCTTTGGTCTTTGTTGTAGTCTTCTCTTGTCTTTTTATGGCTTTCTTTATATCTGATTGTGAGAAACCATTCCGTTCTAGAGCTGTTGAAATGTGTCTTATTTCGTCTTGTTTTGTGCCAAGTTCTGTTAGGCTTAGAGATCTTGATACTGCCTGCTTTTTGAGAGGGATGATGATGTGACGCTGCATTGAGATATCGGTCAGTATGTGTGGGTTTCCGCTATACGCTAAAGCCCAGGGTGTTGTTGAGTTTCCTAGTTAATAGTAGGTCCAAAAAAGGAAGCTTCTTTTCTTGTTCGATTTCTAGCGTGAATTGGATTCCACCTTCAATTCACAGTTCATATTTCTTTCCCATTACCGCATTTTATAATTCATTCAAGTCATATTTTGTTTTTAAATTTCCTCTAACATGTCCTTAGTAAATGTTTCTCACATACAGGGGGGCATTCTAAATTTATGTTACCAACGCTTGTACTTTTCGATGTAAAAGAAACGAATTAAAATTTATTCGATTGCTACGCCTCTGCTTTTGAGACAGGTTTTTTTTTTCAGTAGGATGTCTTCTTAATAACACAAACTGCAACTCGTACTATGGCTGTACCAAGTTGTAACTCGGCGGGATTATTATTCTCATCGTCCTAGTGCCAGTCGAGAATAATAACGAGAGAAAAGTTAATTCAAAATTCCAAAATATTTGTATTAGCGATATCGGTATCGTGCTGTTGACTTCAGAAAAATAACTGTGTTTTGCGACTTGCTAACAAGAAATAATTAAACTTTAGCTGTGTTTATTAAAATTACCTAATTTATAATAAATTAAGTAACAATATATTTATATAAATATACTAACTAGCGTTCACAATAAAGATTGTCAAGTGTAGTTTCCTTTTAGTTTTTAGTTATATTGAAGGAATATTTCAAAGTAAGTAATAGTTTAAAAAATACATAAACATAAAACATTAATTAACTCTATAAGTAAAAATTCATAAATTTACAGATAGTAAATTAAAAAAAAAACTTTTTTAAATATTCTCGATACTAAAAAATATGCCAAACTTATGGAAAAAAATTATTTGAACAATAAAATTCCTAAATATCCTGTAGTCCAAAAGCCTTAAAACTTTAAACAAAATGTATTTTTTATTTTAAAATTTATTATTTATCATTTTATCTTTTATGTTGCTAAAAATAATATGGTTTTTTCCATATTATTGTATTATTTTCTTGGAATTAATAAATAAATTAATAAATTTTTTAGTAAAACCAAATAAGATACAATAAATAATGACTACTAATTAAATATTATTAATTTTAGATGTCACTTCTGTTCCTGCTAGTAATGTTGGTATTAATTCTGCAAAAGACAAGTTCGCAGAATGTGACAAATATTACGAATATGTATAAAAATTTGAGAACAGGGCGGTTATTTCCCATACCAACGGAAGCGTTTGTAGGAAAAAATGTTTATCAAGGTAATTAAGTAATAAAACAGAATTATGTAGAAAACCTTACAATCACCAAAGTAAATATGTAGAACATACTTTAAAGCGGAGTTGGGTTAATTTTGATTTTTTTTTAATTCAAAATCATTCATTTAATCAAACAAAATTACGACTCTTTTGATTTATTTTGTGATATCCACATAAAAACTCATAGAAAGCAAGTCGAAAGAATTTAATTATATTTATAAAATGCATTTTATTATCGAGTATCAACACCCACGTAAATAATTTACTGAAGAATATTTTTATATTTTAATATTTTTATTATTTATATATTTATATCTACATCATTAAACTTAGATTTTACAAGTACGTACATGTATATATTTATCTGTACATTCTTATTAAGAAAAATTCAGAAATTAAATTTTCATTTTTTACGGTTATCTTTTAGCAAAATTTTAATTTATTATTATCAATAATAACCAAAGCTCAATAGGTAGGTATAAAATATTTTTATAACTAAAAACCTAAATCACTGTTTACGTATTTATTATTTATAGTCTATTCAAGAACTAGAGAGAGTAATAAATCATTTTTAATCCTTCCTTGTCTTCGAAAACTATACCTATGTTGTTTAATCCGATGTCTTTGGCAAAATCTGTTAGACACATATATTTTTTATAGGAATGGGTTAGAAATTTTATAATCATAAATACCAGTCTATAATAATGGACTATTTGGGTTGGATAACAGTAGATATTTGGAAGTCTGAAGTGTTAAAAAGCATTTTAATCTTTGTTATAGGCGTCGGAAACAGGTTTATTTTATCACTAAGTATTTATGGAATTTCGATAATAAACTTAAAATAGAAAGTTGTAATATTATTTTATTTCTTATGATTTCTTAATAATACACATACATTAAAAAATAAACATAATTTTGCCATATTTAACACAAATCACAACTGTATTTTTATTATTTTTAGTTTTGGCATAAAAACCGTTTTAGCACATTCAGACTAAAACGTAGCCTTATTCTCTCAAAAAATTCTAAGTTATAATTTAAGTAGTTATAAAATACCCATTATCATGTATCCAAGAGTTAAACATATATAAAAAATATATTCGTCCATATATCAAAATTTTTTTGGGTGTATCGGTCATTTTATTATTAATTAAAACACTTTTAGAACATTTGACGTTTCAGTTTATTTATTCAAACCACCTGCGAATTACAATTAAGCACTAAAATGGGATTCAAATGTAATTAATTTTTATATGTTATAGTTAAAATTAGACCTACTTATTTTTATTTCTATTGCACTGACATCTTAAGAAAAAGACACAAATACAATAATAAAATAATAAAAAAATTACGGCTAATTAGACTTTATTTATATATATATATATAGAAAATAATTCGGATTAGGGTATCTAGAGGTGGGTGTTATTTTGGTTTTGTTCCTTTTCATTTTTTTTGATAATTTTCTTGATTTTTCTGATAAAAAAACAGTGCACACTAATAGAAGCATCTGTATTATATAAAATTTCATAAATTCTTATCGGAAAAATTAAAAATTTATCAAAAATAAATTAAAACAAACAAAACCAAAATTGCATCTACCGCTAAGTTTACTCTAATCCGAATTATTACCATAAAAATATATATATAAAAATAAAAAAAATATATAAACTACATTAAACAATAAAATACAACAAAAATAAAAATTTAAATAATAATCGATCATGAGATCGAGTTTCCACATTTTCTTTTATTCTTTTATTATATGGTCCACACATTTTTTCCGATTTTCCGCAGTAAATTTATTCAAAAAATCATTTCAAAGTTCAGTTATATCACTAATTTTGTAAATTGTGTTATTTCTAGCAACTCTACCTTTTACTTGAGCACATATCGCGATGTTGCTTAATGGTTCGGAGATATTTCCTTTTCTAACGGACAGTTTCCGGATGATCCATAGGAACAGATTTCCTATCTGGCTTTTCCCAGCAAAAATTAAGTTTTCTGAGAAATTTCCAGAGCTCAGTTCTTTTAATTTCAGGTAAATCCCGATCTTCATTGATTTTAGTTAGAATTTTGTCGACGGTTGGGATCTGCTTCGCATAATAAAATGTAAGTACAACTCCTTTTGTTGCAGTTTTCATCTCTTCTTTCAACGGGGTTTTTCGTCTTCCTGTGTGGCCTGAGAGCACTAATAATTCCAGTCGTCTTTTTCTCCTTCAGCATTCGATACATAGTAGATTTCCCAACTCCTGTCATGTTGCAACACATCTCAACAGAGCTTTTAACATTATTATTTATTATATCTTAAGGCATCATAAACATTCATCGTAATAAGTTTTTCGTTGAAGAAAAAATGCCCTGGTTTAACGATTTTGGAATAAATATAGAAGTGGAAGCCATATCTTTTGGGTATCTCACTAATCTCAAATAATATATAAAAACAAGCACACACAAGATAAATCACTAAGGACACACTATAAGGTGTACTTTGTTCACTGACAGAAACTAAATTGAACTATGGTAAATTTTATTGTAGCAGTAAATTTATAAAAGCTTATAATATTTAAATGTTATTTAATATATATTTCGATTTACGGCAGTCCTCAGTTATCCAAGGCAGAAACAGGTACGTTGGAGGTTTCTGTGACAGTTTTATTACTCTCTCTAGTTCTTGAATAGAGTATAGCATTATAAACTGAGTAGGTTTTCTATTACTTTTCCCTTTTTCATTCGCCAGATAAAAAACCAACGCATATTTTCCTTTTTCTTTTGCATTGTCATAACTTGTCTCTAGAGGTTTAGCAGCTCTTACTACCAGAAAATTATTATCAGGACCCGCTTACTTGTATTCTGGTTCAGTGGAGTAGTGCAAATTTTTATTCAAGTAATTATTTTCGCTGCAGTGACTGGAAGAAAACTACATATGGATATTAAGAAATTATTGATAGTAATTTTTTAAAACTTTTTTTTAAATTTGAATATTTCGGAAATATTCCTTAGATTTTGTAATATTTGCTTAAATATTTTTGAATATCGTATATTTTTCAAATAAAATTAGGTCCAGTAATAATTCCAAGCACTACAGGAAAATTACAATTTTATTTATAGACCCACCACCAAGCGACCAAGAATCCTTCGATTTCATCATAGTAGGCTCGGGGTCAGCCGGATCCGCTCTAGCTAATAGGCTTTCGGAAAATCCAAAATGGAAAATCTTACTTTTAGAAGTGGGGGACGTGGCAACACCGCTCACAGATGTTCCAGGAATGGCACCGATTTTCCAGTTTACTAAATTAGATTGGGGATATTCTGTGGAAAAGGAAAATGGCAGTTGTTGGGGTAGGTAAATATAACTTTTTTTATGAAGAAAATTTTATATTGAATTTGTATATTTTACAGGGTGTCCAAATCAAAAAATGCGGTGGCCTAGAGGAAGAGGTTTAGGCGGAACCACTCTAATTAACTTCATGATTCACGTTCGAGGAAATCCATTGGATTATGAAAAATGGGAGGCACTCGGGAATCCGGGATGGGGCTATAAAGATGTATTGCCATACTTTAAAAAATTAGAAGATGCTAAAGTTGAGGTAACGTACACAAAACATTACTTTTACGTTCACATTCTTAAAAGTAACGTAAAGAACGTTTAACATACCGGGTACGACCAAAAAAAGCTTCAATAACTGTCTTTCGGTAGGTTCAAGATGTTGAATATCGCAATAGAGGAGGGTACGTGACTGTGGAGGATATACCTTTTCGAACAGAAGCTGTCCAGGCTTATGTTAAAGCTTCCCAAGAGGCAGGCCATCCATATCTCGACTATAATGGAAAAGACCAAATGGGTGTAAGTACGGCCAAAATACCGGTTTATGGGGTTTATACTAATATGTACGAGGTGTGGCAGAAAAGTAATGAGACTGGCAACACTGCGCGTGATCTGGCAACGCTGCGCTGTTGATAGAACACGTGTATTAGTATCCTCCCATCGCTCAGTGCGAGTTTCAACGCCTACTACGTGATTTTTTCGACTGCTATTAGTGAAGTTGTATTTTTGTTTGTGCATTTCGCAAAATGGAAAAGCGGAATTTGGAGCAGCGTTATGTCATTAAATTTTGTGTTAAGCTTGGAGAATCGGCAAGTATGACGTTTGAAAAGTTAAAACAGGCCTATGGGGAACATTCTTTATCCCGAGCTCAAGTGTTCTGCTGGCACAACTCATTTTTGGAAGGCAGAGAAAACGTTGAAGATGAACAACGCTCAGGGAGGCCTTTAACCTCGAAAACCAACGAAAACATCGGACGTATGGAGACTCTTGTGAGATCAGACCGCCGTTTAACATTAAGAATGTTGAGTGAACAATTAAATTTGAACAGATTTACCGTTCATCAAATTTTGACAGGACATCTGCACATGCGAAAGGTTTGTGCCAAAATAGTACCGAAAAACCTCACAATTGATCTTCTTGACAGAATCGCCAATGAGCAAGATTTCTTTAGTCGTGTGATTACAGGTGATGAATCATAGATTTTTGAATACGATCCAGAGACCAAGAAGCAAAGTGAAGAGTGGCACACTCAGAGTTCTCCTCGTCCAAAGAAAGCCCGAATGAGCAAATCGAAAATCAAATCAATGCTGATTTGTTTTTTTTGGCAAAAGGGGAATCGTCCACAAAGAATTTGTTCCTCCAAGACAAACTGTCAACCAACTTTTTTATAAAGACGTCCTTGAAAGGCTCAGAAGAAGGGTGATTCGCGTCAGACCAGACATCGCAGACAAATGGATGCTCCATCATGACAATGCCCCATGTCACACAGCCTTCTCCGTCACAGAATTTTTGACCTCAAAAGGCATTCCCTGACATCAGTCCCTGTGACTTTTTTCTTTTTCCTAAACTGAAAAATGTCCTCAAAGGATACACTTCGGGACTTTAGAAAACATCCAAAATAGTGTAACCGACATGCTGAAGACCATACCGGTTGAGGACTTCCAACGCTGCTACCAATAGTAGGAAAAACGTCTCCATCGGTGTGTAGCTGCCCAAGGGAACTACTTTGAAGGGGATACCATTGATGTTTGAAAAAAAAATAAAAACTTTGATAAACAAAAAATCAGTCTCATTACTTTCTGCCACACCTCGTATATATCTTAGTGTATCCGGAAAATTTTTATCGATAGAAATATTCAGAGAAAGTCTATTGGCTTATTGGGATTTTGTTTGAAAGCCGAGTTTATAGATGTAGTAAAATGAGGGCACCGCCCAGAATTTTGTTAGCTTCTTTTCAGAGATTTTGTAAAAGTTCGTAAAGAATAGTATTTTTTTATCTATTGTAGGTGTCTTTTATTCAAGGTAACATAAGAAACGGCTTGAGATGTAGTGTAGAAAAAGCATACCTTCGACCGATCCGAGACAGGAAAAATTTGAAAATTCTCACAAATTCTAGAGTTACAAAAATTTTGATAGAAAAAGAAAGTAAAACAGCGTATGGAGTTGTCTTCGTAAGGTAAAATAATTGTATTAAGCAATATCTGTATTTAAATTAATTTGTTATTAAATTATGTTTTTAAACAATTAAGATCAGCCAAGTTACGAAATAGGTAAAATATAAAATAATGATTTCATGTTGCAATTACGACCTCGTAAAACCTCTAATACCAATTTTGGAAAGTTCGCAAAATATAAAATTAAAAAACGCTCCAATACAGGGTGAGTCAACGATTGGTTGAAGTAGGTTTGTGCCTTTTTGCTGAAATTAACAAAGAAACTATATTTATTGTTTGATACAGTTTATTTTTACGCAGATTTTAAAAATATTTAGGACTCTACAGGGTGAGCTAAAAAACTAGGACAGCATAAGTTGTATTTTTTAAATAGAACACCCTATATACGAATCGTATTTTCGATTTAGCTTATAATTTTAAATCTTTTTTATTAAAAGTTTACTATAACAAAACTTTATAGTTTCTAAGATAATTAAGTTTAAAGAAAAAAAGTCACCTTTTCAAGCATCAATTCAATCCTAAATAACGTTTTCAATTTTGTGACAAATATATTCAAATTTGGAATTTAGCAAGGCCAAGGATAAGTTAACATAATTTTTATCTAATATTTGCAATAAAAGCTACAGGGTGTTGAACACATCGGCTCAAATTTGAACAAGTTTAAATGAATAAATATCTTTTTTTTTTAAATGGTACACCCTGTATATTTTCATGTTATTTAATAGAGCAATAAAAACCCTAAAAGTTTTGTTCAATATATCCTATACCTATTTATAATAGTTTTTGAGATATTTCAGTTTTTCTTATTTTCCATACTTGTTTACAGAAATAGTCTTCATTATCATAGTAGCCATGTAAAATAATAAAAAGAAACTACAGAAACAAACAGAATGTAGTTAAATATGATGAAATACATTATTGGTTATATTACAACGGCAATAGTTTAATTAAACATAATGTAAAAAAATTAACACAACAATAACGACAAGGCAAATACATATTTACTGTTATACTAAATTGAAACAAAAAAATTACCTGTTAAATACTGAGATTAATTATTTCTTTTTAATAAGTGTTCGAATAAACGACCCTCTTGTGCAATGCACAAATTTAGTCTTTTTTGCAGATTTTTTCGGACCCTGGACAAAATTAGTGGCGTTATTGTTCTACAGGTATCCCTAATCCTGTTTCGCATATCTTCCACTGTTGTTGGTGGATTAACATACACCTTATTTTTAATATAACCCCATAGGAAGAAATCTAATGGGGTGATGTCGCAAGACCTTGGTGGCCACTCAATGAAACCCCCACGTCCAATCCATTTTTGCGGATATCGTTGGTCCAAAAACGCACGAACTTCACGATGGTAATGCGGAGGCGCACCATCGTGCTGGAACCACATACTGTCGAGCTCATCCCTATCGAGACCTTGAACCAGTTGGGGTAGTTCTTCTTGTAGAAAGTTCAGGTAACTATGGCCATTTAGTGGTTCATTAAAAAAGTGGGGTCCAATAATTCGATTATGATGAATACCACACCAAACATTTAATGACCAGTGGTTTTGATGTTGCACCTCTCTAATCCAAAATGGGTTTTCTGTGGCATAATAATGCATGTTGCGTCTATTTACGGCACCGTTACTTCTAAAAGTAGCTTCATCACTAAACATTACCTTGCATAATAAATTTGGATTTAATTGAATCTCCGCATTTATTGTACGACAAAAGTTTACACGACTTTCAAAATCCTGTCCATGCAATTCTTGGTGTAATTCTATGTGATATAGATGATACCTATATTTCTTGGTAGTACGATTAGCGGTGGATTGTGATGTTTCACATAATGCTGCTAACTGACGGCTACCAATATAAGGATTTTTCTGAACATTTAACAATACTTGTAGTTCTTTTTCTTCATTAGTTACTGGTTTGTTGACCACTTTACGTTTTGGATAATCAACAGTACCAGAAAAATCAAATCTTTACATTAAGTTTTGAAAAGTATGGGTATTAGGCTGGCGTCGATCAGGATACTTCATTTTGTAAATTCTTTGAGCAAGAAGGCAATTTTTTTGAGCCTCTCCTATTGTATAAATCATATCTATTAACTCATTCTTTGGAAAATTCATTTTACAATATAAGATGAATGCAAAAAAACCTGTAAAAAAGTATGGAAAATAAGAAAAACTGAAATATCTCAAAAACTATTATAAATAGGTATAGGATATATTGAACAAAACTTTTAGGGTTTTTATTGCTCTATTAAATAACATGAAAATATACAGGGTGTACCATTTAAAAAAAAAGATATTTATTCATTTAAACTTGTTCAAATTTGAGCCGATGTGTTCAACACCCTGTAGCTTTTATTGCAAATATTAGGTAAAAATTATGTTAACTTGTCCTTGGCCTTGCTAAATTCCAAATTTGAATATGTTTGTCACAAAATTGAAAACGTTATTTAGGATTGAATTGATGCTTGAAAATGTGACTTTTTTTCTTTAAACTTAATTATCTCAGAAACTATAAAGTTTTGTTATAGTAAACCCTTAATAAAAAAGATTTAAAATTATAAGCTAAATCGAAAATACGATTCGTATATAGGGTGTTCTATTTAAAAAAAATACAACTTTATGCTGTCCTAGTTTTTTGGCTCACCCTGTAGAGTCCTAAATATTTTTAAAATCTGCGTAAAAATAAACTGTATCAAACAATAAATATAGTTTCTTTGTTAATTTCACCGAAAAGGCACAAACCTACTTCATCCAATCGTTGACTCACCCTGTACAAATTTTTAACGAAATCGGGAAGTATACATTATTTAGACGGCCATATTGGGTAGGCCGTATTGACAATTCCCCTAGTACCGATGTTGAAAAAAAAAAATAGTTTCGTAATCTGTAACCCTGAGAACTAACCTGAACCTACAAAAAAAGTACCCCAACTCGATAGCTCCATTTTCCAAAAAATTTTTGATATGTTGTAGGCCACGATAAAATAAGAGACAAGGGATTTTTTAATCTATCTATCTAAATACTTTAAGGGGGTAAATTCTGCCTCCAAAGTTCACCCTCGTAAATTGATTTTCCAATATATCTCAGGTTCTAATTGGAATTTTGCAATGCAACAAATTTCATATTATTTCTGATATTAATGTGCATCTAAATGATGCAATTTCAACCGTAAGGGTTGCAACCCCTATCTTTTACATTGAAAAATCTACTTTTTTGTCTCTATTTGGATAAAAAAATTCAAAATGAACTAAAAAAATATATCAGTTAATTAAATACAAAAATAAAGTTGACCACTTCAAGATTATTTTCTTAAACCACCCTTAAACAAAAAATTGCCTCCCAAAAAAGGTTTGCCAGTATGCTTCAGCTTCTGACTGCTAGTTTGCAAATAATCCAACTGCATGTTACTTTTAGTGCAAAACTAAACTATCTGATGCAATCTGAACGTAAGGATTGCCATCCCTATTTTTTACATTAAAAAATCTACTTTTTTGTCTCTATTTGGATAAAAAAAATTCTAAATGGACTAAAAAAACTCAGAAAAAATATATCAGTTAATTAAATACAAAAATAAAGTTGACCACTTCAAGATTATTTTCTTAAACCACCCTTAAACAAAAAATTGCCTCCCAAAAAAGGTTTGCCAGTATGCTTCAGCTTCTGACTGCTAGTTTGCAAATAATCCAACTGCATGTTACTTTTAGTGCAAAACTAAACTATCTGATGCAATCTGAACGTAAGGATTGCCATCCCTATTTTTTACATTAAAAAATCTACTTTTTTGTCTCTATTTGGATAAAAAAAATTCTAAATGGACTAAAAAAACTCAGAAAAAATATATCAGTTAATTAAATACAAAAATAAAGTTGACCACTTCAAGATTATTTTCTTAAACCACCCTTAAACAAAAAATTGCCTCCCAAAAATGGTTTGCCAGTATGCTTCAGCTTCTGACTGCTAGTTTGCAAATAATCCAATTGCATGTTACTTTTAGTGCAAAACTAAACTATCTGATGCAATCTGAACGTAAGGATTACCATCCCTATTTTTTACATTAAAAAATCTACTTTTTTGTCTCTATTTGGATAAAAAATATTCTAAATGAACTAAAAAAACTTAGAAAAAATATATCAGTTAATTAAATACAAAAATAAAGTTGACCACTTCAAGATTATTTTCTTAAACCACCCTTAAACAAAAAATTGCCTCCCAAAAATGGTTTGCCAGTATGCTTCAGCTTCTGACTGCTAGTTTGCAAATAATCCAATTGCATGTTACTTTTAGTGCAAAACTAAACTATCTGATGCAATCTGAACGTAAGGATTACCATCCCTATTTTTTACATTAAAAAATCTACTTTTTTGTCTCTATTTGGATAATAAAAATTCTAAATGAACTAAAAAAACTTAGAAAAAATATATCAGTTAATTAAATACAAAAATAAAGTTGACCACTTCAAGATTATTTTCTTAAACCACCCTTAAACAAAAAATTGCCTCCCAAAAAAGGTTTGCCAGTATGCTTCAGCTTCTGACTGCTAGTTTGCAAATAATCCAATTGCATGTTACTTTTAGTGCAAAACTAAACTATCTGATGCAATCTGAACGTAAGGATTACCATCCCTATTTTTTACATCAAAAATCTACTTTTTTGTCTCTATTTGGATAAAAAAATATTCTAAATGAACTAAAAAAACTTAGAAAAAATATATCAGTTAATTAAATACAAAAATAAAGTTGACCACTTCAAGATTATTTTCTTAAACCACCCTTAAACAAAAAATTGCCTCCCAAAAAAGGTTTGCCAGTATGCTTCAGCTTCTGACTGCTAGTTTGCAAATAATCCAATTGCATGTTACTTTTAGTGCAAAACTAAACTATCTGATGCAATCTGAACGTAAGGATTGCCATCCCTATTTTTTACATTAAAAAATCTACTTTTTTGTCTCTATTTGGATAAAAAAAATTCTAAATGAACTAAAAAAACTTAGAAAAAATATATCAGTTAATTAAATACAAAAATAAAGTTGACCACTTCAAGATTATTTTCTTAAACCACCCTTAAACAAAAAATTGCCTCCCAAAAAAGGTTTGCCAGTATGCTTCAGCTTCTGACTGGTAGTTTGCAAATAATCCAATTGCATGTTACTTTTAGTGCAAAACTAAACTATCTGATGCAATCTGAACGTAAGGATTGCCATTCCTATTTTTTACATTAAAAAATCTACTTTTTTGTCTCTATTTGGATAAAAAAAATTTTAAATGAACTAAAAAAACTATATCAGTTAATTAAATACAAAAATAAAGTTGGCCATTTCTAGATTATTTTCTTAAACCACCTTTAAACGAAAAATTACCTCCCAAAAAAGGTTGGTGAGTATGCTTCAGTTTCTGATTGATATTGAAGCGAAGTGTGGGACCAGGAAGGCCAATAACAGTAAGAACGGTAGAAGTAAAAGAGAATGTGTTGGACATAATAGAATGGAACATTCTTAGGGACTATTTAGTGTCCCACACCACATACAATGCGTTCAGGTACTTATTCCTGCTGATTTTCCAACATGTATTACATTTTGTCAATGGTTTTCGAACACATTGGTTCAAATCGCTCAACTACTGACACTGATTCTTTTTACCGGTGAAGACAGTTTCTCAAGCAATACAATAAGGAACTTCCACAATAAACATGTATGTGCTAAAGAAAATCCACATGAGGTACTTGAAGATCGTTTTCAACATCAGTTCTCGATGAACGTTTGGGTTTTTCTACCAGGAAGACTTACCGGCGAGGTATACCGCAATTTTTTGGAACAAACGCCACCTCACCTTCTACAGGAGGTACCACTGACTACAAGAAATTCAATCTGGTTTATGCACGATGGTGCATCAGCGCATTTTGGTGTCGGTTGCTTGAGAGTTTTTAACAGTAACATATGAAGATCGCTGGATTAGTCGAGATGGACTTCTCCTACGCCCAGCTCGATCCCCGGACTTAAACTCCTGGATTATTTCGTATGGGGCCATCTAAAGTCATTAGTTTATACTACTCCAGTGGAAGATGTGGAAAATTTAAGAAATCGGATAATTGTTGGGTGTAACTCGATAAGAAACGATCATAGTGTTTTTGAAAGTGTTCGGCAGTCAATTAGAAGAATATATATATATATATATATATATATATATATATATATATATATATATATATATAAAATGAGTTTTTGAGTGATTAGAGAAAAACTTTAAAAAATAGTGTTATAGTCGATCTGTCTGATCGTGACATCTCTCTAACATCTCCAGAATTCCGACCAAGAATACTGCAAAAAGTGAAAAAGACACTAATAAATAATAATTTCAGTGGAAAAGCTATCACCGAAATAATTAATAAATGAACATATAAATTTTATAACAACCTAATAACAAGAAATATACAACATAAACACCAAAAATATGTAGCATTATCTTACACCAGTGAGTTGTCAGAAAAAATTAAACACATTTTAAAAAAGCATGGTATTATCGTATGCCATAGGTCTCATAATAAATTAAATATACTATTCACTAATTTAAAAAGTAAAACTCCTCTCAATAAATCAAATATAGTATATTCGATCCCTTGACAAATTGTCCCAAAAAATATATAGGCATGATGAGCAAATTACTGAAGTACAGATGGATCGGCCATAAATATACGAAAAATGCCTCAACAGCGTTAAACAAACACACACAGGACGAAAAACATACCTTTGATTATTACAGTACCATAATTAACAACAAAGATATGAATTACCAAAAATTCCAGATAAAGGAAATGATAGAAATCAAAAAAGATAAAAACACTGTTAACAACAGAACGGATATAGGAAATTTGAGCCACATTTATACCAGTCTAATTTAAATAAAAATATTAAGTATTCGATCCTGTTAATAAACATCAAAAATTGAATATCCTCTTAAACAGAAAATTAAATGCGTTTTTTTGGTCCACTGTAAAATATAAAAAATAAAAAACATTCGTGTTTCATGTATCCTTAGTACCTAAATAGACGAAGTAAAAGTTGCAATTCATCATTAATTAATAAACAAAATGTCAAGGTGCGTACTGGTAAAATTAAATTTTTTGTTTAAATTTTGAATAGTGTGTTAAAAATGTCTTAAGTAAAGGGCGATTTTTTATTAAATAAAGAACCTACGAAAAGACAAAATAATATATATATATATATATATATATATATATATATATATATATATATATATATATATATATATATATATATATATATATATATAAAATGCCAAATTAGATATTGGCGACACAGCTGCAAGTTTGATACTGGAAGGTTTACAAAAGTAAAGTTTTTTTAAAATCATTTTTCGTCTTACTTTTAGAAACCGAAAATATTACAAGATAAAAGCTAAAAAAGAAGTTATTTTATCAGCAGGTGCTTTCAATTCACCCCAGTTATTAATGCTATCTGGAATAGGTCCGAAAAATGACTTACTAGAACTAGATATTCCCGTCATTCAAGACTTGCCAGTCGGAAAAAAAATGTACGACCATATTACTTTTGCAGGTAAATGGAAAAACTAATATAAACAATTATTTTAAAACAATCTCTTGTCAAAAGAATGTAATGATTTTTTATTGGTTTTAGGTCTAAATTTCATAGTCAATGAAACAATTATTGTAAAAGAAGACGTCTATTATGAAGCCGCCAACTTTATTAGCCTTTTGAGAGATGGTACAGGCCCCTTGACTTCATTGGGAGGCGTAGAAGCTATAACGTATATCAAAACTAACGTTTCTAGGTAAAAAAATATTTCAAAGTACAACATAAAAACTGCAAAAAAAAATCAGCATGGCATTCTGGAACCAAATGATGTAACAAAATAACGATTTCCAATGGTTAAATATACTGGGTAACAAAATTTAAACCTTATGTGCTACACGAACTTTTTTAGTGTTTTTTTTTATAATATAAGGTCACACAAATACCCTTTCTAGAGAAATAACTATGTCTTAAGTTAATATCGTGTAACTTAGGAATCACTTTCCGATTAGAACACAGAAAATATTAACGCAATTCAGAAAGAAATTCTAAAGTGACAATAATTTGAATAATGCAGTGAAAATTTTCATTCCATGTTTATAGAGATCCAGAAAACTATCCCGACATGGAATTACTTTTTATCGGAAGTAATATGGCCGCCGATAGGGGACTAGCTTTCAAGGACACCATGAGTGTAAGCCAGGAATTGTACAATTCGTTTTGGAAAGAATTAGAACCAATCAACGCATATCAGGTAAAAATATTTATCATCACAAATTTGCACCATCTTGTCAAGAATGATAGAACTAATAAATAGGTAATATATATATATATATATATATATATATATATATATATATATATATATATATATATATATATATATATATATATATATATATATACATAATTTTGGAAAATGTTTATCGGGTTGCGGTCTTTAGGATAAATAATTAACTCATTTTCTTTTTAATACTCAATATTTCGACATTTATTTCATGTCTTCTTCTGGAGTAAAAAACTAAAATCAAACAAATACAGGCAGTTGACAAACGGTTAAACAAAACCAATGTGTAATTAAAATACTTACAAATTAGAGTTTCCTTCTCTGAAATCAACCCTAACACACTCAACATCGTACGAAGTGTAAACATCCGATAAACATTTAGGTTTGTATTTTTACATAGTCATACATCGTTATATTAATGAGACGAAAAAGGGTTCTTTCTGATAACAAGAAAAAATTTCTTTAAGGTAGAATAAACAGATTAGATTAAATTTAAAATATTACAGTAGATGTTGCTAAATTGGTTAGTATCAGATTTGTAGTTTATGGTGTTTTTTGTTTTTTTAATATGAGTCATTTCTAGGAATAGACGACTTTTATAATTGTTTTGATGTTCTAAAATTTTTATGTTATTATAGTCAAAGTGATGGCCTGTATTTAAATAGTGTTCAACCACAGCACAAGTGTTTTTTCCCAATCGGCAATCGCTTTTGTGTTGGGTAACCCGCTGTCTGAGCCACTGTCCAGTTTGACCCATGTAACAACCCTGGCAACCCAAACAATATAAATTACATTATTGTTCATTAACAGCGGTGTCCTGTCTTTAACTTTAGAGAATAAGTTACCAGTTTTTATTATGTTGTAATTAGCTATTTTTATCTCAGGAAAACTTTTAAACAGTGACGTAATGGATTGTGTGAGCTTGTCTAACTATGGTAACTTTTTATATTTATATTGTATTGGCGAATCTTCAATTGGGCCCTTGTATATGTTGAAGTTGTATATGAGTTTGTTGAAGATGCCTCTGGGATAACCATTATTTAAGAAGATGTTAAAAAGCTTCCTCAAATTATCTTTTATAAAAGTTTCATCGCTAATATGGACAATCCTACTTTTCATGGCGATAAAGGTGTTGAATTTTTGAGTTTTGGATGATTTGAGAAATAATTCAAAAATCTACCGGATGCAGTCCGTTTCATATACCAATCAAGAATCAACTTATTGCCCGACGTTCGAATTACTTTTGTGTCTACAAATGGTACACAGTTTTCTTTTTCCAATTCTATGGTAAATTGGAGTCGATCATGGAATGAGTTAAATGTATCCACAAGAGTATGAGTCTTGTTGGAAGGAACCGCGCAAATCAAATCGTCAACATATTTGTATATAAAGGGTAACTGAAACGGTAAAGTCAGTATTACCTTGTCTAGTAAATGGTTCAAAACAATCGTTGCTAGAATTGGTCTTATCGAAGAACTCATGGGTATGCCATAAATCTGCTTATAAAATGTTTGGTTAAAAATAAAATATGTATTGTTAAATATGAAATTGATTAGTTTTAGAAAATTATCTTTAGATAAAGTGGTTTGTTGTTGGATAATTGTCCACTTTGAATTTAAGATGTTTATGGTATTAAGTCAACAGGAATGTTTGTAAACAGTGAAACATCTAAAGAAGTTAGTACATAGTTTGGAGGTAGTATGAGTCCGTTAATGTTATTAACGAGCGTAAACGTGTCTTTGATGTTATAGTCATTTTGATCTTTAATTGCATTTTTTAGAATATCTAACAAATATTTTGACAGGGTATATGTAGTCAAATTTATTGAACTCACAATGGGTCGCAGTGGGACCTGCATGCAGCCGGATTCACTAACATGGTTTAAATTTAAAACCATCCTAAATGGAATACAGAGGGCTTAAACTGACAAGTGCAACAATAAGCCAAGCAAGTTTTAAACCCTAACAATACAAGCAGAAAAAAATCACTTTCTTTTATTATTGAAGCGGCAAAAATGGAGAACTTTATTTATTTTCGGGATAAAACTATTTCTCTTACATATTTCAAAGCTTTATTGCCAAATTCTTATTCTTAATATCCCTATATAATCATTTGTTGAGATATGTAATATAAATTATGACAAGATCGTAAGCAAAATAAAATTGGTCGACTATAAGATTTTAATTTCATGGTAACTAGATTGGGTTAGTTTTAAAACTTCTTAGTGAATCTAGCCGCATATATTATAGTTGCTCACAAAGAATACAACCTGTTAAACAGAAATTGTAGCAATCTAAAATCTAAAATTCCCAAAAACAAAAAAAAAATAATGAAGTCTACCAACTACCACGTAATAACTGTGAAAAAGAAAATTCTATGAAGTGAGAGAAATTCAAAAAAAGACAAAAACTGTCAATTCAAAAACTGTACTAAGTACCTAAGCTAAATCTATCATAATTTCATAAAGTAGTGCTAATTAGTCTTCTTTCCTTAATTTTAAAAATCAACACAAACAAGGAAAAGGAAAACACTGAGAATATAAAAGACTAAAAAAGTAACAAAGGAAAAAACCTCAATCCAATAACAACCAAAATAGTATCGCGGTGATTGCAGCCAAACAAACAACTTGTACGTCTTTAAAATGTAAAAATAAGTGTAACATCAAAATGCACGATTTTAACTTGTGCCCTATGTTGAAATTGTTAAAAAATGATGCGGACATCAGATATTTGCAGGTATTTTGTTGTAAGCATTACTTTATTAAGCGATTTTCCTCTTCCTGTTTGAGATTTAAATAATCTGATGAAGGTCACAATTTAATGATCGAAACGTAAATAAAAATAAAATCATCTAAATAAGGAAAAGTTTTTATTATTCCGGGCTCAAAAAAAACCAAAAAAATAAGAAAAAAAATATATAATCAAGCCCAAGAAAAACAAACAAACCCTATATATATATATATATATATATATATATATATATATATATATATATATATATATATATATATATAATAAAATAGAATAAAATATTGGCGAAGCGGACGTGAAAATTTGTCAATCTACATGATATGGAAAAACTCCGGGTCCGACAGATGGCGACAGCGCTGTTTCGTCCTAATATGGGACTCGTCAGGCCACCGCAGTCGGTACAAACCATGATCTCGCCTTTGCATCGTATAAAGCTGAATTTATAATCAAAACACAGCAAATAAGACGACAAAGGCGACATCTCGATGGTCCACTTGATAATACAAGAACCACACATATTAACAAAGTTTGTAAAAGAACCGTCATATGGTGGCGCGACGATGAATTAAAACAGAAATATGTAAAATCGAGTACACGAAACGCGCTGCCCAACGGATAGGGGTCGCATTTTTCGGTACTGGCAAGCAAGCCTACCGCTATTTAAGCAGCCAAAGCCACGTGCCGCACCAAACGATCCCACCATGAGAGTATCGTTTAGCGTGTTTAAAAGCCAAACAAGTAAATAAATCTAAATACTTATCTACATATTTATTTACTTGTTTGGCTTTTAAACACGCTAAACGATGCTCTCATGGTGGGATCGTTTGGTGCGGCACGTGGCTTTGGCTGCTTAAATAGCGGTAGGTTTGCTTGCCAGTACCCAAAAATGCGACCCCTATCCGTTGGGCAGCGCGTTTCGTGTACTCGATTTTACATATTTCTGTTTTAATTCACCGTCGCGCCACCATATGACGGTTCTTTTACAAACTTTGTTAATATGTGTGGTTCTTGTATTATCAAGTGGACCATCGAGATGTCGCCTTTGTCGTCTTATTTGCTGTGTTTTGATTATAAATTCACCTTTATACGATGCAAAGGCGAGATGATGGTTTGTACCGACTGCGGTGGCCTGACGAGTCCCATATTAGGACCAAACAGCGCTGTCGCCATCTGTCGGACCCGGAGTTTTTCCATATTTTGGAGTGCTCCGTACTTTTTAATACGAGAATCATGTAGATTGACAAATTTTCACGTCCGCTTCGCCAATATTTTATTCTATTTTATTTTAAATTACACGGACAAAAACTTATCTACATATATATATATATATATATATATATATATATATATATATATATTTGTATAATGTTATTTGGATGATTTGAGTCGGTATTCCTTTATGCATAAAACAAGCTTGATAATAGTTCTGTTTTTCCGTAGGTCCTCCCAATGTTAATACACCCGAAATCTTACGGATATCTAAAACTAAAATCGAAAAATCCCTTCAAATGGCCTCAATTTTATCCCCAATATTTTACAGACAAAGAAAACGAAGATATTAAAACTTTTATTGCTTCGATAAGAGAAACCATCAGAATAAGCAAAATGCCCAGTTTACAAAAATATGGAGCCAGATTATATGGAAAAGCAATGCCGGGTATGTAGCGTTACATAAAATAAATCTCCATCTTCCTGTTTTATGATCTTAAAGTGGAAAATATGCAGACACAATATCAAAAAACTCTATTTTAAATGATTTTCTCTAAACTTATAATTATATATATATATATATATATATATATATATATATATATATATATATATATATATATATATGCTTGGCTGGTGTATACCAACCTAGTAAACAAAAAAATCATATATAATTTTTTGACACAATTCTACTTTTAACAAATTTAAATTAATTTTTAGGTTGCGAACACCATCGTTTTAACTCAGATCCGTACTGGGAATGTGCCCTAAGAACTATCAGTCCCACCCTGCACCACCAAGTGGCCACTTGTAAAATGGGACCTCGCGAAGACTCCGAGGCCGTCGTGGACAACAGATTAAGGGTGCACGGAGTGAAAAACTTAAGGGTGGTCGACACCAGCGTAATTCCGATACCCCTGAGCGCACATACGAACATCCCCGCTATTATGGTGGGGGAAAAAGCGGGCGATATTATTAAAGAAGATTGGGAGAATCAGGAAATTCCGATTAAAATTGATATAAGGATAGGAGGGAGTTGATCGTATGATTGTCATGTTTTTTTTTAATAAAAAGTTTAAAAATCTAAAATTGACCTTTGTAAATCCGTCTCCTCCCTACAAATTGAAATCAATATTATCGAAAACTATAATATTTAAAAGTATTATATTGGCATAAAACATATATATATGTATATATATATATATATATATATATATATATATATATATATATATATATATATATATATATATATATCGTCTATTTAGCTACTGAGGATACATGGAATGCGAGTCTGTTTTATTTTTTATATTTTACAATGCACCAAAAAAATATACTTAATATTTTTGTTTAAATTAGGCTGGTGTAAATAAGGTTTTTTAAAAAAGCATGATATTGTTGTATGCCACAGGTCTCAGAATAAATTAAATAGACTATTCACTAATTTAAAAAGTAAAATTCCTCTCATGAATAAATCAAATGTAGTATATTCGATCCCTTGCACAAATTGTCCCAAAAATATATAGGCATGACGAGCCAATTACTGAATAACAGATTGAATGGCCATAAATATACGAAAAACGCCTCAACAGCGTTAAACAAACACACACAGAACGAAAAACATACCTTTTAGTATAACGATACCATAATTAAAAACAAAGATATGAATTATCAAAAATTACAGATAAAGGAAATAATAGAAATTAAAAAAGATAAAAACACTGTCAACGACAGAACGGATATAGGAAATTTGAGCCACATTTATACCAGCCTAATTTAAAGAAAAATATTAAGTATTTGATCCTGTTAATAAACATCAAAAATTGAATATCCTCTTAAACATAAAATTAAATGTATGCGCTCCAGTAAGATGGCCACCGAGTTCTCCAGAATTAAGTATGTGTGACTTCTTTTTTTGGGGCGCTCTTAAAACAGAAATGTACAAGACTCCGGTGAACACCTGCGAAGAATTATGAATACGCATTTTAATCGCTGGTAACCTTTTTAATAATTCTGAGATATTAAATAGAATCCAATTTCATTTTTTAAAAAATGTTAATAAGTGTATTCATCAAAATGAACGCCATTTTGCACATTTTCTTAACCAATGTTTTCTTTTGGATTAATTTTTTCAATCTTTTTAAAATACATACTGTACTTCCAACATTTTAAAAATTGTTTTATTATTACAGTGAACTGGTGTAGGCATGTAAATGAAAATATTTTTTTTTGCCAAACCGCTCATCTAATGAAACTTTTTCAACAGGTAAAAAAGATTCCAAATACATGCTATTATTCGATAGAAATATTCAGGTTGTCATAACGTTGATGACATAAAAAAATCAGAAGAGATGTTTCCAAGTGCCGTCACTTTTATAATACTTATACTCTATTCAAGAACTAGAGAGAGTAATAAAACTGTCACCGAAATCTCCGACGTACTTGCTCCAGTGCCGCGGGCAACTGGGGACTGCTATAAATCTAATTACATTTAAATAATATAAGGTTTTATAAATTTACTGCAACATTTAAATTTCTTATAGTTCGGTTTAATTTCTGTCAGTGAGCAAAATACACCTTGTTTGCGCTTGTTTTTATATATTATTTGAGATTAGTGAGATACCCAAAAGCAACAGCGCAATATGGGATCAAGTAAAAGGCAGAGTTGCTAGAAATATCACAAGTTACAAAACTGGTGATTTAACTGAACTTTTGAAAGCTTTTTTGAATAAAGTTACTGCGGAAAGTTAGGAAAAATGTATGGGCCATCTAATAAAAGAATAAAACAAAAAGTGGAAACTATATCACATGATTGATAAGAGAGCGGAATCAATTATAATTAATTTGAGCGAAGATAATTCCACTGACTTTGATTACGAATTAGATACGTAATGTTTACCAGTGTAAACACAATTTATTATTTAAATTTTCGTTTTTGTTGTATTTTATTGTTTAGTGTTGTTTACATATTTTTTATTTTTTATATATTTTTATTTTAGTGTGTCTCATTATTTAATTTTATATATATTTAAGTCCAGTTAGCCGTAATTTTTTTATTATTTTACTTTTGTATTTGTATCTTTTTTTTAAGCGTGTAGAATTAACATGTTTATTTTATTTTTTGGGGATATCGGATTTCCATATAATAAAGTAAATTAAATTAAGATGCCATAAATACTTAATGATAAAAAAAAATTCTTTCCGACGCCTATGACAATGATTAAAATCCTTTTTAACACTTGACACTTCCAAATATCTATTGTTATCCAACCCAAATAGGCCATTATTATAGACTGGTATTTTTGATTATAAAAGTCTTAACTCATTCGTATAAAATATATATATGTCTATCAGATTTTGCCAAAAATACAGGACTAAAGAACACAAGTAAAAATGATTTATTATTCTGTCTATTTCTTGAATAGACTACTCACTACTTTATAGGCAGTCGCTATACCACTAGAAAACGTCATATTACAGTATTAGACCATACACCAAAAATCATTAAGTTCAGTTGCCAGGTTTTCAAGAAACTTAAGAAAAATTTTGACGTCTTATACTGCCTAAACAAAGCCGTATCGGATATAACTCTGAAGCACTGACTTTGATAAATTTAAACCTAGTAAAAAAGCGTGGGAATCACACCACCGCTTTGAAAGCACCTTTCCCTCATTACCATGCCATTATACTATTTTAAAAAAGCCCACCGCAGATTCTTAAAATAAAACCCGCTAATCACAGCGGGATTATTTAATTTATATATTCATTCACTTAACAGTGATTACCTTTCGCGAAAATATTTCACATCTGCAACGGTCAAGGCCACTAATTCTTCTTTCCAATGAAAATAAAACGACCACAAATATGAAGCGATGATCGGTAATTTCCTGCGCGCCAGGTCATCGCGAGAATAAGAAGAAAAATGATACCTGTTTAAAACAGTCAATATATAAGTCGCTGATTGTGATAACCCAGCACATTAAATATACCAGTTCACTAACTTAAAAATCGGACTCCAACCAGTTCCTTTAAACTATTTTTTCTTATAAACACACTAAGTGCTTTCTGATGCGTTGAATACCACACAATAAAAATATTAAAAATAACACCGAAAATGAAATGTTTACAAATTCTCGGTTTGTTGACCGTATTTTCCGTTCAATTTATCACTGGAAAAAAGATCGAAATCAACCCTTTTGAACTTGTTGATCGGTATGTTGAAAATTTCGAGGAGCAGTTAAACCAACTGGGAACATATTTAAATATAAGATCATCTTCAGAAAAAACAGAGGAACATATTTTGTATGGTAGCGATAAATATGCTGTGAAAGGTAAGTTAAAAAGTTTTTTAAATGTTTATTTCAAAGGTAATTCTTAACTGGACGTAGAGGTAAGATATATTGCCCAGGAGTAAGGTTTTTTGGTGATTTGATTTGAAAGGACATTTTTTAACAATGACTAAATATTCATTACAAAAATGAAGAAAACTTTACAGTTGCACGCTGCTCAAATAAGCTTTTACAGAAAATTCAGAAGTTTTTCTTTTCAATTTCGGAAAAAGGCAAAAATTATATATATATATATATATATATATATATATATATATATATATATATATATATATATATATATGTATATATATATATATATATATATATATATATATATATATATGTATATATATATATATATATATATATATATATATATATATATATGTATATATATATATATATATATATATATATATATATATATATAACTACCTAACAAATTAAAGTTAAAAAGTATTACGTACTAAATGAGATCACTCTAATATAGGATGATCCATATTCTATGTATTTTTATACTTGGTTGCTTTATATGTAGAATTTGCATCAGGCGAAAAAGCAGGCTAGTCCATGGGAGCAATTGCCTTTTTCTTTTTTCCAGTCCTGAAAGAGATTTCAGTGTTTCGGATCATTGTCAATGGCCGTACAGTATAGGGATTTAGGATTGCTCTAGTTTAGATTATGTTTCTTTAGGACGTTTGCAGAATGTATACCTACGAACATATGTAGTATTTTTCTGGTTAAAATACGAATTAGGAATGTGATTGAAATTTTATTAACAATATTCTCGCTCGTTTAAATTTACTTAGGTATGATAGGGATATTTAATTGCAATGTTGGAAAAAGTGGATATTATTTTAAATACAATAATAATAATAAATGTTTTGTATCATCATCGTGCTGTACTGCACCATACTACGTTTATTAAAATATATTTTATTACAATTACAGTGGGTTAAAACAACTACCAAAATTATGTTTTTACGATTCTTAAAGTAGGTAAATATATTTTTTTGCCGAAAATGATAATTTAGTGATATGATGTAGATACACAAAGAAGCCTGTTTTTTCGTATATTTTTTTGTTTTGGCTATTAAAACAAAGACAGAATTTGTAAAAGCATAAAAATGACAATCAATTCTTATTTTGGATTTTTAAGTAAAAATTATACTACGCAATAAATTTTAATTTATTTGTTGTATCTTGTATGAATAGCGCATTTTTTTGTTAATTTTGAGGCGCTGAACACAGAAATCACAATGAAATTAAAAAATTAGTTGCAATTTTCAAGAACAACTTTTTTAATAACAATACAAACATATCACGTGCATTTTTGCGGTTACATTGTTAATATATAGGCAGACATGACATTACGTATCTCTAAAACTTGAACTGATATTAAAAAGATAAGTTTAGTTTTGGTTTTAGCACACCAAAAATGGCAGGATTTAATCGATTTTACTTTAGATACATTTTGGCTGTTGCCCAGTGTAATTAACAAAAAATAAAAAACATTTTTAAAACCGAAAATTTTTATTAAAAAAACATAAGTTTCTCGGAAAGGTGATAATAATAAAAACATAATTTTAATTTTTTGTTATTAAACAATAGTAATATTTCCTAAAATTATATATTAAAAATGTGAAATAGAAAAGTGGTTCGAATTTTGGAATTGTTGACAGGAAAGAGAAAATTGAACCGGTTCTTTGATCCGGATCTTTAAAATTAGTGACCTTCAAGGTGCGAACCATCAAGAGGTCCATTTTTCCCATCTCTACTATCAACGCCCAGCGCGAAGGAATTTAGAGTCTCCAGTTTTAGACGTCGTACCAAATAAACAGGCTCAAACAAGTACTGTATTTAAATACGAATCAACACACACACACACACACACACATAAATATATATATATATATATATATATATATATATATATATATATATATGAATAGTTTGGTTATTCCGGGTTTCAATCCGTTCGTTCAAAAAATCGTTTTCACGACGTTTCGCCAAAATCTCATTTGGCATTTTCAAGTGCGGTTCGTCTCGTTACTCGCTGAGAACTGAGTTCTCAGCGAGTAACGAGACGAACCGCACTTGAAAATGCCAAATGAGATTTTGGCGAAACGTCGTGAAAACGATTTTTTGAACGAACGGATTGAAACCCGGAATAACCAAACTATTCATTCTACCATCCGTGAAAACCTACGATATAACATATATATATATATATATATATATATATATATATATATATATATTTGTGTAATTAATTTTTCTTGAACTCCCTTAAATATGTTTTTAATGGGTTATATTATTGGACATATGGTTTCTTTTTCTACTAAAACTACACGTATAAATTAGTTATTGTGTATATTATATTATTACAGGACGTTTCGAATCTTTTTCATGTTTGTATCATAGGCTTCACAAAAAACAGGGATTTTTGTTTTATTTACAGATTAAGTACAACACTCTATGGACTCTATTTATATATTAAATTACGAGAATAAAAATATTTTTGAAATATACCCTGGGAGAGTAGACACTACATTTTTAATCAAATGACTGAAATTACTTGACTATTATATATATATATATATATATATATATATATATATATATATATATATATATATATGCATATATATATATATATATATATATATATATATGTATATATATATGTATGTATATATATATATATATATATATATATGTATATATATATATGTATGTATATATATATATATATATATATATATATATATATATATATTATAGGTTCAATTTTATTGGATTTTAAGATCCATTTAAAAAAAACAATTTTTCTCCTCAAAATAACATTTTTATATTAACTTTTCATCAAAAATTAGTAAGATCTAGAAAAACATACGTTTATTTTTCTAGATTTTATATATTTTATTTCATTATGATAAAGGTCAAATATATGATCAAAACGTTAATCTAAAAATGTTATTTAAGAAAAAAATTTTTATCAAATAGACCTTAAAACTCAACAAAACTGAACCCAAAATAAGGTAAAAATATATATTCAAATAAATAAAAAAACATATATATATATATATATATATATATATATATATATATATATATATATATATATATATATATATGTGTTTTCAAACTGACTCAGCGAACATACCCTTTCAGAATCAAATTTATGCTGTTAAGCCTATTCATCTACAAAAAATAAATTTAATCTTAAGAAAACCACAATGAATCCTCCATAATGAATTTCTCACATTTGAGATCTTTCTCAATGAATTTAGATGTCCGGAAATAACTGTGGGGAATTTCAGATTTCTAGACGATTGCAAAATAACGTAAAAAAAAAACATTTTTTACTATCAAACAGACGGATGGCATAAAAGATGACAGAGTTTTTATATATAGTATTAAAAAAACAACGCAAATACAATAACATTAACATAATTTTGTTTATATTAGAATATAGACTTGAAGCGAATCCCTAACAATTAAAACAATGATATAATATCTTTAACATGTTTAATTTTACAACGCATTTTCTTAAAAAAGAAAAAAAGAATATCAATAAAGCTCAACATTATATACCGGACAGACTTTTTAGATTTCTAATTATATTTTTCATTTCTTAAATTTGTATTTCACCTTTCAAACTCGCACAAGTTTTCGCAATTTCAACAAAATTTTGGGGGTCTCCCGATAGTTCTTTTTGGCGACCTAAGTCTCCATTGCTATATATGTTTTGATCGCCTTGAATAGTGTTGCCTAGCGACGTGTCCCACTCAGGTCCATTTCAAAGTAACAATGCGTTTTATCACATCCTTCACTTTCGCGCGTCTTCTGACTTCTTCATTCCTTATTCGGTCACGAAGTGGTATTTCTAGCATGATTATTTCTATTGCTCGCTCAGTTGTACGCAATTTATTAGCTGCTTCAACTGTTAATGTGGTTGCCTTCATTCCATAAATCATTACTGGGAGAACGCACGAGTCAAATACTCTTCTTTTCAAATTAATATGAATATATGGGTTTTTAAGAGCGTATATCAAACTTCCAATGGCTGCCCATGACATTCGAATTCTTCTATTTATTTCCGCTTCTTAGTTTTCTTTCCCAAGTCTAATTAGATGGCCTACATACACATATTCCTCGACTCTTTATATTTCGTTGTTTCCGACATAAAGTGGCGTATCTTCTGAAGACATTATTTTGGTTTTTGTTAAGTTCATGCTTAATCCAACTTTCTCTGAAGCATTTTTCAACTCAGAGAGCATTTCCTGTAACTGGTCTAAATCTTCACTTATTAATACCACGTCATCCGTGAAACATAAATACTGAGATATCTACCATCGATGCTAATGCCCTTA
This sequence comes from Diaprepes abbreviatus, assembly GCA_034092305.1. Taxonomy (NCBI): domain Eukaryota; kingdom Metazoa; phylum Arthropoda; class Insecta; order Coleoptera; family Curculionidae; genus Diaprepes; species Diaprepes abbreviatus. Next base: position 941,985 of record JASJET010000322.1, on the reverse strand, counting down.
TGTTCCCAGTTTAGTTGTTTAAAGACATCTTCCAGTGTTAAAGTAAAGAGTTTAGGGGAAATCGTATCTCTTTGTCGCACTCCTGGGCCAATATATATCTTCTGTATTTCTAGGTCTTCTATTATCTTTACTTGTAGTGTGGCATTACAATAAGGACCAGTGCTACAATTTGAAAAATGAGGGTGATATGAATTTTTGAAAAAATACTGAATTTTTTAGCTTTGTTAGTCTTTTTGTTCCTTACAATTCGTCTTTTTACATCACTGAAACTGATTCATTTGTCTTAATTTTATCAGTAAAAAATGAAAAAAAAAACGCTTCTTTTTGTTTTTAATTGTTTATAACAAATTAATAGATCATAGTTGAAAATGGAAAACAACAAAATATCACCACGGATTATTTTTTAGTGTAATGGCAAAATCAGTATTCTGATAGTACAGGGTGAGTCAACGATTGGATGAAGTAGGTTTGTGCCTTTTCGGTGAAATTAACAAAGAAACTATATTTATTGTTTGATACAGTTTATTTTTACACAGATTTTAAAAATATTTAGTACTCTACAGGGTGAGCCAAAAAACTAGGACAGCATAAAGTTGTATTTTTTTAAATAGAACACCCTATATACGAATCGTATTTTCGATTTAGCTTATAATTTTAAATCTTTTTTATTAAGGGTTTACTATAACAAAACTTTATAGTTTCTGAGATAATTAAGTTTAAAGAAAAAAAGTCACATTTTCAAGCATCAATTCAATCCTAAATAACGTTTTCAATTTTGTGACAAATATATTCAAATTTGGAATTTAGCAAGGCCAAGGACAAGTTAACATAATTTTTACCTAATATTTGCAATAAAAGCTACAGGGTGTTGAACACATCGGCTCACATTTGAACAAGTTTAAATGAATAAATATCTTTTTTTTAATGGTACACCCTGTATATTTTCATGTTATTTAATAGAGTAATAAAAACCCTAAAAGTTTTGTTCAATATATCCTATACCTATTTATAATAGTTTTTGAGATATTTCAGTTTTTCTTATTTTCCATACTTTTTTACAGAAATAGTCTTCATTATCATAGTAGCCATGTAAAATAATAAAAAGAAACTACAGAAACAAACAGAATGTGGTTAAATATGATGAAATACATTATTCGTTATATTACAACGGCAATAGTTTAATTAAACATAATTAACACAACAATAACGACAAGGCAAATACATATTTATTTTTATACTAAATTGAAACAAAAAAATTACCTATCAAATACTGAGATTACTTATTTCTTTTTAATAAGTGTTCAAATAAACGACCCTCTTGTGCAATGCACAAATTTAGTTTTTTTTGCAGATTTTCTCGGACCCTGGACAAAATTAGTGGCGTTATTGTTCTACAGGTATCCCTAATCCTGTTTCGCATATCTTCCACTGTTGTTGGTGGATTAAAATACACCTTATTTTTAATATAACCCCATAGGAAGAAATCTAATGGGGTGATGTCGCAAGACCTTGGTGGCCACTCAATGAAACCTCCACGTCCAATCCATTTTTGCGGATATCGTTGGTCCAAAAACGCACGAACTTCACGATGGTAATGCGGAGGCGCACCATCGTGCTGGAACCACATACTGTCGAGCTCATCCCTATCGAGACCTTGAAGCAGTTGGGGTACTTCTTCTTGTAGAAAGTTCAGGTAACTATGGCCATTTAGTAGTTCATTAAAAAAGTGGGGTCCAATAATTCGATTATGATGAATACCACACCAAACATTTAATAACCAGTGGTTTTGATCTTGCACCTCTCTAATCCAAAATGGGTTTTCTGTGGCATAATAATGCATGTTGCGTCTATTTACGGCACCGTTACTTCTAAAAGTAGCTTCATCACTAAACGTTACCTTGCATAATAAATTTGGATTTAATTGAATCTCCGCATTTATTGTACGACAAAAGTTTACACGACTTTCAAAATCCTGTCCATGCAATTCTTGGTGTAATTCCATGTGATATGGATGATACCTATATTTCTTGGTAGTACGATTAGCGGTGGATTGTGATGTTTCACATAATGCTGCTAACTGACGGCTACCAATATAAGGATTTTCCTGAACATTTAACAATACTAGTAGTTCTTTTTCTTCATTAGTTACTGGTTTGTTGACCACTTTACGTTTTGGATAATCAACAGTACCAAAAGAATCAAATCTTTGCATTAAGTTTTGAAAAGTATGGGTATTAAGCTGGCGTCGATCAGGATACTTCATTTTGTAAATTCTTTGAGCAAGAAGGCAATTTTTTTCAGCCTCTCATATTGTGTAAATCATATCTATTAACTCATTCTTTGGAAAACTCATTTTACAATATAAGATGAATGCAAAAAAAAAAAAACAAACTACACTACATAAAAACCAAAAGAAGCGATTGCGGTTATAAATTTGACACACAGAAAAATGTTCTTTTACATTATTTTTTGCCATGGCTACTATGATAATGAAGACTATTTCTGTAAAAAAGTATGGAAAATAAGAAAAACTGAAATATCTCAAAAACTATTATAAATAGGTATAGGATATATTGAACAAAACTTTTAGGGTTTTCATTACTCTATTAAATAACAGGGTGTACCATTTAAAAAAAAAGATATTTATTCATTTAAACTTGTTCAAATTTGAGCCGATGTGTTCAACACCCTGTAGCTTTTATTGCAAATATTAGGCAAAAATTATGTTAACTTGTCCTTGGCCTTGCTAAATTCCAAATTTGAATATGTTTGTCACAAAATTGAAAACGTTATTTAGGATTGAATTGATGCTTGAAAACTATAAAGTTTTGTTATAGTAAACCCTTAATAAAAAAGATTTAAAATTATAAGCTAAATCGAAAATACGATTCGTATATAGGGTGTTCTATTTAAAAAAATACAACTTTATGCTGTCCTAGTTTTTTGGCTCACCCTGTAGAGTCCTAAATATTTTTAAAATCTGCGTAAAAATAAACTGTATCAAACAATAAATATAGTTTCTTTGTAAATTTCACCCAAAAGGCACAAACTTACTTCATCCAATCGTTGACTTACCCGGTACTGTTGCAATAGAATTACTTATTTTTTCCATGTTTATTGGCCTAATGTTTGTCCTCATTTTCAGCCATCTCTAGATAAATTTTACTTATGTCGTATATTTCACTTAAAATTTCTGCAGCATATAATCAATCTGCGGCAATATTATTAATTAAAATGGGAAACCAAGACTTTTATGCCCTTTCGAAACTAATACTTCAAAAATGATTAACTGATTAGTCTCATGAAACCATTTTTTCCCCTAAAGGATTATCACATTCTCAAAACTTTTTGTTTGTAAATGTAATTGAACGCACAGCGGGCAACACACATATAATTAGGACCTATAAAATTCAATAATGCTATTTGACTTAAGCTATGGAGATTTGCAGATACTGAATAATAAAGGTGATAATAACTTCACTCCATATGAGTTAAATAAATAATCTGTCAAAATTATTTACTGAAAAAAGGACCTCAAGTGTGATTGATGATTTATTATAGTATAAAACAAATATACCGAGAAAATACTTAATATCATCCAATTTAAATTAATGCAAAAAATAAGAGTATTTTTAACAGTAAAAAACGAAGAATGAACAGAGGGTTTTAGTGGCATTAATTACGAATCTAAAGTTAATTTCTTAAAATTCAATATGACGAATTAATTTTTCCATTTTCTAATTTCTTTGAAAATTAGTATGATAATTTCCAAAGAGTTAAAACATTTTTAGAAGGTAACAAACAAGCGGCAATTTCAGAACAATTTGTTTTACTCAGATATAGCCTATCTAAATATTATAATATAAATCTACCGAAATTTTGAACGCCGAGAAAAATATCAATATAGAACGATGAAATGATTCTTGGGAATCGGAACCTATTATTATTGCTGAAATTCCAAAAATTACCGCGAGCCCACGAACAATTCGGAGAAGGTTAGTAAACTCATGACTGTTTAGTAGAGGTGCGGCTAAAGAGACCCTTATTTTGGAAAGAAATAGAGTTACTTCATGGAAAATAGACTTTCTAAAGTAACAAAAATGTAACATTGGTTTTTTTTGCTGGAATATGTTCATTTCGGCATATAAAACATATTTCGATGGTAACTCTGAAAGACCTGTGCAAAAAAAATGGCGGACTAAAAACGGTCACGATATTCGGTTTTTTGAGTTTATCTCGAAAAGTAAAAGTTTACCGATTTAAAATTTAACATAAATATAAGTATTATCATTCTTAAAAAGTATGTCAAACCCGGAATCTGTGAGTTTTTTATTTTCCGAGAAATTCGATGTCAAAGTTGAAAATTCAACCTCAATTTTCGGCTTTCCTTATTAAGATACAATGCTCAATTTTAATGAAAATTGTTTGTATTGTTTTATATTTTTTGAAGATGCACTAAAATTTTTTTTTCAATCGTGGGCAGAGAAATTTTGCAACAACCAATTTTTGCCCAAAAAAAATTGCGATGACTTTTCACCAGATGGAGATAAATTTTTTTTAATGCGTGCATTGGATTTAGATGCATTATTTCCGATCTCAAAAAAAAATAATAATTTTGGATGAAAGAAAAGTTTTTTTTTCAAAAATTCATAATGGCGTGGCAAATGAATATTAAGGGATCAAATTTGCAGAAGATCCTTTTTAATACTTGTACTTTACCTGGGAATTTTTTGGATCCATAAATACACTTCCATACAATCTGTGAACCTTCGAAAATTGGGCCGAATCTAATTGAAAATAGCTGCTGCAGGCCGCTGTCTGCGGGTTGCCATAGTTCAGGCCCATTATTCATTGGTACATCAAGGAAACTTATGCATCACAAGTAATATTTATAATATTGATGTTGTTTTATTAATTTATATGATAGTAACGATTTGTTTAGTAATATTAATTATTAATTTGCTTATTAACAAAATTTTTACAAAAAATTATAGAGAAAATCATACAAATACTCAATTGTATATAACATATTCTACTGTTTTTTCCTTTATATTTTTATTACCTAACAGTTTAATAACAAAATTTTTATAAAAAATTATAGAGAAAATCATACAAATATTCAATTATGTATTACATATTATACTGTTTTTTATATTCACATTATTATTACCTAATAGTTTATTAACAACATTTCGATAAACAAATCATACAAAAATATAATAATAATATATAATACGTCATATAAATATTTAATAATACATTAAAATTACGTAGAATCACTACATAGTATAAAACAAAGTCGCTTTCTCTGTCCCTATGTCCCTTTGTATGCCTTAATCTTTAAAACTACGCACCGGATTTTGATGCGGTTTTTTTCAATAGATAGAGTGATTCAAGAGGAAGGTTTATATGTATAATAACATCCATTAAATAGTGGAGAAATACTGTTATTTTTGAGGTTTCTAATGTGATGTCGTTAATTATCATATTTTTTCCGCTTACATTGCAAACGCAGGCTGAACCCTACGAGATTTATCAAAATAATGTACTAATTATTTGTACACATTGAAAAGGTCTACAGAAAACTCCGCGATGGTATATGTCTATCTCTCATGGATATCCCACAATAACATTTTTTTGTCATTTACTTTTTACGACAAATAATGGCAAATTTTGAAGCGATTTTAACCAATACAGCATTAATCCTTATCCAATTAAATAGCTTAAATACATTGTTGATTTAATATAGATCTATATGGTCCTTTACAGCACAAGATTTAAATGAATATTTTCGAAGATATTACAGATTTAAAATTGCGGGAAGTAGCGCTTGCGGCGGTACTGGCCGACCGGGGCGGCGGCAGCGTGCCTATAAATAGCGCGTCGGAGGCCGATGTAATAATTGTTGTAAAAATAAAATAAATAGTCACAGTTTTTCTGTAGTGTATTTAGTATCAGCATTGCACCCGTGCGAAGCCGGGGCGGGTCGCTAGTATGTAATATATAATTGAATATTTGTATGATTTTCTCTATAATTTTTTGTAAAAATTTTGTTAATAAACAAATTAATAATTAATATGAATAAACAAATTGTTGCTATCATTTAAATTAATAAAACAACATCAATATTATAAATATTACTTGTGATGCATAAGTTTCCTTGAAACGCCAATGAATAATGCGCCTGAACTATGGCAACCCGCCGACAGCGGCCTGCACCAGCTATTTTCGATTAGATTCGGCCCTATTTTCGAAGGTTCACAGATCGTATGGAAGTGTATTTCTTGGATCCAAAAAATTCGCAGGTAAAGTACAAGTATTAAAAAGCATCTTCTGTAAATTTGAGCTCTTAATATTCATTTGCCACGCCATTATGAATTTTTGAAAAAAAAAAACGTTTTTTTCACCCAAAATTAAATTATTTCTTTGAGATCGGAAATGATACATCTAAATCCAATGCATGCATTAAAAAATTTTTATCGCTATCCGGTGAAAAGTTATCGCAACATTTTTGGTGCAAAAATTGGTTTTTGCAAAATTTCTCGGCCCACGATTGAAATTTTTTTTAATAGATCTTTAAAATATAAAACAATACAAACAAATTCAAAGCGGAAAACTGAGGTTTAATTTTCAACTTTGACATCGAATTTCTCGAAAAACAAAACAAAAACCGTAAATTTTGTCGAAAAAAAAAATATATCTCGATAACTACTGGCGTTACCTATAATTTATATTATATGAATCGATAGGTTTTTAAATTATCTACAACTTTTGTTTGAAATATTTTTCGATACAACTTTTACTTTTCGAAATAAACTCAAAAAACTGAAAATCATGACCATTTTAGGTCCGCCATTTTTTTTGCACAGGTCTTTCAATGTTACCATCGAGATATGTTTAACAGGATGCCGAATTAAGCACATTCCAGCAAACAAACCAATGTTGAATTTTTGTTAACAAAACAGCAATGCTTGAATTTGCATATCGCTATTTCAAACGGATGGTAGACAAATCGAAAAAAACTATTTAGCGATAAAAAAAACTTTTTTTAAGAAGACCTTCCAATTATGCGGACTTTACACTGATTCATAAGTGTAAAATTTAACATAGTAATAATAAAACAATCAAATGAGTTCCTAAAGTATGACTATTCGTATCGTTAACAAAAAAATTACTACAACCAAAAAAACCAGAATAAAGTACCGCGCCTGCAAAAAATTTATTAGCATATTAATTTTTCAAAAAAAAAATAACTAACACGCCTATATTAGTACTGTAAATACATGCGATGTATTTACCCAGGCGTAATTAATTATACATAAAACTAGCAGAAATTCCGCGGTGTATGAAAACAATGATATTGACTCTTCGCAAAATTTTTATTTATAATAAAGATATTCCCAAATTTGCATATTTTAGGAATGTTAAGGATATTTTATAACTAAAAAAATACCGTTTAATTACTCTCTTCAATGTATTCCTAAAATAGAAAAAAATTTAAATTTTGTTCCTAATTGGGATATTAATTTTAGAGCATGTCATATATTATACTAGCGACCCGCCCCGGCTTCGCACGGGTGCAATGCTGATACTAAATACACTACAGAAAAACTGTGACTATTTATTTTATTTTTACAACAATTATTACATCGGCCTCTGACGCGCTATTTATAGGCACGCTGCCGCCGCCCCGGTCGGCCAGTACCGCCGCAAGCGCTACTTCCCGCAATTTTAAATCTGTAATATCTTCGAAAATATTCATTTAAATCTTGTGCTGTAAAGGACCATATAGATCTATATTAAATCAACAATGTATTTAAGCTATTTAATTGGATAAGGATTAATGCTGTATTGGTTAAAATCGCTTCAAAATTTGTCATTATTTGTCGTAAAAAGTAAATGACAAAAAAATGTTATTGTGGGATATCCATGAGAGATAGACATATACCATCGCGGAGTTTTCTGTAGACCTTTTCAATGTGTACAAATAATTAGTACATTATTTTGATAAATCTCGTAGGGTTCAGCCTGCGTTTGCAATGTAAGCGGAAAAAAATATGATAATTAACGACATCACATTAGAAACCTCAAAAATGACAGTATTTCTCCACTATTTAATGGATGTTATTATACATATAAACCTTCCTCTTGAATCACTCTATCTATTGAAAAAAACCGCATCAAAATCCGGTGCGTAGTTTTAAAGATTTAAGCATACAAAGGGACATAGGGACAGAGAAAGCGACTTTGTTTTATACTATGTAGTGATTTGCGTAATAAAGAGAATTTGATAAGATAGACTTAACCTCCAAATTTTACGTTACATCTTTTACAGTCCCTGCGATGCTTCAATTTCACAAAACTCATGTTTTATCGCAAAACACTTTATAAAAACCAAAATAATGAACGAATTGAAATGAAATTTGATACTGATGTAAAATAAGGTTGTCTTGATTGAATGTTAAGAAATTTCGATAGATAAAGCCACCTTTCAGAATATATATTTTTGAGATCATTTTTTCTGTTTAACAATAAACTGTAAAGATTTTACTAAAAAACCGATACAATTTAAAGCATCTAACTTGAACAGGTTTGTCTTAGTTATAACAAACATAACAGTAACTTACGCTGCGCTACCAAAAAATATAATAATATACAGGGCATTCCATTTAAATTTTAACGACTTTTTTTGAAACTTAGTCCCAACATCCCTAATTTTGAAATGTTGAAATTTTTGTAGGTGATAAAAATATTAAGAGGGGCGTTCAATAAAAACCGGCGTATAGGTCCTCACTTCTTTCTTATCTTTGCAAAAATGGCTAAATTTGAAGAAAATTTAAAAACAGTTTTCCAAAGATGAAAGTTTAGGCTAGACAGTCTGCTATTTTTCATGCCGAAATATTTCAGAATAACCACGTTATTAATAAATAAAAATAGCCACATTTCGCAATTTTGTATCACAGAATGTGATAAAAAAGGGGTAACGTTTAGGTTACATATCCGTAAATATATTTACGAAATTTCACGTTGCAATATACATTATCATGGGTAATAATTACGAATAATTGAAATATTTATCAACTGTAAACATTTTTCCACCATACTGGACTGTGCATAAAAAACTAAAATGTTCAGCCCGTGGTTCGCAGATGGCGAAAATGGTGTTGTATGTTGGGTTGCCTGCACATTACAAACTTTTTAACAGCGACCTTGGTAAAGAAAAATTGATTTATACAGTGTACCAAATAGAAATATTATTTTGTTTTATACGTTAAGAGGGGCGTCCAATAAAAACTGATGTATAGACCCTCCCTTCTGTGTATTGATTGCAAAAACGGTTAACTCTAAAGATAATTTGAAAACACTTTTCGAAAGATGAAAGTTTAGGGCTAGACGGTCTACTATTTTTCATGACGAAATATTTCAAGAGTAATCATGTTATTAATAAATAAAAATAGCCACAATTTGCAACTTTGCATTACAGAATGTGGTAAAAAGGGGGTAATGTTTAAGGTTACATATCCCTAAACATATTTACGAAATTTCACGTTGCAAAATACATTATTATGAGTAATAATTACATCTAACTGAAAAATTTATCAGCTGTAAACATTTTTCCACCGTATTAAACTGAGTGCTATATTCGAAGGATGAAGTGAAGGACGCAAGTTATGCAGAATCAGAAGTTGCCCAAAAGTGCCTTTCTCAACATACTTTATATATATATATATATATATATATATATATATATATATATATATATATATATAAATAAATAAATAATTTCACTTGATATATTTAATATACCTCTAGGTTGTCGATATAATTGACTAAATATAAATAAAATGTTAACTTGCTCTAGGTCTAGATTGTCTTGGAGAATTTTCTTTTATTTTATTTTTAGGTCATTATTCTAGTGAACTAACGTGAACTGATCATATTTCTGAGGATTTTAAGATTCAAATTTCATAGAATCTGATAATATTTTTGCAGTTTTTTTAACTGTGTTATAAAAATATGGTTTAAAGTAGCCGTAATATATTTGCCACATTGTTAAAAACTATACAAATTTTTAAGTTTGTTTGAAAACATATTAAAAAATTATGTAAATAAGAGAAAATAATATTGATTTACTTGTATACACCAATGAGGCTTTGTAACAAAATGAGTAATATTAAATTGTTAAACAAGAATGACTTTGTTACTGCTGAGAAACGAATGACCACAAAACCTAAGGGGCAAATATTTATAAGAACCACAATCATAGATTTTTTCGTAAATATCAAAGTAAAAAAAGTGCTGTAAAAATGTCTTTCTGTAAATAATTATTAATTGGCTCACACTACTTATATGCTAGATATCTGTCAATATTACAAAAGATGAAACTGGAATAAACATTGGATATACATACTTGGGTAATATGGCAATAAATTACAAAACATAAAACTACTAACAAAATGTTACGGCATCTATAACCCTATTTTTATAACGCTTCCTACATTCAGACAAAAAATGTGTACTTACGGGTCTTCTATTATTTTGCCCAAGTTATTTTAAAACTCAAAAAAATCTCTTCTAGTCTTTGCTGTTGATCTCGACATAGTAATATAAAAAAAACTTGAACGTACACAAAAATCGCACAACTTGCACTACGCATCAAATCGGCCATAACAATAAATCATATTGAAATCAGTGCTGTCAAATGTTCCACAGAAAAATACTTGCAAGTTTTATATTTATTCCTGGCAATTCCTGGCAAAATGTGTGTGATAAAAAAAAAGCTGATATTGCTTAATTAAACTGAATATTAGAGAAATACAGATGATAATAAGATTGTCCATACTTTAAATTTTAGACTGCAAAACCATAAAATAAAGAAAAAATAACTACATGTGAGAAGCAAAAAGAGATAGTAGAGAGATTTAATTTTAAAGATGGGGCATCTTATCGATTTTCATACACTTGCCATCAATTGTATGTACATTTCGCCCTAATATTTTATCAATTTCTGAGTACAAGACATCTATTCCTGGAAAATCCCTGGCACGATAGTATTCCTGGCAAAATTACTGGCACAGCTAATTATTCCTGGCAAATGCCAGGAATTACTGGCAAATTGACACCCCTGATTGAAATACCACTAAAAACGGCCGAAAAGAGTTGACGCCGGTCGCTAGTCACGGAGAGCGGTAGCGGGATAGAGGGTAGGTCGAATAAATGGAATTTATTTACCTCGCAATTTACCTTGCTCACACGAGAAAAGGAATGTAATATTCCTCAGGAAATTACGTACTTTATTTATTTTATTGACTTTTATTTTCAATTTTGGAATTTATAATGTTAGTTTTTGAAATGAAATAATTATTTTTATATGTCAGATGGTTTTAAGGTTTTAATTTTGTTTTATATTATATATAAAAAATTTTTTTTATTGGTACACTGTAACATGAAAGCCTAAAATTGTATTATTTGCTCACAGACGTATTGCCATCTATCAGATTCAAGCAGAAATAACCTAGCTAGTGGGTAACAAAGGTTTCATATGAAGAAAATAATAAAATAGTACAATAAGGCTAAAATTATACACCGAGCGTCATCTTCAATTAAACATTTAAATAAATTTTTAACGATATGCGCTTACGTGAAAGTGATATTTTACACGTGTGGACCCCGCTCTTAACTTATTGAAATTGTTTCATAACCATGTAACAAATTACCTTATTATGATGAATGCGCAGGGATTTCAGTCTTGTATAAACTCTGTTACTAGAACAATTTCTCAATCATGTCTTGATCATATTTTCATACAACGAACGTTAAGAAATAATATATTGAACATTAAATCTTATGTTATTAAAGAATATATAACTGATCACAGTCCGGTTTTGATTTCTATTGGTAAAAAAATTATTACAAAAAGTTCAACTATTTTTGAAAACACTATAAGTAAAACTCAATTAAATATTGGTAAATTTAAGCAATTACTACCAGGGTTTGACTGGTCTGTTATCATAAATGAAAATAATGTTCAAAAGTCAACTAATATGGTTTTAGAAACATTTGAGAAATTACTTTTTAAGGCGACGGAAACTTTTACAACAAGACCTAATAAATATAAGAAGATAAAACTTTGGATAAGTCACGGTATCATCACATCCATTAAAATCAGAGATAAAATGAAAAAGAGTTTATTGAAAAACTACTCACCTCAACTTGAGCTAAAATACAAACAATTTCAAACAAAAGAAGGGGTATTATAAAAATCAGTTAGAAAATAATAAAAACGATGTAAAGAAACTTTACAGAGTAATAAAGGATACTACCTATGATGGACGTGATGGTAAAGTTGACATAAGGAATAATTCTGGCGCACATTTCAATAGTTATCTAAAAATGGTTAATTTCTGTAACAACTATTATGCCAACATAGGGGTAGAGATGGAAAAGGTCATTCCCTCACCGCAGCAAGAATGCCATATTGATCCACCGCTACAGTCTTTATTCAATCACTTACAAAAATTGAATTGATAAATCATATTGGGTCTCTAAAAAATGAAAGCGCAGCAGGTTGTGGTGGTATTAAAGCAAATATCGTAAAACAGACACATCTAGAAATATTGACGCCTTTGTAACATATTTACAATTTAATATTTGAAAAAGGAATTGTACCATCTCAGTTTAAAACATCAATAATTACTTCCATATATAAATCCGGTTTAAAGAGTGTTGTTGGCAATTATCGCCCAATAAGTCTCATTACTAAGTTTGTAAAGCTTTTTGAAAAATGCGTTAAGAATACAGTGATGACTTTTATGAAACGATTTCAAATTTTGTCTGAGAATTAATTCGGATTATTGGAGGGGTGCAGTACTACCGACGCCATGCATACGTTAACAACGTATCTCGTCAATAATTTGAATTTAAATAAAAAATGTTTAGCAGTCTTTTTGGATTTGGCTAAGGCGTTTGATACTGTGCCTCACGACAAACTACTTACAATTTTACACAATTATGGCATGAGGGGAACGACTTATAAAATGTTTGAAAATTATCTTTCAGAACGTGTACAAATGGTTAAAATTAACAGTATTTTAAGTGGCAAAAAATTTATAAAAATTGGTGTTCCCTAGGGAACTGTTTTGGGCCCAATACTTTTTATTATATATGTTAATTCTTTGTAAAGTACGCACACAGGCCAACAAAGCGGCCATGATATCAGATCAACTAAGAGAAATAATCTGGAACAATAAACATATGACGGTTGAGAGCAAAGCAAGAATTTACAAGGTCTGTGTAAGACCGATACTGACCTACGGCGCAGAAACAAGAAATGAAACCACAAAGACAAAACAAATTATGAGAACCACAGAAATGAAAACGCTGAGAATGATCACGGGAACAAGTTTAAGAGATAGGATAAGAAACGCAAAAATACGCGAGGACAGCGGAGTGGGGGATGTTGTGAAGTGGATTCGAAATCGTCGTAGACAGTGGAGAGACCACGTGGAACGAATGGACGATGACAGACTAGCAAAAACCGTGATGAGAGAAAAACCAAACACCAAACGGCCGCCTGGACGGCCCCCCAAAAGATGGAAAGACAGCTGGATTTCGACCTCTAACGAGGATCGATGAGGTATTGTATAGATAACAGAACTTGGTTTTACCTAGAAGAAGAAGAAGAAGAAGAAGAAGAAGAAGTTAATTCTTTGCTTAATTTAAAAACAGAAGGGCTGATAGTTTCTTATGCAGATGATACAGCAATAGTCATTTCTGGGGATTCATGGGAAAGTGTAAAAAATAAAACTATAATAAATTTATCAAATATAAAAAACTGGTTACAAATCCAAAAATTAACATTAAACTTAGCAAAAACAACATAGCTTTCTCTCTGACAAAGGCAAATAGACCTTTATATAATAACATTATGATTAAGAATCACGTCATTAATGAAACAACACACACCAGGAACCTGGGTATTGTAATCGATTCTTTCCTTAAATGGCAATCACACGTCGACTATGTTTCAAAAAAGATTCGTGGCTTAAATTTTATTTATTAAGAAACTTTCTGGACAGGAAAACTTTAATTATGGTCTATAAAGCTTTGGTTGAATCGATTTTAAGGTACGGAATTTTAGTGTGGGGAGGACTATACAATAGTGCTTTGTATAAATTAAATTTAATTCCAAAAAATCTATCAAAAATTATATTTCACAAAAATAAATTAAACCCCACACATTTACTCTTCCATAAAAATATACAAAATGTAAGATCGATTTACGTTTCATCTGTCTGTGTTTATATACAGGGTGAGTCAACGATTGGATGAAGTAGGTTTGTGCCTTTTCGGTGAAATTAACAAAGAAACTATATTTATTGTTTGATACAGTTTATTTTTACGCAGATTTTAAAAATATTTAGGACTCTACAGGGTGAGACAAAAAACTAGGACAGCATAAAGTTGTATTTTTTTAAATAGAACACCCTATATACGAATCGTATTTTCGATTTAGCTTATAATTTTAAATCTTTTTTATTAAGGGTTTACTATAACAAAACTTTATAGTTTCTGAGATAATTAAGTTTAAAGAAAAAAAGTCACATTTTCAAGCATCAATTCAATCCTAAATAACGTTTTCAATTTTGTGACAAATATATTCAAATTTGGAATTTAGCAAGGCCAAGGACAAGTTAACATAATTTTTACCTAATATTTGCAATAAAAGCTACAGGGTGTTGAACACATCGGCTCAAATTTGAACAAGTTTAAATGAATAAATATCTTTTTTTTTAAATGGTACACCCTGTATATTTTCATGTTATTCAATAGAGTAATAAAAACCCTAAAAGTTTTGTTCAATATATCCTATACCTATTTATAATAGTTTTTGAAATATTTCAGTTTTTCTTATTTTTCATACTTTTTTACAGAAATAGTCTTCATTATCATAGTAGCCATGTAAAATAATAAAAAGAAACTACAGAAACAAACAGAAGGTGGTTAAATATGTTGAAATACATTATTCGTTATATTACAACGGCAATAGTTTAATTAAACATAATGTGAAAAAATTAACACAACAATAACGACAAGGCAAATACATATTTACTTTTATACTAAATTGAAACAAAAAAATTACCTATTAAATACTGAGATTAATTATTTCTTTTTAATAAGTGTTCGAATAAACGACCCTCTTGTGCAATGCACAAATTTAGTCCTTTTTAGGATTTTCTCGGAACCTGGACAAAATTAGTGGCGTTATTGTTCTACAGGTATCCCTAATCCTGTTTCGCATATCTTCCACTGTTGTTGGTGGATTAACATACGCCTTATTTTTAATATAACCCCATAGGAAGAAATCTAATGGGGTGATGTCGCAAGACCTTGGTGGCCACTCAATGAAACCCCCACGTCCAATCCATTTTTGCGGATATCGTTGATCCAAAAACGCACGAACTTCACGATGGTAATGCGGAGGCGCACCATCGTGCTAGAACCACATACTGTCGAGCTCATCCCTATCGAGACCTTGAAGCAGTTGGGGTAGTTCTTCTTGTAGAAAGTTCAGGTAACTATGACCATTTAGTGGTTCATTAAAAAAGTGGGGTCCAATAATTCGATTATGATGAATACCACACCAAACATTTAATGACCAGTGGTTTTGATGTTGCACCTCTCTAATCCAAAATGGGTTTTCTGTGGCATAATAATGCATGTTGCGTCTATTTACGGCACCGTTACTTCTAAAAGTAGCTTCATCACTAAACATTACTAAGCATAATAAATTTGGATTTAATTGAATCTCCGCATTTATTGTACGACAAAAGTTTACACGACTTTCAAAATCCTATCCATGCAATTCTTGGTGTAATTCCATGTGATATGGATGATACCTAATATTTCTTGGTAGTACGATTAGGGGTGGATTGTGATGTTTCACATAATGTTGCGATTGCGGTTATAAATTTGACACACAGAAAAATGTCCTTTTACATTGTTTTTGGCATGGCTACTATGATAATGAAGACTATTTCTGTAAAAAAGTATGGAAAATAAGAAAAACTGAAATATCTCAAAAACTATTATAAATAGGTATAGGATATATTGAACAAAACTTTTAGGGTTTTTATTACTCTATTAAATAACATGAAAATATACAGGGTGTACCATTTAAAAAAAAAAAGATATTTATTCATTTAAACTTGTTCAAATTTGAGCCGAAGTGTTCAACACCCTGTAGCTTTTATTGCAAATATTAGGTAAAAATTATGTCAACTTGTCCTTGGCCTTGCTAAATTTCAAATTTGAATATATTTGTCACAAAATTGAAAACGTTATTTAGGATTGAATTGATGCTTGAAAATGTGACTTTTTTTCTTTAAACTTAATTATCTCAGAAACTATAAAGTTTTGTTATAGTAAACCCTTAATAAAAAAGATTTAAAATTATAAGCTAAATCGAAAATACGATTCGTATATAGGGTGTTCTATTTAAAAAAATACAACTTTATGCTGTCCTAGTTTTTTGGCTCACCCTGTAGAGTCCTAAATATTTTTAAAATCTGCGTAAAAATAAACTGTATCAAACAATAAATATAGTTTCTTTGTTAATTTCACCGAAAAGGCACAAACCTACTTCATCCAATCGTTGACTCACCCTGTACATCGACATCCAAACTTACAAACTTTTATTGATCACGATTATAACATAAGAATAAAAATCGACAAGCATATACAGATCCCCATTAGTAATAACAATCTTAACCTAAAGTACATAAATTATATTGAACCAAAGATATATATATATATATATATATATATATATATATATATATATATATATATATATATATGTAATGCCACAGCCCATGGTTTAATTAATTTCTTCTTTTCTAATTTTTAGACATAGGAACATACGATTTCATTATAGTAGGCGGAGGTTCTAGCGGATCGATCATAGCCAATCGGCTCACGGAGGTTCCCGAATGGAAGGTACTGGTGCTGGAAGCTGGTGACGTCGAAACCCTGGGAACGAAGGTACCCTCCATGCACGCTTGTCTGAAGAGTGCTTACAGTCCCTATACGTGGGGATACTATAGCACTCCTCAAAACCATTCCTGCCTAGGTATGCAACCTACTTTATTTCAATGATAAATATATTTTGTAATCGTTTACCACCCTACAAAGTATTCAGTATTTTTAGTTTATTTATAAATTAAAAATGCATTAAATAACAAAAACAAACAGAAATATTAACTCTTGGATAATTAAAACTAATGAGAAGAAAAATTAAAAATACATATAATAAATTATGTAAATTAACAAAATTTTGTGTTCAACGTCAAAGTGAAATTTGTAGATTTATACAAAAACAAGTTGAACTTAACAATACACAAGAAGACAATATTTTAGAAATTATAGATAAATCTATTTTACAGACTTGGAAGACAGAAGATGCTACATACCAACCGCAAAAGCTCTTGGTGGAACAACTGCCATAAATGACATGATATATACAAGAGGAAACCAAAGAGACTACGACTTGTGGGCAGATACGGGACTTAGAGGTAAAAATATTAATAAATATACTGTAGGAACCTTAAATGTTGATTATTAAAGGTAACTCATTCAAAATAATTTTAGGAACTAGGCTATTGACTGTGTACTTGAGAAAGAAACTAAAACGTTGGAGTGTTTTCATTGTTTTATACGTTTAATTGACCTCAAAATATGACCAAATTATAAAGTACTCTCAAATTAAGGTGGATTTGTCCATTTTTCAATTTTTTAAGTTTTACTCGAAAACTATGCATTTTTCGTACTTATATGTCTACAGAAAAGTTGTAGATAATGAAATTTTCTTTCGAAATGGTACCCCACGAAGTTCAAAAAACTTATTTTTTAAAAAAATACACCCCAAAAACCATATGAAAAAACCAAAAAAATACAATTCTTTTTAAATTTTGCCCTCATAACTTTTTTCCATGTAATGTTAAGTATAGGCACTGCTTCATGCAAGCTGACTTTATACCTGTTAAAATAAGCTCCTGTAGAAGTCTATACAATGATAAATAACCGAGAAATGGCGTCTCAAATTTTGCTACTTTTCTGGAAAGTAGCCAATTTTTGATTTTTTTTTTCAAATTTCGCCCTAAAACTTTTTTCTAAGCGAATTTAGACATTGCCACCTTCAAAAGAAACCTGAAATCACGCCCGTTAAAATTTTCCCCAGCTGAAGTCTGTACGATAAATGTCTATACCTAAATTCACTTACAAAGAAAGTGTAGGACGAAATTCGACGCTAATATCGAAAAAAGTAGCAAAGTTTGAGACACATCTCGGTTAATTTTCATTGTACAGACTTCTGCATGAGCCCATTTTAACGAGAGTAATGTCAGCTTTATTTTTCATGAAGCAGTGCCATATACCTAACTCAACTCAGGCGCGGATTCAAGGGGTGGGGGCGATCGCTTGCCATACTGTACTTTTGTGATATCACCCCCCAACACACACACCCACACACAAAAAAAAAGACAGAGGCTGGATCCCCCCCCCTGACTCATCTTGGAAGAATTTTTCTTTGGAATTTTTACTTTTTTTAGATTTTTGTTTTTAGAGTATATTTTTTTGAAAAACGCTTTTTTGGATTTCATGAGGTACCTCTTCGATAGGAAATTACATTACCTACAGCTTTTCTGTAGACATGTGCCTATGAAAAATGTATAGTTTTCGAGCAAAGCTGAAAAAACTGAAAAGTGGACAAAAACGCCCCTCGTAATTTGATAGCATCTTGTGATTTTCTCATATTTGGAGACCATATTGAACACTTTAAAGTTTTAGTAGCTTTTACCCCGTTTTTTTCGCATAGTCAATAGCATAAACCAAATCTTTAGCGAAAATTTTATTCTATTTTTAATTTTCAGGCTGGTGCTGGGAGTCATTATTCCCTTACTTTAAACACATCGAAGATGCTCATTTGGACTCAAAAATGGACAACAAGTTCCATCATTACGGAGGACCAGTGTATCTCGAGAGCCCCCAATATCCCTCGGAAATTGCCGAAAAGTTTTTGAAGGGGGGAAAAGAAATTGGACTTGAAGAAATCGACATCAATGGAAAACATTCTCTGGGATTAGGTGAGTAAATTCTCTCGACCAGCCTTAGTATTTTCCTACTAATACCACACTGCAAAAAATTCAACCAGTAGGTTAACTCGAACGCAGTTCAGTGTAGACAAATTCGAGTTATAGACTGTAACCTGCATCTCTATTAATATTATTTGGATATTTACAAATTTAGATGCATTTACCTTAATCACCAACACGATGCTAAAAATTCACTCATTACTTTCAGGTATTCCACAATTCATGACCAACTGTGGCCAACGACAGAGCGCTGCCAGCGCGTACCTCGACCCAAATGCCAAAAGAAAAAACCTAGACGTCAGACCTTTAAGCCAAGTAACTAAAATCATAATCAGCGACCACACGAAAGAAAGTAGAGCCGTTGAATACATTCACGATGGCATAATTTTCACTGCAACGGCCAACAAAGAAATAATTTTAGCCGGTGGCGCTATAAACACCGCCAAGCTTCTTTTACTCAGCGGCATTGGACCTCAGGAAGAACTAAAACCTCTTCAAATCGAACCGGTGGTGGACCTGAAGGTAGGCCGAAATTTAATCGACCACACTACCTTTTCAGGCCTGAAGTACGTTATTAAACAAAAGCACGATTTTAAGTCCTCGCCTTACTACAACAAAGCAGCCGACTATTTGCGAAATGGCAAAGGTCCCTTGACTTCTCCAGGAATCGATCTTATTGGCTTTATCAAAACGGAATACTCCAAGGGACGCAACGCCTATCCTGACGTAGAATTACTTATCACAAACAGTAAATTTGAAGATGATTCGATCGGTGTTACCATCCGATTGAAGAACGAGGTTTTAGAGGAACCAAAAGAAAAACGATTCACGATCAATTTGGTTCTGTTACATCCGAAATCTAGAGGAACTCTCTGCCTTAAAGATGCCGATCCCTTACAAAATCCTCTCATAAATTTGAACGCCTTATCCGATGAGAATGATGAAGATATCGAAACTCTACTCTCGGCAATACGGACTGTTCAGAAGTTAGTGAACACCCACGCAGTCCAAAATCTCAGTGTGCACCTGGAGGAAAACCAAGTGCTCCAATGCAGCGATTACAAATTCGATACAGACGATTACTGGAGGTGTGCTATCAAACATCTCAGCTCCAGCTTGGGTCACGTGAGTAGCACAGCACCAATGGGACTGGATAAGAATGAAAACTACGGCGATTCGGTGGTAGATTCGCAGTTGAGGGTTTACGGAGTGGAAAAATTACGAGTTGCTGACGACAGCGTAATACCGGTGAGCATCTCGGGACATCTAGAGGCGATCAAGATGGTTATCGGAG
Source organism: Diaprepes abbreviatus (assembly GCA_034092305.1). Classification (NCBI taxonomy): domain Eukaryota; kingdom Metazoa; phylum Arthropoda; class Insecta; order Coleoptera; family Curculionidae; genus Diaprepes; species Diaprepes abbreviatus. The sequence goes on along the minus strand of JASJET010000322.1, from coordinate 921,540 downwards.
AGAAGTGCGCCGATCTTATCAAGAAAGAATGGCTGAAATAACTTTTAGGTAAATTAGTGACTTGGAAATTTTTTTAATAAAGCTTTTAAAGAGTATAAATTTTCGTTTTATTATAGAAGTAGAAAAAATGTGTATTTTTGTGATAAAATTTCGCAGGCTCATGTTTTTAATTAACTCAAAGAGAGACACACCAACAACTGTTAAGGAACTCTAGAATAAAGTATGTCTGACGCGTAATATTGCTATGACAGTTTATTTCACCCATCGTCTAGTATAAACCACCCTCAACTCTTACCATTTCCATCTATAGTCTATTCAAGAACTAGAGAGAGTAATAAATCATTTTTGACCCCTTTTTTCTTCGTAAACTACCTGTGTTCTTTAGTCCAGTCTCTTTGGCAAAATCTGTTAGTCACATATATTTTTATAGGAACGGGTTAGAAATTATATAATCGAAAAACCGGCCTAAAATATGGACTATTTTGTGTTAAGTAACAATAGATATTTAGAAGTGTGAAGTGTAAAAAAGGATTTTAATCATTGTCATAGGCGTCGGAAGGAGGTTTATTGTATCACTAACTATTTATGGCATAGAATATTATTTAGGTCATAAACTCAAAATAGAACTAAGTTGTGATAATAATATTTTATTTCTAATGATTTCTTAATAATTCATATATAAAATCTTTCTAAAGTTCAGTTAAATCACTAATTTTGTAACTTGCAATAGCAACTCCACCTATTATTTGAGCCAATATGTTGATGTTGCTTAATTGTTTGGAGATATTTCCTTCTCCAACAAACAGTTTCCGGACGATTTATAAGAACAGATTTCCTATCTGGTTTTTCCCAGCAAAAATTAAGTTCTCCGAGCAATTTCCAGAGGTTAGTTCTTTTAATTTCAGCTAAATCCCGATCTTCATTGATCTGAGTTAGAATTTTGTCGACAGTTGGGATCTGCTTCTCATAATAAAATATATGTACGACTCTTCTTATTACAGTTTTCATCTCTTCTTCCAACGGGGTTTTTGGTCTTACTGTGACTGAAGGTGGCTTGGGAGCACTAACAATTCCAGTCGTCTTTTTCAGCATTCGGTAAACAGTAGATTTTCCAACTCCTGCTATTTTGGAACCCATCTCAACAGAGCTTTTAACATTATTATCTAGCTATGGATGTCTTAAGGCATCAAAAACATTCATCGTAATAAATTTTTCGTTGAGAAAAAAATGCCTTGGTTTAACGATTTTGGAATAAAATGGTGGAAACCATATCTTTCGGGTATCTCTCTAATCTCAAATAATATATAAAAACAAGCGCAAACAAGATAAATCACTAAGGATGCACCGTAAGGTGTATTTTGCTCACTGACAGAAATTAAACAACTATGGGAAATTTCATTGTTGCGTAAATTTATAAAACTTTAAAATATTTAAATATAATTAGATTTACGGCAGTCCTCAGTTACCTGCGGCACTAAAGCAGGTACGTCGGAGGATTCGATGGCAGTTTTATTACTCTCTCTAGTTCTTGAACAGAGTATAGTCACGTCCTGTTAGTCGCTTCACATCATCTAACCATCTGCTTCTTAGGTTTTGTCATGGCCTCCAGCACGATTTAAGTTTAATAATGTAAATATAAATATATAAAAAATAAAAATATTAAAATAATTTTTTGTGAATTATTTACGTAGGTATTTATACTCTATATTTAGACCTAGGCTTAGATGGAGAGATAACATCCACAAGGATCTAGCTATCCTTGAAGTTGACCAGCAAGAATGGGGGGAGTTGGCACAAGACCGTTCCAGATGGAGGCAGATAGTCGAGGCAGCCAAGACCCACCCTGGGTTGCAGTGCCACGGAATCAGTCAGTCATTTATACTCTCGACTAGTTTTCTACGAATTTTTATGCGGAAATCTCAAAAAAAAAATTCTAAAAAATCAAAAAAATCATGATTTTTTTAACTAAATCAACGATTCTTGATTTAAAAATAAAACAAAATCAACCCAACCCTGTTCTCAATTCTATGAATCTTCGCGTTCGTCTATTAGGTCTCAATCTTCCAAAAGGCCCTACCCAATTCCACCCACTAATATGCAAATCATTTTTATATCATGCGTTACTTTGGTTCTTTTTCTTATTCTTACATTGGGTATGAGATCTCTTGGTTTATTTAATGTTTAATACTTTTTTTCCATAGCCTTCAGGTCACGTGTAGTCAGTGTACAATACTTTTATTGAGCAGCTACGTCTAGGTAAGAACTGGAAAAACAAGGAAGGTCAAAAACCGCATCAACCACACCAATGAAATTTTTCGTTTCAAATCTCCAGTAGGGTTATCCCTGAATAAGTAAAATTTTTGCCCAAAGTATAGACTCATAACATATATGATTGAACTTCTTCGATTTTTTTGCTTCCTAATAGCATATCTTGGTCCTGAAGTTCTTCAACATCAATCTTTAAATTCAACTATTGCGATTCTTTGTTCATTTCTCCGATTATTTTCTATAATTCGTTTTGATCTTTCGCTATCAACGGGATATTATCTGCAAACCAAAGTTGCATCAATCTTTCTCCATCTATAAGTGTACTTGTGTCCTTCTGATCTAGGGTTTTATACGTATCTTCTAAGACCAAAGTAAAACAGTTAAGAGGAGATTAAATTACCTTGCCTCATCCCACGATTTATTTTTATTTAGTTCATTTTTCCTCAATTTTTTTTTATTTGCAAAATGATGTTTTCATATACAATTTTATCGGTAATTTCTGGTTCCTCAAAAGTTAATATTTTATTTAAATAGCCTTTTAGAAGTCATATAAAGAAATCAAAATGGATCTTGAGTATCATTGTCCGAACTCATTGCCAACAACTATGAAACTATTTTTATATCAAATTTGATACCAAATTGCCTTGAACTATCTGTATTCGTGAGCAATTTACGGCAGTTTTTATAAGATTTAGTTGATATAAAAAAATAAATTAAGAAATACTTATTAATTCACATATTTTCTAACTGAGAGACCAGAGCAGTTTAGACAACATAAAGAAATACTGGTAAGTTTAGTCAAATTATTAACTAAAGGTGAATTGGTATTTTTTCTATATCATTTCTGTGTTGTTTACGTACATTTTGACTCGCCTTAGTTTACAGGTATTTTCTATAAATTTTTAATTTGCTAACGACTTTAAAAATGTATTAAATAAATCATATATTTTGGTTTTTGACCCGTTCCAATATTTCTGTGCCATGAAAAACAAATAGAATAATTTTTATTCAAATTTTATATTATATATATATATATATATATATATATATATATATATATATATATAAATGGAAGGAAAGTCTTGACCGATGAGTTAATAGACAGAAACTTAATATTTTGGGGTGGTGGTCTAGAGCTAAATAAAATTTCTTTTTCACACAAGTTGAGCTTTCCGAAAGTTTATTTTTCCCTTTTTTTAGAGAGAAAAATAATTTTGTTTTGTTTATATAATTAAGAAACATGGGAAAAAAACAATGTTTATCATTATTCTCCAACATTATTATTAAATTTTAATAATTATATTTATAATTGATGAGGTTGGACACAATAAGAAATATATATATATATATATATATATATATATATATATATATATATATATATATATATATATATATATATGTATATATATATATAAACTGAAAAATCTATAATGCCAAGGGAAAAATCAAACAGATGTCCAAAACTGTATGGCCTACCAAAAATATACAAAACAAATGCACTACTCAGACCAATAGTGAGCGCCGTCTTAGCAAGCCTCGACATAAAATCGCTATATCCAAGCATACCACTAGATGAGATTTTGGACCAAATCGCCATGAATGAAGATTTAACAGCCTACACAATTGAACTTGCAGAACACTGCCTAAAGAACACATATTTCACTTAAAAATGCCAAATGAGATTTTGGCGAAACGTCGTGAAAACGATTTTTTGAGCGAAGAAATGAATTTTTGAAAAAACGCTGAATTTTCCAATTTTCTTATTCATCTCCGTTAATAATGATCCAGTTGAATCGACTCAGGGCTCATTTTCTTGGTATTTTAATTCTCTAAAATTCATTTCTTTACACCATCGAGATTGTTTCATTAGTTTTGATTTTATAAGCAAAAAAAGAAAAAAACACATTTTTTTGTTTTAATTGTCCATAACAAATTAACGTAGAGAGTGAAAAACAACAAAATATCACTACGAATTTTTATTAGTGTGATGGCACAGTCGGTATCCTGACAGTATTTTTTGTCATGAAAAAATTTCTTGTGATAGGCCAATCTGGATCCTTAAGGATACATTTGATTCCTACAAACTCATTTTTATGTGAACATTTTTTTCTGATATATAAATAAATTCCGTTAATGTTCATTAATGGGATATAAGTAAACTGACTCGCATTTATACAAATCTTATAAAAAACCAGTATATCGTCTTAAAATAACATAAATGGGAATATCCTCTTAAAACATTATATTTTATCAGTTATAAAAAATCAAAGAAACCATAAATATTAATCAAAAAATAACTTAAAAAAGGAATAGTTTTCCAAACGCACAATTTTTACAATTTACCGTTTTGTATTGAAATACAAATTTGAAGTTCAAGATGCGTACCTACATATTTTTGTGAAAAATTAATATTTTTAAAATCATATTATTTTTTAATTTTTTGAAATTTTTTAAAATTGTCTTTTAACTTTTTCTATTAGCAAATAAGATTTTAACTATATTTTGTGCTATTTTAACTTTTAGGTTGTTTAACAAAAGAAAATGCCTATTATTAATGAATTAAGAAAATACTTTAAAAAATTTTTTGAAAATGCCTTGAAGAAAAGGCGAACATCAAAAGAGGTTGTTTTCTTTATCATCCAGGTATGAATCTAACCCCAAAATGATCTGCAATCCTGCAAATTACAATCCCATTTTTTGTACTTAACGCCTTTGCTGACAGAATGGTGAAAGCTAATATTAAATATATCTACTCTAATAAGAAACCGATTATATTTCTTCAAAACAGCGTAAAGTAAATATATATGGAGGAGACCAGATGGGATAGTAAGAAACGGTTTTGGGAGGCTAATACATTACGCTGTAATAATTAATTTCCTTTTTTTTGCTATTATTCAGCTTCCATTAATAAATTTCATTCCACTGAAATGTTCCATTTTCATAAACTTAACTCTTTTTGCAGATACCAAAATGTCCGTTCGGCAATTGTTACCACTTCTATTCCTTATTAACATTGGATACACAGTTGAATCTTTGGATCCATACAGGTACTTTAGATCGGAGCTTAATTTTCCGCTAAACGACCAATTTACAGAATTACCCTCAAATTTAGGTAAGATCCTTGATAGTAAAATAAAGATAGTAATACCCATGTGACATACAAGCGTATTTTAGATTTAGAATTACCCGAGGAGCTTAAAGGGCTAGTTAATGTATAAATGGAGCACTTATTTACATTAAACTAATAGCTCGTGCCAATTCACTATATTGGAACAAAATGAAACTTGGAAAAAGACACCGAAAACCTTTCATAAACAGCCTAAATTAAAAAAATATTTTAGTAAAGTGTGTTTCAACTTCTATCGTTTTCTTTTTGACGCCAGGTAATAGTTTTATACCTGGGGCTCGTTCGGGTTACCGTTTTCGTAACCGGTATATAGCATAGAACTATATTAAAATAGAATACGAACATAAATTGCATGCAGGTTTTTCTATTTTTTAGTTGCCTTTACCCTTTCTATTTAGAATTATATTTATTAATACATAACAACAAATCTGCATACTTCTTCTTATAGAGTGTCACTGGAAATGGGAAAGGAACAACATGAGTTATTTCTTCAAACGAAACTCCTTTTAATAAATATTGTAACAGCTTAGCGGTCGGGGTAGACATTCTGTATACAGAAAACCAACATATACAAATCGATATCTCAATGCAACGTCACACCATCATCCTTCTCAAAAACAATCCGTCATAAACTCTGTAGTTCATAGAGCGAACAATCACTGAAATCAAAAACAAAAAAAACTGACTAATGCTCTGAGAGACAACGGATATTGCGCTGAAGATATAAGACGTTCTATTAATAAATATAAAAACCCAACTCCTCAACAAAATGTCATAATTGTGCCTCCTATGGACAGTGTTGTCTTACCTTAAATTCACGGAACCACCGACAAGAATGTCAGATTGCTCCGAAAATCAAACATTCAAACAGATGAGAAATTATATAAATAATGAGCAAATACAAAATACGGCGACAGCCTGACACAAATACTGAAATGGTCTACCTTGTAGTCGAAATCACTTCACTAATTTTTTCTTGGTGGCCACCAGGATAATCCCATGCTTCACAGTACAGGGTGAGTCAACGATTGGATGAAGTAGGTTTGTGCCTTTTCGGTGAAATTAACAAAGAAACTATATTTATTGTTTGATACAGTCTATTTTTACGCAGATTTTAAAAATATTTAGGACTCTACAGGGTGAGCCAAAAAACTAGGACAGCATAAAGTTGTATTTTTTTAAATAGAACACCCTATATACGAATCGTATTTTCGATTTAGCTTATAATTTTAAATCTTTTTTATTAAGGGTTTACTATAACAAAACTTTATAGTTTCTGAGATAATTAAGTTTAAAGAAAAAAAGTCACTTTTTCAAGCATCAATTCAAACCTAAATAACGTTTTCAATTTTGTGACAAATATATTCAAATTTGGAATTTAGCAAGGCCAAGGACAAGTTAACATAATTTTTACCTAATATTTGCAATAAAAGCTACAGGGTGTTGAACACATCGGCTCAAATTGGAACAAGTTTAAATGAAAAAATATCTTTTTTTTTAAATGGTACACCCTGTTTATTTTCATGTTATTTAATAAAGTAATAAAAACCCAAAAAGTTTTGTTCAATATATCCTATACCTATTTATAGTAGTTTTTGAGATATTTCAGTTTTTATAATTTTCCATACTTTTTTATAGAAATAGTCTTCATTATCATAGTAGCCATGTAAAATAATAAAAAGAAACTACAGAAACAAACGGAATGTGGTTAAATATGATGAAATACATTATTCGTTATATTACAACGGGAATAGTTTAATTAAACATAATGTGAAAAAATTAACACAACAATAACGACAAGGCAAATACATATTTACTTTTATACTAAATTGAAACAAAAAAATTACCTATTAAATACTGAGATTAATTATTTCTTTTTAATAAGTGTTCTAATAAACGACCCTCTTGTGCAATGCACAAATTTAGTCTTTTTTGCAGATTTTCTCGGACCCTGGACAAAATTAGTGGCGTTATTGTTCTACAGGTATCCCTAATCCTGTTTCGCATATCTTCCACTGTTGTTGGTGGATTAACATACACCTTATTTTTAATATAACCCCATAGGAAGAAATCTAATGGGGTGATGTCGCAAGACCTTGGTGGCCACTCAATGAAACCCCCACGTCCAATCCATTTTTGCGGATATCGTTGGTCCAAAAACGCACGAACTTCACGATGGTAATGCGGAGGCGCACCATCGTGCTGGAACCACATACTGTCGAGCTCATCCCTATCGAGACCTTGAAGCAGTTGGGGTAGTTCTTCTTGTAGAAAGTTCAAGTAACTATGGCCATTTAGTGGTTCATTAAAAAAGTGGGGTCCAATAATTCGATTATGATGAATACCACACCAAACATTTAATGACCAGTGGTTTTGATGTTGCACCTCTCTAATCCAAAATGGGTTTTCCGTGGCATAATAATGCATGTTGCGTCTATTTACGGCACCGTTATTTCTAAAAGTAGCTTCATCACTAAACATTACCTTGCATAATAAATTTGGATTTAATTGAATCTCCGCATTTATTGTACGACAAAAGTTTACACGACTTTCAAAATCCTGTCCATGCAATTCTTGGTGTAATTCCATGTGATATGGATGATACCTATATTTATTGGTAGTACGATTAGCGGTGGATTGTGATGTTTCACATAATGCTGCTAACTGACGGCTACCAATATAAGGATTTTCCTGAACATTTAACAATACTTGTAGTTCTTTTTCATCATTAGTTACTGGTTTGTTGACCACTTTACGTTTTGGATAATCAACAGTACCAGAAGAATCAAATCTTTGCATTAAGTTTTGAAAAGTATGGGTATTAGGCTGGCGTCGATCAGGATACTTCATTTTGTAAATTCTTTGAGCAAGAAGGCAATTTTTTGAGCCTCTCCTATTGTATAAATCATATCTATTAACTCATTCTTTGGAAAATTCATTTTACAATATAAGATGAATGCAAAAAAAAACAAACTACACTACATAAAAACCAAAAGAAGCGATTGCGGTTATAAATTGGACACACAGAAAAATGTTCTTTTACATTGTTTTTGCCATGGCTACTATGATAATGAAGACTATTTCTGTAAAAAAGTATGGAAAATAAGAAAAACTGAAATATCTCAAAAACTATTATAAATAGGTATAGGATATATTGAACAAAACTTTTAGGGTTTTTATTACTTTATTAAATAACATGAAAATATACAAGGTGTACCATTTAAAAAAAAAAGATATTTATTCATTTAAACTTGTTCAAATTTGAGCCGATGTGTTCAACACCCTGTAGCTTTTATTGCAAATATTAGGTAAAAATTATGTTAACTTGTCCTTGGCCTTGCTAAATTCCAAATTTGAATATATTTGTCACAAAATTGAAAACGTTATTTAGGATTGAATTGATGCTTGAAAATGTGACTTTTTTTCTTTAAACTTAATTATCTCAGAAACTATAAAGTTTTATTATAGTAAACTCTTAATAAAAAAGATTTAAAATTATAAGCTCAATCGAAAATACGATTCGTATATAGGGTGTTCTATTTAAAAAAATACAACTTTATGCTGTCCTAGTTTTTTGGCTCACCCTGTAGAGTCCTAAATATTTTTAAAATCTGCGTAAAAATAAACTGTATCAAACAATAAATATAGTTTCTTTGTTAATTTCACCGAAAAGGCACAAACCTACTTCATCCAATCGTTGACTCACCCTGTACAGGAACCAGGAATCGGGTACACTGTCACTATATTTTAGTGGTTTTTGGGGCGAGAGTTAATATATTTGAGAGTAAAACGATAAGCCTTTTTGATAAAGCTAGGGACGTGCAATACGTCGAGTACTATATAAAACGACTACTATTGTACTACTACTGTTCTGTCCTTTTTTTACATTTGTCCAAATGCACGAGGGTCAGTGAAATGTGTCGCGTGTAAAAGCGAATAAAATTCAACTAAAAAGTAATGAAACCTAAACACATGGGAAGAAGTTAATCATGGTCCGATAGTAAAATGCCTAAGAGAAAGTGTTTAACTGTTGATGCCAAGGAAATAGTAAACATTGTATACCATGTTCTATTCAACAGAGTGCTGTTTTAAGAGAACCATGTGATTTGTCCAAAACATTTCTTAAAGAACGATTATTTTATAAAAGTTTCCTAAATTTGATTATAAAAAATACTCCTATCCTGTTGTCCTTATTTAAATTGGCACCAAACTCGGTACACAAAAGGATTTTAATGTCCCAGGTAGCGAGCTTCATTATTGAAGCCACCACAACGATTCATATAGTACTGCCTTTTTAGATTCCCAATATGACTTCATAATAATAGGATCAGGCTCCGCGGGCTCGGTGATAGCCAACAGACTCTCGGAGATCTCCGACTGGAACATCCTACTTTTGGAAGCTGGACATAGGCCTGGATTTACCAATTACATACCTGTAGTGGTCCCTTTGTATCAGGTATAAAATCCGCTCAAATAAATAATTGTAAATGTTACTTTGTGCTCGTTGTTTTTAATTTTATTAATGTGTATCAGATGTTTTTATTTATTTCCATTTTTTTTATTGCTTGTAGGTTGCAGGTGATTACAATTGGAAGTATACAACGGAAAAACAAGAAGGAATGTGTTTAGCAATGGAAGGACAAATATGCGCCTGGCCAAGGGGCAAAGCTCTAGGTGGAAGCACAGTTTTGAACTACATGATTTACACTAGGGGGCACCCTCAGGAGTATGACATGTGGGGAAAAGGTATACAAATAGATCACCTTGATCAAAAAGTTACCGACATTACCATCAGATGGCGCTCTGTATCAGTTTATTTGAGTTTTCTTTTTTGGTTAGGTTGCCACATCTGTCGTTGACATTTCCACCAAATAGTTATAAAAATTACGAGTACATCTACCTCAATCTGCAAGATAAGTACTATAGGACTAACAGATAAGATTTTTTAGGACTTGAAAGATAAATAGTCACAAGTCTCCTTAGACTTTTTCTATTTCCACCATAAGAACTCCTTATTTATAGGATAAATAGTGGTAATTTTACTCGAATTGATTGTATCAAAGATCTTGGCATTCTTTTTGATAGTAAATTGCGTTTTTATCGACATGGCGTGGCAAATGAATATTAAGGGCTTAAATTTGCAGAAGATACTTTTTAATACTTGTACTTTTCCTGTGAATTTTTTGTATCCAAGAAATACACTTCCATACGATCTGTGAACCTTTGAAAATTGGGCCGAATCTAATCGAAAATAGCTGGTGCACGCCGCTGTCGGCGGGTTGCCATAGTTCACGCGCTTTGTTCATTGGCGCTTCAAGGAAATTTATGCATCACAAGTAATATTTATAATATTGATGTTATTTTATTGATTTATATGCTAGTAACAATTTTTTTAGTCTATTAATTATTAATTTGTTTATTAGCAAAATATTTACAAAAAATTATAGAGAAAATCACACAAATATTCAATTATATATTACATATTCTACTGTTTTTTTTCTTTATGTTATTATTCCTAATATTTTATTAACAAAATTTTTACGAAAATATTAAGTAAAAAACAGTATATGTAATATATAATTGAATATTTGTATGATTTTCTCTATAATTTTTTGTAAATATTTTGTTAATAAACAAATTAATAATTAATATGACTAAAAAAATTGTTACTAGCATATAAATCAATAAAACAACATCAATATTATAAATATTACTTATGATGCATAAGTTTCCTTGAAGCGCCAATGAATAAAGCGCCTGAACTATGGCAACCCGCCGACAGCGACGTGCAGCAGCTATTTTCGATTAGATGCGGCCCAATTTTCGAAGGTTCACAGATCGTATGGAAGTGTATTTCTTGGATCCAAAAAATTCACAGGTAAAGTATTAAAAAGCATCTTTTGCAAATTTGAGCCCTTAATATTTATTTGTCACGCCATTATGAATTTTTGAAAAAAAAAAAACGTTTTTTTCATCCAAAATTAATTTTTTTTTGAGATCGGAAATGATACATCTAAATCCAATGCACGCATTAAAAAAATTTTATCTTCATCTGGTGAAAAGTTATCGCAATTTTTTTGGTGCAAAAATCGGTTTTTGCAAAATTTCTCGGCTCACGATTGAAAAAAAAATTTTTTTAATAGATCTTTAAAATATAAAACAATACAAACAATTTCCATTAAAATTGAGTATTGATCTTAATTAGGAAAGCCGAAAATTGAGGTTGAATTTTTAACTTTCGCATCGAATTTCTCGGAAAATAAAAAACTCACAGATTCCGGGTTTGACATACTTTTTTAGAATGATAATACCTATATTTATGTTAAATTTTGAATCGGTAATTTGTTAATAAATGTTTTTTTTAAACTAAAACCGTCAATTTTGTCGAAAAAAATATATATCTCGATAACTAGTGGCGCCACCTATACCTGATATTATATGAATTGATAGGTTTTTTAATTCTCTACACTTTTGTTTGAAACATTTTTCGATACAACTCAAAAAACCGAAAATCGTGACCATTTTTGGTCCGCCATTTTTTTTTTTTCACAAATCTTTCAGCGTTACCATCGAGATATGGTTTATAGGATGCCGAAATGAACACATGTTTGTTACAGATGAAAGTCTATTTTCCATGGAGTTCTTATTTAGAATATGGTAGTCTTATTTGAAACCTTTTATATTTCAAGTATATAAATAGGTTGAAATCCATACAAAAAAAGTTTATTTCTTCTTCATTTAGATTAACGCTTTAACTCTAATATATTTCCTGCGGGATATGAGGGTTATTTGCTAGAATTATGTTCTCAAAGAAACGTTACTAAAGTCATATTGATTAGAGACTCATTTTAGCAAAAATGTGACAGAATTTGATTATAGACTCTTGTCGATGACATATTGAGGTAGCGTTAATTATCTTATCTATAATCATTTTTGTCCCATATTAATTAGTAACTATTTTAATAATCTATAATTAAATATCACAGTAATAAAGACACTCTGGAAGTCTGGTCGTTCAACTTCTCTCTTGCTGTTTTAGTACCAAACACTACGGTTATTAAAGCTTACCACAACCATGACTCAGATCTTCAGGACTCAGGAAAGGCTGCTAATTAGTTGGTCAGTAGATATCTCTGGTCTTGTAGATCTCGCAGCAGCGCGCCCGCAAGTTAATTCGCGTGAAGGTTTTAATTAAATTGAATAAAACAAGTTTCTCAAAACATTTAGTCTATTAACAAAATAAATAGAATAAAACGAACTATATACAATGAGAAACTTAAGAGTAAATCTGGATTATAATTAAAAAGCTTAAAACTACAAGCTCTTTAGGTCGTTCTGATATTCCCCTTAATGAAATAAACCCAAATTTATTTGTTTAATTAAAAGTTTAAGGGATGGTGGACTCCCTGCCCCGGTAGAAAATAAAGTAAATTTCCCCTTACTATTTGAAATGCTGTCTGGAAGAATTAAAAAAAATATAAGACAAAAATAGCAGAAAAGACAGCAGAAAAAAACCTTCTTACACTGGTAAAACACTAAAACGCACGCCAAACTGACTTAGACGAATTCAAAATCGTAACTGCCCTTAATTAATTTCTTAAAATCCAACTCAACTTTCATCCCTTAGAACCGCCCTTCTCCCTATTAGATGCGTTGGTTCCGACATGCGTGCTTTTCCGCCAATAGAACGCCCTTACGCGATGCATCCCCGCGCGCGAAAAGGTAGTTTTCGTTCTCGAGGGTCGGTATGTTTTCGGTCCCCTGGTTCATAGATGGCATAAGTCATCCATGCGTCGAATTTAATTTAATTTAATATTAAAACTGACCAGAGCTCAAAACTAATAATTACTTTATATAAATGTGATCAATAACTATTCTACAACTATTTTAAAAGATGCGTGAAAGAACCCATAAAAAAAACCCCAAGGTTTTAACCATTTTCTCTCTTTCTTATTCTTATTTTCATCAATTGGGGAAAAATGGGTAACAGTCGCGAACTTTGTACATAATAACAAATACTAATATTGCATTTCAGCGATTTTATTTAAATATTCTTTTGTTTTCTTATGATGGGAAAATTTGCTCAGTTTAAGTAAAAGAAAGCTCTCTCACGGTCGCCACATGTGGTTATCACTTTACAACTTAACCTTAGACCCTTAACGATATGGTTTTTAAGATTATTAAGTTAATTTGACAGATTTATATTAAAAACTTCGAGAGGGTGGAATAGTTTAGTTTTTGTGTCACATAAATTCTCTAAGTTTAAGTTGTTTTTTTCAGAAAAATTAAATACCCCAAAAGTAATAAAAGTAGGCTTAAGTTTGTTAATGGATTTATATTTCCCTGATATGTAACTATTTTTGGCCAGACATAAGATATACAATTTAACGGTCCAAATCCTTATACAGAGGGGGACGCAAGTAAATTCTTCCATTTAGTAGAATTTAATTTAGAGTTAATAAATGTTAAAATTAGTAAAAATCACAATAAACTTTTGTTCCCTTACAAAAATATCTTTCAGTGTTCAACAATTTAATTCACGTTCTTCTTCTTTATTCTATATATTAAATTTAACACAAACACTGCAAAAAATCTCCGTTATGTTTCCTGCAAAATGTTTAGAATAATTTTTTTAGTAATATTTAAGGAATATTTATTATCATTTAAGTGTCAGGTAGTGACAGTTTTTTCAATTTTAATTTTTTTTCACTTTAATCTTTCGTATGTACATTAGTCAAAGGGCATCTCTTCAAAAGCACCTTTAAAATTGTATATTATACTAAATAAATAACAGTTATCAACAAATTATCTTCTAGATAATCCTGGATGGTCCTACAAAGAAGTTCTTCCATATTTTATTAAATCCGAACACTGCAATTTGGGGAAAATATGCAATAGTAAATACCACGGCACAGGAGGATATTTAAGTATCTCAGAACCGTACAACAGCGAACTAACTGATCATTTTATAGCTGCAGGTAACTAAATAATCAAATTCTTTATTCTCGAACTACCTCAAACCATTTCAAGAACAATTGCGCTCCTTTTTCAGGGCAAAAATTGGGCTACGACCAAGTAGATTACAATAGTAACAATCTCATTGGATTTTCGAAAATACAAGCCACTCAAAAATTTGGCCGACGACATAGCACTGCAACTGCATTTTTAGACCCCGTATTGACCAGATCTAATCTCAAAATCGTTGAAACAGCTAAAGTAACGAAAGTAAGAAGCATGTTGAATAAATAGAAAAATTAATTATTGGAAGCAAGTATCTTATTTTATTACATTGTAGATTTTAGTGGATCCAAAATCAAAAATAGCTTATGGCGTTCAGTTCGTTAAAAACGGACAAACAATTTCAGTGAAAGCAAGGAAGGAAGTGATTTTAAGTGCTGGGGTACTAAATTCTCCGCAACTTCTGATGTTAAGCGGAATTGGACCTAAAGATCACCTTACAGAACTTGGTATAGTTTAAAAAAAAATAATGTTCAAACAGCTAATGAAAACTCTTATTAATTTACTTCCTCCATATTTTTTAAGGAATCTCACCAATAATCGAGGACCTACCCGTAGGAAAAAAACTCTACGATCACGTAACATTTCCTGGAATGCTTTATTCCATCAACAAAATGATAGAGCCGTTTGGGAAATTGCTAGACCCCATTTCAGCTTCTGATTGGTTACTAAGAGGTGAAGGAATTTGGAAATCACTTGGAGGTAAAATATATTGAAAATTATACTTTGAATGTCTTAAGTTGCAATTTTAATTAGTGACAATGAAAATCCAAGGGCGATCAAATCAGAAAAACGAAAGAATTCAATAAGAATTTCACACCTGGAAAAAAGACACAAGAACAAAAGGTGAAATTACCGAAAACAACTGTTTTTGATTAATAAAAACACATTGTTCTATATTTTGAAATTTTTTGTTTGAAGGTCATAGACAACCATGTTTCTTGCGAAATATCTGTTGAACGTCCATTGTCTTTATTTTTCTTTTTGTTGAATATCACGACGTTTCGGCTAGTAGTTATCTCTAGCAGTTTTCAAGGAAAACTAATTAAATCCCTTAGCTACATGACTATTTATACTAAAAGTAAATGCAGTAGAGTATGATGAGATGGGTGCAGTCATGCCTGCTATGGCAAAATCCCATTTTTTTTATGCTGAATTTAGTTTTAGTTTACAATTATCAAGAAGTGGTTTCCACAGATGGTTTACTAAAGCAACTCTGGTTCTGATGTATACCCGCGGCTTCTTTGAATTTGAGTGAAAACTACGAAGAACTTCGAAACTTTCTTTTTCATCTCAACAATATCAGCCCAACTATTAAACTCAAGATAGAAGTAGAAAACAAATTACCATTCTTAGATGTCTTGGTTGAAAGAAGTGGCAGACAAACTCGAACTTCGGTTTACAGAAAAGCCACGCACACAGGACAATACCTTAATTATTCATCTAATCACTCCAACAACACCAAGCAAGGAATTATAAGAAATCTCGTAGATAGAGCCTTAACTCTCTGCAACTCCAACAAGAACTTGATAAAAGAGATAGATTACATTAAAAATGATCTGACAGCCATCGGATGTCCAGTATATCTAGTGGATAAATTTCTAGAACAACGCAGAAATAGGACAATATCGACAAAGAATGAAGAACGAAAACCAGTAATGAACATCCCCTATGTTAAAGGCATTTCAGAAAAAGTTTGAAGGATAGGAAAACGATATAAAATCAACGTTGTTTTCAAATAACTCTCTGAGAAGTCGGCTCACTAGGGTCAAACCAACAACTCAAAGGGACATGAAGAACTGTGTATATCAAATACCATGTGAATGTGGCAATTCTTACATTGGTGAAACAAAGAGACCTCTTGACGTAAGGATCAAAGACCACCAAAAATGCACATCTCGAGGAGAAACAGAAAAATCTGGTGCCGCCAACCATGCCTGGAATCATGGACACCACATAAAATGGTCTGAAGCTAAAGTACTACACCGAGAACAACATTGGAGAAAACGGAAATTCAAAAAAGCCGCGGTTATACATCAGAACCCGAGTTGTTATAGTAAACCATCTTTAGATATAAGAGAAGTGTGGAAACCACTTCTTAGTAATTGTAAACTAAAACTAAAAGCAGCATAAAAAAAATATGATTTTGCCATAGCAGGCATGACTGCACCCATCTCAGTCATACTCTACTGCATTTAATTTTAGTATAAATAGTCATGTAGCTAAGGGATTTATTTAGTATCACATGAAAACGGCTAGAGATAACTACTAGCCGAAACGTCGTGTAATCAACAAAAAAAAAAAAGACAATGGAAGTCCAACAGATATCTACTATTTGAATTTTTTGTCGCTCCCTGATATTTTTTAGGTCTTTTGGGATATAAAACGAAATAATTCGTCGCAACTGTAATTGAAGAAAATCCTGCAATGCAGCAGAAATTTGATGAAAATGTAGGTGAAAAAATTAAAATTATTTCAAGAAAAAATTGTAGAAATAAACAGACGGAAAACTGGATTCTACAGATAAAACCCATGATATTTAAATGGTTGATAAAAAATGAAAAACTTACCTTTGACCTAACAAGAGTGTATGTACAAGAATATTTTAATATTGCTATCTGTTATAAATGGGGTTTATTTGGACAAGTCTCAAAATACTGTAGAAGAGAAATCTGCTGTCATAAATCCGGTGACAAACATGAGGGAAAAGAGTGTCCAGAAAACACACCAATGGCACTGTCCAAACTGCAAACCGTTGAAGTTAAAAGATCGGATACACTCAGCAAGAGACCCGAAGTGTCCAGCATATCGAGATAAAATTGAAAAATATGAAGATAATATAAATAAAGGACAAGACTCAAGAAGATGTTTTTTTAGGATAAATAAAAAAGAAACCCTAAAAAGTAATTTTTATATAATTCACCAAAATGTTCAGTCAACTAGAAATAGTGTGGAACTTTTAGAATAACTTTTGGATAATAATCCAGAGTGCTTTTGTTTCTGTATTACCGAATATTGGAAAACACAAGATCAACTCAAAAACTATGGAATAACAAAATATACCCTAGCAAACAGTATTTGCAGAAATTTGGAAAACAGACATGGTGGATGCGGAAGGATATGCAGTACAAAACATTTTAGTATCCCTGTACCGACCACCGATGGATGATTATGAGACTTTTCTTAAAAAAACTGAACAATTACTACTTCTTTGTAACCCTACAAATATTACTGTCATTACCGGTGATTTTAACATAGATTTTTTGTCAAAAACGAAAGCTACCAATGATTTTATATCAGCTATTACCTCATACAACTTTTTTAATGTTATACTAGAATATACAAAAATAACAGCAAAAAGTGTATTGATAATATACTAACTGACTTTAAAGGTAACATGAATACATTCAAGGGAGAATATTTAAAAATAAAAATAAAATTCAGTTCAAAAAGGTACTTGCAGCTGTATAAGATAATATAGATTTTTTTGCCCATTTTTTGTAAACTGCACCACTGTTGTAAACTAAGACTCAACGCAACCTACATAAAACTTCTTACTTTTGACAATTCTTCATCCCAGACATATTTTGTTTAAAGTATCGTCATATTAAATGTGTGTTTTTCTTCTTCTCTAGGTGCCGTCTCCGCTTCGAAGGTTGGCAATCATCAAGGCAATCCTGATTTTTGAGACCGCTGCTCTAAATAACTCGTTGTTACTGCATGCAAACCACTCTCTAAGGTTCTTCAGCCATGAGTTTCTTCTTCTTCCTATGGATCTCCTTCCCTGGATTTTTCCCTGCATAATAATCTGCAATATTTTGTATTTTTCTCCTCTCATGACATGTCCCATATATAGTAGTTTTCTTCTTTTAATTGTTAGAATCACTTCTTTTTCCTTATGCATACGTCTCATTACTTCCTCGTTGGTTATTCTCTCTACCCATGAAATCCTCAGCACTCTCCGGTATATCCACATCTCAAATGCCTCCAGTCTTCTCATGTCAGACATTTTCAGTGTCCAAGCTTCCATCCCATAGTACAGTACAGACAGCACATAGCATCTCAGCAGTCGTACTTTTAATTCAAGGTTTAGATCTCGGCAGCAAAAAAGCCTCTTCATTCTTATAAATGTGTTTCTGGCCTGTTCGATTCTGATTCATATTTCTTGGGAGCTGTCATTGTCTTCATTAATGGTTGTGCCAAGGTACTTGTATTCTCTTACTTTTTCAATAGGTTGATTCTTTACACACACCGTACGAATGTCCCGAGTTGTTTTTGTTACTAGCATATATTTTGTTTTGTTTATATTCAGTGAGAGTCCATATTCTTCGCTTACTGTGACCATTTTATTAATTAGCATCTGTAGGTCTTCATGTGTTCCAGCTAAAAGAACTGTATCGTCGGCGTATCTCAGATTATTTATTGTCATGCCGTTAATTTTAATGCCTATGTCCTGATCAGCAAGTGCCTTATTTACTATATCTTCCGAATACAGATTAAAAAGAATTGGTGAAAGTACACACCCTTGACGAACCCCTCTCTGTATTTCTATTTCCTCTGATGTTATGTCTTCTATTCGCATTGCTGCTTTCTGGCCATAGTATAGGTTTGAGATTATTCTTATGTCTCTGAGGTCGATCCTTCTCCTTACCAATGATTCGATGAGTTGATCATGTTTAACTTTGTCAAAGGCTTTATTGTAGTCTATAAAGCACACGTGTAGATCTTGATTCATGTCTAGGCATCTTTGTGACAAGACATTAAGTGCGACCAGTGCCTCTCTTGTTCCTAGGCCTTTACGGAATCCAAATTGTGTATCGCTGATGTCCACATCTAGTTTCCTGAATATTCTGTTATGGATCACCTTCAACAGGACCTTCAATGTGTGAACCATCAGGCTTATTGTACGATAGTCGGAGCAATGCTTGGCATTTTTCTTTTTTGGGAGGGGTATAAAAGTTGATTTTCTACAAAATCCAAATAGGACATGTGATGCAAGGTTCATTTGTTTTTGACCTTGTATAAGGTAACATAAGAAAATAACTATTTTTGAAAACATAGTTTGTCCCAGGGGTTGAGACTTCGTAGATGGGGGCTCTTCAAATGCCCCCCACGCGGTATTGCCAGATTGTGCACAATTTCTTTAAACTTAGAGAAATCGGAAATTTGGCAACACCACATCGCAATATGTTATAACAACTTATATATCGCAAAGGTACATTCTTATATCTGCTTTGCAATCAATCAATACATCTTAATATCAATAGACCGTAAAAAACAGTTTCTTGTCCAATCTTGCTAATTAATTGCGTTTTTTTTTCTACACAGTCCTGTCACAAAAACGTAGAAAATGGGATAAAATTATTAGTAAAAATTCTGAGTCTATTAACTCTGATGCAATTTTATTTTTAGGAATGGAAGCTATAGCTTTTGTAAGCACCAAAAACCAAACCAAGCCCGATCTAGAATTAATACTAAGCGGAATGGGTTTCGTTAATTTTGACAGAGGTGTATTCTCAAGGCCAGGAACACGAATCACTAAAACCTTCTATAACGAGTATTACAAACCTCTAGAAGACCGAGGAACCTTCATGATAGCGCCCATATTGCTCCATCCGAAATCGTTCGGATCACTAAAACTGCGATCGAAAGATCCGAACGATCTTCCCTTGTGTTACGGCAACTATTTTACCGATTCCAACCGAGAAGACATGAATCTTGTTATCAAAAGTATTCGATTCATTCAAAAACTGGTCGATTATAAAGGATTTGATGACCTCAACGCGACCCTGTACGACAAACCCGTGCCAGGATGTGAACATTTCGAGTTTGATACAGACGGTTACTGGGAATGTACCATACGTCACTTAGGAATCACCCTACATCATCAAATCACCACCTGCAAAATGGGGAGTGGGACAGATTCGGTAGTAGACAATAGATTAAGAGTACATGGTGTTAAAAACTTGCGAGTGGCGGACACTAGTGTTATACCGCTGACACTTAGTGCGCACACTAGCGCTCCTGCGATGATGGTGGGGGAAAAAGCTGCTGATATCATTAAAGAAGATCATGGTAGAAAAAATTTAAATAAAAGATAATGTTTAGTGCTGGTAGAGATGATTTTTTTAATAATAAATCTAGAACCACAAAATCTCTTTTATTCCATTCAACTCAATGAGGAAACTCTACCAACTAATGAAACACTTTTCTTATCACACGTACAAATCATGTCATTTTAAATTAATTTTAGATTGGTAATATAGGCCCCAAAACCTTCCAATATCGATATTTAAGAACTTGAGACGCAAATTTCTTAGGCCGATATATTTTATACTGCATATTGAACTTGTCAATTTTAGATAAAATCAGAAAATGTAAAATTTTCAGTTTCTCACATTGTATCTTATCAACCTCATAGTTTTAAAAAAAATAACCTTCATATTCGTAATACACTCGATCCCTAACACCCCCTAATATACTATATACTGTCAAATTTTCAAAATTTTCCTATATAATGTTTTACATATATAGATTGAAACGGTTCCCGGTGGTACACCCTGTCCGTAGTAGCATTTGTTTTGAGCGATTTTAATAATTTTACTTAAATATTTATCAACTTAGATTTTGTAAATATTATAACAATAGTATGACAATAAACTTAGCTGGAGATCATTGGCTTGTTATTTTTTTCAAAAGATCAAATACACTTTTGTTCAATAGTAAATAAACATTTTTTATTATTATACTTATTTATTTTGCAATAGACATTACCAGACAATTAACATTTACAAATATCTATCTCTAATTTTTAATAGTTAAATTAAAATGTTTATCAGTAGTAATTTTTAGGGCCGCTACTGAGCCACAATTTACAAAAATGTCAATTTAAATAGCATACTTAAAGTTGCTAATAATATGCATTTAGATAAAAACAGGTATTGGCAATTAGAGAAAATTAAAACCTTCACCAAAACAATTTTAAAGTGAAAAAAAAACTATAAACAATATCGATAAGAGGTGCTTAGAAAAAACATGTCCAAAGTTAGGAACTAACAGGTGTCAAAATATATTTTTTTGGATTTAATACATTTTAAATAGGTATTAAAAAAAAACTAAGAGCGTATCGGACCCGTATTACCTTAGAGTTCTGCAGTGGTAGGTTTTTACTTTTCTTCTTTATTTTTCCTATATTATATTACTATTTTATCCGAAATATTATTTTTTTTTCAATAAAAAAGCTTATTGAAACATTGAATATTATAATATATTATACTGAATGAATAGAAATATTATATATAATATATTTAATTGGGTTTTTAAAAATAAACCCCATTTTATTTAATTTTTTTTTTTTGATTCCGACTTTTTGGCTAGATGTAGGCAAGTAAGATTTATAATTGAGCTAAACTCCAATCGGTAGTTTGTACAGTTCCCAAGACAAATGACTGTGACATACACATAAACAGATACTGAAATTCCACCATCACTGTTCCTTTAGAAACCTCCAAAAGATATTTTTTCAGTCAATACGAAAATTAACCAATGTTGCCCAAGTTCCTTCCAATATGGTTTGCCATTTTCCTAGCAGCTCAACCGGGATGTTTAGGTTCCGAATTAGTCAACAACCTGTTGACAATTTTGACAAATACCGCCATTGAAATCGACAGAATTTTCGGACTTCTAGTGGGAAGACAGGATTTTAACAGATGGTTTCTCTCAAGGACATTGGAATTAGAAACTAAAACAGGTAAGAAATATTATATATGTATATATATATATATATATATATATATATATATATATATATATATATATATATATATATATATATATATGGGTGTATATAGTAACTTATCTTCTTGTTCATATGGTTCATTTTTAACCGACTCCTAGAAGAAGGAGGTTCTCAATTCGTCGAGTATGTATGTTTTTTTTTTATGTATGTATACCGATTACTCCGGAACGGCTGCACCGATTTGAATGAAATTTTTTACGTTATGTTCAGGAAGTTGCTGCGGTGGTCCCATATCTTTTTGGACGAAATTGGTGTAGTAAAATCCAAGATGGCACTGACAATATAGCGGCCAAAAAAATTAATTCTGACGAATGTTCTCCAAAATTGGTATGGGGAAATTTTCGGGGTTGTACCCAACGAATCTAAAATTATTTTTAAAAAATTCAATATGGCGGATCCAATATGGCGGACAAGAAAATTTAATTTTGTCCGATTTTCTCCAAAATTGATGTGTGGGTTTTCGGGGTCGCACATAACGGATCCAAAATATTTTTTAAAAATTCAATATGGCGGACAAAATAATCAATTTTGTCCGATTTTCTCCAAAATTGGTACTAGGAAGTTCTCGGGATCGCACATGACGAATCTAAAATCAATTTTTAAAAATTCAATATGACGGATCCAATATGGCGGACGAAAATATCAATTTTGTTCAATTTTCTCCAAAATTGGTACGGGAGAGTTCTCGGGGTCGCATATGACGAATCTAAAATTATTTTTAAAAAATTCAATATGGCGCATCCAATATGGCGGACAAAAATATCAATTTTCTTCGATTTTCTCCAAAATTGGTATGGAGGAGTTTTCGAAGTCGTACATAACCAATCTGAAATTATTTTTTAATAATTCAATATAGCGTATTCAATATGGGGGATATCAGTTTGGTGCCGACTTCAAAAAATTCAATTTCATATAAAAATTTATAGTTATTTTTGACTTTTTAGCGCCCTTTTAGAAGTCGGTTCAATTTTTTTATAAAAATTTTATTTGTTTATGTTCTCTTTCCAACTTTTTCGTGGTCTTCTCTTTTCCCTAGATTACGAGTCAAATACGTTTCTCACATCAGTCCCCATATTGTCTTCAAACTCTCTTTCCCCTATTTTTTTGTTTATGCCCTCTTTCCAACTTTTCCGTGGTCTTCCTGGTCTTCTCTTTTCCCTAGATTGCCACTCTTATAGGTTCTTTAGCATTCGCTGTACATGTCCGAATCAGACCAAATGTTTTTTTATGTCGTAAGGATAGCGTGTATGATGCTTTATCTGATTCGTTCGTTGGTTGCTCTTTCTCTTGCTGCTCGCCTACAGAAGTCCTTTTCCGTTGCTTTTAACCAGACTTCGGATTGAGAAGTGACTAATGCTTTTGACTATGACATTGAATATGCGTTTCTTATTTTCGTTGGTAATGCTTTAGATCCAGGAAATACTGTTCAATAGTGCAATAGAGATTCTTTCTAGTTTATTTTATTATTATCTTTAATTTATATGACTCTGTATTATTTTGATGCCCATGTACTGTTTGATAACGTTCATATGTTCAAACAAATTTTTCCTTTTATTGCCAGGTAGTGTGTTTTCTACAGATTTACATCCAGTTCCTATTTCTTATATTCCTCAATGAATTTTCGACTCATCTAATTCAAATCGTCACAGTCTAGGCTGCTGGCTAGCCAAGCTCAAGGTGTATAAGATGTAATTCTTCCATTTTTTTCCTCCATCTCATTAGAACTTCTTCAAGGTATATGTTGAAGAGTAGGTGATGATGTTTACTATTCCAGAAAAACCACTCTGTGTCCTTTGATGCATAAATTGACTTTGACCAACCTTTCATTGACGTGTTCCCATGTTGTAAGATATTTTCTAAATTTTTTGTGTATCAGGATGGATACCTCAATTGTGCTCAAGATTCTTTAGGTGTTCCACAATAGAAATAGTGATATTTACCAGGATATTCTAAGCAATATCTATATTAATGGATAGATAGTATTGAACGTGACAGGTTTTTAAAGAGTAATAACCAAAAATAAATTATACTCGAAAGTTTTTTAAGTGCATTTTTGTAAATTTATCAGATACATTACACTATACAAACCATTTTTGTAGATGATGAATATGACTTCATAATAGTCGGTTCCGGTTCCGCTGGATCGGTCATAGCAAACCGACTATCAGAAGTGGGAAGTTGGAAAATATTACTTTTAGAATGCGGAATTCAAGAGACTGGACTAATGGATATACCGTTGGTAAAGTAAATTTTATTCATTATCTGTTGTTGAACGACAACAAAGTCACACAAACTTACAACAACTATCTTTAACTAATTTGACACTAGTATAAAATTGTACAAGGGTAATTTAATCTTTTAGATAGTTCAGTTTTTCGCTTTTACTCGTTACAACTGGCACTACGTAATGGAGTACCAAGAAAACAATTTCTTTGGCCTAGAACACAACAGGATGCTTTGGCCCAGAGGTAAAGCATTAGGGGGCACTACCACAATCAACTACATGATATACACCAGGGGTAATCGATGGGACTACGATAGATGGGCAAATGACGGGAATCCTGGTGAGAATAGATAAAGTTGAATTATTTCTATTCTATTATATGTAAGTGGATTAATAATGTATGTCATTTTCAGGCTGGTCTTATAAAGACGTCCTCCCATACTATATGAAGTCAGAAAGAGCCAATAACCTAACAGAATACGATCCTAGTATTCACGGCACAGATGGCTACCTATCTGTAGAAAACATATATCGTTCAAAATTGACAGATACGTTCATCGAAGCTGGTCCCTATGTAGGTCTGGACCAGTTTGACTACAATGCTAATGAAAAGTCTTTGGGTGTTGCCCAAATTCAAGGAACCATCAAAAATGGTAATAATCGAAAAAATATGTTACCAAAAAAAAATTTTTTTTGCATAACTGTGTCGAAAAATTATATCTATTAAATAGAGACTTTCTTCCACTATTGTGAGAAAAAAAAATCAATAAGTTCGCCCACTATGGGACATGACTCGGCCGGAAAGCTCTCAATAATTTTTACTCATAACATTTTTATCCAACAGGTCAACGCCACAGCGTTGCCACTGCTTTTCTATATCCAGTAAGAGATAGACCAAATTTAAAGATACTAACTAGAGCCTATGTCACAAAAATTCTCATTGATCCTCAAACAAAAAAAGCTTATGGAGTTACTTATGATAGATTTGGACGTAGCCATACAGTGTTAGCGAAAAAAGAGATTATAATAAGTGCAGGCGAGTATAAAAATGCAATAAAAACCTATATTTATTTGCTCTCTTCTTCACTTCCTTGTTATTTTAGGCACTTTAAATACTCCACAATTGTTAATGCTCTCTGGCATAGGTCCACAAAAACACTTAGATGAACTGGGCATTAAAACTCTAGTTGATTTACCAGTTGGAAGGTTCTTACAAGACCATTTGTGCTTTCCAGGTAAGAAAAAAACGTACATTATTTTTATAGAGAAAACTAATATTACTTTTTTTAGGACTTACTTTTGAAATGGATGAGCCTTACGATCTTAATTTACCGAGAATTATTTTATCGATTCCACGTTATATAAAAAATCGTAAGTTTTTTGCTGAAATAGTATGAACAATAAAGATTCCGGCCAATAATGTAACGTAGTAGGCTTTATCAATTTACGAAAAAATTTTGCTCGGAAACTGTAGAAAAACATATAATTTTAACCACGAAATATATTCCTGGAACAATGAGACATGCGATTGTAATAAACAAAATGCTATTTTGTTTAACCTGTATGTTTATTGGTGGAGATAAAACACGAACACACAAAATTAAAAAAACGCCAGCATTTAAATATAATTTATTTAATAAATTAGAAAAAGGATCAAGTTAGAATGAGCCTATTAAATTTGCAATCAAAAATTCAATGAGAATGTGCAATTTATTTCAATAGGTTTGCACACTCTGAAGTCACGAGCCGTCACTGTATAATCGCCCAGTAAATAACTGCTCAGCTTTAATGTATTGTTTTTAAAATATAATGGGAAATATTAAGTAAACTAATGGTAAGATAAACTATTGTATTTTACATACAACAAAATTTAAAAAAAAAAGCACTAAATGACCTACTAACTATACATCAGGCCGGATTACCAGCACAATTTTTATCTAGTATTACATTTTAGACACAGGACCTTTTACCAGTTTAGGCGGTGTGGAGGGAATAGGATATATAAAAACGAGCGTAGCGGACTATCCTGAGGATTATCCTGATATGGAGTTACTTTTTGTCGGTGGAACTTTAGCACTGGATGCTGGATTAGCCACCTACAGGAGTAAGGCAAAATATTTAATCTTTATAGAGTTAGGATGCCTTTTATTTATTTATTTTTAACATATTATTACTCCATGGAAAATAGACTTTCGTCGGTAACAAAAATGTAACATTGTTTTTTTTACTGGAATATGTTCATTTCGACATCCTATAAAACATACAAAACAGCTCTTTTTTGATCTAATTTCCATGGAGTATATAGAGTGCATCGATAGTTTCAGCTTTACAAGTCTTTCAAGTATTTTTTTTAAGGTTTTAACATCAGAGATCAAGTTTTTGACAGCGCATTTAGGCCCTTGGCCAAAGGTAACGCTTGGCAAATAATACCGATGCACATACATCCAAAATCAGTAGGTATGTGGTACATATTATTTGTATATTGATGTATTTATTTCTCGCTGAGATTCCCTTTTCAATCAGAATTTTTTTAGTCGACAATGACTAGGAACTAAAAAATTTTCGATGAAAAAGGATATCATTTGAAATATGTTTTAATTAATATATACAGTGTGTCCGAAATTGGTGATTACAATAATGCAATCTCGAAAACTATCATAGATATAAAGGAGGTTATATGGGAAAAGTTTTGGGCGATTATGTCAGTAAGTTATTGGTGCTTGTGAATCCGTTCTGGTTTGTAGCGTTTTTGATATATTAAAAAAAAAAGTAAAAACTTGCATTTTCTTAGAACGGCTATAACTTTTTTATTTCCCAATATTTTTTAAATTTGTAAAACTTCTGTATGTTCACTTTTTACGCAGAATACGTCTACCTAGTCAAAATTTTAGTTATCGCGTTTCGGTTCTCTGAAACCATCATCAACTTTGTTTTTCCTTATGACTGCCATATTGGATATCTGAAAAACGCCACAAACCAAAACCAATTCACAAGCACTAATAGCCTACTAACATAATTGCCTAAAAGTTTCCTCATTTAACCACATTTAAATCTATTAGAGTTTCTTTGGGGTCAATTTCAATTTCCAAATCGAAAAAGTTTATCAACATGCTATGGCAGCGATCACCATTCTTCATTTTCAAAAAGTATGATCAAGATGATCCTTTCCTGCCCACATAGCTCGCCAAACTGTCTCTTTTAATTCGGCTTGTTAAAGTCATCACTACCGATGATTTTGTTATTGACTACATTGCTCCAGTTGCTCTAAAATCCAATTGCTAAAGTTTCTGCGATGTCCATAGTCAAATTACAGGAGTTTTTGAGTCAGCTGGATCTTACAAGTATGGAAGTGCAAATCTTTTGTCAAAATTTGTTGGAAAGTGTTGCGACAAAGGTTCCATTCCTGCGAGAGCTGCAGGATGAAGGTATTTCAAACTGTAAAAAACTATCCAATATTCAACAAGGAATATAGAGCGCACCATTGCGTTTCTTAAGACTAGGATATTCTGACAAGAAAATTTTTAATTATTTAATATAACATCATAGAACGATAATTTAATTAAACTTAATACGCTCATTTGTTTCTTACAAGGCTATATGGAACTCCGATCGAAAAATCCATACGATCACCCGAAATTCTATGGAAATTTCTTCACCGATCCCCAAGGATACGATATAGAAGCATTTTTAGAGGCGGTCAGGTTCGTTCAAAAATTAGCCAAAACCCCACCGTTCAAAAAAATCGGAACCAGGCTAAACCCAAGGCCAATGCACACCTGCGAACATTTACCATTCGACAGCGACGATTACTGGAGATGTTGTATAAGGTATATTTTTACATTTCTCACATCTCTGCGTGCATTGTTACTAATATTTTTTATTATTTATAGATCCATAAGCCTGACCCTTCACCACCAAGTGGGCACGGCCAAAATGGGACCTCCCGGAGATCCGACTGCCGTTGTCAACCACAACCTCCAAGTGTACGGTGTTGAAAACTTGAGAATAGCAGACTGTAGTATCATTCCGAGGGCCTTGGGAGCTCATACTAATGCTCCAGCTATCATGGTGGGGGAAAAGGCGAGCGACATTATCAAGTTATATTATGGACAAATAAAAAAACAATAATAATGAAGATATATAAAATTATGTTATTATTTATAGTATTATAACGAAAATGAAAGCATACTGGTAGTTTTTTTTATTGATTATTAGTACTTTCCTTATAGAAAATAATGAATTTTGATATAGTCCAACAAATAAGACGTTACATTGTATAAAAACAACGTGTAACGTAGTCACTAAAAAGATTGAAAAAAAAAACATATATACCAACTTGTCCCAATATATTTAATAATAATAAATCGTAATTTGCATTTTCAACTCAAAATTATAAAAAAAAAGACAAGGTCACAAATGACCGTTATGTAACCTGTTAAGTGTACCAAACAATACATAATTTTTATGTCAAAAGTTCTCAGACATATATGGACAGATGAACTAACAAACAGCGAGTTGACTGACTGCTCAAGATGTTTGGAACCTTAAAAAACTTTTCCAATAAATATGCAGGGCAGGATTGGGTTGATTCTGATTTTTTTTTAAATAAAAAATTATCAATTTAAAAAATCTAGATTTTTAAACAATCGTCGGGAACAAGTCTAAAGGATTTCATCATATTTATAAAATATATTGTTACGGTTTTCTCAACACATCTCACTAAATTACTTCCAATACTTTATTAATTACTTCTTAACACAGCTAAAACACAACTATCTTATTAGCATTTCTTAATATCTTCACTATTCAAATATAACAATACGACTCCATTAAAACTCTTATCCTACCCACTTTTATATACCTATAGAATTTTCTATACAAATCTAGAACTTCCTAACATAAAAATTGAGATCTATCTAGAAATATGACTCATTGATATAATATTCCTTTCAGTACATTATAATAAAGATGACGTATCGCATCGAAATACTAAAGTCGATTTTTATAATATTTTGATAACCAATAAAACAGAAAGTTTAAAAAATAAGATCATAAATTAAATGGAAAGAATCGCCAAGAGTCAATTTTTTCCAATGGAAAACCCCAAATTTTCCAATTTTATCTTATTTAGCGTTACAAATAACCGTAAGTTTGTGTAAGGTTACCTATGCCCAAAATTTTTAGTTTTCGAAATATTGCCAATTTAATATTTTTACGAAGTAGTAGATATCTATTGGACTTCCATTGTCTTTATTTTATAAACACAATTGAAGTCCCACAGATATCTACTTCTTCGCAAGAAACATCATTATCTATGACCTTTAAACAAACATAAATATTTTTATATGGCGATTTTGCTGCGGATTTTTAGTTCAGTTATAATCTTAGTTGGCTGTGAGAGCATTGAAAAACAATCAAATGCTAAAGAAATGTTTGAATGTTATTAATAATCAAACCGGGGGGGCTGAAATAATACAAAAGAAGATTATTTAAACTTATTTATTATTTATGAAGAATGTGATAAAGTTATATCAGGAACATGTGACACATTTGCGATTCGATATCCGCAAAAACAAAAGCCATCACAATGTGCCGTTAAACAAGCTATCAAAAATATTAAGAACTTTGGATCCGTCAAGACCATAGTGCTAAGAAATAAACCTCTTTGAAAATCATGGTTCTTGGGTTTAGACCGTGTCAAATTGGAATTATTATCCGACGTTTCGCCTACGATTGCACGAGGCATCTTCAGGGATCTTTACTACACCAGATTAGAACAATGAACCATGCCAATAACAAAAAGAACGAAATTACTTGTTGCTCATAAAAAAACAGATAAACAAATTTTGGACTCGTTTTTTCGTCATAAACAAATAGAACATCTCTTCCACAATTGTTGATATCGAAATGCAGATAAGTGGACGCGATAGCTGAGGTTTTGACGCACATTGTGAAAAAAAAATTGTATAAGAACTAGAAGCTGAGATAGAGCCTTTTCTTCAAAAAATCGCTGCAGAGTTGTTTATTAACATTAAGCGATTATTTAAGTAGGAACTCGTAGGGAGATGGTTAAACCATTGTATGCAGCAGTTTTCAACTTAATTATTTCAAAATTGATGATGTAGCAATAGACTCAAGTTGCACGTACTCCGAGAGTCAGAAAGTGAGCAGTGGAGGGGGGGGGGGGGCGTTCATTCAACCTGCGACGCGCGGAAAAAAACGTGACTCAGACGCTCCAAATTCGAACAATGGGTGATATATTTTTGTAATCAAATTCTTGTTAAACATAGCAATAAACAAATTGTTGTACTTTTACACATTTTATGCATAATTATAATTTTATCGTATTTACGTGCTTTTCAAATTGCAAATAAATTGTTATAGTAGTCAACAGTATACTATTAATTAGGAATATTAAAAATTAGATTGATTTTTAAAGTACCATTAATATTTATCGAGATATATCATGAAACAAATAGCAACATTTGTTGATAGCATTATTATTTTTCGAGATGCAGAATAAACTACATTTGACGATTATATTGTAAGCGATTATCCAATCGAGAATTATTGTAATATTACTTTCAAAGACGATGAAGTAATAAGCGAGAAAATAATTATGATTATGATAATAATGATGATGATAATTATGTCAATGATGAGAGGGACGATGATGAGAGTAATAATGATGATGACGATGAGAGTGATAATCTTCGATCATACCCTAGATTTAAACAATAATAGATTTGTTTGAAGGCTGTTTATGGTCGGTGGGGGAGACGCTTTTGGGATGTTTGACAGACATAAACATATTTACTTATCTTGTCTTTCAATTTAATTGCTTGTCGTGACTTTTTTCGGTGTTTTTAAGTGTTAGAAATTACTATAAATGCGAAGTTTACAATTAATATTAACAAAAAGAGGATTTAAAAACTTATTTTTATCGGTAAATATTGTTAGATATTGTTTACATATTGAAAAAATAACAATAATAAAAATTTAGGCAACCATATATTCATACTTTGTTTTCAGAATTGACGTACCCAGGGGTACGTTCGAAGGACGTACCGATGATACTCGTTTAAATAATGCAAATAGAAAAGGATAGCATAAAATCGGTATGTCTGTACCAAGAAATTAAATATCTACTGTTTATCAACACTTTTTCAAATATAAATAAAAATATTATTACGTTATTCAGCGTTCAAACAACCGGGCCCTAGTTCTGACGTTATGCTACTTCTACAGGGGTATGTTCGAAGGTGATAATGATGATGATAATTGTAATGATGATAATGAAGCCGATAAGGGTTTCGAAAATGAGTGTCAATTGATGTCTAAGAACGGAATAAATATTTTGTATAGATTTAAGCAAAAAATATGTATGTTAGCAAAAAATTTTGTATGTGAAAAATGTTCGTCCAATAAAATAAATAAATAAGTTTCTTGTACAACCAATAATTTGGTGGCAAATGACAGTCGCAATTTGTTTCATGCTATAATTCCATAAATATTAACGGTACATTAAAAATCAATCTAATTTTTAATATTCCTAATTAGTAATATATTGTTGACCACATTTTTTTCGCAATTTCAAAAGCACGTGTAACAATTTGTTTATTGCTATGTTTAACAATAATTTGATTACAAAAACATATCATCCATTGTTCATATCTCATCGAGAAACCACGAATTAAAGAAAAAGATTCTACCACCAATATTCGCCGAGATAATCCAAGATTTTCCGGCCAAACGAATGTGAGGCGTCCGAGTCACGTTTGGAGTAGGTAAAACTTAAAACTATTACAACATCAACAAATTTGAAATAATTGAGTTACATACAATAGTTTAACCATCTATATGCTAATACTGGCTTATACACTGCACTGTCGATTGTTTCTATCATGATTATGTAGATTTTTCTTGTAGCTACGGAATCTTAACGTAAAGCATGTTCGACGTGAAACTGATTGTAACATAAATAAAACTATAGAAGTCCCAATTTAGTCTGAACTGTTTAAAAATTTATTATGCTTTTTTTATGCTCTAAATATGCCACACACTGTATTTTTTGGAAGTATCATAGATACTAAGGCAATTTAAATTGTAAATTAAAATAATACATAATAAATATGGAATAATATCAAAACTAGCCATTAAGTAACATTTCTGATATTATCACTTTTGCTGATCAGACCTAACAGTGAAGAAAGAAGTCATGGTTATTTTATTACAACTGGATTATATAACAATAATTTAAATTTATGGCTTGTGTAATAAATAAAGAATATGAAAAAATGTTACTGTCGGCCCACGAAAATTACATAGAACTGTTTTACTCTTTTTAACCATCTCTACAATTAAAAGAAATTAACCAATGGCATTGATTTCCATCAAAACCAATATAAAACTCAAATTGATAACTATCACTAGGGCGTTTCGCTCAGACTGGGCACCCGCACGTATAGGCGAACGGTGTGCCACTAAAAAGATGTAAAGAAAAACGATGACGGATCACGGAGGGATGACAGGATGAAACTACATCTTGGCACCCCTCCGTGGTCGGCAGGCCTATGCAACCTTGATTGAAATAATCGCAGATGTCAATTATGTCATCCGCCGGAATATTTGACCAATCAGAAAATTCAAGTAAAATTTAAATTGTCAGTTTCTTTAACCAATCCCGTAGTTGCATTCTGCAAAGATGGCAACCCTTTTTTCCCGTTTCGTAAAGCCGTGTTTATTATGTCGTAGTTGGGAAAGTTTAATTGTCTTTTTTCTGCGATTTATTTATATTGTGATAAGAAAATATGATAGAAACTGCTATTAAGATATTTGAATTACGTTTTGGTAAGTATGAATCATTTATTTTGTGTATTCGTGGTGAACAGTGTTTGCATATGAAGCGATAATATTATATGGTGTATAAATTTTTTTTCAGAAAAAATGTGTTAAATTATATTGTTATATTTTAACACAACATAATTTTATTATTACTTACTTACTACACCAATATCATTGAACAGGAGAGTTGAAACTTTATTCTCAGTGTAAAAAAACTGCAAAATTGTTTATAAAGAATAAGAGTTTATTTTATACAGGGTGATTCAAAAATCGATCACGAAACTTAAGGGGGTGATTCTACTTGACAAAATAAGGGTAGAGCTTCATATAATTTTTTTTCAAAATGTCATTCGTTTTCGAGTTACAAGCCGTCCAAGTTCAAGTTTTTATTTTTTGTTTTTTGAATTACTCGCTTACAGGAAAACCGATTTGACTAATATTTGAAAGATAGGCTAAGTCTTCTGCGCTTCATCATTTTAGTAACAATTCACATTGATTGTTTGCCGCTAGAGGGCACTTTACCTACATTGAAAATTGTTTTTTTGTCATAATTTTTTTGTGTTGACAGCTACAGTAGTTTTTGGCATAATTTCTGAAAGACTGATGCCAGGCCTTTAAAAAAGGTGCTCTTTATTTACATCGCTAAACCCCCCTTAAAATTAAGTGGTAAATTTACTTTTCTCATTTCATTACCACCAGCTACCAGGTAAATAGCTATCAAAGTATGCTAGAGCTGTCAGTTTAACATCAAATAAATTCGCTTTTTAAACTATTTAATTTATAATCTTAAAATAACTAATAATGGCTAATCACCAATATTCAAATATCGAATATTGTGATATCCATTTTTGTTATGGAAAAGCAAATGGTAATGCAGAGTTGGCAAGAAGATATTATATGGAGAGTTATCCGGAAAGAAATATCCCTCATGCTCAAACATTTTCCAGTGTGCACAGGAGGCTTGCGGAATGTGGTTCCTTTAAAAGTTATAATGGAAATAGGGGAAGACCTAGAACTGCTAGAAACGTGCAACAAGAAGAAAGAGTGCTTGAAATTATTGAAGATAATCCAGGTATTAGTACTAGAAAAATTGGGAATGAAGTGCGGCTCTATCAGGCTAGTTCATGGAGGATACTAAGAGAAGAACAACTCTACCCGTTTCATTCAAAAAAGGTGCAGGCTCTTTATGACGATGATCGGCCGAGACGGTTGGAAATGTGCAATCAGATCCTAGCTAAGTATGAACACGATAATCGATTAATTGGCGTCATATTATTCACTGACGAAGCTGGTTTCACTCGTGATGGCATAACAAATCTACACAACATCCACACATATGCTTACGAGAACCCAAACAATGTGGTAGAAACGAAACATCAGCGTAGATTTTCACTAAATGTGTGGGCAGGGATAATAGGAGATTACCTTATTGGTCCTCATTTCTTTGATGGCCCATTAACTGGTGACGTATACTTAGATTTTATCCAAAATCGTCTCCCATTGTATCTGGAAGATGTGCCATTGGAAGTAAGGGCCAACATGTGGATCCTCCAAGACGGAGCTCCGCCCCACTTTAGTATACGTGTCCGACAGTATTTGAATGCAACGTATCCTGAGCGATGGATAGGACGAAGTGGACCATTGGCATGGGCAGCGAGGTCACCAGACCTTAATCCTATGGATTTTTTCTTTTGGGGTCATTTGAAACAATTGGTGTACGATATTCCAGTAATCAACGTCGAGGATCTTCGCTTCAGGATAATCGAAAAGTGCCAAATTATTAAAGAAACACCAGGAATTTTTCATCGAGTTAGGCGACATTTTTTAAAGAGTGTTAGGAAATGTATGGAAGAAAATGGGGGACATTTTGAGAATCTTTTTTAGTTTGTTTAGTACTGTTTCATTAATTTTTATCAATTAAATGTATATCGCAATAATCCATAATATGAATATTTACTGATTAGCCATTATTAGTTATTTTAAGATTATAAATTAAATAGTTTAAAAAGCGAATTTATTTGATGTTAAACTGACAGCTCTAGCATACTTTGATAGCTATTTACCTGGTAGCTGGTGGTAATGAAATGAGAAAAGTAAATTTACCACTTAATTTTTAAGGGTGATTTACGTCTAAACCGTTGGGTTTAGCGATGTAAATAAAGAGCACCTTTTTTAAAGGCCTGGCATCAGTCTTTCAGAAATTATGCCAAAAACTACTGTAGCTGTCAACACTAAAAAATTATGACAAAAAAACAATTTTCAATGTAGGTAAAGTGTCCTCTAGCGGCAAACAATCAATGTGAATTGTTACTAAAA
Source organism: Diaprepes abbreviatus (assembly GCA_034092305.1). Lineage (NCBI taxonomy): Eukaryota > Metazoa > Arthropoda > Insecta > Coleoptera > Curculionidae > Diaprepes > Diaprepes abbreviatus. The sequence continues at coordinate 885,942 of JASJET010000322.1, read as the reverse complement.
TGATGAAGCGCAGAAGACTTAGCCTATCTTTCAAATATTAGTCAAATCGGTTTTCCTGTAAGCGAGTAATTCAAAAAACAAAAAAGAAAAACTTGAACTTGGACGGCTTGTAACTCGAAAACGAATGACATTTTGAAAAAAAATTATATGAAGCTCTACCCTTATTTTGTCAAGTAGAATCACCCCCTTAAGTTTCGTGATCGATTTTTGAATCACCCTGTATAAAACCATAAAATTATTAATTTAGATACTGGGAGATTTTAGTGGATGTGGCTATGCCTAATAAAGTATAAGAGCAGTTTATAAGAGCTCTAGCAACAATTTACCGATTTTTAAAATAAAAATACTATTTTTTATTTTATTATAGAATTAAAAAACATAAAAATAAAAGGGGTATGTGGCACATCCACCACATTTTCACCATAATGCTATATAATTCATTCAGGTTTATTTTTTATTTGTTTTAGGTATTTATATATTGACTTTTGTACTCGATTTGTGCTATTTATTAATTTTGTTAACGTATAAGATGATTCTGTCCAACTTTTCCTTCGTTTCATGTAAAATGTCCACTGAAGTCCACCATGATCTAAGGACCTGCACCTGAATAAGTCCTCCACCTAATGAAGACCTTTACCTGTACGTTGATTGCGACATCCACTATGACTTGACATTTGTGCGGTGCCAAAGAATTCAAGTTCCTTTTTGCTTTAAAAGATATTTTATTTTTTCTACATTATCAAGATTTACAAGCCAAACGGCTTCGCACTCCCTCCAGGGATTATTCACTCATACCAGGTATACAAAGACACCAGAAGTATGAAGCTCTGTGGGGACCCTTTCCATGTTATCGGGTCCTAGGTGGCGTGGTCTTCTGCACTTCCTACAAACTTTCGGACGGTTCGCGCGGTTTCAAGGAGAACCGCTTTCTGAGTCGGTTTATCCAGATGTTCACTAAGGCCCAGTCCCTTGATGTTCTGCAGGAGGTTCTTTGGTATCACTTTATTATTATTTTCTCTATATAGTTATTATTATTATTTATGTATATAGAAAAATATTTTTCCTAAAGGCAACTAGAAATTATTATTATGTTTTTAAAGAACTTTTTTTTATTTTACTAAATACATATGCTTTTAAAAGTGGAGATTTGAGATAATTAGAGCAAAGTTGTGAAAATTAGTTGCTTTGCTCTGGCTTTTTTGAGTTTCTGTATTTAGGATCAACGGTGAATATAATATGTGTATTAAGCCGTAGACCTTATATAATTATATTGTTTTTTCTCTTTAATATGAAACAATATGTCCCTTAAAATTTATATTTTTATTTTCTGTTATTATTTATAAGTAACCTAAAAAGATTATATATATTTTATATATTGTTGTTGGGTTTTTGAGAAAAATTTTTTTTTTTAATATATATTTTTGAAAATATTTTTTAATTTTGTTGTATTTATACATGATTTTAAATGCGGACATTTGGGGAATTTAGGGCAAAGTTGGCTCTGACTGTATTTATGACTCGACACTTCATATAATGTGATTTTTTTATTTAAAGGAATTCAGTTTCTCTTTATTTTGAAAGATAGCACGGCATTAACATTTATTATTTTTTGTAAGTTATTAAGAAAACCTAATATGTTATTTTTTGCCTTATGTTTTTACTAAAACTAGATTGAAATTATTATTTCTTTGTTCACATACTAACATCGTTATAAAGAATATTTTGTATTTGTATATAGACATATTTTGTATATGTAACAAAACATACTTGTTAAAATTTATAGAACCCTCCTACCGATGTGTTTAGGCTGTATATTTTTCTGTTTTTTTTTCCTGTTTAACATATCACATTTTCTCAATAAATTTTATAAAACATACCATAACCTTTTTAAAAATATGATGGTATGACAATCTTTACACTTCCAAACTATCCATTTGAACAATTTAAATAGTTTTAATATTAAGATGGTCTTGATTTTCTTAATGTAACTTCAAAATGCAATATAACGAAACAAGAATATATGAAATCAAAAACAATTGAAGAGAAAGTTTGTTAAAATTTACATAGCAAAAATATTTCGTTTATAATAATTGAAATGTTAATTTTTGCAAGTTTTGACCAATTCATCAGGACTGTTATTTATAAATATTCAGAAAATGTAAATCTAATAAAAAACTATTTTGTGTTATTGTCCTGAATATGTAATGTAATTTTTTTATATGATATATTAATATTTTGAAGTAAAAACGTCAAAATATTAATATTATTTAATAAATAAATAAATAATTTCCCTCGTGCGTATTAATTATAGCACCACCACTGGGGCCGACACCATGGATTTTTACGACACAGCCGTTTCGACCAATCAACACGTACATAACGTTTCTTATATTTCGTGTTTTTTTACTACTTTTTAAGGGTGCACCGCTTGACTTAATACATCCTCCAATGGCATTTCGCTAAAAATATTCGAAATTTTATTAATGTAAATATTGTTTATACAATATAATTACTGAAAAAGGCGCGGAAAACTATTATTAATTGTTACAGAAACCACTAATAAGGTAACAATTATCTATATTTTTATCACGCATAACTTTAACCTTCAGATTAAAAAAATCAAATGATCCTATTTTAATCATATATTTATTAATTTTTAATTACCCCACTATATTTGTTACGACGCAAAAAATATTGCTAATTACTTACATAAACTACGCCACAGCAAAACACAGATTAGGAAAATGAAAAGAAAATTTCGCTGCTACCATGTCTTAAAACTGTCAGTGTAACATATTTGGATTTAAACCTTTGTATAAATTGGTGCTAATACTCCAGCAATATTTTCTTATATATATATATATATATATATATATATATATATATATATATATATATATATATATATATATATATATTATGTCGGATATTCTCACGGGTGTGATATGTAATCGAAGGTTTTCGGGCATCCCGTGTATGTGCTGAGTCATATATATATATATATATATATATATATATATATATATATATATATATATATATATATGTTTATGCGGATTTCACGGATTCCTCCGTGTGAGATGCAATAGCAGTGGATATATCCACATTATGCCGTTGTAGTGCTGAAATCACATTCAGCACACGTAGAACTCTATGCAGCTCCGCGTATGAATGAAGTAAAATGCGAGCAGTAAATGCAAACTTCTCTCCATCATATCCTTTCTGTGTTAGAGGTTGCACAGTTAGAACAAATTGTTATAAAACGTAATTCATCCTATTCCACCACCATCGAGATGATGGCCTACCTGTACCACCATACCGAGAAGAAAGTCAAAACTTACCCTCCCCGCCACAGTGATACGGCAGAGGTACATGTTTCGTCTCTACTAGACTCATCAGGGTACCGACATGCACCTGGCTGTGTAAAGGACAGATCGGAAGGAAGCATGCAAATACTGAACACGGCTTCTCCGACCTCCCGCCGGATGGCGTACATATGTTTATGCGGATTTCACGGATTCCTCCGTGTGAGATGCAATAGCAGTGGATATATCCACATTATGCCGTTGTAGTGCTGAAATCACATTCAGCAAACGTACAACTCTATGCAGCTCCGCGTATGAATGAAGTAAAATGCGAGCAGTAAATGCAAACTTCTCTCCATCATATCCTGCACAGCCAGGTGCATGTCGGTACCCTGATGAGTCTAGTAGAGACGAAACATGTACCTCTACCGTATCACTGTGGCGGGGAGGGTAAGTTTTGACTTTCTTCTCGGTATGGTGGTACAGGTAGGCCATCATCTCGATGGTGGTGGAATAGGATGAATTGCGTTTTATAACAATTTGTTCTAACTGTGCAACCTCTAACACAGAAAGGATATGATGGAGAGAAGTTTGCATTTACTGCTCGCATTTTACTTCATATATATATATATATATATATATATATATATATATATATATATATATATATATATGTTATGTCGAATATTCTCACGGGTGTGATGTGTAATCGAAGGTTTTCGGGCACCCCGTGTATGTGCTGAGTCCCTCTCAGGACTGTAAGGCAGCTGACGTTTCGGTGAAATCTCATTCACCATTTTCAAAGCTCACTGTATGGCGTCTACGAGCAAACTGTTCGTTCTATTATAATATTTATTTTTATTTTCTTGGGGATAGGTTCTGATATTAATTCAAAATGTATGTCATCTAATAAAGAAAATAATAAACTAACTTATATTATAATAAAGCAAAGAAACGTAAAAACGTAGTTACAAACAACACAGAACAAAAAACATAAATTGCAATTCCCTATGTCAGTTGTCAGAGAAATTAAAATACATTTTTAGCTAAACACAATCTACTAAAATCATTATTTACAGCTCTGAAAAGCAAAGTTCCAGCAAAAAAGAAATCCAATATAATATATGCATACCTTGCCTAAATTGCCCAAAAAAATACATAGGCATGACTACACAATATTTGAAAAACAGAATAAATAGGCACAAATATCCCAAAAACGCGTCAACAGCCATACATAAAAACGAACAAATAAAACATGAATTTGAATGTTAAAAATACCAAAATTTTAATTATGGATGCAAACTGTCATAAACTGGTCATAAAAGAAATGATTCACATAAAAAAAAGAGGAAAACACAGTTAATGACAAACAAGACGTCAAAAATTTATTACAACCTTATAATATAAATGCAGTTTATAAATAAAATACAAGAAAAGTGACGCTTGGCATTATTCTAGTGTTTACGCTCACAATCCTCGATTCCACACAATCATATAAGAAACAGAAATGTATAATACAAAAAAAAATTAAATAAAATTCTTTTGATTTGCGTATTTCGACGTGACGTGAAACAAAAAAATAATAACATGCTTATCTCAAGAAACAAGTAATTATTCTGGAGGTGAGCACTGGGATTTTTGATACTATTTTAGCATAATTTTAAGTTTTTGAATGTTTTACTTTTTAGTCTTTTAACTATTGTATGTTACGTGTGTCGTTACATCTGTTATATCTATAAAAATATGTTGTTTATGGATATTTTATAAATTGAAGATTAATGTGAGATAATAAAAAGAGATACACCCTTCTGAGGAAGCTACATATATATATATATATATATATATATATATATATATATATATATATATATATATATATATATAATTTATTTTTGTATCTTAAACCTTTTGTTAAATATTTTTTTCTAATATTTTCTTGGGTATAGGTTTTTCATTAGAGAAACAAAGGACAATAATTTTCTTTCTGACGTTTCGCTCTACATAGCGAGCTTCTTCAAAAGAGCTTGGTATATTTATTTTACATCTACAAAAATTACAGAATTTTTTATATCATAAACATATATCACAGTAATTACACATTTATATTTTTAATTTAATTAAAATTAATAAAAACAAAACAGATTTTAAAATAGTCTTAAAGTTTAAAATTTAAAACAATACAAACAGGTTAAAATAGTGAAGATTATAAAATAGTACATACCTTGAAAGTAGTTTTGTGTGTATGTTTAAAAATAAATTCAATTATGATCTTTGGTATGCAATTTGTACGGATAGATTTATTTTTATAAAAAGCAAAAAATAGGAAAAAAGATTATTATTTATTTTTTAATGACGTTCCTTCACCTGTATGAGTGTATATGAAATCGTTCCAAGCATCATTACATTATTTCTCATATTTATTACAGAGTCGCTTCAAGCATGTTTTATTCAAAAATCAAATTATAGTATATCTGACTTAAATTTTTGACATCTTGCTTGTCATTTACAACATTTTTATCTTTTTTTATGTGTATTATTTCTTTGATGACTAATTTATGATAATTTCTGTCAGTATCTAAAATATGGGTGTTTTTAAAATCAAATTCATGCTTAGATGTTTGTTCATGCTTATGTAAAGATGAACAAGACATCTTTACATAAGCATGAACAAACATCTAAGCATGAATTTGATTTTAAAAACACCCATATTTTAGATACTGACAGAAATTATCATAAATTAGTCATCAAAGAAATAATACACATAAAAAAAGATAAAAATGTTGTAAATGACAAGCAAGATGTCAAAAATTTAAGTCAGATATACAATAATTTGATTTTTGAATAAAACATGCTTGAAGCGACTCTGTAATAAATATGAGAAATAATGTAATGATGCTTGGAACGATTTCATATACACTCATACAGGTGAAGGAACGTCATTAAAAAATAAATAATAATCTTTTTTCCTATTTTTTGCTTTTTATAAAAATAAATCTATCCGTACAAATTGCATACCAAAGATCATAATTGAATTTATTTTTAAACATACACACAAAACTACTTTCAAGGTATGTACTATTTTATAATCTTCACTATTTTAACCTGTTTGTATTGTTTTAAATTTTAAATTTTAAACTTTAAGACTATTTTAAAATCTGTTTTGTTTTTATTAATTTTAATTAAATTAAAAATATAAAAGTGTAATTACTGTGATATATGTTTATGATATAAAAAATTCTGTAATTTTTGTAGATGTAAAATAAATATACCAAGCTCTTTTGAAGAAGCTCGCTATGTAGAGCGAAACGTCAGAAAGAAAATTATTGTCCTTTGTTTCTCTAATGAAAAACCTATACCCAAGAAAATATTAGAAAATATATATATATATATATATATATGTATATATATATATATATATATATATATGTATATATATATATATATATATATATATATATATATATATATATATATATATATATATCAACATATGTATATTTTTATAGCAAAAAAATCCTCCAGACACACCTGTATATATATTATTAGTAAACCATAATACGTGAAATATATAACCAATAAATAATTTTACGAATAAATTTCTGATCCCTAAAAACACTGTCACTGAGAAAAATGATTTAATGCATCTGCATCTGCTTAAAGAAGTGGGGAAAATAAAAATATCAATCTAGAAAAACGTAAAAGTAAAAAATGCGTTAACATATTATCACTTTTCATTCTTCCGAGTCATCTCGAAGTTCAAAAAACTCAACCAGTATCTAAAGAACGCTTTTTTTTTAATGTAAATCAGTTCTGTTTTAATTAACACCAGCTTATGAAATTGATAATTTGGTGAGTGACAGTTTAAGTGGTATTTATTGCTGGTAAGTTTTATTTTTGTAATTATAAATTATCATTAATTTTGAATACACTAAAGAAAAATAAAAAATTTAGGAAAAAGCGTACGTAAAACCAAAACTACGTTTATGTTCAATAAAAAAAAATTTTTTTTTTGTTACCAACTAACTATTCTCGAATAAGCGATCCAACCGGTGGATGATTACTAAAGGGTTTTCCAATAAGAGGTGTCATTTTGAAAAGCCCGCTATTTCGGTAGATGTCACTTTTGAAGCTGTAAGTTTTTGACGTTTGACAAGTAGAAACTACGCCATAAATAAAGATGGAACGATACACGCTTCAACAACGCATTGAAATTATTAAAATTCACTATAAAAATGGTGAAAATTTGGCAGAGACGGTTCGTAAAACTCGGAACATTTTTGGGTCGTCATGAAGCACCTTGTCGGAGCGCAATAAAGAAATTGGTGAAAAAATTCGAGCTGTTGGGACAAGTTAGTTATGTGAAGAAGAAAACCCGTGCACGTCGCTCAAGAACAGCCGAGAATATTGCTGCTGTAGCCGAAAGTGTTGAAGAAAACCCAGGTTTGTCCATTCCTCGTCGTTCTTTGGAATTAGGGATTCCACAAACGTCATTACACCGTATTTTGCATAAAGATTTGGGTCTTAAGGCTTATAAAGTTCAGTTAACGCAAGAACTCAAGCCGGCCGATCATCAACAACGTCGTGCCTTTGCTGATTGGGTTCTTGAAATGCATGAAAATGATCCGGAATTCCATCGAAAAATCATCTTCAGTGATGAGGCCCATTTCCACCTCGGTGGCTTCGTCAACAAACAAAATAGTCGCATCTGGGGCTCGGAAAACCCAAGAGTTATTGTTGAAAAGCCTCTCTATCCTGAACGTGTGACTGTTTGGTGCGGTTTATGGTCCGGCGGGGTCATTGGACCTTACTTTTTCGAAAATGAGGCTGGAGCAACAGTTACGGTGAATGGATTGCGCTATCGAGAAATGATTAATGATTTTTTATGGCCGGAATTGGATGGTATTTATCTGGACCACGTTTACTTTCAACAAGACGGCGCTACGTGCCACACAAGCAACGAAACCATTGATCTTTTACGGGAAAAGTTTCCGGGCCGTGTTATCTCTCGAAGAGGTGATCACAATTGGCCACCGAGATCTTGTGATGTGACACCTTGCGATTTCTTCCTTGGGGGCCACGTGGAAGACAAGGTCTACGCCAACAGCCCAGCGTCGATTCAAGACCTCAAAGATGGAATTCGTGAGGCTATCGAGGACATAGGGCAGCCACTTTGCGATTTGGTTATGGAAAATTTCATGAAAAGGATATGGTCCTGTAGGCATGGTCGTGGTGGTCATTTGGCTGATGTTATTTTCCATCATTAACGGCATACCTTCCTCTTTATAATGTAATAAATATCCGATCATTTATCTTAAAAAATGGCATTTTTCTTTGAATATCAAAATAACACCTCTTATTGGAAAACCCTTTATTATACAGGGGCTCAACTATAATAATAATATAATAACTTTATGAATTTTTGATTTGTTTAAATGAGAATTTATATAATATATATTAATGTATTCTTAGTAACAAATCGCTTTCACAAATCCTAAATAAATAATTTGAAAAATGGCATTTTTCGCCACTTTTCGTCATAAATAACTTTTGATTAAATTTTTGTAATTTCGAAGAAAATAATTAAATTTCCAAAAGAGCGCTGAAAATTATTACGATTCCAAAAATGCGGCGAAAAACATACGCATGTGAAATTATCACGAAAATTATTATAATTTTGAAAATGGAGCGATAAAATGACATTTTAAAAAATGCATCGGAAACTATTATAATTTTTAAAATACGGTGAAGATTATTCATTGTTTATTTTATGATTAGATACCAATATTATATATATATATATATATATATATATATATATATATATATATATATATATATATATATATATATTTATATATAATCTTGGAGGTACTCTCGACATTGAATTAATTAAATAGGCATAAAGAGAACGAAATACTTTCCAAAACATACTGAAGAAACGCTTACGAAACTATCTACCTTGGGGTTAAAGAAAATAACGCACTATTAGATAACTGATACTAAATTGTATATAACAGAACGAAACTGAAGAAAGGTAACAGAGGATTAATCTGTTGAAGGTGAACGAGTGTATTAATTTAAACATGAATATTAAATTTATTTAAAAACATAATACTTTAATGAATCTCTTTGAAATTTTTATTTGCATATATAGAAAGTAATTTTTATCTTAAACTTGAAATAAAATGTCAATTAAATGACCACCGTGGCAAGTAGGGTCTCTTCCAAAAAATTTGGCGTTCAATCGTCTCAGGATAGTTCGCACAGACCTTCATCATCTTCATCATCATCTTTGCGTCCACCATCGAGCAGGTAATCTCTCTTACTATTGATAAACGTGAAACAAACACATTTACGAAAATAATGTACCTGTAACACGGCATTTTTGCAAACGTATATGTTTCAATTCAAGAACTACCAAATGTAGAGAACAGAACAATTGACAGACGAAAAAAGTACAGCATTCCAAATTCAGATTCTCAAAAATTTCATCCCCATTTTTCACCATCCAAAATCTAAATTTTGAAAAATGCCGAATGCAAAAAATTGGCGATAAAGTCGGTATTGCTGGTAATAAAATATTAACGGCTCCTACTATTACCTCCTAGAATACAACACCATAATTCTTAACTTTAAATGGGCTATGACGTCAGAGTATTTGAGTCGACTTTTTAAGCCATTATTACGTGTAGAGACAAATAACTGTAAAGAATCGAACGGAGCAATTGATCAAGCAGTTCATTTGTTGCGTCCACACTGTTTTGTAAGGTTAGTTTAATGTTGCCTAAAATCTGGAATTCCAAATGCTAAGTTTGGGCACAAGTGTGGATATAAAAAATGATTTTGTACAGTTATTGAAAATTTAAAATAATGCCTAATTAGTGTTGAGTCCCGGGGTGTCGCGGAAATTATAAAAACACTGCGAAAGTGCATGTTTTTGGCTTTCCAATTCGACAGTGTTTTGCGCAGAAAATGGCTGAAAGCTGTCCCTCGAGAGGATTACGAGAGATCAAAATTCCAAAGTTTACGAATTTCACTTTTCTGAAGATAATTTGACTCGAACAATTTCAGAGCAGGGCTCACAAACAGGTAAAATTGTTTCATGTAGTTTGAAAAATCCTCGATTAAAGAGGGCCTCAAATTGTCTTAAATATTGTTCTAAAAACGTAATTGAAGAAAAGAAGCAAAAATATGACAATTATAAAAAACCAATATATTTTTAAAACAGTTTTAAAGCTTTATTTTCTTAGTCTCTGGAAAGGCGAAATGTTAAATAAACCCTTAAAACTTTCAACTCTTTCATAATTGAAGCCTTAAGAAGTTTTAGTAGAATCATATACCATTCCAAAGGAACAACAGACTTTATTAATGTTAAATGGACTTGGTGGAATATTGCAAATGTTAAAACTCCTCTAAAAGGTCTAAAGATGAAAAAAAAGATTTTATTTCATTAGTCCAAATTATGTTGTCCAAAAATCGAGGGTCGTCTTGCACGCTTTTCGGCAAATCAGTATTTTCTTAGGTGTTCAACCAAAAATATTAAATAAAGGTGAAAGTTGTGTTTCCACAGAATTCTATGTATTGAGTTCTTCCAGATTCCTGTGTGTAGAGCCCCTTGTCTTAACGATGTCATAGAATATGTCGCAAAATACCCCAGAATTGAAATTTCGACATTTTCATCAGTAAGAATAAGTTTCCTTTTATGCATTTTTGTCTTAACGGTACCAAAATTTTTGAAATTTTCCAATATTCGTTTAACATTGTTCCATCACGCGTAAGTACTGAGGCATTGTATTTTAGGTATTTCTTCTACCAGATACGGTATGCTAAAGACCTGCCAGCGAATACACGAGAAACAAACAGCCATCCCCTAAATCTACCTCTTCAAAGTCCTAAATATCAATTAAAATAGAAATAATCAATACGACCCAAATATTTTCGTGTGTATATTTAATAAAGAATGGCTACAATGTCTAGCTTTACAAAGATTATAATTATCTACCCAATTTTCTCGCAGTGTCTGTCAAACGAGAATTATTAACAAACAATCATATCTGCTTTCTCCATTACTAGGGCTGCCCAAGGATAATAATCAAAAAATATTACTTAATGTCAAGTTTGGAAAATATAACAACATACTTATTATGTATAAATTTAATTTACAATTTTAATTGCACAGTATTCCAACCGTAATAGACACTCACACAATCGATCCGAAAGAAAGTAATACACTGCCTGACCCGAGAAAAACGGAAAACATATTTCAACAAATTTTTAAATAGTCCAAATACAGATTCCACTTTCATTGTCTCACGTATACTTAAAATAACCAGAATTTTTTGGACATATTACACGAGACATCTTCAGGGATCTTTACTTCAAGAGATTAGAATACTAAATGACACAGTGTGCAGCCTATAAATTTTCAATAATCATCCGCATTCAGGCGCGGATCAAGAGGGGGGGCGATGGGGGCGATCCCCCCCCCAAGAGCTTTGAGTTCACGAAAATAGATCCGATTTTGCCTCTTATACTATAGTTTATTCAAGAACTAGAGAGAGTAATAAATATTTTTTTACGCTTTTTATTCTTCACAAACTTCCTGTGTTCTTTAGTCCGGTGTCTTTGGCAAAATCTGTTTGACACATATATTTTTCATAGGAATGGGTTTTTATAATCAAAAATACCGGTCTATAATATTGGACTATTTGGGTTGAATAACAATAGATATTTGGATGTGTGAAGTCTTAAAAAGGATTTTAATCCTTATCATAGGCGTGGGAAGGAGGTTTATTTTATCTCTAAGTATTTCTGATATAGAACATTATTTCGGTAATAAGCTTAATATTATTTAATTTTTTATGATTTCTTAATAATTCACCTACATTAGAAAATATAGATAAATTTGACATATTTAACACAAATCACAACTGTATTTTTATTATTTTTAGCGTCGAACATACCCCTGTAGAAGTAGCATAACGTCAGAACTAGGGCCCGGTTGTTTGAACGCTGAATAACGTAATAATATTTTTATTTATATTTCAAAAAGTGTTGATAAACAGTAGATATTTAATTTCTTGGTACAGACATGCCGATTTTATGCTATCCTTTTCTAATTGCATTATTTAAACGAGTATCATCGGTACGTCCTTCGAACATACCCCTGGGTACGTCAATTCTGAAAACAAAGTATGAATATATGGTTGCCTAAATTTTTATTATTGTTATTTTCAATATGTAAACAATCTAACAATATTTACCGATAAAAATAAGTTTTTAAATCCTCTTTTTGTTAATATTAATTGTAAACTTCGCATTTATAGTAATTTCTAACACTTAAAAACACCGAAAAAACTCACGACAAGCAATTAAACTGAAAGACAAGATATGTAAATATGTTTATGTCTGTCAAACATCAAAAAAGCGTCTCCCCCACCGACCATAAATAGCCTTCAGACAAATCTATTGTTGTTTATATCTAGAGTATGATCGAAGATTTTTAGGCACATTCAGACTAAAACGTAGTCTTTTTCTCTCAAAAAATTTTACGTTATAATTTAAATACTTACAAAATACCCATTGTCAAAAACACAGAATTACAGTTAAACACTAAAAAGGGATTCAAATGTAAGTAATTTTTATATGTTACAGTTACAGTTAAATTACTAATTTTGTAAGTTGTGTTATTTCTAGCAACTCTACCTTTTACTTGAAAGATATTTTTCCCCAACGGACATTTTCCGGACGATCTATAAGAACAGATTTCCTATCTGATTTTTCCCAGCAAAAATTAAGTTCTCTGAGCAATTTCCAGAGCTCAGTTCTTTTAATTTCAGGTTAATCCCGATCTTCATTGATTTTAGTTAGAATTTTGTCGACGGTTGGGATCTGCTTCTCATAATAAAATCTATGTACAACTCCTTTTATTACTGTCTGTGATCGAATGTGACTTGGAAGTATTAACAATTCCAGTCGTTTTTTCCTCCTTCAGTATTCGGTACATAGTAGATTTTCCAACTCCTGTCATATTGGAACACATCTCAACAGAGTTTTTAACATTGTTATCTAGATATTGATATCTTAAGGCATCATAAACATTCATCGTAGTAACTTTTTCATTGAGGAAAAAATACCCTGGTTTAACGATTTTGGAATAAATATAGATGTGAAAGCCATATCTTTTGGGTATCTCACTAATCTCAAATAATATATGAAAAGAAGCACAAACAAGATAAATCACTAAGGACACACTGTAAGGTGTACGACCTGCCTTTTACACTAGAAATGGGAATGTTGCTGGTGTCTTCCCCCCCCCCCCCCATCGGCAACTTGCTTTCGCTTGCCATACTGTACTTTTGTGATATCACCCCCCTCCCAAAGAGAGAAGCTGGATCAGCCCCTGTCCGCATTAGACTTCTTACGAATTAAATATGTCGGGCAGTGTATAGATCCACTTTCATTTGGGGCACGTACCACGTTTAACCATTATTATAGACATATCGTCATATTACCTAATATTACAACAAAATACATGGTTTGAAGGCACAAGATTGAATGAATGTCCAGCTTAAAAAAAAAGCCGTAGTCTAAAAATTTATCAGTCGAAACGGCGAGGAATACGGTGCGGTTCTTGATGTAACTCTCCTAAATAAACAAGATAAATTGATGTATTTGATTTTAAAGGATGGTGGTGGTCGTTTTATTAAGATTTAATTAAAAGAACGAGTATATATGTAAATGTGATTTTAAAATTCTGATTAATAAGCAACAATTACTATTAGGTAAGTTTCGTATAAATTTGTATTTAATTTTAAAAAATTCCATTTACCTAGATTGACTAATAAAAATTCTTCTTCTGACATCAAAAAATTGTTCTGAAAAACAAAAAGTAAAATAATAACGGCTTTAAATTGCAATCAATTCAACAATTTTAGATTTGTTTAGCACTTTCTTGAAGTCGGTGCTGCAGGATTTAGAGCTAATATTTTTAAATTAATAATTAACACATCAATTTTAGTTACTGTAATTTTTAAAAGTGTTTAGTAGACTTCTAATTATGTAGAAAACTTCAGAATGATAATAGTAATCTTATGTCTCATTTTCTTTTTTGGGGAAAATTTTTTATTTAACAATTAAGATGTTAACAACAGTTTTTTCGAGTTCTAGAAAAAGCTATTGTTTTTCAGTAAAAAAGTTTCTCAGGTCCATCTCAATCGGATAATTTGCTCGTTAGTTATTGCAAAAAACCTGCTAAAATGGCTGTTTTTTCAATTGTTTATATACAATAGAAAAATATATTGCATTAACTTTATACTGCAAAAAAGGAGCCTCTTGTTGCATACAACAAATATGCAAAATTTCAAGTAAAAATAGCTTTTTGCACAGTGAATTTGTTTATAACTTTTTACGTTTTTTTATTGTTTATTCTCAGCGATCTAGCGGTCGTACAGCGGTCTCCATCTATGCAAATGAAAGTTCCAGGCTTATACTAACAACAACAAAAAAGAACGAAATGAATTGTTGATCTTAAATTATTGTTGTAAACAAATAGAATAACTCTCCGACAATTGTTGATATCGAAATGCCGATAAGTGGACGTGATAGGTGAGATTTCAACGCACATTTTGGAAAGAAAAAAAAATTGTGTACGACCGCTAGAAGCTGAGATAGAGTTTTTTTTTCAATAAATTGCTGCGGAGTTGTTTATTACCATTAAGGGATTATTTAAGTAGGAACTCATAGAGAGATGATTAAACTATTGTATGCAGCAGTTTTAAACTTAATTATTTCAAGATTTTTGATGTAGCAATAGTTTAAAGTTGCACCTACTCCGAAAGTCAGAAAGTATGCAGTGCAGGGGGGCGTTACCAAAAATTACAGATAAAAGAAATGATAGAAATTAAAAAAGACAAAAACACTGTTAACGACAGAACGGACATAGGAAATTTCAGCCCCATTCACACCAGCCTAATTTAAACAAAAATCTAAATATTCCATCCTGTTAATAAACATCAAAAATTGAATATCCTCTTAAACATGAAATTAAATGTATACGCTTTTTCTGTTTTTTTGGTTGATTGTAAAATATAAAAAATAAAACACACTCGCATTCCATGTATCCTCAGAGATGATGTAAAAGTTACATTTCATTATTAATCAATAAACAAAATGTCAAGGTGTGTACTGGTAAAATTAAATACTTTTTAAAAATGTGAATATTGTTTTAAAGTGTTTGTTTTTTGTAGATATGTTCTTATATGAATGTTTTTAATTATATAAAAAAAAATATTTTTAGGAAAGGTTAATATATAAAAAAAAATTTGAAAATGCCTAAAATAAAGGGCGAAACGTCAATTGTTTGGATTTTTTGTTAAATAAAGAACCTAAACCCAAGAAAAGACAAAATAAAAAAAAAAGATATAATCTATGGTTCAAGAATCTGGAAAATATAATATATATATATATATATATATATATATATATATATATATTGTGACGATTTTTGGGTGGTAATGCACCCGCACAAAATATTGCCCGTAAATACAATTTAGGAAACTTTGTTATTATTTTGTCGCTGAATTTATATTTCAAATTTTCAAAATATTGCCAAAATTTAATTAAAAATTAGTATTTATTTGTTGAGCGCCAGGTAAAAAATAATTATAATAAATTATAACTACTCTATACCAATTTTCAGTATTTTCAATTTTCAAATTTTCTATATCACCAATATCACCTTCTTAGGTGAGTTTAGTGGTTTATAAGATATCAATCAGGCAATCAATACACAGAATGATTAAAATACAAAATGTAAATTTTATTTAACAATATAAAAAAAAATGGCACAATATTAGTAATTATTACTATATGAAATGTAACGGTCTTTTAACAACCTTTATCACAAATTGGCAACGTTTTAGTTTCTTAATCGTCTACTAGATGGCTATAGTGCAGTTTTATATGGAAAGCGTCGTTCATTTCTAAGAAATAATATTATTTTAAACAAATTATCGTGTGCTGTGTTGTGATACAAGTAGTTAATATAGTTTCACACCTAATATATGTGATGATAAATATTATTATTATTCTAACAAGTTAGTATAGCAAATAATAATTTATTAATTTAATTATTTTTATTTCAAGAAAAGTTAGGTTATTATTGGATTGATTTTATTGTCTTTTTCTTAAGACTTTATCTGTTTCTATACTTAAATCTAATTTTATCCTATTCTAAATCAAATCTACTGGAATATTAACCATTAAAATACATCATTTGACCTTTCTGTGTATGGAATCGAAGGTTTTCGGGCATATCGTGTTTGTGCTGAGTCCGTCTCAGGATTCTAAGGCAGCTGACGTTTCGATGAAATCTCATTCGCCATTTTCAAAGCTCACTGTACGGCGTCTTCGAGCGAACCTTCGATAACACATCACACCCATGAAAATATCCGACACAACATATATATATATATATATATATATATATATATATATATATATATATATATATATCGTTTTATTTTTGCAGCAAAAATAACCTGATGGCGTACAAATTATCTGCCAAATGGCTACTGTTATTCACTATATTGTCTTCACACGGAGGATGTTTGAGTTTCCTGCCACCGAACGACCTGCTCACACTTCTCATAAACTCAGCTAACGAAATCAACAGAACCTTCCAACTTTTGCTGAGACGACCGGATTTCAACCAATGGTTTATAACGAGAGCTTGGAATTTAAAGCACACTGCCGGTATAGTATTTTAATAAAGGAATCACGGTCAAGTACGTGTATGGCGCGCATTACGTTAGCGTTCCGTAGCAGTTATTTATAATAATACATATAATAAACCAACCATCTCCCCTTTATCTATTCCACTTATTTGATTGTTGTTAAGTAATGTATCAATGAAATTATTAACAACGCGCCTCTAATTAACTTAAATCAATTTCAGCTCTATCATGAGTCAAATTCTAAGCCTCATAAACTTCAATACAAAGTTGAGTCGTAAAAGCGAATGGGACAGAACCACCATTGAAAAGCTTAACAATAATTCCATTAAATGGTATACAGCTGCTAAAAATATTTATATAAATTAAGGGCTTTAAATATTTATTTACACTAATTGGTAAGAGAGGGCGTTATTATCTAAGCCGATAAAACAGAGTTCTACATTAGGCAATATCAACACACACTTCTGTGAATCGGTTTGCCCACTTCACCAAGGGATGGCTTTGTGCGTCGACTCAACATATTCTTATTATGGGCATCACACATCTTCGCCAGCCTTTATAAAGTCCCCATATACCCCCCTGCGACCTTTGGCTATTTCCAAAATTAAAAATTCCGCTCAAATAGTACCGGTTCGATGACCTACAGAAACGAATGCGACAAATGCGTTCAAGGCTAATCCAAAAACAGAAGTTTTGGGACACACATCGTATTATTTCAAGCATTCAATGATCACGGATTTCCCAAAATAAAATGGATGACAGATTGTAATGGAGCTGTCAAACGAAAAAGGTCCGGAGTATGCTCCGCGCCATATTGGGGAAAATGGCGTTTGGGCACGTCAAATTAACCGTCAAAAGTCAAAAAAATAGTGTCATTGTTGTTGTTATCGTTGTGAAGTGATTGATTGTCATTAAAATCTTTGTTTTTCCCTGGATTAAATTTATTTTATATAACTTAACAACCAAGTAATATGCACCAAAGCATCAGGCAAATATTTAGGTGTAAATATAGACCACAAAATTATCTTAAATTGGCACTTTAGAACTGTTAAACAAAAATGTATACAGAAACGATTAAGTTTAGTCGGTATAGTTTTTCAGTAGCGACAGCGTATTCACTGTTGTTATAACTTTTCTTCCCCAAAATGGCGCATAGCGTGGTCAGGACATTTTCTGTTTATTAGACGATCAGTACAGTTAT
The DNA here is from genome assembly GCA_034092305.1 of Diaprepes abbreviatus. Taxonomy (NCBI): domain Eukaryota; kingdom Metazoa; phylum Arthropoda; class Insecta; order Coleoptera; family Curculionidae; genus Diaprepes; species Diaprepes abbreviatus. The sequence continues at coordinate 867,700 of JASJET010000322.1, read as the reverse complement.
TTTAATATGTACTTGTCAAAGATGCATAATTCTTATTTGGTCCTATTTTTTAGATGCTGAATATGACTTTATAATAGTGGGTTCCGGTTCTGCTGGATCAGTTATAGCAAACCGATTGTCAGAAGTGAAGAAATGGAAAATATTACTTTTAGAATGCGGAATACAGGAAACGCAATTGATGGATGCGCCAGTGGTAGGAAAGCGCCTGGCAAAAATAAAATAATAATTTCAGAATACCCTATCTATAAAAACACCGGCTATATTTTACTTTATATTATGCTTAGATCAATTTCGATATATTTCCAATTATTTCAGCTGGCTCCGGCTTTTCAATTCACACCCTACAATTGGTTCTACTTCATGGAGTACCAAAAAGACAACTTCTACGGTTTAAATAATGACAGAATGCATTGGCCTAGAGGTAGAGCCCTGGGAGGAACCTCGGTCATAAATTATATGATTTACACCAGGGGCAATCGATGGGATTACGACAGGTGGGCAGCGGATGGCAATCCTGGTAAGAATATACGGGATGTAAAAAAATTGTCTAATAATGTTGTTATTTATTTTTTAGGTTGGTCGTACGACGAAGTTTTACCCTATTTCATGAAATCTGAAAAAGCCCGCAACCTTACTGAGCATGATCCCCGTTTTCACGGCACCAATGGCTACCAATCCGTAGAAAATATATATCGTTCGAAATTAACCGATGCTTTTATCGAAGCGGGTCCCTACCTAGGCCTGGAACATATCGATTACAACGCCAATGTAAAGCCTTACGGCGTCAGTCAGATTCAAGCAACTGTCAGAAAGGGTAAGTTAAATTTTCCAACTCCGGCCGAGACTATAATATAGTAGGCTTAAAAGATAAATCATTTAATTAATTTAGTAAATGGTACAATTACAGGGCTATTCTTTTGAGTAATTATCACTTTCACTTCTATCACTTAAAGTAATCATGATCACTTCAGCCCAATGACAAGTAAATGCATATTCAAAAGAACATGAAGTTATCAGTTTCACTTTGTTCACTTTGATCAATTGATAATTACTCAAAAGAATATAGCCTACTATAGAGAGTGTTAAAAATAGATTGTAAAAGAACAATGTATGCCAGAAATTTGCAAAACTTTTTCAAATATAATAAACAGCCTACTATACGATACATCTCGGCCGGAAAAACATAACAATTTTTATATATCTCATTTTTATGTGTAAGGCAGACGTGATAGCGTCGCTACCGCTTTTCTCTATCCTGTGAGAGATAGGAAAAACTTGGATATAATAATTAGTGCCTACGTCACCGAAGTTCTCATTGATCCGGAAACAAAGAAAGCTTACGGAGTTACGTATGAAAAACATGGCCGTACTTATACTGCTTTGGCGAAAAAGGAGATAATATTGAGTGCAGGTAAATAAAAAAAAAATTAAATTACTAGCAATATTAAACCTATTTTCAGATTTGTAGGTTTGGTTTATTTTAGGTACATTTATGTCACCCCAGTTGCTAATGCTCTCAGGTATAGGTCCTAAAGAGCACTTAGAACAAGTAGGCATTAAAAATTTGGTTGATTTACCAGTGGGAAGAAACATGCAGGATCACTTATGTTTTCCAGGTAGATATTACATCTCACCCTCAAGAAAAACGCCGAAAAAACTAATGACAATCATCACTTTTAGGACTCGCTTTCGAAATAGACCAACCTATTGATATTTCACGTGACAATGTAATCCCATCTATCGACAGATACCTCAGAACTGGTATGTTTTTTAGGATATGAATAGTTTTATACAAAAAAGTGTTTCCGCTGCTTTTGATAGTCTTAAAACATTTTTTTACAACCAGCAATAGTGGGACTTGATTTTTTGAAATATAATTTTTCTTTTCTTTTTTTTATTATTCTTTTCATTAATAAAAAAGTAGTACAAGTTTGCGAAAATCGTAAACCTCTATGTTTAATAATAACCCAGTTATGAAATAAGGGCCCACCATGGTATAAAACCAGGCTAGAATATAATAAAGATCACATTTACAGAAAAATCCTAAATAAGGCCAACTTAATAAAAAAGTAAAATATTTTAGGTACAGGACCGGTTACAAGCTTAGGGGGTGTAGAAGCAATAGGATATGTAAAAACAATGTTGGCGGATTATCCTGAAGATTATCCCGATATGGAGCTGCTTTTCGTAGGAGGAACACTGGCAAGCGATTTTGGACTGGCTACATACAGGGGTAAAAATATTACCATTTTTAATAACTTTAAAGTTTCAAATTTAATTAAACCTAGTAATGTTTTTTTTAGGTATGAATATTAAAGACACAGTTTTCGACAGTATATTCAGGCCTTTATTTACCAGCCACGCATGGACGATATTTCCCATGCTTCTCCATCCGAAATCTGTAGGTAGGGAGTTAAATACAAAAATGCGTCTTTTTCGGTAATAATTTTTTGATCTTTAGGTCATATGGAATTGCGATCTAAAAATCCATACGATTACCCGAAGCTTTACGGAAACTTTTACTCAGATCCCGAAGGACGTGATTTAGAAACAATGTTAGTGGCCATCAGAATCATCCAAAGTTTAGCGAAAACCCCGCCTTTTCGAAAAATCGGAACGAGACTAAACCCTAGACCGATGCACACTTGCGAAAATTTAACATTTGATAGCGACGAATACTGGAGGTGTTGTTTAAGGTACTGCAGATGCTAACAAACATCTTCACGATGGTCACTTATTCATGTTTACAGGTCTATAAGCGTAACCCTTCATCACCAAGTGGGCACCGCCAAAATGGGACCCCCCGGAGATCCGACTGCCGTTGTCAACCACAACCTCCAAGTGTACGGTGTTCAAAATCTGAGAGTAGCGGACTGTAGTATTATACCGAGAGCAGTGGGAGCCCATACAAATGCCCCTGCCATCATGGTAGGGGAGAAAGCGAGCGATATTATAAAATTACATTGGGGAGAACGCATTGATAAAAATATATCGTAAATAAAAGTACCTATATTAGTTGTTTTATTCTGTTTTTTTAGCGTTCTTGAAACTCAAAATTAGTCAATAAAGTAAATAAAATTTAACCCTCAAATTCACTAAGACGGTTTAACTTTAACATTAGTTTAAATTTACAAGTGCAACAATAAGTCCACCAAGTTTTAAACCTTAAAAATACAAAAATAAAAATGGTTTTATTTTATTACTATACTGGCGAAAATAAAAAAATTCATTGACTTTTGGGAATCAACACCATCTCCGTTCATAAAATGCCTTGCAGTGTTGCCAAATTATTTGTAGTTTCGGAGATTTCAAGGAAAGCATAAAAACGCCGAAAATTCATTCTTAATTACTCGAAAACTATTGACAGCAGCGGAAAAAGTAAAAAGCGAACAAACCATTATTTCTTCTTTACAAGAAAATGGCGCCCACAATTTTTTAAATCAACGTTTAATATTTGAGATATCACTATTTTTAATATTCATCTGGACGTTTTATTTCATACTTTTAATGGAAATTTTGCTTGCTACTTAGTCATATATCACTCTTATATGCTTTCCTACGTTTCGACCTCAGAAAATTCACCATCAAGGATGTTTTCAAAAAACAGTCTCTGTATGCCTGTTTTAAATACAGCATTAATAAAAAAATTCAAAGGATCAAAAAAGACAAGACCACAAAATGAAGCGTTTTTAAACACATTCAATTTTCTTGGGTCAAAACGTAGAAAAACCTGTTCATGTGATGCATTATTGAGTAGCAAATAAAATTTGCATTTCAAAGATGAAATAAAAAATCCAGGTCCGGATTTAAAAAAATGAATTGCTAATGACATCTCAAAATTAAACGTAAATTCAAAAAAAAAACAATAACTCCATTTTGTAGAGGAATAAACATCATAGCTTGTTTTAATTTATCTTTTTCCGTTTAAGTCAATAGATCGCGAGTTAAGAAAATTAATTTACGTCTTTTTCAAACCTTTCCTAATGTCTGAGAAACTAAATGTAATTTGACACATTGCAAACTTATTGTGAGCAAAAAACTGGCTACCTGAAGCAACTACCTTCCACGGCAAAGTAGATACAGTTTAATACTTAATAAAAAGTTAACAAATATCTCCACGAACTTGTAAATTATTTAATTCGAAAAATCTTATTAAAAAAAATTAACTAAAAATCTCGCATATGGAAAATTTATTGATTTGATTTTTAAAGTCCTTTTATTTAATTAAATTTAAAATAAAAGAAAAAAAAGTGATCTGTCAGGTGTGGGGTTCGAACCCACGCTCCCTTTCGAGAACCAGAGCTTAAATCTGGCGCCTTAGACCGCTCGGCCAACCTGACTGTATCAGTAAGTTCGTTAATACTGTATTTAACAAACATACACTATTCAATTGATATAAAATAATTTTTATATCAGTTTTGTTTACAGAAACATGTTTTTAAGCTAAATTTAATTATAAAACAACGAATTCAACTTAATTTTAATGAAAAAATTAAATAATTTAAATTTACGGATAATTTTAAAAGAGTAGAAAATTAATTTGGAAATCTTTTATTCTAATATTTATCTTTCGTTTCGGAGTCGATAAGTCGGCCTAATTCAAAACTACAAAGAAGATCGAAGCTCTTCCATCTAAAACTACCAGACGGCGAGGCTGTTACGCTATCAAACATTGATTATATACCGGGTGGCGCACTACATATCCGTCGGCTTACATACAGAAAACGACAAAATAGTTTAAAAATATTTTAATAAAGAATGTGTAGGTAGGTCTACTAGGAATACGTTTTAAATATATTTTGAAATATACACAGTGGTTCAAAAAAAGTTTAGCGCAAAATTTAAATGCGATGTCCTATTTATTATTGCATATTTTGATAGTGCGTGTTAAATAACTGTAAATTAGTGTCATGTTTCATATACCTAAGAGAAGCTGTTCTTGTATGTTTTAAATTGCATTGGTTTTTTAGTAAAATCATTACAATTGATTGTAAAATAAAAATAATCTCAAAAAATTATACAGAGTTGATAAAAACTTACATTTGATTTCTATTATCATTAAAGCCAAATAACTTTCTTATTTTAAATGGAACACCCTGTATTTAATATCGAATTTACATCCTAATTTTAATGGTCTTTAAAACTGTATCCAGATAGCACAAGATTTCCATTGGATATCCAGAATAGGTACATATAATGTCCTGTATGTCCATGGACCGTTTATGGATGATCTATATGGACGTCCATATCTGGATGTCCAGTGTAAGTCCATCAGACGTCCATTAATTAAATTTCGGGTTGTCGGTAAAATCGGATACTGTAATATCGGCATGTAGAATTGTCATTTCTTAACCCGCCGACCCGCCATGATCACAAAATATCCCTTCAGATATTTTGTGGCCATTATTGTGTTGACGTCGAGCTAAAAAAGACCTTTGAAGTTTTAGTTGAGCTAAAGTCAAGTGTGCTTTTTATTTGAAGAAGATGCCACCGTTAAAGGTAAGTATAGTTATTTTTAATTTAATTTTTTTAATTATACCAAAAATTACCGAACGAAACTACAGACATGCCCGACGAAAAGCTGATAATTTAGTATCAAACTCGCACAAATTTGAAAGTGAACAAAATATTCAGTATCAAAACACGTATGTTAAAATATAGCTTTTGTAGCTATACTTTTTCATACAATCACTTATTTAAATTACTACAAATAAGTGCAAATATTTTGATAGGCCAATGAATTTTGTATCTTGTTGGTTAAAATGGAGCACAGATAGAGTTGTAAATTTGTGTAATAATAAAATTGTAAATTTTAGAGAAAATTCTCTCTGACAAAGTCATTATTGAGTAATCAGTCTAATAAGATTGATGGCATTAATAAATGGTATCAAAATTTATAATGGAATAAAAGCTATAGCAAATTTGAATAATTATATTAATTTTTTTATGACTATTTTGGATTAAACGCTAGTAAAAGTTTACATTGATGTGTATTTTTGTGCAGTATAATTGTTTAAAAATATATAATAAAGTTTTGACAGTTCGACTCTAGGTTTAGACTTATAATTTAATTTATTTTAATTATTTTTAGATGAATTTTCCACAGATTGGTCCAAATAAAATTCCTATGTGAAAGCCAATTTGTACCAAATTAGAGAAGATCTTCAGGTAATCTTAAATAGGGAAAAAACAACAAGTATCTACAAAGAATTTTCTGCAGGAGTTCAACTATCCTTTTACTTAAGAAAATCATCAGCTGCCTCAAGTCACATAAGATCTTCAGGGCAATTTAAACTTTAAAGATGCAGTAAGTTTATTACACTTCTCCTGAAATAAAAGCTGAAACTTATTCGAGTAATGCTTCTTTATGTGTATGAGTCTATTGATAAAAAAAAACTTAATTTACAGGATTATTTTATATATATTTTTTTACTTTGATTCTTAAAGTCAAAAATATTCTTAGGTTAGCATATGTGGAATTAACGTTTAATTCCAAATTCCAATAAAGTAATATAATTTTAGGTTTTACAATTAGCGAAAATTGGAGGAAATTATACCTATTTACTTATTAAAAGATATTTTATTGTAACAATGACAGATAGCCTTTCCAAGAATTATACATATGATGGAACAGTAAAGTGCCCTTTAAAAAACTTATGTTCACTATTTGTAGGTAAGTTACCACTTAAATATAAAAATTTGATGAAAAAAATCTCTCTGTTTTACTTGTCATACTCGTAAATAATAAGAACAAATTGGGTGTCAGATTTCACACATTGAACTCTAGATCCTCTTGTTCTGATAATACCCAGACAAAAAGTGTGTTAAAATTTTTTTTCTGGTCTGTTGGTTTAAGCACTCTAAGCAATAACGATGCATTTGGTTATATATATATATATATATATATATATATATATATATATATATATATATATATATATAGAGAGAGAGAGAGAGAGAGATATTTAAATCCCTACAAAACTATAAAATACTGCATCATTTAACGTTAAACCTTATTAATTTTCAGCTGCGGTAGAAGAATGGGGGGCCGATAAAAAACAGCCGAAGACGAGATTAGACAATGGCTGAAGAGAATAAACGACAGAAATAAATCTAGAAAAAAATAATCATTGTAACAATAAAAAGTCTTTATTTAGATAATTGGTATATTTTCTATTACCCAATTGAAATTGTACCTATTACTATGGAACCAGATAACTTATTCATAGCGATCCTTCTACAGCTTGAACAATTTAAATCAATTGAAGCTATATTTTGTAGCATTTGCAATTCGACTAATTATAAAATTTTATATTTTTTATAGTGTTGTATTAAAAACTTGACAATTGTAATCAATAAGTGTAATATGTGGATCCAGTTCCTGTTACCTGGTTCGTTAATGTAATTTATATCTGTTTAATTTTTGGGACTAATAGGGCCATCTATGGTTACTTGTTATCGATGTTTTGATGGCCTGAGTGGTCTGTGTCTTCAGAAGTGCAGATTAATTAGGTACTGTAAGCTCTCGGACCCTAAGCAAATTCTGAAAATATCTACCATTCACGTTAGCGGAACGTCAAGAAGAGGGAACAATAGATTATGACCTATTTATCCAAAAAGCACAATACCATCGGATAATATGTCCACAATCGGGTCAAAAATGTACAATATATGGACTTCCAAAATTAGTCCTATTAATATCCAAAAATGATCCATACTTGGACAATATATGTAATCCAAAAAGACATCCATGAGTGGGACAATCGTATAGTCCAGTGGATATCCATAGGATGTTGGTGAACAAATTCTGGACATCCTATGGATACCCAGTATGTCCAGCTTTGGATAAACGATGGATATCCAGTGGACTGAAGTGTGCTATTTGGGTTACTGTTATGTTTCATATATCTAAGAGAAGCTGGATGTTCTAAATTGCATTTTTTTCTCAAAAAATTATACAGAGTTGATTAAAAATTACATTTGATTTCTATTATCATTAAAGCCAAATAACTTTCTTATTTTAAATGGAACACCCTATATTTAATATCGAATTTACATCCTAATTTTAATGGTCTTTAAAACTGTACTAAGGTTTTTTTATTATCTTTCATATTTTGTTAGTAATATAGCATTTTTAATTTTAGAGGTAAATTTTTTGCAATTTGTTTTTGAAAAGTAGGCGTTGATGGAGTTAACTTTATTATTATTTACAGAGATGATAATTTACATTCATAGGCGGACTAACAAATATAACATAACTATTTATTTACATGATTAGTGAAATGATAAAGTGTGTATTTATGGACCGATAAGATAATAAGAACAAAGCTAATGGTTTCTATAAAAGGGAAAGTTTTAGAGTTTTGGGGATTAAGGCATGTTTTTGTTTGAGCTGATTAGAATATAAATAAACCTATTGTAAACAATTAAAATGAAAAAAATTTATGTTTTATTTTTCTTCATTTTAATTTTTAGATAAAATATAACCAAAAATTCTGATAAAAGTTAGATTGACAAAAAAAAACCACACCCCCATATAACTACGATACATTTTTAACTTCAAACGACGTATACGCTTACGATGAATTTTTTTTGTCGTCTGGACTAACTGACAAGGGTAGAAGCTTCGAACATACCCCTGTAGAAGTAGCATAACGTCAGAACTAGGGCCGGGTTGTTTGAACGCTGAATAACGGCATAATATTTTTATTTATATTTGAAAAGTGTTGATAAACAGTAGATATTTAATTTCTTGGTACACACATACCGATTTTATGCTATCCTTTTCTAATTGCATTTTTTAAACAAGTATCATATGATAGCTATATTCTTTAGAGTAATTATCATATGATCAAAGTGAAAAAAGTGAAACTGATAACTTCATGTTCTTTTTACCTGTCATCAGGTCGAAGTGATCATAATTACTTCAAGTGATAGAACATAAAGTGATAATGACTCAAAAGAATAGCCCTGATAATCGGTACGTCAATTCTGAATACATAAAGTATGAATGTATGGTTGCCTAAATTTTTATTATTGTTTTTTTTTTCAGTACGTAAACAATATTTACCAGTAAAAATAAGCTTTAAATCCTCTTTTTGTTAATATTAATTGTAAACTTCGCATTTATAATAATTTCTAACACTTAAAAACACCGAAAAAAGTCACGACATGCAATTAAACTAAAAGACAAGATAAGTAAACATGTCTGTGTCTGTCAAATATCAAAAAAGCGTCTCCCCCACCGACCATAAACAGCCTTCAAACAAATCTATTGGTGTTTAAATCTATAAATAAATATTATTATGATTATAATTTATTAGGACATATAAATATGAACCCTATAGACCAACGAACGAGGTCCTTCAGCATAGGAACCTTATTTATCGTACATTTGATCTTCAACCCTCAACAAATCTTTATAAAATTAAAAAAAGGATATTAAAGGTTGAATGTGAGATCTACCAGTATCATTAATGGATGTCTTCTGGCTGGTTTTTGGTTTCAGTACCTGCTATTATCTGGTTCCTTGGTCAAGGTTCAGGTTTTCTTTCAAAGGCTAGATGTTTAGTGAATTCATATACAATAATTGATTGGATGGTTTATGTAGTGGATTGCTAGGATGATGGATTTTAGTCATACTATGTAGAGCTGCAGTTTCCACCTTTTTAAAGTTCATTGATTATGGCTTTCTGCAATAACTATATATAGGAGGCACATATTCCAATTGACGTCAGCATATTGCTTTGTGTATAAATTGCTATTTTTCTTGATATTCCTTGTTCTTTATTACTTACATTACTAAAGTATTGGCTCCTTGTATGTATGCATTATTATTTAATAGTTTTGGAGTGTCAATTTTAGATAATTTTGTGGTCTATATTTACACCTAAATATTTGACTGATGGTTTGGTGTATATTACTTGGTTGTTAAGTAATATAAAATAAATTTAATCCAGGAAAAGAACAAAAATTTTAATGACAATCAATAATTTCACAACAATGACGCTGTTTTGTTGACTTTTGACGGTTAATTTGACGTGCCAAAACGTCACTTACGCCAAAATAGCGACGAGCTTATTATAGACATGACAGCTCAATTTCAATCTGTCATCCATTTTATGTTTTGAAATTCGTGGCTTAAACTTACAATTTACATGAGATACAGGCAACCAAATAGACGTTAGAAATTGTACCACTGATACTACAATAGCTGAACTCTGCACAAAATGGCAGGTACTATTACAGAATTTATTAACGTTGACTGTTTACTTCTTTACTAAGTAAATATCAGGTACATAGCATAATTTTAAAACATTTTCTTGTTTAAAAAATTTCGTATGTGGAAAACATTTAAAAACATTCTATTTAGCATTCCCTTTGGGCGTGTGGACTGCTCAACCGATTTACCTTAGAAAAGGCCTGAGCTTTCAGGACCTGGGCTATTTTGTTAAATGTCTGTTATCTAAACAACCAAGATGTTATTAATAAATTTACTACCGCGATCTATACCAAAATGACCAAACTTTAAAGATATCAAAAATCCGTGACAAAAACTGCTGTTATCAGTGTGGCCGTGCCAAAAGTATTAAAACGAGCGAAATGTTACGAAAATAGAGTGAATCAGGAAGAAAAAGAACAAGATCTAGCTCAATCGAGCGAGGTGTAGCAATACTCCATGAAAATTAGATCAAAAAAGAACTGGTTTGTTAACAAAAATGTAACAATGGTTTTTTTGCCGGAATGTGTTCATTTCGGCATCCTATAAAACATATCTCGATGGTAACTCTGAAAGACCTGTGCAAAAAAAAATGGCGAACCAAAAATGGTCACGATTTTCGGTTTTTTGAATTTATTTCGAAAATTAAAAGTTATATCAGTATAAAATATAATACATAATTGAATATTTGTATGATTTTCTCTATAATTTTTTGTAAAAATTTTGTTAATAAACAAATTAATAATTAATATGACTAAACAAATTGTTACTATCATATAAATTAATAAAACAACATCAATATTATAAATATTACTTGTGATGCGTAAGTTTCCTTGAAGCATCAATGAATAATGCGCCTGAACTATGACAACCCACCGACAGAGGCCTGCACCAGCTATTTTCCATTAGATTGGGCCCAATTTTCGAAAGTTCACAGATCGTATGGAAGTGTATTTCTTAGATCCAAAAAAATCATAGGTAAAGAACAAGTATTAAAAAGCATCTTCTGCAAATTTGAACCCTTAATATTCATTTGCCACGCCATTATGAATTTTTGAAAAAAAAAACGTTTTTTCCTTCCGAAATTATTATTTATTTTTTTGAGATCGGAAATGATACATCTAAATCCAATGCACGCATTAAAAAAATTTTATTTCCATCCGGTGAAAAGTTATCGCAATTTTTTTGGTGCAAAAATTGGTTCTTTCAAAATTTCTCGCCCCACGATTGAAAAAAAATTTTTTTTAATAGATATTTAAAATATAAAACGATACAAACAATTTCCATTAAAATTGAACATTGTATCTTAATTACGAAAGCGGAAAATTGAGGTTGAATTTTCAACTTTGACATCGAATTTCTCGGAAAATAAAAAACTCACAGATTCCGGGTTTAACATACTTTTTTAGAATGATAATATCTATATTTATGTTAAATTTTAAATCGGTAATTTGTTAATAAATGCTTTAAAAAAAATGTAAATTTTGACGAAAAAAAATATATCTCGATAACTAGTAGCGCCACCTATAACTTATATTATATAAATCGATAGGTTTTTTAATTCTCTACAACTTTTGTTTGAAACATATTTCGATACAACTCTTACTTTTGGAGATAAACTCAAAAAACCGAAAATCCTGGCCATTTTGTTATTAACGAAAATCTATTTTCCATGGAGTACAACGCTGCTTGTAAAGGTTATTTCGATCTTTTCCTTGCTCTTGTAATAACGCCCCCAAAGGAAAAAGACTGGATCCGTCCCTGAATCAGCTAAAAAAATAGTGATACTAGGTTAATAGCAAATATGCTTTCTTAAAGTGACAACAAACTTATTTAAAAAAATTTTTAAATTGATGTTTTAACAAATGCTCAAACTGATATCCATCTCTTTCAATGAATAAGCGAACTCTTTTCTAAAATGTTAACTTGGCGTTACAGAGCAAAACGCTGTTCTTATTCGTTGTTTCATATTTTCTGGTGTCCTTAAACAATATTTTTAATATATCCCCATAAGAAAAAATTCGGAGATCTTACTGACCAGTACTCTGTTCCTTCACTCCCTCTCCAAAAATTTTAAAGCAAAAAAAAAAGGCGATAAAATCAACCGCAATTATTAATCAAATTAACCAACTTTTCTATTATATTCCGTCCATAATTTAAACTTATCTTTATGAATAATTCCAACATGCCTTTTATCAAAATTTTTACATCCTATATAACATTCCATTTAACAAAAACATGCTTAAAAGCTAATTTAAAAAATCAGGCACCTAAAAGCCATCCCACAACTTACAAATCGCGTATAAATTGACTTGTTTGTTCTAAAAATAGCACCAAATTATTTCGACAACCACAACAAAACTGATATTTTAGAATAATTAAATTTTTATGAGGCATATACCAGGAATACGATCACGTAAGCAATGCGAAGGAAAACGAAGTAGAAATTAGAAATAATAAATTTTTTTTTATCAATTTCGAGATTAATAAAGAAAAAAAAATTATTATTGTTTTAAATAGGCAGCCAAAATAGTATCCTTGGCCAAAAACCAACAACTTTTAACCCATAAAACAGGGATTTTGCGAAAAAAAAATTAAAAATAAACCTGACAATAAAACTTGAACATGAAATTTTTTAACTACAGGGTTTCGCAAAAAAAAAACATTTAGAGGACAATCATCTTTTGCAAGTAGGCCGTCCTGGCGCCGACATTATGCAAGCCCAAAACAAGGCGTCCATCAGGCGCCTTGTAAACAGATGATCGTGACCTTTAACATAACCTTAAATTAGTTAAATGTGATATATTATTATTTTTTCCTAAATTCGTACATCTGTATTAAGCGCGCTTCCCTATCTATTAACCAGAAATAAACATTAATTAGCCCAACCCAGTATTACAAGTGTAAAAATAGAATTTAATTGATTTGGTCAACTGGAGTAAACAAAAATTAATATTTGGAAACAATTTTCTCACCCCTTTAGACACCCGACAAAAAAAAGTCTAATTTTAAAAAAAATGCAAGTTACCTTCGCTTTAAAAAACAAACGGCAAAAGTTTTTCATTTGTATTTTTTTTTTTAGTAAAAATAAAGCGTCTTCAAATAAAATTTCAAATTCTGACTTAAGTTTTTCACTTACCTGACACAATTAGGGCTTCATTGGGGCCAACAGTATGAATATTTCCCATCTTTATTCTTCAAGCTTTCACTTCACACAAAAAAATGTTAGTTTTTGCGGAAAAAAAACACTGAAAATTAGAAAAATTTAAAGAGCACCGCTACGAACCACGAACTCGAAGTATGCAGCCAACCCGACGTACGCATGCTTGATTGTCAATGTCTTTTAAAATGTCATGTTTTTCTTTAATAATAGGGTTTTCGATGTATGATTGGTTGTAGGAAAGATTTTTTTAGTAGTAGGACTTTAATAAAAAGCGTTTTATTTTTATTAATAATAAATTTTCAATAAAATGGTGTGGGTAAATTCAGCAGTAGCAAAAAAATATTGATTTCGGTAGGCATATTATGAAATTTTAAATTGACATCGGCGTCGCATCTAATCACGAACTACGTCATCAGTGACGCTTGTTGATTGGTGTGAATTACCAATGTCAAATGTGTCTTAGCTCCGTTCAGCTGTTTGGAAGAATATCTGAAGTGTTGCAGGATTTTTATTGCTAAAAAACGTAAGGTTTTTGGGCATTTTTGTTGAAAAATAATGTTGCAAAAAAAGTAGCGTAGTTGTTTTTAGTCCTTTTTTAGACTTAACAGTAAGTAGGCCGTGATTTGGACAATTTTCGGCTAGATTTCCTAGAAATATGTCAGCCTAACCTCAAAGTTTTATGTGTGTGTGTTATAACAGTACAAGTATTTATACAACTTTATTACTAATATTTTGTGTTTACTAAACACGTTACGCGTTACACAAGTGTATTGTTAAACTGTTTAATCTATTTTCTAGTGAAAATGGGTGATATTAGCGACTTGGACAGACAAATTGATCAGCTGAAACGGTGTGAGATTATTAAAGAATCTGAAGTTAAAGCTCTATGTGCGAAAGCGAGGGAGATTTTAGTAGAAGAAAGTAATGTTCAACGAGTGGACTCACCTGTAACGGTAAGAAAAACTTCAATTTTAGGTTTGCATAGGTATATGTTCTATCATTTTTAATACCTGCTTATTTGTAGGTATGTGGAGATATCCATGGTCAATTCTACGATCTAAAGGAACTATTTAAGGTCGGAGGAGATGTACCAGAGACCAACTACCTTTTCATGGGTGATTTTGTTGATAGAGGTTTCTATAGTGTAGAGACTTTTTTACTTTTACTAGCTCTCAAAGTAAGTCAGGTTTTCTTTTTTTGTAAAATGTTTTGTTAATTATTTCAAACATTTTTTAGTGAAATTTTGACATTTACCTCCTATTTTGAGATAGTAGAATGTGATTTCGGCCATGGTTTTCCACTATTTTTCCTCACTTTCCTCGAAACCCAAAAAACATTAGGTTTCACTTCACAAGCCACTTTCCAATGATTGAAAGAACTTTTATATGGGTGAAACAGGATGTTTTATTTCCACTAGGCTTAAAAAACATGAAATGTGTATTAAAAAGAAACAAATTGTACAATTTGCAGTAGTTGAACACCAGTATCGCTCTGGTCACATCTTTAATGTAAAAGAAACTAAAGTGTATGGTTTCTTTAAACATAAGATCAATTGAAATTTATAAATATTGAAATAATATTAATAGAGACACAGATTATAGTCTACATCATACATGGAAATCCATTGTAAAAACACTAGTTGGATACAAATATCAGGCTGTTGCTCCTCGATGGTTATTCATTGTTCTAATTTTGTGGAGTAAAGATCCCTGAAGATACCTCGTACAAGCATAAGCGAAACGTCGGATTATAATTTCAATTTGACACAGTCTGAACCCAACAACCATGATTTTAAAACTTAAAAGAGATGCGTAATAGACTTCAGTTTTTGGTGACATCGTATTACCATGCCAAAGAGTACCATAATGGAATAGTAATAATAATAATAATAATAGTATATTAACGGATCAAATAAATACAATCCATTTCAAAAATAAAAAATAAACACTATTTAAACCAGAATCAGAATTAAAAAACCGAAAAAAAAAAACTTACTACTCTAAGAATGCATTAAAGTGCTTCAAAAGACAAGTATTGACAGTTGACAATATTAACTAGTTTTCGAAGAATTGCAAAATTTTTAATTTAAAAACATTAACTGGCAAATGAAAAATATCAATTTCGGTAGGAACTGAATTCATTTTCCTACACATCCGAGAAATAGGACCGTTAATGCCATGATTCGTTCGGTGAAATATCACCTCAAACAAATTGTGCGCTCTAAAAGCTCTTTGAGGAACCAATAATCCAATATTATTGAGTAGCTCAGGAGAATCTATACAAGACTTAACAATCTTATAAAGTAGAACGAGGTCCAGATATATTCACCTCACACACAAAATAGTAGCAACCTCAAAGCATTGGCAGTATCATCATATTTAAAGGCAATGAAACTTAAAAAATTTCTTTGTACTTTTTCCACCTTTTCTTTGTATGTAAAATAATGAGGTGACCAAACTTGGGACGCATATTCTAAGATTGATTGAACTACTAAGCAGTATATCACTTTAAAACAGTCTTCACTATCTGTAAGCATTCTCTTCACAAACCCGAGCAACTTCAAACCCCTTTTCACAATATTATCAATATGTGTGTTGAAGCGAAGGACTCTATCAAATGTAACACCCAGATCCTTGACACATTCAACACGATCAATCATATTATTATCAAGAAAGTAATCAAAAGTTATCCAGTCCCTTTTACGATAAAAACCTATAATGAAGCATTTATTAACATTGAGGTGCATAAAATTTAACTTATACCATTCAGAGAATCGAGCTAGATTCTGCTAAATGCCCTCGCAATCGTTGCTACTCCCGACAACCCAAAACATCTTTAAATCATCTGCATAAAGAAGACATCTACTGAAAGTTATGATGTCCTCAATATTGTTAATAAAGCAGTTAAAAAGAGCGGAGCGAGGAAAGCACCTTGAGGAACACCAAAGGTAACATATATATCAGATGATTCACAATTGTTAATTTTTACTTGCTGTACTCTGCCAGACAGGTAGACATTGTAGAAATGGATGCCCAAGCTTCCCAGCTTGTAAATAAGAAGTTGATGGTTAACCTTGTTGAAAGCCTTGAAGAAGTCAGTGTAAATAGCATCCACTTAACACCTCCCCTCCAAAGCCTCCACCAAGTACTGCTCATAAACAAGCAGATTAGTAGTAGTTGATCGACATGCCATACTGTGAAGTCGCTAACACATGCCTAAAAAGAGGACACATCTTTTGGTAAACAGTACCCTCAAAAATCTCGAAATTCCACGATAATTTTCGACGTTAGCTCTGTCTCCATTCTTATGGATTGGCGTAATGTAAATAGTTTTCCATACTTTTGGAAAAATACTCGTTGATAAAGAGATATTGAAAATCTGAGCCAACACTGCAGACAAAACACCCTGACAATTCTTAACAAATATAACTGATATCCCGTCGGGTCCGGTACCCAATTTACTGTTCATGTGATCTATTGCATTAAACACGTCCACCAGCTCAACTTGAAGGAAACCAAAGTTGACATTGTTCATGTAATTGAAAGTACGGGTCTCACAAACATAGGAAAAATTACAGAAAATTCATTAGGCTCGCAAAAATTTAAAGCAAATGTTGAATTTTAAAAAAAATCTAGTATTCCTCAACAAGCTATGTGGAAACTTGTTAATAATAAGAGCAAAAATATTGCCTCTGACTCTAATTTAAAACTAAACGCAAATGATTTTAAGAACCACTTTTTGTTCAACTGCGGAAAGTGTGATAAATAAACTTGAAACTTCTCAACAGCCTTTTGAAGATTACCTAAAGTCTGTACCACTGAAAAACATCTCGTCCTTTAAATTTCAATCAGTTTTAATGTCAATATGGCTATATCAGAAATAAAAAATAATAACAGCAAAGATTTTGATGGGATTAACATAAAAATATTTAAAAAAATATATAATAGTTCAGTCTCTAACAATATTAATAAACCAATATATAGCTTGCAATACAGTTCCTAAGGTTTTTAGAACTGCAAAGGTGGTACCCCTCTTCAAGAACAAGGATTCCATTGATGACTGCAATAATTATCGCCCCATATCTTTGTTGCCTATCCTGTTAAAAGTGTATGAATGAATTTGGATAATCAAACTATTGAACACTTTAAATCTAACAAATTATTTGCCTTGCATCATCTTGGATTCCGAAGAAAAAAAGAGACCACAACTTTGGCTATTAACCACTTTACTTCTAAAATTTTAGAGGAGTTTGAAAAATATCTTGATACTCTTGCATCCTTTTTAGACCTCACAAACGCTTTCGATTGTGTCACACATGGCATTCTTCTAAGAAAACTAACCTTCTACAATTTTCAGGCTGACGCCATTCAGCTACTTGATTCATATCTCTCAGATCACGATCAATATGTTCACTTTAACCAATGTGATTCTGAAAAACAATCTCTGAGGAATGGTCGGTATTAGGCCCCATCTATATAAATGACCAGGAATACCTTCAGAATAAGGGAGTCAACATTGTTTTATTTGCTGAAGACACAACCTTTTATATAAGCTATCACCCTTCAGAAATTGACAATTTTGATTACCAAACTTCAGAAAAAAATATGTTTCAATTTTGCTAGCTAATCGCCTATCTTTTAATAACTCAGAATCTCAAAGTATTAATTTTACTCTAAGGAATAACAGTGAAACTGTATAGCCTTCTGTACCTCAATGTACAATGGAGGCCAAATTTCTGGGAGTACACCGAGATGCAGAATTAACCTGGGAGCACCACCTTGTCAATCTCTCAAAAGAACTATCCCAACAAGTATTCCTGTTCAGAGGTCTTACACAAATAACTTCCAGTGAAACTCTTCTAACAGCATATCACAGCAACTTTCATTCTCCTTTGACTTAGACTGTTCTTTTCATGGTCATTCTTGTCATATTGATAAGGCATTTGGGCAACAAAGGAAATGCATTTGTTTTATCTCTAGGTTTGGTTATAGAGAGGATTGTCGCAATTCCTTTAAGAAACTCAAAATTTTAACTTTACCTTTGTACATTATGCAGTGTTTGGTGTATGTTAAACAAAATCCTTTTTTTCACAACTATCCAACAAGAAACAACAATCTCTCATTTCAATCGGCACAAAAAGCAAATCAGGAGCTACCTTGTGCTGAATGCCTTTTTTAACTATATTTAAATAACAAAAGAAAGTAATCAAAATCTTATTCAAAATAAACCAAACAAAGTCCTACCATCCATATTTTAAAAACTCAGCAGCTCCCCAGTTTCCAACAAGCTCTCCCGTATGCCAAAGAAAACTTTATAAACTTCCAAACTCATCAATCAATTCACTCCCATGACACAAGAAACAAAAATAAAGTAATTTCCCCTCAACATAAATTGTCTTTCAGCCATAAAAATTTCAGAATTTTTTAACTGTCTTCCAGAAGAAATAACAAATTTAAATTTGTGATTAAAAAAATATTCCATCATATCTATGAAATCCGGAAGTTCTTGGAGTTTGACTGGGGTATAATAACTATTGACCATCACTCTTTTGCCTAGCTTAGTGGTAATGGACTGCCAAAGTACTGACATCACGCGGCATTTAACCTTTCCAAACAAATCAATATTAGTAAGAAAACCCATTACGGATTTCTTGTTTATTGTTGATTTCGTTTCAAGTAAGGGTGATCAGTGTCAAGAATTTGTAGAGTTCTTCCATTTTAAGAGATTTATTAACAAAATATTGTCAAAAGGCAATTTTTTACTTGTAATCAAATAGCTATAATATATTGAAGTTATATTTTAGTTTTCTGCATAGATATAAAAGCTAGAGTTAAGTATATAGACTGTGGGACTTATAAAAGAATGTTGACTCACACTTAAAAAGAGACAGAGCATTTTTGATGAGTAGTACTTCTCTTCCTAATGGCAGAGCTAAGCATGACACTTCAAACGTCATTGGATACCCCTATCATCTCACCGCCATTAAAAAAAAGGTACTAGTCATTGAAAATCCTCTCTCTTTTTAAGCGTAAGCCAACTTGTTTCTACCGTATCCGAAGAAAGAGATATCCGCAATCTATATATATTCAACTTTTATATCTATGGCTATTATTGATTTGTTTGGGAAGGTTAAAAGACGCGTGACGTCAGATTTAGGTAGTCCATTAAGGATCGGATATATTTAAATCAGGTTTAAATTGCGTATTAGTCTCTAATTTTTAATAATTACAATCCTTTATTGTCAATGAAAATTTATGTGGTTCTACTGTTAAGCCGCGTCCACATTAGTAAAAATTTAATTGGTGTGTGACATGCACCAAAAACTTGTGCGTTCGTATATAATTTATGCGAGTCCAGTACCGCATAAAATGTATATGAACGCACAAATTTTTGCCGCATACTACACACAACGTAAATTTTTACTAATGTGGACACGGCTTTAGATAAGTATCCTATATGTTTTTTACACATTTTTGAATTACCATTTTTCAATGGCAGATGATATAATTATGTCTAGACTGTCGTGTTTTGCAAATAAATCTGCATTCATTCAATCAAAGAACGGAAAAATGTTTTTCGGGTCCTTTTCAGAATTTGTATTTATGCACTGGCAACAACGCACTTTCCAAACAAGTGGCACCACTATTAGATATGACAGGTCATTTTCTTTTGATTGGTTTTTTCGTCGTTAATTATATTTTTCCAATTAAAATATCAAACAGAAGCTTCTTGGTGTGAAATTTGTAGTTGTAATTACAATTTTAACTTTAATTTAATGAAAAAAATTTAATCGAAAATGAAAAGTGAGTTTTTCTACTTTCCAGGAAAGCAAGGAAAAATTATGGAAAACTAAGGGTAAAAATTCGCAAAGCGTGAAAAGCATGGAAATTATGTTTTTTTGAAAAAATTTCGATACCCGCCCCCCGATTTCGAGGTCGTAGAACACGATTCTAGCCTTGATTTTTCACTATTTTTCCTCACTTTCCCAGAAAACTCAAAAAAAAAGCATCACTTCACAAAGCATTTTTATTTTAGTTAAAAACCGAATTTACGTATTGATTTTCAATGGAACTAGTTAAAATATATTGTACGTAATATATTTCAATTATTTTTGCACAAATTTTAGCAAAATAATTTAGAAAAACTTGTATTTTCAGTGAAAAATCAAAAACACGACTCGGAAACGTTATCAAACGTCAGTCTATCTAAACTAGCCCCCGAATCACGTAAAAAGGCGCAACGTTGCCAGATGTAAAAAATTTTCAGAATATAAACTATAAGATTTGTCCTTCTCAGTCAACAACATAATTTAATTTTTTTAAGGTTCAAAACAGTTTCTGAGTAAAAATAATCTTAACCCCTCAAAAAGTTTGGTTGGTTTTGGTTGGGGTAAGTTGGTTTAGGTTTAGCTTGATTTTGGTTAATTTAGAAAACAGAAACTAACCTGAACTAATCTAAATTAATCCAGATTTATACTTTCCTGGTATAAACTTTAAAATTTATCCATTACAGTTCACAACATAGTTTAATGTTTATAATGTATAAAAAAAGGGTAAAATTAACTTTAACAATCCAAAATTTTTGGTTAGTTCTGGTTAGTTCAGGTTTAGCTTGGTTTTTGTTAGTTTAAAAAACTGAAATTAACCTGAACTAACCCAAATTGACCTAGATTTATTAATTAAAAAACACTTTCTGCCAACGGACATAAGCAATATGATCAATTCATTTTATCCGCTTAAAACTACTGGTATTTGAAGGGAAACAGAGAAAAGCAACTATAATTCTTAAAACCTTTAATATTTAGAGTCAAAATCGCACATCAAAGGCATAGACATGAGAGTAATTAATAGTACTTCAATAATCAAAGGAAAGGGAAAAAGTCTTTTTGGGACCTTTTCTTTCCAATTCAAATAGAAAGAGAAGAATATATATGAATTTCAATGAAATCTTTTTTACAATCTGGCAACATAGTCGACTTGAACAAGTACGCCATTTTTAGCGAACTATACAAACTATTATTTGTTGACGGCGGCCGTTTTGTTTTGATTTGTTGTGATTTTTGTCGTGATAATTTTTCGAATTTTTTCGATAAAAAAAATGCATATTTTTGAATTATTGTATAATACAGAAGCTTTTATCACTGTGGAATTTGTGGTTGTAACAAAAGTTTAACGATTTAGTGGAAAAAATTGAACCTAAAATGAAAAATGTTTTTCCCTGTTTTCCGCATGTATCAAAATTTTTTCAAAAAAACGTCATTTTCCTATCATTTCACTCTTTACGAATTCGTACCCCACTTTCCAGGAAAGTGAGGAAATATATAGAAAACCAAAACCAGAACCGTGTTCTACGATCTCGAAATAAGGAATAGATGTTGAAATTTTTTCACAAAAATAGAACATCGTTTTCCTACATTTCACTCAATCGAAATAATAACCAATGTTTTTAATGTTGACTTTTTTTTTTTTATAGGTTAGGTACCCAGATCGTATAACGCTCATCCGAGGTAATCATGAGTCGAGACAAATTACTCAGGTATATGGTTTTTATGATGAATGTCTGAGAAAATATGGATCTATAACTGTCTGGAGATACTGCACTGAAATTTTCGATTATTTATCTTTGTCAGCAATTATAGACGGTAGGCATTATAGATAAAATTTATTATTCCTTTAAGTTTTTCCACTTTTTTTTTTATATTGCAAATAATTGTGACAGCAATCTTCTTTTAGGTAAAATATTTTGTGTACATGGTGGGTTATCTCCTTCAATTCAAACTTTGGACCAAATTAGAGTAATAGATAGAAAACAAGAGGTACCCCATGATGGGCCCATGTGTGATTTGCTATGGAGCGATCCCGAAGGTACGATATGCAATGTGTAAAAAGAAATATATTTAATTGAGAACTTCAATTTTCATGTAATTTATTTATTTATTTACAAACTCTACAGATTTACATCCAATTACCGAGTAGGACAAGAGACTTAGTCTAAAAAAATCAATATTAATAATAATAAGAATATAATCATTGCTAAACACTAACATTCCACTGTATCACTTACATTATATCATACAGCAATGCTCTAAGCCTATTTGATATGCTGATATCACAAAAATCAAATCTTGATCTTATTTAGTTATATAACCTACACATTACCATAACAGGTGAATTATTGTAGTAGTTAGTACGAGTATTGTCAACATAAAAAATAAGTGGATTTCCGGTTCTATATGGCGGAGCATAAAAGTTAATTAAGGCTAATAAGTCAGGAGCATTTATCATACCGTTCAACAATTTATATAAAAAGAAAATAGATGATATCTTCCTTCTTCTTTCAAGTGTTTTAACGTTATGATTATTCATAATATCTATTTTTGGTATATGCATTTGATAGATGCCCGTTTCTTTGTAATAGATATATCTTAAGAATTTATTCTGTATTTTTTCTATTTTGTAAATATGATTCTCATAACATGGACTCCATATTATTGAACAATATTCCAAAATACTCCTCACATAGGCTACATACAACAACTCAATACACTTCACATTAAACTCTTTACAATTTCTAACTATATACCCATACATCTTAGAGGCCCTACTAGTTATATCACATATATGATCTTTAAATGTCAGTTGAGTGTCAAAGGTGACTCCAAGATCCCGTATTTCATCAACTCTAGTCAATGCTATCCCATTCATTTCATAAACGTGATTTAGATAATATTTTTTCCTACTAAAACTAAGGACAAAACACTTATCAATATTAAAATGCAAATTATGTTTTTTTGACCATTGATATAGTATGTCCAAATTTTGTTGAAGGACCTGACAATCATTGTAATTATTTACTTTTATATATAATTTAAGATCATCAGCAAACAATAGTACTTTGGATGCGTTAATTTCATCAACCAGATTATTTATAAACAACAGGAAGAGCAATGGACCTAGGTTAGAGCCCTGCGGTATACCTGATGTAGCAAAGAAATAATCAGAATAGTAGCCTCTAATAGTCACCCTTTGTGGTCTGTTTTGCAAATAAGATTTCAACAAATGTACAGGGTTGTCATGAAAGCCAAATTCTCAATGTAATTTCTGTATAAGAATGTTATGCGATACCCTGTCAAAGGCCTTGGCAAAATCTGTATAAACAACGTCAACCTGGTTCTTTTTATCAAGGTTTTCAGCTATATATTGGGTTAGTTCACATAAATTAGTGGCCGTAGATTTTTTGCTTAAAAACCCATGTTGTCGATTTGATATTTTATTTTCAATAAAATTATATACAAATTTGTATAAAACAGATTCAAATATCTTTGCCGGACATGACAATAGGGATATAGGTCTATAATTTTTTACATCACTGTTATCGCCTTTTTTGAAAACTGGGCAAATTTTAGCCTCCTTCCAAATTTGGGGAAATGTATTCGTTTTCAGAGAAAGGTTAAACAATATTCTAAGAAGTTTAGCCAGAAAGCCGATCATTCCCTTAAACACAAATGCAGGATATTGTCTGGACCAACTGTTCTATTAACTTTAAAGCTCTTGACAGCATCACACACATCCTCATAAGTGACTTGATCAATACACAAAGAATCAAAGACTCGAAATTCATTCATAACAAGGTCATCGAGATATCCAGAGTCATCAACAAAAACAAATGCATTTGATATCGATTTCCCATGGATATACTCAACATCATTTAGACGCACTTTGTTTGGAACACCAACAACACCTCTTCTACTATTAATATATCGCCAAAATGACCCTGAATCCTCGCAGATGTCTGATTGAATTTTATTGATACAGTTTTCATAAGCAGTTCTTATGTCTCTTTTTATTTTAGCTCTTAATTGTATAATTCTACATCCTCAGTTCTTTTACTGTTAATTCTCAATTTATCTTTAGTTTTCATGTCTTTGATAATATTTTTTGTAAAGTATATAGGGTATATTTTTGTACAAGGTTTTTTTTTAAACGTATTAGTTTATAATTTTCTTCAGAGTTTCAAGTGTATGCACTTTTTTTTAGATACCCAGGGTTGGGGAGTATCTCCAAGAGGTGCAGGCTATCTCTTCGGGTCCGATGTAGTTGCCCAATTCAATGCAGCCAATGACATTGACATGATATGTCGAGCACATCAGCTGGTTATGGAGGGATACAAATGGCATTTTAATGAAACAGTATTGACAGTGTGGTCGGCTCCAAATTATTGTTACAGGCAAGTTTATTTATTTATTATTCACATTTTTTTATATTATCAATTATAACAAAGTTTTTGACAATTTAAGTACAGATCTATACCCTTGTATATGTATTTTTTTATGAATGTACATCGATTAATTGGGAATTATTTTGGTCGAAATTAAATCGGGAAAATGCAAGATGGCGCTGATAATATGGCGGGATCGTACATAACGAATCTGATATTACTTTCAAAAAATTCAATATGGAGGATTAAAAATTATTCATCTCTCAGTTTTATCCAAAATTGATATAGGGAAATTTTCAAAAGTGTAAATTACTAATTTTAAATTATTTTTAAAAAAAATTCAATATGGCGTACTAACAATCCGATTTCGATTTTGTCCAAAATTGATATGGGAGGTTTTTGAGGGTGTAAATTACGTTTATTTTACGATAAAATGGTGTAATATTGCCCCAAACTGTTTAAATAATCATGAACAATGCTAAAACTTGAAAACTTTGTGTTTTCTAAGTGGCAAAGGCAGACAGCAAGGGGATCAGCGGTGGCGCTGTAGTTCGGTGCATCCCCGATTTCAAGGCGTGACGTCACCACTACTATAAAAGAGAAACGTCAGTTGCGAAATTAAGGACATTAAGGATTGTTCTCTTGTAGCAGAGTGAACTCGTCCTTTTTCTGATCGAGCATGGTTCTCGGGAACCACGAGACTGTTATATTTATTAGACAGATCGTTGTTCTCAACGAAGGTTGTCTTCTGACTGTAAAGATCATCCACGTGTCCTACATTACCAAAATTAAAAACGGCAAGAGCTAAACAATAAAGATATGTTGTCAGCCCTGAAGGGTTTAGTAATCTCGAAAAAATGCATCTTGACTTAAATAATTACCATAACGTGACAAAGTGGAGAAAAAACCTGATTTGACATTGCGACTAACAGTCAGTTTCGTGGCTATAAAGTTATGAAAAACCCGATCGTGACAATGAAGAGTAAAATAATCCCAGATTTAACACAAAATACACTGAATTCAATACATAAATAGCGGTAAAAGTTAGGAAAAGTTAAAAGTGAATCGAAAATAAATAAAAGTTAATTAGCGTTAAGGATGAGTGTTTCTTGAAAACCTCTTCCTAATTGGCTCATTCCCTAGAAGCGTTCCCTGATAAAATAAAACTTAATTAATTTAGATTCATTCTGAGCTTCATTCATTCCTTTTTTACTTACCCCAGTGAGCAAAAAGACAGGTGAAGTAACTAGAATTTCCAGTCTAGTCGAGAGTTTTGATGGGATTTCACATACAAACCCAGATGTGTGTTAAAACTTCCACGCTTCCTGAAGGATAAAAATAATCCAATAAACCTAGAAAATGCGTAGATAGGTCCATATTCTCGGAGACGAGTACGAAAAAATATCGAATGATGGCGACATGCGTTGACATCTCGCTAAAATCGAAAACTTGGTTGAAATTGCTAAAGGTAGTTGAAAGAGACCCTTGGAGAAGTTTAACTAAAATTCGGTAAATGGATCCGTTAATACAACGTGGAATCGGTACAGGAACATGATTATTTTTGACGTTGCGTAACTAATAAAAAAAAAGTAGGCTCATATTCCGTTAATACAACTTGGGGCCCGAGCTGGGAGCTGATTGTTTTTAATGCAGCAAAGTAATTACAAATAATAAATAAATTAAATTAAAACACCCATACTCCGTTAATACAACAGATCTTAAAAATATTTTTAAAATATTCAATATGGCGGACTAAATATTTTTTGTTTGTTTGTCCCAAAAGTATCGAGTCTGCAAAATTTTCGAGCGACCTCTGTGTGTCACGGGCGTAACCAGTAAGTTTTCACGAACTCGTTGGTGTGCGCAGTTACCGACTGGACGTATAAGTTCGTGAACGGTGTGCGTTTGTTTACAGTGTCTTTTTTTCGTTCGTCAATTGGATCAACGAATTTGCATCAAGTTTTGCTTTAATCTTGGAAAAACTTGCTCGGAAATAATTAATATGATGAATAAGACATTTGAGAGAAGTGCATGAGTAAAGCAAGAATAAAAGAGTGGTACAAGCGGTTTAAAGATGGTCGCACGTCAGTTGACAGTGATTCTCGCTCTGGCCGACCTTCGAGCGCAATAACACCAGTAAATGTCGAGCGTGTGCGACTTGCAATTGAAGGAGATCGTCGGTTGACTGTACGCGAACTAGAAGGTGATCTTGATATACCAAAAACCACTGTTTGGAGAATTTTAACCGAGAATTTGGCAATGGCTCGCATGTGTGCGAAATTCATCGAACCTTGTGCAGCAATATTGAACAAAGCACCAAGTCGTACAGCTTCGCTAGCCTCCGTACAGTCCCGACGTAACTCCCTGTGACTTTTGGCTCTTTCCCAGATTAAAAATGCCGCTCAAAGACAATTGAAACTAATGCAACGAATGCACTGAAGGCAACTCCGAAAACTGACTTCCAGGACTGCTTCAGGAAGTGGAAACACCTCTAGGAACGTGTTATTCAATTAAATGGGGACTACTTTGAAGTATGTCACTCACCGGATGATAAAGAATTACACCAATGCGGAGATATTAAGGTAGGCTCGATACTTTTGGGACAAACCTCGTATATCTCTCGATTTTGTTCAAAATTGGTACTGAGGAAGTCTCTGATCATGTAAATATTGATTTTAAAATTGTTTTAAAGAGATTCAATATGGCGGTCTAAAAATTTGATATTTTTTTTGGGACTTTGGGGTTTTCGAGGGTGTATATTAAAATTAGATCAAGAATTTACACTTATTTTTTCGAAATTCAGTATGGTGAGTTGAAAAATATACGTTATTCAGAATTTATTTTAAGTTTTTGAGCATGTACTACTGAAGGCAACCTATCTCTCTCGCTCCAAACGTTTAGTTTTTGTTTTCTCCTCATTACCATACGTTCGAAGTGAGAGAGATAACACGTACTGCTATTCACTCTTTCTCTTTCTACCGTGTAACTCTCACAGAGTTCTGAATGCAGTCTCCAGTGGTACTGGCGCGAAGTTTGAACCAGTTAAAAATCTCGCACGTTTTTGAGAGGACGGCTCGCTTGAAAAAATATGGGTTGATTCGGATCAAAATAAAACCAAACGACAAGCCTGCCGTTTTTCTAAGTTTTTATTAAAAATTCACATTTTTACGCGGTTATTTACGTAAATTTTGTTTTAAAAAAAAATGATTAAATATTTATGTCGTGAAGACCGTGTCAAATTGGAATTATTATCCGACGTTTCGCCTACGATTGCACGAGGCATCTTCAGGGATCTTTACTTCACGAGATTCGAACACCGAATGACTATCGAGGAGCAACATACCTGGCTGTTGCCCCACGATAGTCATTCACTGTTCTAATCTTGTGGAGTAAGGATTCCTGAAGATGCCTCGTGCAATCGTAGGCGAAATGTCGGATAATAATTCTAATTTTACACGGTCAAAACTCAAGAACCATGATTTTCAATTATTTATGTTGTTTGGGAATTTTACTACAAGTTGCAAAATTTAGATTAGAAATCGGAAACTACTATACATATATATATATATATATATATATATATATATATATATATATATATATATATATATATATATATATATATATGTATATATGTATATATATGAGGTAAAAAGGGAACAGTAAATGCAAACCTCGTTTCGACCATATCCTTTCCATGTTAGAGGTTGCACAGTTTGAACAAATTGCTAAGGAAACACAATTTATCCTATGTCACCACCATCGAGATGATGGTCTACCTATACCACCATACCGAGAAGAAAGTCAAAACTTACCCTCCCTGCCACAGTGATACGGCAGAGGTACATGTTTCGTCTCTACTAGACTCATCAGGGTACCGACATGCACCTGGCTGTGCAAAGGACAGATCGGAAGGAAGCCTGCAAATACTGAACGCGGCTTCGCCGACCTCCCGCCGGATGGCGTATATATGTTTATGCAGCTTTCAGCGATTCCTCCGTGTGAGATGCAATAGCAGTGGATAAATCCACATTATGCCGTTGTAGTGCTATTGCATCTCACACGGAGGAATCCGTGAAAGCCGCATAAACATATATACATACATATGGTACAGGTAGGCCATCATCTCGATGGTGGTGACATAGGATAAATTGTGTTTTCTTAGCAATTTGTTCAAACTGTGCAACCTTTAACATGGAAAGGATATGGTCGAAACGAGGTTTGCATTTACTGTTCGCATTTTACCTCATTCATATA
The DNA here is from genome assembly GCA_034092305.1 of Diaprepes abbreviatus. Classification (NCBI taxonomy): domain Eukaryota; kingdom Metazoa; phylum Arthropoda; class Insecta; order Coleoptera; family Curculionidae; genus Diaprepes; species Diaprepes abbreviatus. The sequence goes on along the minus strand of JASJET010000322.1, from coordinate 838,844 downwards.
CGGAGCAGCATATAGTTGTACGTTTACTGAATGTGATTTCAGCAGGCATAATGTGGATTTATCCACTGCTTTTGCATCTCACACGGAGGAATCCGTGAAAGCCGCATAAACATATATATATATATATATATATATATATATATATATATATATATATATATATATATATATATATATATATATATATATATTATATTATTATTCCGAATAATTACCATAAATAAAACTGCTTTTTCATTATTATTTATTTTACATAGATGTGGCAACGTAGCGGCAATATTAGAACTTAACGAGCATCTACAAAGAGATTTTACGATATTTGAGGCAGCCCCGCAGGAAACGAGGGGCATACCTTCGAAGAAACCTCAGGCCGATTATTTCTTGTAATTTCTAGGTTAAGTCATTATATTAGGATTTATTTAGGTTATATAATACTGATTATTAAACATTAATTTTATCATTTTTGTTCTGTTTTAATATATTTCTTCATATGAATCATTTTAAAATTGAAATAATTATGGACTTATACAAATATTTAACATCCTAAACGCACCAATATTATAATTTTCTCATTTTTATAACTTGAAAATTAGTAAATGTCGTTTTTACACATAGACATAAAAGTAAATATAGTGACTGCAGATCCAATAGAAACAAGTTTTCTTACGCATAGAAAAAGACAGTGTTTTTGATGAGTAGTACAACTTTTTCTAAGCACATTATTGAATACCCCTCTCACCTCATCGCCATTAGAAAGAAAGGTACCACTGTCTCTTTCTAAGGGTAAGCCATCGTTCTTCTATAGAATCCACACTCCATAAACTTACTTTTGTGTCTTATGTTTTTACAAGCATCTTGGGAATATGTTAGAACAGGACAAAACACTGAGAAACGCCTGTAATGGAGTTTTCTCATAAAAAAAAAGTATATTGTGAAATAAACTTAGAACAACATAATAGTTTTTAAAAAATAAGGACTGCCTTCTTGTGGTTTTTAATTTTGAAGTTATTTTATGATTTTATAGGTCTATGATGTATCTGTAGAATGTATCTACTAGAAGTTAGTACTAGGAGGGATATCTTCTATGCTACAATTTGGGTAATAGTATGTGTGTTTTATAAGCTTACTCGAAGCAGAAAGATTTTATAGGACTTAAATTTTTTTAAGGGTGGTAATACGCTAAAGGTTTGGGTTATCGTTGTATGGTAAATGACAAGTTCGAGTAATTTCAAAACAAAAAATAATTGTGGAAATCATTCTTGAAACCAAAAAATATTTATCCCTACCTATTTCATAAGAATGATTATCAGTTAATTTTAGTTATTTAACAATTTCTGTACAGGTTATGTCGTATAGTTTGTAAAATTATATACTTATTTACACTTGTATTTTAGTACTACTATTACAACAAATATGTACAATTAAACAAACTTTATTGTTTGAAAAATTTGGCAACTTTTACACAAAACTTTCATTTTTTATAGATTTCTAATCCTCCCATAGTGTCTTAAGATATAATACAGTACAGACCTGAAATTAACGAATCACTTTGTACATTGAGATAATTTTAAAAATTCCGAGTTCTTTATATCGTTTATATAATATGCTTTGCACTTTTTTTTTATTTACTTTTGTACAGATATTTTGTGTAAAAATTACCTTTGCTTGGAAAAATATTTTAACGGGAAAGCCAAGTTTTTCTTAGTGAAAAAATGTAACAATTAAATATGCTTTTGGTACATTTGGGAGAAATTATTAAAGATCCCTTGTATGAATTGTATTAAGTTTCAAAAACTGTATTAGCAAGCGAAACTGCCAAATAAACTGTTTTTTACTTATACATTTTGACTTTTTTTTCAAATTTTATTGTCAGTTGTAATACTGCATGTTAAACATTAAAAGCACTATGAAATTAGTACAACTAAATATAGTGTAGATGTCGCTTTCTCTACATAGTTTAAAAATATCAAAACTTTTTTCTATAGAAGTTTGACGATAACTTCATCCTGCAAAACTGTTCACCAAATCTTGAGTGTTAACTTACTGAGTCCAGTGGCGCCAATTATAAAAAATCCTACAAACCGTAACATAAATTTCAAAAATTCGACGACTGGGGATTTTGCTGTTCGATGTATTTTTACAAATACTTTTTTCATTTCACTTAAACGTGTTACATTAAATCAGTTTTAATGTAGACAACATTTTTTCTAACTTGTAGACAGAAAACCTTTTTATATATTTGTCAAATTGACATGTATTACAATATTTGGGTTATATTTCACATTGACATAAGTTAATTTCGTGATAATTATAACCAAAATTGTATATAAAATAATAAATTTATAGAAGTTTAATCAATATATTTTAATATCAGCATTTCTTTTCATATTGTTTGTATTTGATTCACAGTTTTTAAATATTTTTATCTACACTTTAAAAATACTGAAAAAGTATGAGGAGTCAGAAGCAAGAATATGCCACAAGATAAGTTTTAATTTCACTAAAAACGGCGACGAAAACAACAAGATTTAAAATAATTTTGAAAATACCAAATATTTTACATCGTTTATACTAGACTTTATATTTTTTTATTTACTTTTGTATAGATATTTTGTGTAAAAATTACCTTTGCTTGGAAAAATATTTTAACAGGAAAGCCAAGTTCTTCTTAGTGAAAAAATATAACAATTGAATGTGGCTTTTGGTACATTTGGGAGAAATTATTAAAGATTCCTTGTATGAATTGTATTAAGTTTCAAAAACTGTATTAGCAAGCAAAACTGCCAAATAAACGGTTTTTTACCTATACATTTTGACTTTTTTTTAAATTTTATTTTCAGTTGTAATACTGCATACTAAACATTAAAAGTACTATGAGATTAGTACAACTAAAGGAAATGTAGATGTCGCTATACTTTATAAAGTAATATCAAAACTTTTTTCCTTAAGAGTTCGACGATAATTTCATTGCGCAAAACTGTTCATTAAATCTTGAGAGTCACCTTATTGAAGTCCAGTAGCGCCAATTATAAAAAAATGTTTATAAACTATAAAATCAATTTCGAAAACTGTTGCAATTTTGTTCAATTTGATGTGTTTTTCACAATTACTTTTTTCATTTAACCCAAACGTGTTACTTTAAAGCAGTTCCGGTGTAAAAAATATTTTTTCAAACTTGCAGATAGAAAACTTTTTGTATCTTTGTCAAATTGACTTGTATTATTTCGGGTTATATTTCAAAATAAAATAATTTCGTGATAATTATTACCAAGATTATTTGGAAAATAATATATTTATAGAAGTTTGATCAATACATTTTAATCTCAGCATTTCCCTTCATATTGTTTGTATTTGGTTCACAGTTATTAAATATTATTATTGACACTTTAAAAATACTGAAAAAGTATGGGGATTCAGAAGCAAAAACATGCAACGAGTCAAGGTTTAATTTCAGTAAAAATTGCGACGAAAACAACGAAATTTAAAAGAATTTTCAAAATACCAAATATTTTACATCGTTTATATTAGACTTTGCACTATTTTTATTTACTTTTGTATACATATTTTGTGTACAAATTACTTTTGCCTGGAAAAATATTTTAAAGCGAAAGCCAAGTTTTTCTTAATGACAAAAATATAAAAATTGAATGTGCTTTTGGTACATTTGAAAGAAATAACTGAAGATCTCTCGTACGAATTGTATTAAGTTGCAAAATCTGTTTTAGCATGCGAAATTTCCAAATAATCTCTTTTTACTAATACATTTTGATGTATTCATTCTTTATTTCAATCACTTTGACTTTAAAAAAATTTTGAAAATACCAAATATTTTACTCGTTTATATTCGACTTTACACTTTCTTATTTACTTTTGTACACATATTTTGTGTAAAAATTACCTTTGCTTAGAAAAATATTTTTAACAGGAATGCCAAGTTTTTCTTAATGAAAAAAATATAAGAATTTAATGTGCTTTTGGTACATTTAGGATAAATTATTAAATCCCTTGTATGAACTGTATTAATTTCAAAAACTGTATTAGCAAGGGAAACTGCCAAATTAACTGTTTTTTACTTATGCATTTTGACTTTTTTTAAATTTTATTTTCCGTTGTAATACTGCATACTAAACATTAAAAGTACAATGAGATTAGTACAACTAAATGAAACGTAGATGTCGCTTCCCTACATACTTTATAAATAAATATCAAAACTTTTTTCCCTAAGAGTATGACGATAATTTCATCGCGCAAAAATGTTCACCAAATCTTGAGTGTTGAAGTCCAGGGGCGCCGAGTATAAAAATATCGTGTAAACCAAAAAATAAATTTCGAAAACTGTTGCGATTTTCCTCAATTTGATGTGTTTTTCACAATTACTTTTTCATTTAACCCAAACGTATTACTTTAAATCAGTTCCGGTGTAAAAAATGTTTTTTCAAACTTGCAGACAGAAAACTTTTTATATCTTTGTCAAATTGACTTTTATTATTTCGGGTTATATTTCAAAATAAAATAATTTCGTAATAATTATTACCAAAATTATTTGGAAAGTTTGATCAATACATTTTAATATCGGCATTTCCCTTCAACCATTGATTTAATTAAACAAAAAAACATGATTGTTTTGATTTTTTTTAGATATCCACAAAAAAACTTAAAGGGAGCAATTCGAGAAGATTTAATAATATTTGTAAAATATTAGCTTTCTCTACAAAAAAAAAACCAAGCATTTCATCGTCGATATGAGCAAGTATTAACACGGTATCATTTTGTAGTTTACATATTTGATCCCCAAAAACAAAACTATAAGTTTTCTCCAAAACAAATAAATTTGGCTTTAGAAACTGTTGGTAATTTATCTAAATATACGAGATTGCTTCCACTAGCAATAAAATTGAATGCACACTCCAGTCCTTTAAGAAAATAATTTTTTTCGGAGGAAGTAATAAAAACAAAAATGAGTCAGTGAAACGTGTATTTAATACATTTAGTTTTGTACACTCCGCTTTAGGAAATAGATTCGGGATTGAAGAAGATGAAAAATTGATATTTCTATTTAAATTTTACATTGAAAATCCAAATGATGATAAATTATAAGTTTATGATTACAAGTTGTCTTTTGTATTTTAATTTTTTAGCTGCTATATTTACCTTTTTTTATATTCTTAGGTGTTGCATTGTAACTATTAAGTCGTTTGTGATTTTTTTTCGCAAATTATTTGAAATATTTTAATAAATATTTTTTTTATTTAAATCATGATTTATTAAATCGTAATTTTAATCATGCTTTAAATAATTTGATTAAAATCAATCCAACCTTGAAAACCACTATCTCGTATCTAAGGTTACGAAACAAACGAAGATTATAATTGTACTAGCTTTGTTTTTAAACATAAAAACAAAAGTTACTTTCTTATTCTACCATACTCTTCATTATTTCTTTGAATTTCACCTTAAACATTGAGTTCTTTTTAAAAATACCAAGTCTTTTACTTCGTTCATATAACAGACTTTCTTTTTATTTTCTTTTGTATAGATATTTTGTGTAAAAATTTCCTTTGCTTGGAAAAATATTCTCAAGGGAAAGCCAAGTTTTTCTTAATGAAAAAAAAATATATGAATTGAATGTGCTTGTGGTACATTTGTAAGAAATTATTGAAAATCTCTTGTATAAATTGTATTAAGTTTCAAAACCTGTATTAAAATGCGATATTTCCAAATAACCTGTTTTTTACTGATACATTTTGATTTATTCATTCTTATTCAATTGTAATACTGCATACTAACCATTAAAAGCAATATGAATTTAGTACAACTAAATCTGGTATAGATGTCGCTTTCTCCACATAGTTTGTAAATAAATATCAAAATCTTTTTCCACAAAAGTTTGAGGATAACTTCATTCTGCAAAACTGTTCACCAAATATTGGTGTTAACTTGCAGAAGTCCAATGGCGCCAATTATAAAAAAATTCTACAAACCATAAAATAAATTTCAAAAATTCGATAACTTTTGATGTTTTTTTTATAAATACTTTTTTCATTTATCCTAAACGTCTTATATTAAATCAGTTTCGGTGTAAAAAATATTTTTATATCTTTGTCAAGTTGACATGTATTACAATATTTGGGATATATTTCAAATTGAAATAAGTTAATTTCGTGATAATTATTACCAAAATTGTTTGTAAGATAATAAATTGATTCACAGTTTTTAAATATTTTTATTTACACTTTAAAAACATTGAAAAAGCATGGATAGTCAGAAACAAGGACACGGAACGAGTCTGGTTTTAATATTAGTAAAAACGCCGACGAAAACAACGAGAATAATGAATCACTTTGAATATTAAAATAATTTTGAAAATACCGAAGCTTTGACATTGTTTATATAATAGGCTTTGTACTTTTTTATTTACTTTTGTATATATATTTTGTGTAAGAAATACTTGTCTGGAAAAATATTTTAAAGAGAAAACCAAGTTTTTCTCATTGAAAAAAATGTAAGAATTGAATGTGCTTTTGGTACATTTAGAAGAAATTATTAAAAATCTCTTGTATGAATTGTATTAGGTTTTAAAAACTGTATTAGAATGCGAAATTTCATAAAAAACTGTTTTTTACTTATACATCTTGATTTATTCATTATTTTTTTCAATTGTCTTACTGCATACTAACCATTAAAATCACAATGAAATTAGTACAACTATATATAGTGTAGATGTCACTTCTCTCATATAGTTTATAAATAAATATCAAAACTTTTTTCTCCAAAAGTTTGACGATAACTTCACATGCAAAACTGTTCACCAAATCTTGAGTGTAAACTTACTGAGTCCAGTGGCGCCAATTATAAAAAAATCCTACAAACCATAAAATAAATCTCAAAAATTCGATAACTTTTGCGATTTTACTAAGTTTGATGTATTTTTTTCCAAATATTTTTTTCATTTAAGTTAAATGTGTTACATTAAATCAGTTTCGGTGTGGAAAATATTTTTTCTAATTTCATGCTTTACAATATTTGGGTTATATTGCAAATTGAAATAACTTAATTTCGTGATAATTATTACCAAAATTGTTTGTAAAATAATAAGTTTACAGAAGTTTAATCAATATATTTTAACATCAGCAGTTCTATTCATATTGTTTGTATTTGATTCACAGTTCTTAAATATTTTTTACACTTTAAAAACATTGAAAAAGCATGGAGAGTCAGAAACAAAAACACGGAACGAGTCTGGTTTTAATATCAGTAAAAACGCCGACGAAAACCACGAGATTAATGAATCACTTTGAATATTAAAATAATTTTGAAAATACCGAATTTTTTACATTGTTTATATAATAGACTTTTGTACTTTTTGTATATATTTATTCGTTATTTTTTTTTCCAATTGTAATACTGCATACTAACCATTAAAAGCACTATGAAATTAGTACAACTAATTATAGTGTAGATGTCGCTTCCCTCACATAGTTTATAAATAAATATCAAAACTTTTTTCTCCAAAACTTTGACGATAACTTCACATGCAAAACTGTTCACCAAATCTTGAGTGTCAACTTGCTGAGTCCATTGGCGCCAATTATAAAAAAATCCTACAGACCATAAAATAAATCTCAAAAATTCGATAACTTTTGCATTTTTGCTAAGTTTGATGTATATTTTTCCAAATATTTTTTTCATTTAACTTAAACGTGTTACATTAAATCAGTTTCGGTGTGGAAAACATTTTTTCTAATTTGTAGACAGGAAACTTTTTTATATTTTTGTCAAATTGTCATGCATTACAATATTTGGGTTATATTGCAAATTGAAAAAAGTTAATTTCGTGATAATTATTATCAAAATTGTTTGTACAATAATAAATTTACAGAAGTTTAATTAATATATTTTAACATCAGCATTTCTATTCATATTGTTTGTATTTGATTCACAGTTTTTAAATATTTTTATTTACACTTTAAAAACATTGAAAAAGCATGGAGGGTCAGAAAGAACACGAAATGAGTCTGATTTTGATATCAGTAAAAACGCCGACGAAAACAACCAGATTAATGAATTACTTTGAATATGAAAATAATTTTGAAAATATCGAATCTTTTACATTGTTTATATAATAGACTTTGTACTTTTATTATTTACTTTTGTATATATATTTTGCTTTTGGTACATTTAGAAGAAATTATTAAAGATCTCTTGTATGAATTGTATTAGGTTTTAAAAGCTGTATTAGAATGCGAAATTTCATAATAAACTGTTTTTTACTTATATATTTATTCATTATTTTTTTCCAATTGTAATACTGCAAACTAACCATTAAAAGCACTATGAAATTAGTACAACTAATTATAGAGTAGATGTCGCTTCCCTCACATAGTTTATAAATAAATATCAAACCTTTTTTCTCCAAAAGTTTGACGATAACTTCACATGCAAAACTGTTCACCAAATCTTGAGTGTTTACTTACTGAGTCCAGTGGCGCCACTTATAAAAAAATCCTACAAACCATAAAATAAATTTCAAAAATTCGATAACTTTTGCGATTTTGCTAAGTTTGATGTATTGTTTTCCAAATATTTTTTTCATTTAACTTAAACGTGTTACATTAAATCAGTTTCGGTGTAGAAAATATTTTTTCTAACTTGTAGACAGAAAACCTTTTTATATCTTTGTCAAATTGACATGTATTACAATATTTGGGTTATATTGCAAATTGAAATAAGTTAATTTCGTGATAATTATTATCAAAATTGTTTGTACAATAATAAATTTACAGAAGTTTAATTAATATATTTTAACATCAGCATTTCTATTCATATTGTTTGTATTTGATTCACAGTTTTTAAATATTTTTATTTACACTTTAAAAACATTGGAAAAGCATGGAGAGTCAGAAAGAAGAACACAAAACGAGTCTGATTTTAATATCCGTAAAAACGCCGACGAAAACAACGAGATTAATGAATTACTTTGAATATTAAAATAATTTTGAAAATACCGAATCTTTTACATTGTTTATATAATAGACTTTGTACTTTTATTATTTACTTTTGTATATATATTTTGCTTTTGGTACATTTAGAAGAAATTATTAAAGATCTCTTGTATGAATTGTATTAGGTTTTAAAAGCTGTATTAGAATGCGAAATTTCATAATAAACTGTTTTTTACTTATATATTTATTCATTATTTTTTTTCAATTGTAATACTGCAAACTAACCATTAAAAGCACTATGAAATTAGTACAACTAATTATAGTGTAGATGTCGCTTCCCTCACATAGTTTATAAATAAATATCAAACCTTTTTTCTCCAAAAGTTTGACGATAACTTCACATGCAAAACTGTTCACCAAATCTTGAGTGTTTACTTACTGAGTCCAGTGGCGCCAAATATAAAAAAATCCTACAAACCATAAAATAAATTTCAAAAATTCGATAACTTTTGCGATTTTGCTAAGTTTGATGTATTGTTTTCCAAATATTTTTTTCATTTAACTTAAACGTGTTACATTAAAATCAGTTTCGGTGTAGAAAATATTTTTTCTAACTTGTAGACAGAAAACCTTTTTATATCTTTGTCAAATTGACATGTATTACAATATTTGGGTTATATTTCAAATTGAAATAAGTGATAATTATTATCAAAATTGTTGTAAAATAATAAATTTACAGAAGTTTAATTAATATATTTTAACATCAGCATTTCTATACATATTGTTTGTATTTGATTCGCAGTTTTTAAATATTTTTATTTACACTTTAAAAACATTGAAAAAGCATGGAGGGTCAGAAAGAAAAACACGAAACGAGTCTGATTTTAATATCAGTAAAAACGCCGACGAAAACAACCAGATTAATGAATTACTTTGAATATTAAAATAATTTTGAAAATATCGAATCTTTTACATTGTTTATATAATAGACTTTGTACTTTTTTTATTTACTTTTGTATATATATTTTGTGTAAGAAATACTTGCCTGGAAAAATATTTTAAAGAGAAAACCAAGTTTTTCTTAATGAAAAAAATGTAAGAATTGAATGTTCTTTTGGTACATTTAGAAGAAATTATTAAAGATCTCTTGTATAAATTGTATTAGGTTTTAAAAACTGTATTAGAATGCGAAATTTCATAATAAACTGTTTTTTACTTATCCATCTTGATTTATTCATTATTTTTTTTCTAATTGTAATACTGCATTCTAACCATTAAAAGCACTATGAAATTAGTACAACTAAATATGGTGTAGATGTCGCTTCCCTCACATAGGTTTATAAATAAATATCAAAACTTTTTTCTCCAAAAGTTTGACGATAATTTCACATGCAAAACTGTTCACCAAATCTTGAGAGTTAACTTACTGAGTCCAGTGGCGCCAATTATAAAAAAAATCCTACAAACCATAAAATAGATTTCAAAAATTCGATAACTTTTACGATTTTGCTAAGTTTGATGTATTTTTTTCCAAATATTTTTTTCATTTAACTTAAGCGTTTTACATTAAATCAGTTTCGGTGTAGAAAATATTTTTTCTAACTTGTAGACAGAAAACCTTTTTATATCTTTGTCAAATTGACATGTATTACAATATTTGGGTTATATTTCAAATTGAAATAAGTTAATTTCGTGATAATTATTACCAAAATTGTTTGGAAAATAATATATTTATAAAAGTTTGATCAATACATTTTAATATCGACATTTCCCTTCATATTGTTTGTATTCATTTCACAGTTTTTAAATATTTTTATTTATACTTTAAAAGTACTGAAAAACTATGGAGAGTCAGAAGCAAGAAAATGAAACGAGTCAGAGTTTAATTTCGGTAAAAGCAACGTCGAAAAACACAAAACTGGACAATAATGTCTCACAAATTACTATAAGCGAATTCCTAAATTTTTTAAAGACAGCTTATCAGGTAAAACTATATTTTTCAAATTGGTAATGCTTAATAAATAATTTAATTGTGATATTATCACACATTATTTCAGCTTACAGCAACAGCTCTGGCGGTACGTCTAAAGTTGAGGTATCCTCTTTTTGTGACCTTGCTTAACTTTGGTTTTAAAAGAAATGCCTTTTATCTCATCTGTAAGATGAAATAATCTGCAATACTACTTTTTTGTGTATTAATTAACACTTGTAAAATCTAGGAGAAAAAAAATGTATGCTGTTTTTATTAGCTGACTTATGAAAAGAATATTTTAAAGTTTATTCACATAAATATTAAATATAAAAAGCACCACAAACCACGAAAAATTGTAAAAAAAATTTTAAGGTTTTTAAAAAAATGATTTATTGTTTGTAGGTACAGGATTCTATAGAAGGTATTTTAATGCAAGGAGGTATGAGGGAAGCAGTTGTTTGGTTGAAAGCAAAAGAGCAAGAGTTTGCTATGAAAGGACATAATATGAGCATACAAACGTCCGATACTTTAATGCAAAAAGGCTCTGGAGATGAGAAAAAAGGTAAAACATAGAAATCTAATATTACACTGTATTTATTTACACTCGGATCACGTATAATACTTATTTCTTATATGAACGAAATTGCGTGCCTTGCAGAACTCTTCTAGCTTCCTTTTAGGTCAAGCAAGAGATAAAATTTATGGCCTAAAGCCATTAATCACAAATCATATATTTTTCTGATAAAATGGTGAACGCAAGATTTAATTTAAATTTAATACATCATCTTTAGATCAGCCGAGAAGAAAAAGTTCAACAAACATCTTATCTCAGCAGGATTCAGATATTTTAAAAAGAAAATTAAGTGAAGTCTTATCAGAAGGTTTACTCGACTCCGTTTTGCCATATTTAGTACAGAGCACACATTCAATAAAGAAGAGTTCTTCGTGTAGTGCCGTTAAAAGTTCTGGTACGTTTTAAAACAGAATTTCTCCTAAAATTAAAATTATTTTGTTAAATTTAATATTTCTAATAGTTTTTCTCGCTTTAGAAAATAATTAGCTTCAATATTCTATCTTATTTTTAACATATTGAAGCTATTTGTCATTGCAGAGAAGCCATCTCACCCATTAAATCTAAGTATTTCTCATGAAAAACTTCTACGTAGAAAATCAAGTGGTGAATCGTCAATTTCGGGAAAAGCTACAATCACAAAAAACGAGTGAGTGCGGTATTTTGTTGTCTTAAACTATCATAGAAATGAAATAAACATTTATATTTTAGTTCTGAAGTGGAAATTCATGTATGCGATGAAGTAAAAAACATGAAGAAAACTTTCGTTTGTAATCAGAACCTTCTCGTAGAGAAAATGGGTTATTTTGCTGAAGTCACTCTTGGTAAGCAGTGAAATAGACAAAAAACGCATTTCCAGACTCTAAAATTAAATAATTCTCTCAAGTTGAATATGAACTTAGCAAGAAAAGTTTTCAAACATCAAAATTACTTTTCCTCAACATTTCACGAACAACTGTGTAAGGTACAGTGGGAAGGAAAAACTTGTTTTCGGACAAGTTTCCAATTTTGACTTGTTTTATATTATTATCTGAAAAATAAAAATGTATCTAATGTTTAAGGGCAAAGATTGGAAGATATGGACATCTCAGTTCATTGCGACATAGGTATATTTGAGTGGCTTATGCAATGGGTTAAAAAAGATTCCTTGCTTGAAGCGGACTGGCCTCAACTCGATTCCCAATGCGTCGTTCCCATTTTGGTGTCCGCAGCCTTTCTCCAGATGGATCCCCTCTTACACGATTGTCTTTTGTATTGTCACGAGCATATGAACGAGATTTTACGTACTGCGACAAACATGAGTTGTTTAAACGATTCTGTTTTAACCAGGTAAAGGTACAATGACTTATTTACGTCTTTTCTGATTTTACCGTTTATAATACACGTTTTTTATAACTCTTTTTTACAGATTAGCGGCAATGTATACAAACACGGAGGTAGAATCAATAAAAGATCGCAAAGACAAAATTCAGTCGAGACTTTTCTCAAAACTCATTCAGTCTTTGGCCGAACCTGATCCGGAGAGCGTTAGAGGGCACTGGTGTTCTCTAGCTAGAGTTTTTAGGTAAAAAAAGAAACATATATAATCCAAATTATCAAAATTAATTTCTTTAATTTTGTGATTTTTAGGTGTGAAAAATGTCAGCAACTAATAACACCGAGTGTGGCGGCAAAAATTCCTTGTATACCGCCTTGTATGAGACTGCAATCAGATGGATCAATCATAAGTTTGCATACGAGGTTACAAATAATTTGAAATTTTGCAGGATGTCATATACTCATAGACCTATAAAGAATAGACCACGGATCTCGGTTTACCGACTTCCGCTTGGTGTGAGAGAGATGCACACATTTAAACATACAATTTCTCTCTCTTCCTCTCTCTCCACTTCTCTTTCACGCGAGAGAGTGGACGTAGATGCCTAGCCTTACACCTTCATGTTTGCATTTCTCTCTCTCTCTCTCTCTCTCTCTCTCTCATGACAAGCGCAAGTCAGTACAGTGGGACCCGCGATCTATTCTTTACATGCATTGATTAACTAAAATCGATTTTTTATACATCACTTTTAGAGATCAAAACTGGAATATCAACGAATACATTGTAAAGCAACAGAAAAATCTTAAAACGTGGCGCAAAGTTTACTGGAGACTTTGGGGCGACGCTCACTTCTTGTATTGTACCGTTTGCAAAAGGTATGAACCGGAAACAATTCGCCTCGATTATCCTAATTAAAATAACTATATTCTGGTTCCTTTCATAGATATTTTCCTTCTAATCAAATCGGATGGTGTAGATATCACCCAGACACTCCACAATTCTTCACTTTGGATGCCCAAAAAGCCCCCTTGCCGATTGGAAGATATCCTTGTTGCGGAGACAGAGCGTACAGGTAATAAATAGGCCTTATAACGAGTGGAATGCTTTTTTTTATGAAAAAACTTTTTATTGTTTTAAGATTTCAGTTATTAGAAAATTATTCTGGATGTCAATTTCGTCAGCATACTGTTAATGTGGACGATGTTAGACACTCCGCTATTTTTACCATGCTGGAGAGCTACAGGCATCTTATAGAAGAAGAACCGCCTCAGTTGCTTTTTCCTGAAAGACTTACCCGATTGGTTGCTAGAGGTAAGTGTATGGTAAGAAGTATTTCAACAACTGATTATTTTGCTAAAGTGTTGGTGTTTTCCAAGTATGGAATAACCAAAAGTGTGGACCAGGATAATATATTTTTTTATCAAAGATTTATTTCCAGCGGAAATCGGAAAGGAATTGGACGTTACATTGGGGAAGCTTGCCCCAAGAGTTCAAATGCGGATCATTGATCATAACCAAAAAAGTATTTCAAAAAGTTCAGTAGCGGAGGCTGGTTTCAAAAAGCTCATCAAGTTCTTTTACTGCAAAAAAAAAGAAGAGCTAAATATGTTAATAAGTAGGATGGTGGTGGCGCTGCTAGCCCAAGGCGATAGGACCTGCGAGGAGAGGACGAACATATGCTCTTCTCCGCGATTTTAAACTTACATACTTAACCCCTTTTTTAATTGTTTTCACTTCCACTCACTGTTATTGTTTTTTACTCAGTCTGGAGGTTATGGGAGTGTCATGTGTTCCACGAGTCATATGGAATTTGCAGATTCCTACTTTGTCCTATCTCCCGAAACTCATGATTTTTACCCCTACCACACGCAGTTCCTCTCTTTCTTATATCCTCTATCGCCTAAGAGAAAAAAAGAATGGGAAAGTAAATGTCACAATAATGATCTTGCATCTTTGTTAAGTTTATAATAATGCATAAATATATCACTGTATTGAAAGAAATAAGGAAAGGGAATGTCCAAAAATATGCTTATAGAATCGGGTTATACCTTCTTCTTCCAAGTGTAGATCTAGAATAGAAACCTTACTTAAAAAATCAGGAGAAGTCAAATCCGAATATGTACCTAAGTTAGAGCATAAGTACTCATTAAATCGTTGATTTTGTCCCTTGTATTAGTGCCTATGGGTTTCTCCACCAGGATAATATGCTACAGTATCTACTGTAGGGCAGTTCGGGATAACTTGGTCGAAGCTGATTAAATCTGTGTCTGAATCTAAACTATTATTTGTATTTACTCTCAAAATCTCGTTGAAATTCGCCACGAATGAATTTATAGTACTGTTATGATGATTACTATTATTATGATTATGATTTACAAGCCAAACGGCTTCGCACTCCCTCCTGGGATTATTCACTCATACCAGGCATACAAAGACACCAAAAGTATGAAGCTCTGTGGGAACCCTTTCCATGTTATCTGGTCCTAGGTGACGTTGTCTGCTGTATTTCCTACGAACTTTCGGACAGTTCTCGCGGTTGCAAGGAGAACTGCTTTCTGCATAGGTTTATACAGATGCTCACTAAGGCCCAGTTCCTTGATGTTCTGCAGGAGGTCCTTTGGTATCACTCCAGTTGTTGATAGTATTATGGGAATCGTTTGGACGCTGTTCATTGCCCATTGTCTTCGGATTTGGACCTCCAGATCTCTGTATTTGGTGATCTTCTCGTTGTATTTTGGCCTTAGGTTGTTGTTGTTAGGTACAGCAATATCGATTAGTGTAGTTCGCCTTGTAATAAGGCACTTTTCCTATCTGTAATAGGTTTAACTTTTCTGCTAACTCTTGGTGGAGTATCTTAGCGGCTGAGTCGTGTCTTTCCTTATACTAGGTTGCGGCAAACGCTTGGCATCCTCCAGTTATGTCCTGAATTGTCTCCGACGTTCGACAGCCATATCTGCATTGGCCATTTTCTATTGAGGAATCTCCAATGGTGAACTTCCGATAGTTCTTCGTTGGAATAACCTGGTCTTGGATAGCTAACAAGAAGCCCTCCGTTTCCGGAAACATCTGTCCTGAAATCAACCAGTAGTTCGACGCTGAGTTGTCGACATTGTCCTGATTAACCTGATTTGGATGCCGTTCATGAAGTGGCTTCCGTAGCCAGGTTTGCAACTTCTCTTAGTTTGTTTAGTGGTAAGAAGTAATATCTTGTTCCCTCCACTGTAGCGGCGTTATTATGATTATTATTATGATTCTGATCTGTACTTCCCGACCAACTCTTGTCGCCTCACCTGTGCGTTCTCACCGGGGAAGGAATAGGTTTGAACCTGGCTCTTAAATTTGGAAATGAAGATTAGTTAGTTTCAAAAATAAAAATGTTTTTCTAGGATGAGTCTTGGGAGTGAGCTAGGCTCGAGAATGTGAAAATGTCTTTTTAATTTTATGTGGAATTGCTAATTATGGGAAAATATAATTAATTTGTTAAAGTGTACTTTTTTCTGGCGCAAAACTACCTTATTGTTAAAACTCTTAATTTTAAATAATTATTGATTATCTGCAGTGAAGGATAACTAACTTAATTATCCAATTACTAAGTGTAATAACTAATTAAACTGTAAATTAGAAAATTTAACCCCAACAAGATAATTGTACTTTCCGGATGCCGTTGAAATTTTACACTATCTTTCCGAAGGAAGTGGATTTTAATGTCCTGAATTAAATTTTTATTTTTAGGTGATTTTTTACGAGAAGTAAAAAATTTTAAAGTTTGATTTTTACGGTTTCAAATTGTTATCACCTTTTTGTTATGTTTAATATTTTTAATGAACAAGTTTTTTCGCTATATTTTTTAATGTCTTTGCATTCAGTGTAAGCGAAAACTATAGTCGTTTAAATTGAAGAAGTCTTAAAGTTTTCTGCTGCCTGAGATCGGCGTTGCTGCTGGATTGAGAACTGAAGGACTAACTAGAAGAATTTAACATTTTGATGGACAAAACTGAAGACTGCAATGTCTACAATGAGACGGGAATATTGGCCAAGTATGTATACGAGATCAAGGTCTGGAAATACTCGGAATCTGCTGCAATTTCTTATAGCACTTCGGGATTTGCTAAATTTTCACGTGTGCGCATGTCTTTAATAAGAATTTTGGAACCGCGCCTCAAAATCAGATGACGTTACCAATAACCTAGTACCGTAGTTCCATCCGCAAATTTTGAAGTAGTTAATGATGTTTTGATGAAAATACTGTGGTTAATTCGATTAGCCTTCTTAACATTAATGTCAAACGAGAAACATGTTGAAAAGACAATAGGGAAGGCTAAGAGGATGTTGACGGCTCTAACTGGTTTGATACCGAGTGTTGAGAACTTCGATCATACCCTATAGATTTAAAACAACACTATGTTTGCTTGAAGGCTGTTTATGGTCGGTGGGGAGAGGCTTTCTTGATGTTTGACAGACATAAACATGTTTACTTATCTTTTCTTTCAGTTTAATTGCTTATCGTGACTGTTTTCGGTGTTTTTGAGTGTTGGAAATTACTATAAATGCGAAGTTTGCAATTAATATTAACAAAAAGAGCATGTAAAATTATTATTTGATAACCCACGGTCAAGTGAATAATTACAAATAATAGAAAAACGAATACAGAAAGAAAACTTACCTCTTTTCGGGCTTGGCGAGGATGACAGAATGTTTTCTTTCCATGTGCTGTTTCAAATTTGTTGTGTTACTACAAGTTTTCAACACTTTTGGACAATATCTACATATGACAATTCCTTCTTTACTTTTTATATCAAAATATTGACGCCAGCAACTTCTTTGTGCCTTGTTTAACATCATCACACTCAATAAAAAACGTACAATCACAAAAAAACTACTAACGCAAAATTTTCTTATTGAAGCAAAGTAACGAATATTAAACAAAACACTGTGTCGGTAACACAATGTACTATCATTATCGCCATCTATTAAAATGTTCAGGTAATATCTTCGGAGATGCTATACCAATCTCGAAACATATCAACTGAAATTTACATGGCGTAAGCAAAAATCGGATTGTGCAAGAAAATAGAAATCGATTTTTTTGGTTCGTATAATCGATTTTTATAAATTATCGATTATTTTTTCCCATCCCTATTAGGAGCGATTCTCTACCGTATGCGGCACCTGTCTCGCATGGGGTTGCTGAACGTAAGAAATTTCTGAAAAAGTTTCAGCGAATTCAGAAGAAAATGTCTATCAGGCTGTGTAATGCATATAAAACGGTGTGTGAACGGAGCGGAGATCCTTGCCGGGAGTCCACTAATTGATCTGATAAAAGAGAAAGGCTTACAAGATATATGGGGGAATAAAATCGGGAGATTAAAATAAACCTGTCGAGTCAGTCGCACGAAAAATGACCCTAAGGACAGGGGCGGATCCAGAGGGGAAAGAACAATCGCCCCCTCCCTCCAAGGGCTTCGAATTTAGAAAAAGAGCCTCGCCTGTTTGCTTCATTAGAAACGTGGATCTGGCTTTGAAGATTTTTATCCCATCAAAGAAGGAATCCGAGCCCTAAGCATTGAAGCATTGGTAAATGCAAAAAAATCTATAAATCTTGTAAAACATTTTTATTGTTACTACGTAATAAATATTATAAAGCTCTCTTCTACTTTAATTTATATAAATTATATGTTATCATGTAAAGAACAAACTCATAAATATATACAAATCATTTCCTTAAAAAATTAACACCTTCTGTTACTCTTAATTCATAATTTAACCAACCTAACCGTGTTTACTCTTTTTTGCTCAAACACATAACTTGTATCTTCATCCTAGCCCCGCACTGCCTCAAAATATCTTCCACCAAAATCTCATCTGTCCTATCCAATTTAGGCACCACCTCCAAAGCCTCTTTAAAATCGTTCTTCGCCTTTTCGGTACTATAACCCCCTAAGAATTCTTGGAGGGCGCAAATATCCGCCCTTGCTTGTACCGCTCCCTCTCGGGAGAATTTTTGGACGCACGACATGAGGCGGTATAGTTCCTCCGCGACAGTTTCCACCACCTGCGGCAACACTGCGTTTAAAAGAGACGGAGAGATGTGAATGATTTCCGAATGGACGTTTATGAGATTATTTATGCATTCTTTCACATACGGACGTATGTCTGTAGGGGGTATATTCAAGTGCCAATCGAATCGACCCAAATACATTGATGGTTCAATGGTTCCCACCAAAGGATCGCTTTTTTGCTCCAAGTACTTGTCTAGAATGGATTTTTCTAGTTGCTCCAGTTTGATTTTAGCACTAGTAAGAGATCCTTGCAACGGAGGAAATCCGCTCTCTTTAAATTTATCTGCTATCATATCTAGAACCGTACTCTTAGTAAATAAGCAGTTGGATAAGGTGATCAACAACCTATGCTCCCATATAGGAATGTTACTTTTACTCCCAGTCTTGTGAGAGCTCACAGGAGTCCCGATAAGCTGCGACACAACGGGAACCCCGTTTTCACATTCATCGTAATCTTCGCTGGAAGAAAGGTTATTCAAAACATTGTGAAATGCGGTCAGGATGTTGTTCATTTGCCTCTCCATCTCTTTCTGAGCCACCTGGTTTTCAAACAAACTAATTTCCCGTTGTTCCATGGAAAAAACAGACTCTTTGACCACCTGGATCATACCTTCAATGAGGTTCAGGAATTTTAATGGGAGTTCGGTGACTCCGGTGAATTTCCCGTTGTAGTTGATCTTCCAATTTTCAGTTAGTTGTTTGATTTGCTCTGTGGTCTGTTGGAACATAATACTCATACAATGGATCCTTAAGTCTAGAAGTAACACGCTCACTATATCAAGCGCCTCGCTAGGTAAATCGAGCTTTATAAACGTCGCATAAGTGGATCTCACGGAGTGTAAAAGCTCAGGGAGATAGAGAGCCATTTCATCGCGATCTGGAAGTGTTAAGGAACCCAATTGCGCCCTCTCGGTCTTCTCTAAAGTATTAGGAATGAGGCTGACCCTAACGTATTTGCAAAACGTTTCAATTCCATTCATAACCATGTGCTTGTACTCTACTTGTCTTCCGTGCTCCACTTTGACCTGTAATTCCCCGGAAAAATACGCTTGTCCGATTTTCCACAAATCGGGAAACGTCTCTGTAATGCTCAAGCAAATTTCATCTGTAAAATTAGCACAAGCAGGAATGATTGTAATTTCAGTGTTGGGAGTTTTGTTGTATTTTGAGTATTTGGAGGCGCTGCCGCTTTTTGATTTCGAGTCAGGTTTATCCAAGGATTTGTGATAGTTATAAATAAGTTTGAATTTTTTATTTATGTGATCGGAACGGGCTTTTATGGCGTCCCACGCCGAGTCGAATGGTGCATCCAGGTTGACAAGGTATCTGTAATAGAAACAAATCAAAAAGTAGGAAAAGTGGCAATAGATAACCTCAAATTACCTTATAAGCCTTTTTTGTTGTTCAACAGTAATGGGCATAGTTTGTAAATCTTCATGAAGCTTATTCTGGAGATCAGTTATACGTTTTTCCACTTCATTAAGAGCCGTTTTAAAAATAGGAATGTCCGTTTTGTCAAAGAGGTTTTTCACACGTATATAATCGTTTATGACAATGTCATAGTCGCCCTTCTTAACGTTTCTATCTATGACACAAGGCAGACAGAAAAGGAAACGAAATCTACAAGAAAAATCACGAAATATATATATAGTTTTTAACATACTAAGAAAATATGTACCTGGACAATACATTCAAAGCATTCCTAGTCTTCTCAGCCCTATCTTTCCTACTTAAAACATCATCGAATAATTTTCTTGCTTCACGTTCAGATTCTTTAATGGCTTTTTCTAGTTTTAATGTAGGTTCGTGACCAATCTTTGGCAAGTCTGTCTCGTAGCGCTCCTTCAAATTGACCAGAGTATCTATTTGGTCCATCACAGCTCCAATATTGGCTTTAAGGAAAGATAGTTGACCTTCTTTTTGGCCTTGGACCTTCCTTCTTAAATGTACTAGACCTGCAGATAATATTCTTAGTAGCAGTGACAGCAAATGATTATTTTAAGGCTTACAAATGCAAAACAGATATTTTTTATTATTATATTTGTTTAGGGAAAACACAAACTCGTCTTATTTGTGAATTACCTGCTTGTAAATCATTGAAACTTGTAGCTTGATGGTTTTCCAGTAAAAACCAACCCGGTGAAAAATTGTCATTGGTGATGTCCCCACACATATTAGGATAGTGTTGCATTAAATCTTCTTCGGGAATTTTCTTTTCTATATCTTCAACGGATAGTCCTAAAGGGTCTTCCTGTTGATAGCTGCTGGGAGAAAGCGAATGTCTGCCCCAGAAAAGCTCAGTTTCTTCAACCTATAGATCAGAATTGAAGAAAAAAATACATACATTTGTGTTTTACAATATCTACCCTCATTTTTCTTAATACACTTACCCATACAGCACTTTCCTTCATGGGGCCAATTGTAGCGATGTGGTACCCTTTAAAAGTGACATTACATGTCCCTACACCTGATCTGGTTGTTACAATTACATCACCTTTAAAAGTATTTTTATTAAATATTAAAACTAAAAATAAATAAAGCCAAAAGCTTATACTAATCTTAACGTTACCTTTGCCTTTGATAGGTCCCGATATTGCAATAATTTTATTTTCCGACTTCCACTCTGCGGCTAATGAACAGTCCACACCACATATGGTTAATCCAATCAGATCTTGCGGTGAATTTCCAAAATTTTCACCACGTATTTTTATTCTTGTTCCAGGAGGGCCTTCGTTCGGAGAAAGGCCCGTTACGATCGGTGGGGGTCCCATAATAAAGCGATTTTTCCCGAGTATTTATTGATTTTAATTATCTGTCAGCTTTAAAGTAATGTTATGATGAATTATTTTCAACAATATAACACTTGTATTTAAAAAAATAACTAACCATAGGAATTAATTCAATTTTAGAAGGAGGAACCAAATATTTGTCGTAATAAAATATTTATGAACAGTTGTTCAGTTGTGTTGGCAACATGAAGTTAGCTTCAATATAAGGCGGTTTTTTTTAGATAGATCAAAATTTGAGGTTATGTGTAGGTGACGTCATATTTATATTTTTAAAAATATTAAAACTAACATATTTCCGAGTATTTATTGATTTGAATTATCTGTTAGCTTTGAAATAATATTATAAAGAATTATTTTCAACAATATAACCCTTGTATTTAAAAAAATGACTAACCATAGGAATTAATTCAATGTTAGGAGGATCTAAATATTTGTCGTAATAAAATATTTATGAACAGTTGTTGAGTTATGTTGATGACATGAAGTTAGCTTGAATATAAGGCGTTTTTTTTAAAGATAGATCGAAATATAAGGTTATGTTGCTTAGGTGACGTCATATTTATATTTTATATTTTTAAAAATATTAAAACTAACATATTTCAAATATTTAATATAACTAAATACTCATTATTTACAGATTCAAATACAAATTCTGAAAAATTCGTTTGTAAAGAAACTTTTTGGTGGGATGGTTTCGAAATCATGCCTCCCCGACCAAAAATGGGATTGTTAAGTGCTTTCGCTAATAGAGCTGGAAATGGGGACTCGGAATCCTTGGTATCAGATGAAAGTACTACTGAAGAGTTCACAGAGGAGGAAACTATTTCTTCTACGTCGTTGGGAAGTGACGAGGGCAGTGCTGAAAGTAACCCTCCACCCAAAAAGGTATTGTAATGTTTGTGAAAGTAATTTTAGATCCAGAATATTGTTTAGAATTCAACCGTGTTTAATAATTTCTTTTAGACAGTAATAAGAAAATCGAAAAAACAGAACGAAGGGAAGCTTTGGCAGCACAATTTGTCCGCGCGGAGTAACCAGGATATTCAAAGGGCTTATGAAGAAAATGTACTTAAGGAAATGGCTGTTGTATTGAACAGAAAAACTTTAAATGATACTATAGGGCGAAATCCTAGAAATACAGGAAGGAATTCAATACCTTTAGGTAAAAGAGGTATCTAATAAATATATAATAAAATAATATACTGGGGATATGTTTATCTAACTTCATGTTTCCAAATTAAAAATATTTTTTTGATATTTATCTAGATTTATTTATATTTTAGGTGGTGTTTGGGTTCGATTAGAAACCGAATGGAAAGAGTCTTTAAACCAAAGAGATTGTCAACTAAAATCTAAAAGTATTGCTACTAATAAAATTATTAAATCTCGCGGAAGAGTTTAAATAAACAATATGGCAAACGAAAATTATTGTATTGTTTGTATTTATAAGTGGGTAAAAATCTATAACAAACCTATTTATAATAAGGCATGTATTGTTATAATTTTGACGATTGTGAAATAGATTAAAAAATATAAGAAAATGACATTATTTTTATTTTTCCAGAGGCATATTTTCAAACCCATCTCCCGTATCAAAACAATTAAAATATCGGTTTGTAATTAATTATGGAATCTACATTAATATATTTAATATGAGCAAATTAAAATTTACCAACTCGAAGAAAAAATACATTAAAATTACATCTATTAGGTTTAAATCTTATAACTACGTTTTTGCTTGAAAAGGACTTGAAAAATCTTTGAATATTTGTATTTTTCAATGCTTTGAAACGAAATATTGCTTCCTATTTACTTCGTGATAAAGGATTATTCAGAGAATATTTTGTTTAGTTTCCAATTGCCCGTTCAAAGGAAGTGAGTACATACGTTAAAAATAGTTACCAATTTATTTAAACCTTCGAACATACCCCTGTAGAAGTAGCATAATGTCAGAACTAGGGCCCGGTTGTTTGAACGCTGAATAACGTAATAATATTTTTATTTATATTTGAAAAAGTGTTGATAAACAGTAGATATTTAATTTCTTGGAAGAGACATACCGATTTTATGCTATCCTTTTCTAATTGCATTATTTAAACGAGTATCATCGGTACGTTCTTCGAACATACCCCTAGGTACGTCAATTCTGAAAACAAAGTATGAATATATGGTTGCCTAAATTTTTATTATTGTTATTTTCAATATGTAAACAATCTAACAATATTTACCGATAAAAATAAGTTTTTAAATCCTCTTTTTGTTAATATTAATTGTAAACTTCGCATTTATAGTAATTTCTAACACTTAAAAATACCGAAAAAAGTCACGACAAGCAATTAAACTGAAAGACAAGATAAGTAAATATGTTTATGTCTGTCAAACATCAAAAAAGCGTCTCCCCCACCGACCATAAACAGCCTTCAGACAAATCTACTGTTGTTTAAATCTAGAGTATGATCGAAGATTTAAACAATTTAAATTAAACTCACAAAAATATGCCTCAAAAACTGAATATAATTTCGCTTGAATGTTATCAGAACAATTGTTCAACGAATCTATGAAAATTAAATTTAATGATTTTAATAAATTAATTTTAACAATTAACCGAATACGCATAAAGTTAAACATTAAATTTCCTCTTTTACTTTTGCTCTTGCGAAGCTATTTCAAGACTTTATAAAATCAAAATAATGCCATAAAAATTTCACCATTTTTGTTCTGGATGATTCTATTTTAACCACTGAATGACACAAATGTCTCTTCAAGGGAAGGTTGGCTCATAGACACCATAGACATAAAAGATGTGGTATATAGACTGCAGAACCTATAGAAGCACTTTGGCTCAAGCTTAAAAATTGACAGGGCGTTTTTGATGAGTAGCACCTCTCTTTATAATGGCGATCAAGTGACAGGGGTAACCAATAACGTTTGGAGTATCGTGCTTAGCTCCACCATCAGGAAGAAAGGTCCTACTCAACGATAATGCTCTGTCTCTTTCTAGGCGTGAGCCAACTTTCTTCTATAGGATCTCCAGCCTATAATTTAATTTTTCTGTCTATGACTGGTACAAAGAGAATCTCAAGGCGACAGTGGAGAGGACTCTTTTGTAGACGGAAATAAACGCTTCACAATGTTTCATACGGCTTTACTGTCTCAAGTAAGTAAATTCTTTTAACTAACTCAAACATTTAATCCAAAATATACATAAGTGAAGACTGTTTTATACTTCGAACATACCCCTGTAGAAGTAGCATAACGTCAGAACTAGGGCCCGGTTGTTTGAACGCTGAATAACGTAATAATATTTTTATTTATATTTGAAAAAGTGTTGATAAACAGTAGATATTTAATTTCTTGGTACAGACATACCGATTCTATGCTATCCTTTTTTAATTGCATTATTTAAACGAGTATCATCGGTACGTCCTTCGAACATACCCCTGGGTACGTCAATTCTGAAAACAAAGTATGAATATATGGTTGTCTAAATTTTTATTATTGTTATTTTCAATATGTAAACAATCTAACAATATTTACCGATAAAAATAAGTTTTTAAATCCTCTTTTTGTTAATATTAATTGTAAACTTCGCATTTATAGCAATTTCTAACACTTAAAAACACCGAAAAAACTCACGACAAGCAATTAAACTGAAAGACAAGATAAGTAAATATGTTTATGTCTGTCAAACACTTCGAACATACCCCTGTAGAAGTAGCATAACGTCAGAACTAGGGCCCGGTTGTTTGAACGCTGAATAACGTAATAATATTTTTATTTATATTTCAAAAAGTGTTGATATACAGTAGATATTTAATTTCTTGGTACAGACATGCCGATTTTATGCTATCCTTTTCTAATTGCATTATTTAAACGAGTATCATCGGTACGTCCTTCGAACATACCCCTGGGTATGTCAATTCTGAAAACAAAGTATGAATATATGGTTGCCTAAATTTTTATTATTGTTATTTTCAATATGTAAACAATCTAACAATATTTACCGATAAAAATAAGTTTTTAAACCCTCTTTTTGTTAATATTAATTGTAAACTTCGCATTTATAGTAATTTCTAACACTTAAAAACACCGAAAAAACTCACGACAAGCAATTAAACTGAAAGACAAGATAAGTAAATATGTTTATGTCTGTCAAACATCAAAAAAGCGTCTCCCCCACCGACCATAAATAGCCTTCAGACAAATCCATTGTTGTTTATATCTAGAGTATGATCGAAGGTCAAACATCAAAAAAGCGTCTCCCCCACCGACCATAAACAGTCTTCAGACAAATCTATTGTTGTTTAAATCTAGAGTATGATCGAAGGTTTTATATTTAGTGATAGTCTAAGTCAAAGAGTTCAAGTTATGTAATACTTTGGCAATAAAATTAACATAAATTTTAAAAAGTTTGGTAATCTTGAAGCACAGTCTGGCAAATAATTAAAACACCACATAATAATTTCTCCTCAAACTCAATTCAAATTTTTGCAACAATTCGTGCTTTACAATATCAAATGCTTTGCGCATGTCGAGCGATACCATAGCAGCCATCCTATTTATTCTAGTTCGATTTGAGTGAACTCTTTGATGGACAGGGGGAACTAAGATCATTCAACAACTCCTAGAATACAAAGACACAGCACTGATTAGTGAAGTTATCATCTAATACATTTTAATTTCTTTAAAGCAATATGATTGCAATTTCTTTCCAAGTTTTTGCATAGGAAATTCAAAAGATGTGCCGAGCAATCGTAGGTTATAACTTTAAAACTGGTTCCCTCAATCATTAAAGGATATACAGGTATAAAGGATACATATAAATAATCAGTTTATTTTTCAGCTACTGTTTATTTCAATAGCCAATTTAATATAAGGTTAAGGCTCTTACATTCTTAGAAATATGGAATAGGCTTAACGTATTATCGAAATTATTACAAGACCAAAACCCACCCGACCGTAACATCATGGAGAAATGTTGTTTTGAGCATATAGTCCTTATTTAGAGAAGTTACTGAATAGGCCTGTAATTATCTGCACATTCCTTATCATTTGTACCTCACTCGATCTTATTGTGATTCAGATTGGACGAGTTCGAATTGTTAGAATCCTCGCTGTAGTCGTCGCTGCTGCTCCTGATGTCGCCCTCGATCTGTCCCACGATCAACGAGTTGTGGGCTATCTTGAAGATCAAGAAGGCCCAGAAGACGTGGAGGATTAGAAGGACAATCAGGAGGCTATTGAAGATATAATAGGCGGGGAACATGGGGACGATTTTGGGGGCATCGATGGATGTACTGAAAATTGGAACAAAATTTTTTTATTAATTACACTTAAAAAAATCTTAAACTTAGTTGGAAACCAAGATAATACTCGTACTTACTTCCTGATAATCCAGAATGGGAAAAATCCTAACCTGGCTATTATCCATAATATCGTAAGAAGGGCGAAAAATACATCACAGGCTCGTTGGTATCCAGCATATTTAGTCATTTTGGCAGCCTAAAAAGCATAAAAATTAATTCCTGTAAACCAGATACTTCCTGGGACTACATTTTATCGCCTTGTCCCCGCTTACCTCCAAAAATATATCCGTAGAATCATGTACCACCAATACCAACGTACCGACACGCCAAACGTTCACCACCCACGACAAGCACATGAGTATAATAGCTGCGATATGGTGAACGAACATCTGCCAGAAGTCCTTCCTCTTGACATCGAAGAATTGGGACATGCACAGGGACCAGTAGATTGTCATGGAGAACATGTAGTACCACCATATGTCCGAGGTCATAGATTGGTGCGGGAATCCGTTCCTAAAAAAAAAATAAGTTTTAACCGGCTTCAAGCTTTTGTCGTATATTAATTAGAGTTAGTACAAGTGTGAACATGTTGTCTTGAATAGAGTCATTAAGAATTATTGATCCAAGTATAGATTTGTTTGAATGCTGTTTATGATCGTTGGGGAAGAGGCTTTTTTGATGTTTGACAGACATAAAAATGTTTACTTATCTTTTCTTTCAGTTTAATTGTCATAAAATCAGTATGTGTGTACCAAGAAATGAAATATCTACTGTTTATCAACACTTTTTCAAATATAAATAAAAATATTATTACGTTATTCAGCGTTCAAACAACCGGGCCCTAGTTCTGACGTTATGCTACTTCTACAGGGGTATGTTCGAAGGAGAAAATCAAACAAAATCAATTTTTTTTGTCCGTCATATTGAATCTGCCTTATTAAATTTTTAAAAAATAATTTCAATTTTGTTATATGCGACCCCGAAAACTTCCCAATACCAATTTTGGAGAAAACGGAACAAAATTTTTTTTTCCGCCATATTATCAACGCCATCTTGGATTTAACTGCACCAATTTCATCCAAAATGATATGGGACCACCGTAGCAACTTCCTCAACATAACATAAAAAAAAATTCATTCAAATCAGAGGTGGAATTAAGAACCTCCTTCTTTTAGAAGTCGCTTAATAAGAACACATAAATTCACATTTTTTCCAAAACAATATATAAAAAATTAACCATACTTTCGAATGAAAAACTACATATATACAAAAAAGTTTATTTACCAGCACTCATTGATGTCCCATAACCATGGTTTCTCCCATAAAATACTTATACCGTAGACAAAAATGAAAGTGGAATAAGTACATCTCCAAGCATTCTCACAAAATTTGGCCAGAGTTGAAGGTTTGTCTTGACTTTTCCTTAACCTCAGCCACCTCGAGACCTGTCTCTCGGTCATGTCTAATTGTTTTGCTAAACCTTGGATCTGTTTAACAAGAAAAAATCCATTCTTAGCTATATATGCTAAATATTAAATAAAATAATAAATAATGAATATTCTTAAACGTGAAGGAAAGTAAGTTCTTCAAGAAAACAAATTTTCATCTTACTTGTTTGTATTTCCATTTTTTTGACTGTGCGTATGCATTTTCTAATACTATACTGGATGGAGCCTTTTTGGGTCGACTACTCTTAATTCCTAGACTCATTCCTACAGGTGCAAACCAATATCTGAAAGAAAATTAATTAATTGATTTTCATAAATTCTTGTCCTGTGTTGTATTGTATTGTTTATAGAAAAAATAAGAGATAAAAAACTGTTCAGAAACAATTTGAGCATAAAATATATACAATGCGGATATAAAGCCTGGAATAAATTGAAATGAAGTAGTAACAATAGTTAATTTATCATTAAATTAGCAAGAGAAAAACGAGTAAGACGAAAACTACAGTTCTTTATTTAGGAGGCAATATGTTGAGTGTGGAAATAATTTATCAGTAACTATATATTCGGGAATAAGTTTGCAACGACTACTTGTCAAAATTCATTTATATAATGAATTGTTCTACCTCGGGGAATATTTAAAGTATATGAAAATTTGCAAAATTAATCCAGGATTATATAACAACCATTAAGAGGTTTAGTAATCGTTGACTGGGTAGAGGCGGACCTGTTTTATCACCACCAAGATCCCCTGACCTACCTCCATTAAATTTTATGGGGAATTTTAAAGGACTACTTCAAAATAAAAGTATTATATAAGCTTGTTAATGTAAGCCCCTTGATTCTATTCTATGACTCATGAGCCTATTGTGTCTCCCAGCATCAGTAACTGCGAGTTAACAAAGAACTCGACATTTTAAAAATTCTTGACCACACGTATAATTTTGGACCGACCATGTGCGGCTATTACACTACATTAACTTTAGCTTCGAACATACTCCTGTAGGAGTAGCATAACGTCAGAACTAGAGCCCGGTTGTTTGAACGCTGAATAACATAATAATATTTTTATTTATATTTGAAAAAGTGTTGATAAACAGTAGATATTTAATTTCTTGGTACAGACATACTGATTTTATGTTATCCTTTTCTAATTGCATTATTTAAACGAGTATCATCGGTACGTCAATTTTGAAAACAAAATATGAATACATGGTTGCCTAAATTATTATTATTGTTATTTTTCAATATGTAAACAATATCTAACAATATTTATCGATAAAAATAAGTTTTTAAATCCTCTTTTTGTTAATATTAATTGTAAACTCTGCATTTATAGTAATTTCTAACACTTAAAAACACCGAAAAAAGTCACGATAAGCAATTAAACTTAAATACAAGATGAGTAAATATGTTTATGTCTGTCAAACATCAAAAAAGCGTCTCCCCCACCGACCATAAACAGCCTTCAAACAAATCTATTGTTTAAATCTAGAGTATGATCGAAGAAGTTTAGGGATCCTAACTAGAATGTAGAAGAGTCGAAAAAAAACTTATTTACAAAATTAATCTAACTTCACTTACTTTTCGAATAAATATCTGATTAATAACGTTATCAGGGCCATAGGCAGAGGGTAAAAAAGGTGTCGGTAATCTGCATGTTGAATTTCGCTGCTTGCTTCCGGAGCTATATCCGCCCATGTTGTATTTGGGGGCAACCAAATATTAGAAGACCAAAAGGTGTCCATGACTTTTCGGTAGTATTGTGCCATTTTATCACTTCACTGCCTTAATACTTTTGGTTCAATAACTTTTTAAGAATTGGGAATTATATTAGCATAATTTGAAATTTTGTTTAATTTAAAAACCGGTTATTTTCTTAGTAACCGAAAATAAAATAGACTTTGTGTGAATGTCCTTTATGACCAGTCGGGAACCCAGAACAGGAAAAGTTAGAGTTAACTTTCTTGATCAGGGGGGAAAGGGGAGTATAATGCACAAAAGGCTTGGTTGCCAAACTGAGACGAATATTATTTTATTGATGTGTTTCAATTAGTACTGTCGATTTTTTCGCAAAATTTGAGCATTTATTTCCAAAACAAAATGAATTTTTGAACTTATAAGAAACTATGTTTTTTATTTAATGACAGCTGATAATAAACTGGCTTTTAATGGTACTGTAAAATGGGGTAAATAGCATTTTCCTAGCATATGAAAACGGCCTATGTCACAGCAATTCATAAGGGTGGCGACAGACAAGATATTGGTAATTATCGCCCGATATCTGGTCTTGACTGTATGGGCAAGGTTCTTGAATCTATAATCATTGATCAATTGTTATTAAATTTTCATAGAATTTTGTCAGAACATCGACATGGCTTTCTGTCAGGACGCTCGTACCAAACCAATCTGTCTCTATACTGTAACTATCTAACTACAGCTGTGGACTCAGGCGTTCAGGTCGACTCAGTTTACTTTGATTTTAAAAAAACATTCGACAGAGTAGGTCACTCTATATTGCTCAACAAACTATACTCCCTCGGTATGGTGTACCTCAAGGGTCGCACCTGGGATATATCTTCTTTGCTATCTCTATAAATGATCTTAGCAGCGTATTTGGAAACTGCCATTTTCTCTTCTACGCTGACAACTTGAAGGTATTTAAAAGAGCTAACAATACTGATGATTGCCTGCTTCTACAATCTGAAATTAACAAATTAATGGAATGGTGTGAGGCAAACCAGATGCAACTCAACAACTCAAAATGTAAGATCATTTCTTTTTCTAAGAAAATATCTCCAATTTTACATCCTTACATCATCTCTAATTCCCTCCTGACCAGAGTTTCCTTAATCGATGACCTAGGCGTTATTTTTGACACTTAGTTACGATTTAATGACCACATTCATTATGTTTTAGCAAAGTCCTACAAAATGGCAGGATTTATAATGAGACGCTGCAGGGATTTTTCAAGTATCGAAGTTTTAAAGTCTTTATATTATTTACTTGTGCGTAGCCACCTAGAATATTGCTGCATTGTTTGGAGCCCTTGTTACATAACGCATATTAAGCGGATTGAACCCATACAGTTAAAGTTTGTGAATCTTATGTTCTATAAGCTCGGCATCGATAGAAATCTTCTTTCTCATTCTCAGAAATTGTAGCTAATAGGTATAGAAAGAATGGAATTGCCAATTTTTATAGATTCCGTTGTACCTGGACACACGCCCTCAAAAGTTTTACCGTACTTGGTAACAAAACGCTCAAAAATGCCAGGATGTTACTTGAAGAACCAACTGGAGAAAAACCGGCTAGACTTTCTACGTCTTCTTCCAAACATGCTTCTGTTTCATCTTCTCTTGATACGTTGTGATCGAAAACATTTTCAATATCACTGGAATTACTATATTTGGTTTCGTTAAAATCCTACGACCTCGTAAAACTTTAATTTTTTTGCGCTGTTGTCTTGGTTTAGGGAGATTTTCGTATAGTAATGATTTTAAAATATCAGTTACGGAATCTGTTACTACACCCGCATCATTTCCTAAAACTTGTGAACTTGATGGTATATAATATTTCATCAGGATTTATTGGAACAATTCCACATTTTCGGAAGCCCGACTAACAAAATGGCTGAACATTTCGATGTAAATCCTTCCAGGCCCTTTTAATTTTTCGAGTGTGAGCTCCACTATCCAGTATACAATTTCGTGTGACTTCTAAAAGATTCTCCTTTGACTGTATCGCAACGGGAACCAGAAAGAACCTCTGTTCCCCGCTCTAACCCTACGAGAATCCACCGTTTGTCAATAATTCTACCCCTATTTTATTTTCTCTTGCCAATTTTGCATTTATTTCCCTTTATAGCTTTAATAAAAAGAAAATACAGAAATTGTATTTATGCTCCGGCAACAGCGCAAATTATACCCGTACCGATTGTTATGAAACAAGTTTCGTCACTATCAGATGTCACGGGTGATTTTCTTTTGTATTGTTTTTTGGTCGTTTTTTTTGATTTTTTCGAATAAAAAGTGCAAATTTATGAAATTTTATATAATAGAGAAACTGATATTAGTGTGAAATTTGTGGGATGTAACAAAAGTTGAACAGTTTAGGGCAAAAAATTGTGGAAATTAAGGCCTAAATCGTATTCTACAACCTCAGAATCGGGGGGGAAGTGTCAACATTTTTTCCAAAAAAAATATGTCATTTTCTTAATTTCATTTAATCGAAATAACTACTCAAAAATTTCATTACGAAGTTTAATTCTGGTTTCAGAAGGCTTTTATGATAGGAGGAGGTCTCAATAATAAAGTGTTATTTCTGTTGGATTCATTAATTTTGATGAATTTATATCACACTAAAAAAGTAATCGTATAATAGGAATTAATTCAATTTTACAAAATTTTGAAGGGACTAGTAAATTATCATGGTAAAATATTCGTGAACAGTTGTTCAGTTCTGTTGACAACATGAAGTTAGCTTGAATGTAAGGCGTTTTTTTAAGTTGGCGAAAATTTAAGGTTATGTTACTCCTATGACGTCATATATACATTTTGGGCCTGATTTTAAATATTAAATACCATTTATTTGTAGATTTCAATATACATTCTGAAAAATTTGTTTGCAAACCGATTTTTTTATTGGGACGGTTTCGAAAACCTTGACCAAAAATGGGGTTGTGGAGTACTTTCACTAATAAAGATTGCCACCCCAACACTTTCGAATTCAGAAAAAGAGCCTCGCTTGCCCGCTGTATTAGGAACGCAAATGTCGCTGACCCCCTCGTCAACAACTCGCTTTCTCCCCCTGAAGGCTTGTAAAAGTAATTTTAGATCTAAAATATTGTTTAAAATTCAACTGAGCTTGTATTAATCAACATGTTTAACCATTTATTTTAGGAGGCAATAAGAAAATCGAAAAAAAAAAAAAACAAGATAAAGGGAAGCTTGGGCAACAGAATTTGTTCCCACGAAATAACCTGGATATTCAGAAGGCTTACGAAGAAAATTTTCTCAAGGAAATGGCTGTCGTATTGAATAGAAAAACTTTAAATAATACTATAGGGCGAAACCCCAGAAATACAGGAAAGAACTCAACACCTTTAGGTTAAATAGATGTATAACAAGTATATAATAAAATTATATAAAGGGGATGTGTTCACTTAATTTCTTGTATCCAAATTAAAAAGATTTCTTTGATATTTATCTAGATTTATTTTTAGGTGGTGTTTGGGTTCGATTAGAAACCGAATGAAATTAATCTTTAAATCAAAGAGATTATCAACTAAAATCTAAAAAGGAAGATTTTAATTAAACAATATGTTAAACGAAAATTGTTATATTATTTGCATTTAGAAATGGGTAAAAAAATATATAAAAAATCTATTATAATAAGGCATATATTAGATGTAAAAATAGATTAACAAATTGTTGGATTTTATTTTCCCAGCCACAAATATTCAAATCTACCGCTCTTATCAACGCAATTAAAATATCTCTGTTTATAATTAATTATTATGGATTACAAATCCATTAACAAATTTAATACGAGCAAATAAAAATTTATCAGCTCCAAGAAAAAATACATTACCAGTACATTTGCATGGTTCAAATCTTGTAAGTACATTTTCGCTTAAAAACGATGAAAAATCTTGGAATATTTATAATTTTCAGGCACAAATAACATAGTTTTATCTATCGATATAGAAAGTAATCCACAATGCCTTTAAATGAAAGATTGCTAAATAGTTACTCCGCTATCAAGGATTATTCAGGGAATACTTTGTTTAATTCTCCATCGCCCACGGTAAAAGCAAGTAAGTACCTATTTGGAATTGAAAAATAAAATACACAGATTTTAATAAAACTCGCAAAAATATGCCTAAAACCTGGAGCTAATTTCACTTGAGTATCATCCAAACACTTGTTCAATGAATCTATATGAAAAATAAAATTTAGTGATTTTAATAAATTATATTTAACAACCAAGCAAATACGCATAAAATTTAATAACATAGCATTTCCTCTTTCACTTCCGACCCATGCGGAGAAATTTTAAGGCTTTATAAAATCCAAATAATGCAATAAAAATTTTATAATTTTTGCTCTGTATCATCCTATTTTAACCACTGCATGACACAAATTTCTCCTAAAGAAATGACTCATCCAAACTACATCTGTTTTTGACAGTTCAAGAAGGGTTCATGGCTGGTACAAGGGAATCTCCTGACGACGATGGATACAAACGCTTTACTGAGGATATTAACAATGTTTCATACGGCTCCGCAATCTCAAGTAAGTCCTAATCTATCAGAAAATAAACTGCGTATAGATAACGCCTTATCTTATTTGTTTTGATATTAAAAATCAAGATTTTTGGTACACCAGCTTAATGATAGATGAACACAAGGTCTCGTTTTCGATGTTTTTTATGTGATTTGGAGTGGCTTACGCCAACCGAGGTAAAAAAGTATTTAAATAGTGTGTAATAGGACCAATTTAATTATACGAAAGAGATTTGATAAGGTGAATAATTGGTATGAATCAGTTATTGTCGCAATATGTTTTTACGTATGTATCATATCAATTTGCAATCTTAAATCACTGCATATTTTAAATTTTCTTACATAAGAATCATGAATATCTTTAGAATTAAAAATTAGAACTTGTATTCATGTATCGCAGAATGGTTAGCAGAATTTTTTTCCATATTTCAGATCCTATCGATGAAATGGGCAGCCGGTCCAGTCTTTCCAGGGACCTAGATAGCAATGATGTTGACCATTGGGAGATGAACTATCATGAAGCAGCTATTTTTTTAGAAGTAAGATATCAGACCTAAATTGTTTGCCTAAAAAATAGTGTGTGAAAATTTTAAAGCCAAAATATCTATTTTTAATTTATATCATTGCAAGGGTGTACTACTGTGGAGGTTTTGAAGTTTAAAGCCCCTCCATGACATTAAAACTCAATCAGAATTTGGTTGAAGTTTTTTAACTAACACAGATAATTAATTTAGTTGCTGTAGAACGGGGTCATTTGGGCCAAATTTTAAACATTTGTGTCTATTATGTTTTACTACCATGAAATAAAATTATCAAAATCATACTTTTGGTAAAGTAGAAGTTTATTAAAAATATTATCCCTTCCCCTAAAATAGGGGTGAGTTTATGTTTTTTTAACCCTTGTCTCAAATTGCCCCATAGGCTGGAGATATTTGGAATTCCAAAAACATTGCATCAGAAACTGAAAAATAGTTGCTGTTGGAGTTATTTGGACAACTAAAATTAATTAAAAAAAAAAACAGTAACAGTTCAAATCAAAATTAAATCAAATCAAATCTATCTATAAAAAGTTTTGTGGTACTGTAGTAAAACCAAAAACTTGAATGAATGGCGTCAAAGTTAAAATACAATAAAATAGCGAAGTTAAAAACACTAAATCTAAACATTTACATAAATATTAAAATGAAGTAACGTTCATATACATCTTATTATCAAACATGACACTTAAAATTCATTTAAAAAATTCAAAGAACTCATTCTGCATATATGGTTCAATATGAACCAATAAATCAAGAACAGTTTTCTTAAAAAGTTTGTAATCCTCATCCAACTTCACCCTGATTACTAGAGCATTAAAAAAATTGAATTGCCAAGAAACCGGACCTTTTTTCTGCCACACTAAGTCGATGCTATGGGACATTATATCCTATATATCTAGTGGCAAAGCAGTGTTTAACTTCATGTTTCTTAAGCTTGTCCTTGTTTTTAAAGAAAAACAGTAGGTATTCGTAAATACAAATTGCTGATA
Organism: Diaprepes abbreviatus; assembly: GCA_034092305.1. Classification (NCBI taxonomy): domain Eukaryota; kingdom Metazoa; phylum Arthropoda; class Insecta; order Coleoptera; family Curculionidae; genus Diaprepes; species Diaprepes abbreviatus. The sequence continues at coordinate 802,628 of JASJET010000322.1, read as the reverse complement.
AAGTTAAGATACCTAAGGTTTTAAATTTTCCTCTGTAGGAATCCAAGTAACCAATGCCAGAAAGTATACGAACTGCTCTTTTCCGACTTTTAAAAGCCCTTTCTGATGCACTGCTCCCATCCCAAAACATCACTCCATAGTAAAGAATTGAATATACATTTGCAAAATATACAATTTTTAAGTTTTCCTTAGTCAAATTTTTTGACATTACTCGTAAGGAGTATGAAGCTGTGTTTATCTTATTGCATACCTCTGATTATGTTTTATCCAATCTAGATTACGATTAATATGGATTCCAAGGAATTTTGTATCTTCCTCTAGTGTGAAGCTCTCAGTCCCAAACTCAACTGACTCAGGAAGTGTCCGATTGTTTTGCTTTGTTGGAAAACAAATGTCATGGGTCTTTTCAGTGTCCAGTATTAATTTGTTCTCCCTAAACCATTTTTTAGCATTGATAATATGTTCATCAGTAATTTTCATAAGATCTGCCAATGAGATGCGGACGGTTAAGATATTTATATCATCAGCAAAGTTTACAAGATAACACCTTTCACCCATAACTGTAGATGCCAAGACGTTAATATAAAAAATAAACAGTAGTGGTCCCATAATGCAGTTGGTGCTAGAACATAAATAAAAAAACATGTTAGTTTTATTCATTTTACAAAAATAACATTTTGTTTGAGTTAAAAAGCATTAAGCTGCTGATCGGATCGACATTAAATGTATAAAATTTTCTACCGCCTGTACCTTCAACTATAAGATGTAGAAGCATTTCCATGATCAGATCTGTACTCAAATCATCCATGTTTAGTTTGGAGGACGTTAAAAATCTCTTTGTCTTATTAGATTTTCTGAAAAACTCCACATGCAATATGGATCCTGAAATACCTTTTATTTGGCCTCTATAATGCCTTTTTTCCCTTTTCATTTTGTATTTGGCAGTTACCCAATCTCCAACTGTTAGATTTTCTTGAGTGTTGGATTTCTTTTTAGCCTTTTTTTGAAGTTAAGACAGGGGCAAATCGTCACTTTCTTTACTCGAAAATATATTTTCTTCACTTTGGTCAAGCAAAATTATTTGTTCATCGTCGCCAGATTTTTCTACTTCAGCATCACAAGTACCCTCATTGTTGCTGGAAACCTCAAAATCGTTTATGGTTAGGTTCTGTAGATGCCTTTTTAAGTTTGTTTTTAAACCAGAACTCTTGTAGTGGTAATATCTTCAACGATACGCTTTTTCCAGGCTCCACTTGAAGTCATTTACGTCGAGTTGTCTTTATAGAGTGATCCCGAGATCCATATCACTTAATATGGTTACAATGGCATCCGAAACTAAAGATGGAGTTTCTGTTTACGTTGGTTTTCTAGATAGTCTTTCCTTTAATCTTGATACAATCCTGTTTTAAAAAAGCGAGAAGCAAATGATGTTAAACCACCCACTTTTTGATCAATTGAATCTTGTACCATTGGGACCTCCTAAGCTCTACAAGTCCCAAAAATGCGCTGCTTTATATGCGACGTATATAGGTAGAAGCTGGACGCCTGCTATTCCGGAATATATTAAACAATTCATAGTTTACTATATCAAATGCTTTGCGCAAGTCGAGCGACACCGTGGCAGCCATCTTTTTTCTAGTGCGATTTGAGTAAACTCTTTGATATATAGGGGAGAGCCGCGATAGACCAACAACTCCTAGAATACAAAAACAAAGCGCCAATTTGTGACGTCATCGGCACACTATCTGCTTTTTGTTGGATTTATGTTTTTTAATTTTTAAATTTGCTTACGCACTTTATATGATCATTATTTAAATATTTGAAACTTATATTTAAGTAAATTATGTGTTACAAAGGGTAAGAAGCAATATAAGTGAGAAAAACTGTAAAATAATGATTTGAAATGTCTGAAATGTTTTTTTGCAGTTTTTGTTTAAGTTAATATGTTATGGTGAGTGTTAATATATGTTAGTATTACACAATGGTTTTACTTTATTTCTGTTATCGGTGAGTATATTTGGTAATTTGTTGGTTTATTCGATTCTAGGAAGGTGAAAACAACGAAAAATTCGATTCCCATCCGAGACATCCTTCAGCTCTACCAGCCTACCTTTTGGTTCACAACAATTTGTACTACGGATTAGATCTATTTTTCTCTATAATTTTATTATTACTAGCCTTGGTGGAAAACCCTGCTGTAGATGAGTTTGAATTCCCTACTGTAATACACAGCATTCTGGAGTTAGTATGTCTAGGTAAGAAGACTGAGTTGCATGATATAACTTATTGTATCTACATTGGCATTTTTTTTGTCCAGGTGTAATTGGGGTGGAGTTAGCGCTTAAATTGAGATGGATAGGATGGTCAACGATACTCAACCACAAGAGAACCATGATCAAAGTAAGATTTTTTTTTAGTCCATGGAATTTCGAGGCAATAGTTTATAAATAAATATGGTTTTATTTTAAATAAAGAAAAATGTCATTGCGAAAAAATATATATCTCGATCACTACTAGCACCACCTATAACTTTATATATATATATATATATATATATATATATATATATATATATATATATATATATATATTATATATATATATATATATATATATATATATATATATATATATATATATATATATATATATATATATATATATATATATCAGCGTATATGTATACAGGGTGATTCAAAAATCGATCACGAAACTTAAGGGGGTGATTCTACTTGACAAAATAAGGGTAGAGCTTCATATAATTTTTTTTCAAAATGTCATTCGTTTTCGAGTTACAAGCCGTCCAAGTTCAAGTTTTTATTTTTTGTTTTTTGAATTACTCGCTTACAGGAAAACCGATTTGACTAATATTTGAAAGATAGGCTAAGTCTTCTGCGCTTCATCATTTTAGTAACAATTCACATTGATTGTTTGCCGCTAGAGGGCACTTTACCTACATTGAAAATTGTTTTTTTGTCATTATTTTTTAGTGTTGACAGCTACAGTAGTTTTTGGCATAATTTCTGAAAGACTGATGCCAGGCCTTTAAAAAAAGGTGCTCTTTATTTACATCGCTAAACCCAACAGTTTAGACGTAAATCACCCTTAAAAATTAAGTGGTAAATTTACTTTTCTCATTTCATTACCACCAGCTACCAGGTAAATAGCTATCAAAGTATGCTAGAGCTGTCAGTTTAACATCAAATAAATTCGCTTTTTAAACTATTTAATTTATAATCTTAAAATAACTAATAATGGCTAATCACCAATATTCAAATATCGAATATTGTGATATCCATTTTTGTTATGGAAAAGCAAATGGTAATGCAGAGTTGGCAAGAAGATATTATATGGAGAGTTATCCGGAAAGAAATATCCCTCATGCTCAAACATTTTCCAGTGTGCACAGGAGGCTTGCGGAATGTGGTTCCTTTAAAAGTTATAATGGAAATAGGGGAAGACCTAGAACTGCTAGAAACGTGCAACAAGAAGAAAGAGTGCTTGAAATTATTGAAGATAATCCAGGTATTAGTACTAGAAAAATTGGGAATGAAGTGCGGCTCTGTCAGGCTAGTTCATGGAGGATACTAAGAGAAGAACAACTCTACCCGTTTCATTCAAAAAAGGTGCAGGCTCTTTATGACGATGATCGGCCGAGACGGTTGGAAATGTGCAATCAGATCCTAGCTAAGTATGAACACGATAATCGATTAATTGGCGTCATATTATTCACTGACGAAGCTGGTTTCACTCGTGATGGCATAACAAATCTACACAACATCCACACATATGCTTACGAGAACCCAAACAATGTGGTAGAAACGAAACATCAGCGTAGATTTTCACTAAATGTGTGGGCAGGGATAATAGGAGATTACCTTATTGGTCCTCATTTCTTTGATGGCCCATTAACTGGTGACGTATACTTAGATTTTATCCAAAATCGTCTCCCATTGTATCTGGAAGATGTGCCATTGGAAGTAAGGGCCAACATGTGGATCCTCCAAGACGGAGCTCCGCCCCACTTTAGTATACGTGTCCGACAGTATTGGAATGCAACGTATCCTGAGCGATGGATAGGACGAAGTGGACCATTGGCATGGGCAGCGAGGTCACCAGACCTTAATCCTATGGATTTTTTCTTTTGGGGTCATTTGAAACAATTGGTGTACGATATTCCAGTAATCAACGTCGAGGATCTTCGCTTCAGGATAATCGAAAAGTGCCAAATTATTAAAGAAACACCAGGAATTTTTCATCGAGTTAGGCGACATTTTTTGAAGAGTGTTAGGAAATGTATGGAAGAAAATGGGGGACATTTTGAGAATCTTTTTTAGTTTGTTTAGTACTGTTTCATTAATTTTTATCAATTAAATGTATATCGCAATAATCCATAATATGAATATTTACTGATTAGCCATTATTAGTTATTTTAAGATTATAAATTAAATAGTTTAAAAAGCGAATTTATTTGATGTTAAACTGACAGCTCTAGCATACTTTGATAGCTATTTACCTGGTAGCTGGTGGTAATGAAATGAGAAAAGTAAATTTACCACTTAATTTTTAAGGGTGATTTACGTCTAAACCGTTGGGTTTAGCGATGTAAATAAAGAGCACCTTTTTTAAAGGCCTGGCATCAGTCTTTCAGAAATTATGCCAAAAACTACTGTAGCTGTCAACACTAAAAAATTATGACAAAGAAACAATTTTCAATGTAGGTAAAGTGCCCTCTAGCGGCAAACAATCAATGTGAATTGTTACTAAAATGATGAAGCGCAGAAGACTTAGCCTATCTTTCAAATATTAGTCAAATCGGTTTTCCTGTAAGCGAGTAATTCAAAAAACAAAAAATAAAAACTTGAACTTGGACGGCTTGTAACTCGAAAACGAATGACATTTTGAAAAAAAATTATATGAAGCTCTACCCTTATTTTGTCAAGTAGAATCACCCCCTTAAGTTTCGTGATCGATTTTTGAATCACCCTGTATATATATATATATATATATATATATATATATATATATATATATATATATATATATATATATATATATATATATATATATATATATGTACTGGTGTTTTTCCGGTTTTCAATCCGCTCGTCAATAGCAAGATCTTCACGAGGTTTCGCCAACATCTCAGCTGGCATTTCCAAGTGATGCTTCCTCGACGACTGCTTAACTTAGAAGATTCTAAGTTGAGCAGCCGTCGAGGAAGCATCACTTGGAAATGCCAGCTGAGATGTTGGCGACACCTCGTGAAGATATTGCTATTGACGAGCGGATTGAAAACTGGAAAAACACCAGTACACATTCCACCATCCGTGAAAACCTATGATACAACATATATATATATATATATATATATATATATATATATATATATATATATATATATATATATATAATTGATAGGTAATTCACAGTGTTGCCAACGTTTACATCAATATATGTTATTTAGGATGCCGAAATATACACTTTCTAATAATAAAATCTCAGGTTACAATTTTTTTCGCAACAAAAAATCTAATTTCCATGAAGCATTTAGTTTTCCATTCTAAGATAGCTAATTTTATTGTATTTTAATCCTATATTTAGTGTGTAACGTTACTGATAATGGTAGTGGAAGCGATAGTTGTGCTGGTAAGACAGTCCTCCCATTTTCGAGTAACCAGAGGATTAAGGCCCATTTTTCTAGTTGATACCAAAGCTTGTGGTGCAGTCAGACGATATATAAGACAAATTTTACAATCTTTACCCCCCATATTCGATATGATGGTGCTGTTGATGTTTTTTGTTTGTAGTTATGCATTGTTAGGTAAGTTTTTTTTTTCATTCTATAAATAATGATTTTAGGTTAATTTAATTTTTAGGGTATTTTCTGTTCAGCGGTCACAAGAACAATCTTTATTTTAAGACGTTATCGGACAGTTTTGTTAGTATGTTTGTCCTCCTCACTACGGCAAAGTAAGTTTTGTATATTGTGACTTTTAGTTAATAAGGTTATTCTAGCTCTGAAATAAGCCAAAAGAAAAAAAATAATAATTTGTTACAGCATTCTTATAACAAAAAAATTCCAAAAATGAAGGAAAAATAATCGGAACCAGTAGCGGGTCATCGGGGTGAAGTGGAGTGGAAATTTAGGGGTCAAAGATGTATTTTTGCAATTTCTGGCAAAATTGTGGTAGCTGTCGCAAAAAGTTAAATGTAAAAATTGTAATTGTAAAGAAATCTACAACTTTTATATTTACCATTTTTAACATAATCTCAATATTTCGGTTTTTTATTTTTCTCTTCCAAAAAAAATTATTTGAGTGTACTTTTTGATGTCCCAAATAAGCTATTTTTTTCAGACGAAAATTCAACTGTTGATTTTTAGCGAATTTATTAAAAAAAAATGGGAATTTAAATAAAAATAAGTTTTTAAATCTTCTTTTTGTTAATATTAATTGCAAACTTGGCATTTATAGTAATTTCCAACATTTAAAAACACTGAAACGAACCACGACAAGCAATTAAACTGAAAGAAGTGATAAGTAAACATATTTATGTCTGTCAGACGTAAAAAAAGCCTCTCCCCCACCAACCATAAACAGCCTTCAAATAAATCTATTGTTATTTAAATCTATCAGGTATAATCGAAGGTACTATCCTTTCAAGCAGAGAAAAAGAAATAAATATACACAATATATACAACTCTGGAAACAAACTGGTTCTATATATCCTTTTCTTTTCTCTGCTTGAAAAGATAATACATATAAACAACATTTATTCAAGATAATTACGCATATTTGTTCGTTTCAGTTTCCCAGATGTGATGATGCCATCTTATGCTGTCTCAAAATGGAGTGCTGTGTTCTTTGTCTCATACATATCAACCGTTTTATATGTCCTTATGAATTTGGTATGTCCGCTTTTTTTAGGATTATTTTTTTTAAGAATTAAACCTGCCAAATGCATGCCGAAGACGCATTATCTTAGGGTTCCGCAACAACCTTTTCACATTAAAAGAATTTTTAATTTTCTGAAAATATTTTTTCAAAATTTTTCTTCGAAAATAGACTTGATGTTTCAGAAATTTTAAATTTTGTCTTTATATATTTTTTAGGCTATTAAAAAATATATTGAAAACTATTAACGACCGGTTTAATAAATTGTTTACTGCGAAAATTACTATGAACACGTGAGGAAACAACAATATTATTCATTTATGCATCACAACAAAGTCTGGTACTCCGCCACTTACCTCCTCTTCTTTTTTTTTAAAAGATGCATACCTCTACACATTTATTTGTTTATTTACTATTGTTCACAATTTAATTCATTTTGTATCACAAAGATAAACCAAATCTTTAGAATAACACTCAAAATACGTTAAAGTCAAAATAGAATCACGAGTGAAAGCAAAAGAAGTGCTAATTGTTACCGTTAGGGTAAGGCGGGGCACAGTGGAACAAAAAGTATTTTTTGGACAGAAAATATTTATTATTTTAATAAACTCTTTTTGCGAAATCTAACATTGGTTATTTCTTTAATAATTAACAATATCAGACTTAAAACACATATCTATAAATTCAAGTTATTGACACTTTTCTGAGATGAAATTTTTGCACCAGATCTGGAAAGCAATAAAATAAGGGTAGAGGCAGAATAAAACAAAATAGGACACAGTGTAACACAATGCAGAACTACAGAAAATTAACATTTTTAATTTTAAAAAATAAGAACAAAGAAATTGAATTTTAATTTAAATAATCTCAAAGTTGAGTACTTCTATATCATTTTTGGAAACGATTTTGAAGTTTTTATTAAATAACTGATGCCATATTCATCACAACATTCTCTGTTAACAATTGTAAAATTCTTTACTTGTTTCCCTGGAGGTGTTTTTTTTATAGAGATATAAAACTTTAAGTTGGCAACACTTTTTTAACTGGCGGCCATTTTGTCAGCTGTCAAGTGATTTATGTTTAGTTTGGTTTGGCATTTCAACATGAATTGACTGACGCTTGAACAACGCTTCCAAATTGTGCAAATTTATTTTGAAAATCATGGTTCTGTTCGAAATACGTATCGCGCACTACGTCCATTTTACGGTCAACATAATCGTCCATCAGAGCAATTAATTCGATTAGCTATGGAACGTTTTCGCACCACGTTTACTCTAAATGATAATACGCATCCACAGAGACGTCGTACAGTGCGTACAGAAGAAGTCTTTGCTGCTGTAGAGCGTAGCGTAGAGGAGGACCCGAATCAGTCTATCCGCCATGGTGCACAGGAATTGGATATGTGTCCATTCACTTTATGGAAGATTTTGCGGAAAGATCTTGGTTTGCGTGCTTATAAAATCCAACTCGTGCAAGAATTGAAGCCACACGATCACCTAGCAAGGCGTAGATTCGGAGAATGGGCCCAAAACAAGATTGCCGTTGATCCCGATTTTCATAAGCGAATTTTGTTTAGCGTTGAAGCTCCCTTTTGTTTGAATGGATACGTCAATAAACAAAACTGCCGTATTTGGAGTGATGATAATCCTCAAGTGTATGTTGAGACACCGTTACATCTAGAAAAACTGACTATTTGGTGTGCTTTATGGGTTGGTGGAATCATTGGTCCGTACTTCTTTAAAAACGATGCTGGTCTGAACGTTACCGTCAATGATGACCGCTATAGAGCCATGATTACTGACTTTTTCGTTCATCAATTGAACAACCATGATGTGCAGGAGCTGTGGTTTCAACAAGACGGCGCAACATGTCACACAGCTCGTGCCACAATTGATTTATTGAAGGAAACGTTTGGTAACCGCATAGTTTCACGTTTCGGACCCGTGAATTGGCCTCCAAGATCGTGCGACTTAACGCCGCTAGACTATTTTCTGTGGGGATATGTGAAGTCGCTAGTCTACGCCGATAGTCTACGCCGATAAGCCCGAAACGATTGATCACTTGGAGGACAACATTCGCCGCGTTATTGCCGATACACGGCCACAAATGTTGGAAAAAGTCATCGAAAATTGGACCTCCAGATTAGACTACGTCCGAGCCAGCCGTGGCGGTCATATGCCAGAAGTCATATTTAAATTATAATGCCAGAAGGTTATCTTTCGAATAAAGTAAATTTCATGTCAATTTAAAAAATTCATCTTTGTTTTATTCCATTTAAAAGTTCTATACCTCTATAAAAAACACCCTTTACAACGAAGTCGTCTTTCTTCGGAATATTATAGCAGGTCAAAATAACGCCATCTGCACTAGCAGAAGTGTAATCAGTTCAAATATTTTGTTACAAAAAGATAAAAATATTGCGGTTGTTTTAATCTACTCCGTGTGTTACTGTGCCCCACCTTACCCTACAGCACAATAACTAATGATAAGCAACGTTGTCGCGTTGTGCATCAAATCCTACGTACGACAAATACATTTTTTATATGTCCTAGATGTTAGCCGTTGTCTATGAAACATTTACTGGGATAGAAAAGGATAAGTTTAGAAAGTTGCTGTTGCACAAACGACAGGCATGTAAATTGGCTTTTAGGCTGTTGGTAAGCAGACAGAATCCCCACACTATAAGGTTTAAACAGTTCCTGGGATTGATGAAATATTATTCACCGAAGACAAGTAAGTTGTAATGTTTTTATTCATTGATTAAGTGGAAAAGTATTGTTTCATCACATTTTTAGGTCAACGAGACGTGGTTCTTATTTTCCGCCAGTTGAACGTTTCCAACACGGGGATGCTGACTCAGGACGAATTCGTGAACATCTACGACGCATCGAGCCTAAAATGGCGGTTGAAGGACCCGCCGGACCCGTGGTTCTCGGCTGCGTATCCCCCTCTTAGGACCTTTTGCAGGACCGCGAGGATTATTGTTTCCTGGGAGTATTTCGAGCATATTGTTTGTAAGTGTTTTGTGTGTACGAACATACAGGGTGTAAAAAGATAGTGTTAATAATTTTTTGTACATCCTGTATGTACAGGGTGAGTCAACGATTGGATGAAGTAGGTTTGTGCCTTTTCGGTGAAATTAACAAAGAAACTATATTTATTGTTTGATACTGTTTATTTTTACGCAGATTTTAAAAATATTTAGGACTCTACAGGGTGAGCCAAAAAACTAGGACAGCATAAAGTTTTATTTTTTTAAATAGAACACCCTATATACGAATCGTATTTTCGATTTAGCTTATAATTTTAAATCTTTTTTATTAAGGGTTTACTATAACAAAACTTTATAGTTTCTGAGATAATAAAGAAAAAAAGTCACATTTTCAAGCATCAATTCAATTCTAAATAACGTTTTCAATTTTGTGACAAATATATTCAAATTTGGAATTTAGCAAGGCCAAGGACAAGTTAACATAATTTTTACCTAATATTTGCAATAAAAGCTACAGGGTGTTGAACACATCGGCTCAAATTTGAACAAGTTTAAATGAATAAATATCTTTTTTTTTAAATGGTACACCCTGTATATTTTCATGTTATTTAATAGAGTAATAAAAACCCTAAAAGTTTTGTTCAATATATCCTATACCTATTTATAATAGTTTTTGAGATATTTCAGTTTTTCTTATTTTCCATACTTTTTTACAGAAATAGTCTTCATTATCATAGTAGCCATGGCAAAAACAATGTAAAAGAACATTGTGTGTCAAATTTATAACCGCAATCGCTTCTTTTGGTTTTTATGTAGTGTAGTTTGGTTTTTTTTTTTGCATTCATCTTATATTGTAAAATGAATTTTCCAAAGAATGAGTTAATAGATATGATTTATACAATAGGAGAGGCTCAAAAATATTGCCTTCTTGCTCAAAAAATGTACAAAATGAAGTATCCTGATCGACGCCAGCCTAATACCCATACTTTTCAAAACTTAATGCAAATATTTGATTCTTCTGGTACTGTTGATTATCCAAAACGTAAAGTGGTCAACAAACCAGTAACTAATGAAGAAGAACTACAAGTATTGTTAAATGTTCAGGAAAATCCTTATATTGGTAGCCGTCAGTTAGCAGCATTATGTGAAACATCACAATCCACCGCTAATCGTACTACCAAGAAATATAGGTATCATCCATATCACATGGAATTACACCAAGAATTGCATGGACAGGATTTTGAAAGTCGTGTAAACTTTTGTCGTACAATAAATGCGGAGATTCAATTAAATCCAAATTTATTATGCAAGGCAATGTTTAGTGATGAAGCTACTTTTAGAAGTAACGGTGCCGTAAATAGACGCAACATGCACAGAAAACCCATTTTGGATTAGAGAGGTGCAACATCAAAACCACTGGTCATTAAATGTTTGGTGTGGTATTCATCATAATCGAATTATTGGACCCCACTTTTTTAATGAACCACTAAATGGCCATAGTTACCTGAACTTTCTACAAGAAGAACTACCCCAATGGCTTCAAGGTCTCGATTTCTTCCTATGGGGTTATATTAAAAATAAGATGTATGTTAATCCACCAACAACAGTGGAAGATATGCGAAACAGGATTAGGGATACCTGTAGAACAATAACGCCACTAATTTTGTCCAGGGTCCGAGAAAATCTGCAAAAAAGACTAAATTTATGCATTGCACAAGAGGGTCGTTTATTCGAACACTTATTAAAAAGAAATAATTAATCTCAGTATTTAATAGGTAATTTTTTTGTTTCAATTTAGTATAAAAGTAAATATGTATTTGCCTTGTCGTTATTGTTGTGTTAATTTTTTCACATTATGTTTAATTAAACTATTGCCGTTGTAATATAACGAATAATGTATTTCATCATATTTAACCACATTCTATTTGTTTCTGTAGTTTCTTTTTATTATTTTACATGGCTACTATGATAATGAAGACTATTTCTGTAAAAAAGTATGGAAAATAAGAAAAACTGAAATATCTCAAAAACTATTATAAATAGGTATAGGATATATTGAACAAAACTTTTAGGGTTTTTATTACTCTATTAAATAACATGAAAATATACAGGGTGTACCATTTAAAAAAAAAAGATATTTATTCATTTAAACTTGTTCAAATTTGAGCCGATGTGTTCAACACCCTGTAGCTTTTATTGCAAATATTAGGTAAAAATTATGTTAACTTGTCCTTGGCCTTGCTAAATTCCAAATTTGAATATATTTGTCACAAAATTGAAAACGTTATTTAGGATTGAATTGATGCTTGAAAATATGACTTTTTTTCTTTAAACTTAATTATCTCAGAAACTATAAAGTTTTGTTATAGTAAACCCTTAATAAAAAAGATTTAAAATTATAAGCTAAATCGAAAATACGATTCGTATATAGGGTGTTCTATTTAAAAAAATACAACTTTATGCTGTCCTAGTTTTTTGGCTCACCCTGTAGAGTCCTAAATATTTTTAAAATCTGCGTAAAAATAAACTGTATCAAACAATAAATATAGTTTCTTTGTTAATTTCACCGAAAAGGCACAAACCTACTTCATCCAATCGTTGACTCACCCTGTACAATATCGGCGTGATAAAAAATGAAATATATTGTATTTTAGACGTCCTTATCCTTGGCAACGGTCTTGCTATGTTTGTTAGAGTCTTGGAATCGTCAGTAAATCTAGAACAAGGCGCCAGAAATTTCTGTGCTTCGTGGGACTCCTGGTTGTTTTATTCTTGTAAGTAATGAAAGTGTGTTTTTCAGGAATGAATCAATTGTCTTAATTGACATGTATTTTTAGTGTTTTTGATCGAGGCTCTACTTAGAATTATAAGTTTCGGATGGACCGAATATATTTCCTCCGGATGGAACACGTTCGACTTGTCTGTGACCTTGCTGGCTGTGTGGGGCTCAGTTTTATTATTGATGACGCCTGGGTTGACTGTTGTAGTTATTTTGAGACCTATGAGGTACATATAATGGATTTTTCTTAATAGAAATCATTCAAAAATATGCTGTAAAGATAATCTCACATAAATATTTATTGTACCTGTTTAGATGCTTATTTTTCTTTTAGGATTTTGCGTCTTTTCAAACTTAAAAAGCGCTACAGGGATATTTTCGGAACTCTGGTGCTTTTGTCGCCGTTGATGTGGTCCACCGCCATTGTGATGATGGTTATGTATTATTTCTTTGCTATTGTCGGAATGGAACTTTTTTCGTCTTATGATTTGGAAAATTGTTGCAAGTAAGTATATGTTTATCCGATTGTCGACTTCAAGAAGAAAGAAGGTGTTATCTTTTCAATATTTTGCAACATTTTGAAAATCTTTTAAACAGAATTTATAATTATAAAAATCGATAAAATTTTGTGCGATAAAAATAAAGTACAAATATTGTATTTGATAAAAAACATTAAACACTTTTTAACTGACTGCTTAAAAGAAGGAAATTCTATATTCGACCGCTATATTTTTTTTATGTATGTAGTTTTTTGCATTATATTCAGAGGCCAAAATTGATTCAGGAAAATCCAAGATGGCGCTGATAATATGGCGGAAAAAAAAATAATCTTTTTTTCAATTTTATTCAAAATTGGTATGGAAGATGTTTCAAGGTCGTATATAAAGAATCTAAGATTATTTTTAAAAAATTAAAATTTTACATGTCTCGATTTTTTCCAAAATCGGTATATTGGGTGGTTTTTGCGGGTGTAGATGACCAATTTACAATTATTTTTTAAAAATTTAATAGGAGCGACTAAAAATTGTACATTTCTCGATTTTATGGAAAATTGGCGTTTTAGAAGGTGTAAGTTACGAATTTATTTTTAACTAACCTCTAAAAGAAAAATGTTCTCAGTTCGACCACTATGTAATTGTTTAGGTTATGTTCAGGAAGTTGCTGCGGTAGTCCCATTTTGTACGAAATTGGTGCTGTAAAATCCAAGATGGTGCTGATAAAATGGCGGACAAAAATATTAATTTTGTCCGATTTTCTTATGGGGGAGTTTTCGAAGTTGCACATAACGAATCTGAATTATTTTTAAAAAATTAAATATGGCCTACAAAAATATTAATTTTGTCCGGTTTTCTTTAAAATTGGTACGGGGGAGATTTCGGGGTCGCACATAAAGAATATGAAATTATGTTAAAAAATTCATAATGGCGCATCCAATTTGGCGGCCAAAAAAAATGGGTCATACATAGCGAATCTAAAATTATTTTTAAAAAATTCAATATTGCGGACAAAAAAACTAATTTTGTCCGTTTTTTTTTTCAAAATTGATATGGGAGAGTTTTCGGGATCCCACATAACAAATCTGAAATTATTTTTTAAAAATTCAATATGGCGGGTACAACATGGCGGACAAAAAAACAAATTTTGTCCTTTTTTTTTTCAAAAGTGGTATGGGAAAGTTTTCGGGATCGCACATAACAAATCTGAAATTTTTTTTTTTTTTAAATTCAATATGGCGGGTCCATAGGCGGACAAATAAATAAATTTTTCCCTGTTTTCTCCAGAATTGGTATGGGGAAGTCTTTGGGGTCGCACATAGTGAATCTAAAATTATTTTTAAAAAATTCAACATGGCTGGTCCAATATGGCGGACAAAAAAAAACTAATTTTATCCGATTTTTTTCAAAATTGGTATGGGAGAGTTTTCGGGGTCGCACATAATAAATCTGAAATTATTTTTAAAAAATTCAATATGGCGGATCCAATATGGCGGAGAAACAAAATAATTTATTCCGATATTTTTCAAAATTGGTATAGGAGAGTTTTCGGTGTTGCGTATAACGGATCTAAAATTATTTTTAAAAAAATCAATTGGCTGGTCTAATATGGCGGATAAAAAAATTAATTTGCCCTATTTTTTCAAAATTTGTATGGAGGTGTTTTCAGGGACGCATATAACGAATCTGAAACTATTTTAAAAAAAATTAAATATGACGGATCCAAGATGGCGGATTAAAAATTTTATATCTCTCGGTTTTGCCTGAAATTGGTATAGGAGGATTTTAAAATTATTTTTTAAAAATTAATACGGCGAATTCAATATGGCGTCCTAAAAATTTTACATTTCACGATATGGTTCTTGAGGTATAAATTACGAATTTAAAGTTATTTTTAAAATATTCAATATGACGAACTAACATTTTTTTTATTTTGTTCAAAATGGGTACTGGGTCGTTTTTATGGTGCAAATAATGAATTAAAAATTATTTTAAGAAAATTTAATGTCAAATGTAATATGACGGTCTCAAGTGTTTTAAATATCGGCATTGGGAGGTTTTGGGGGCTTATATTACTAATCTAAAATTAGTTTCAAGATACCGGATTTACTATGGCGGACAAAATATATGTTTTATACGATTTCATTTAAAACTGGTATTTGGAGAATTCTCAGAATCAAAGAATTATTAGTTGTTCATTTTAGTGTCGTTTACAATTTTGGATAAAATGGGTACTTTTCTGCGACCTTGGAATTATTGCGAGGAACATTAATCTCGGCTCAAATAATTTATGGATATCATAACGAATTCAAATCTAAATATCGGAAAATGAAAATTTTTCAAAAAAATTGAACCGACCTCTAATTATGCGCTTAAAAAGGAAAAAAAAAAACAAATTTTTATATGAAATTGAAATTTTTGAAGTTGGCGCCAAATTATTACTAAATGAAACAAATATCTAGTAACACGAGATACATTGAAGCTACGGTAAGAAAGCCATTACAAATAAGGCGCCGACTTTAAAAATTATAATTTAATACAAAAAAATTATATAGCCTTTTAGCTTATTTTTGGAAGTCGGTTCAATTTTTTTATAAAAATTTTTATTACATTTTATATATCAATTAGTTCTTTCTCCTTTTCAGCGGTACCACAGTGGAAGACTTCTACAGGTACAGCTCGAACTCGAGCACCTCGGGAATGGGCTACTACTACCTCAACAACTTCAAAAACATCTTAAATTCAGGCGTGACTCTGTTCGAACTGACCGTAGTCAACAACTGGTTCATTATTATGGATGCGTACGCGTATAAATCCAAAGCGCCTTATACCAGACTGTTCTTCATGGCATTTTACTTGTTTACCATGGTCGTGTTGACCATCGTGGTTGCTTCGGTGCTGGAGGCTTTTAGGTTTAGGATACAGTATAAGAAGCAGACGTCGAAGAAGGATGGTAAGTTTTCTGAATGGTTTTATCAGTTGTTATAATCTTTTAAATATAACCATTTTTTTGAGTACCGTATAGAAATACAAGGCGTCAGTCCCTCTTTGCCTTGGATTATCATAAATACAGTAACCATTTGTCGCTTGTTTGCAATTTTTACTTTACAGAGGAGCTTATGCTTCACGAAGAAGTTATAGTTGACTGGGCTTCTTTGGAAAGACAAGTCAGCGATCCAAAGCTGTTAGAGTGCCTTCAGATGGACTTTATACATGGGGTAAGTACTTTAAGGACTTTGATCTGTATCTTCCACGAGGGTTGTTCAGAAAGTTCTGTGTTTGGCATAGAAATTTTTAAATTTTCGATATAGTCACTTTCCAATTTAATACTTTTAGACCAGCGAGTTTTCAACTTTTTAATACTCATAAAACTACATGATCTCCAAGCGCGAACAATACTCCATGCCTGGTTTTATGATCCGTCCATTAGAAAGAGAGGAGATTACAGTTTTCGTTCTTCTTCATCTCTCGCACTATAGTATTTCTTAAACCTCTGAATGTAATTAATTGAAGTGACTCTTTATCTTGCGAGCCATTTCTTCAGTTTCGGTAACTAAACGTGGTGAATACGGCGCATGTAGAGACACTCCAAAGCGTAGATCATGGTGTTTTACAACAACCCTTGAAGTTTGTTTCTATAAATTACATTATAACAGCTTGAATTTCAATCAAAGAGCTAGACGGACGTTTTTGAAACTTGACAGTACGCTATCTAAAGGATCATACTTCAAAGTCATTTGGTCATTGTTGTGCCATCTCTATGTCACACCGAGAACTTTTCGGATGACCCTCATAATTATGTGGTAGAGTGGTCAGCCACTTTACCGTTGTATATAGCATAGGTTCGAATCCCCACTCAGGCATTTCTATATATATGGAAAATATTTGTTACAACAAATATTTCCGTAAGAAAAATAAAATTATTATTTTTAATTGAATTCTTTCGGTCAAAAAATAAAAAAAAATCGTTTATTGTATTCGAAACTATACTTGTTGTTCATGATACTATTTTTTTTACCTACAGGGCGTCACATCGTACATTGGCCGAAGATCAAGAAACAGAGATGTCCTGCAACGGCATATGTATATTGCCGAAATTGCGCAGTGGCTCCAAGAGGCGGAGTACGAGGAGGGCCGAGATATCAACAATATCATAGAGGAGGCGCAGATAAACGCTAGGTTAATAAATGCTTGAATATTACGTAGTGTAAAAAGTAGAAAGATGTGATAGGAAAGTAGACCAATCGGACGCTTTAAGGGTGAAAAGATAGATGAGTATACGAAACTAATTTTTGTGTGTAAACATCTTTACAATTAATTTAATTTTTTACAAGTTTATGGTTTCTTGCCGTTGTAAAAATGTTTACAAATTAAAAAATTGTCTTTGCTTTTTTCAAGATTTTTATTGTGATGACCATCAAGAATATTCCGGTTCTTACTAGTACAGGTGATGATAATAAAAAGTTTTAAGTGAATATGGACTTGAAATTTATCATTTTCACCAGCTGTACTTAATATACTTATCTATACGACGACTAGTAATGGCTCTAGATATT
The DNA here is from genome assembly GCA_034092305.1 of Diaprepes abbreviatus. Taxonomy (NCBI): domain Eukaryota; kingdom Metazoa; phylum Arthropoda; class Insecta; order Coleoptera; family Curculionidae; genus Diaprepes; species Diaprepes abbreviatus. The sequence continues at coordinate 784,911 of JASJET010000322.1, read as the reverse complement.
TCAGTGCATTATGTTTCAGTTCTATGACATCTATTCCAGATTTTTAGGGAAAAAAATCGCTTTCCTTTTCCAGTAATATTTTCTCACAAAATGCACCTGTTTTCTCTTCAGAGATATTTATTAATGTTTACGTAAATGGGATTCCTGAGATGTGTACATGTGGGGCAAAATAACTAGTGTTAAAATAGGAAAACAGGTCGTATTCCGCATTACCGAATTTACTGATCTAAAAGAATTAAGAGATTATAATGTCACTCTCTATATTATACAGAAGCCAGGATACAAATTGGAGTCAGCACCTATAAACATACGAGCGGAATCAATTTATGCGCCTTATCACAGTCAAGTGCGTGAACTGGTACATATTGAGGGAGAACCGTATTTCTTCAGATCATCCGTATATTAGTCTAGGTCAAATGGGCGGGGCCAGCTGCCAGTTCCAAAATGTGTGGGTGGGGGGAGATTCCGAACCGACATTTCCTCACTACTACGATCATCTTTAAATGAACTATAATACAATCGTTATTTTTTCAAAATATTGGTGTATCTATTTTCAAATGGGTTTAATTTTAATAAAAATAATCAATATGAAATATCAGTTTTTTTATGACCAAAATAAGAAATTGACAGTTTTTAATACTAGTTTGCAGGACTTTTCACATCTCTGTATGAATTGGTTCCAAAATATGTGGTGACTTTTTCTAAAAGTCTCTGTATAGCATCCTAAAATACTTATTCTATATTTTATATCCTGTAGAGGAACGTGAGATGTCTGGAGCCGATACTAGAAATAAATATGAGGACATAGTTATAGATCATAACTATATTTAAAAGAATGATATTTTATGTGTACATAAGATGGATCAAAATAATCGTGCAACGCGATCACAGTCTTAGCGCACGATTATTTTGACCACATCTATACTTAGAAGCTTTTTTTAGAGTAGATTTTTTAGTAAACATTTTCTGTTTTAGGATAGTTTAGTCAACCTTCGGTACCTCTGCAAAATTCTCTTTTCGGATCCGTAAAATCAAAATTAGAGTTTGGGAGCAAAATTTATTTTATAGATTTATTACTTAAAACGGAAAAGAAAAAACTGTGTGTGCAATAGACCAAAATTATATTATATATGTACTTAGTGCTGGTATTTTTAAAAATATACAACTTTCCACCGAGCTACAGAGAAAACAAGATTTTAACAGCAATGTGGCAACATTGCAATGTCCTACTAGCGCCATGGTGGAAAATTCTTTAAATATAGGCTGTATTCTTTTGAGTAATTATCAATTGATCAAAGTGAAAAAAGTATAACCGATAACTTCATGTTCTTTTGAATATGCATTTACTTGTCATTAGGTCGAAGTGATCATGATTACTTCAAGTGATACAACTGAAAGTGATAATGACTCAAAAGAATAGCCCTATAATTGTACTGCATACCACAGGTTATAAGCTGGTAATTGATCATCGAAGTCTCTAGAGTAGGGAAAGATACAATTCTACTAGAACATCTATAATTTTAGGTAGCAATACAATACAGACGGAAATTGAAATTTAGGGGCTTTTCTCCCTTCAAAGTACCAGCACTACGTATAAAAGAAACGACATTAATTTAGGTAAGGAACGTAGTCAAGTTTAAGATCTAAGACATTGTTAGCATTAGAACGACCAAAGAAACGATATTTTTAGAGTTCTTAGAAAGAGAAAACAAACAAAATGAACAAACTTAAAAATGCCTTAAAATTTTAACAATAAATACAGTAGTTGTAGAATAGAGTATTAAAAAGGCTGTAAGATTACTTATGCTGCATTGCTTATATTATTTATCAATAAAATTAAACGGTGCTTAAGGACAGGGCCGGATTTATATAAGGGTGCACGTTCAGGGCTCCATTTTTGATTATTTTTAAGTTTATTTGAAGAATTTTGATTTCCTTAAGAATGCCCCGCATAATCTGGGCCCAGGGCTTAGTAATATGTAAGTCCGGTCCTGCTTAATAAAGTAATCTTTCAGCATTTAGAATTTATGTAAACTTAGAGCACAAATTATATGTCTTCCTTATTTAACTGCGACTTAACGCTTTTTAGGTTTTTACATGCCAGGTTAAACAGGGTGAATGAACGTTTAGATACTTTTCAAAATGTCAAAAATATACGGGGTGTTCTAAAAACAGTATCATATACTGTTTCCCTAGCTTGCCACCGGAGGACACTTTATCAAGTCGAAGTTTATTTTAACAGAGTTATTTATGGTGTTCCTGTATATGCCTTATGTGTTTTAAACCTTTGGGTCACCCTGTATAAATAACATATAAATACTAATAACGAAATAGGGTTTTAAAAAATTTATATTTTTTTTTTAAAGATAATTTGTTGTCATATACAGTGTGTTTCATCGAAAGGACAAAATGGTGTGTTTATTCTCTACTGGAGAAAGTTTCGCTTTACACTCGTGTGAAACACACTGTATAAATTACAGGTCAGTTCTTGTACAGCTGATAGATCTGGGGATACGTAAATATTTTGGAGACACCCTGTTAGAAAAATCATTAAGGGTTGTTCAGAAATTGCAGTTGTCAGATCATGGAAAACGAGCTAACCAACCTTACTCTTTTTTGTCAATACATGTCATGGGGATTTTGTTTCCATGACTCACTCGATTTTCTGTTCAAATGCAGTTGAACATGTTAAAAGGGATATTTATGAACTGATCTGTATACGATAAGGGTGTCTGAAATAAAATCATCTAGGAGTTTATTTCGGATACCCTGTATCGTAGTAAGTTAGAGAAAAACTGTAGATCTGTATTTATTGCCTTTTTTAACGTTTTATTTACCAGTAAGTAAAAACCATTTTACATTTAACTAGTCTAAAATAGGTCTCATATTTTCAGTATTAAAATAATCTTTATTTATATTTTTTAAGCATACTTTGTTACTATTCTTGATATTATATGTTTTAATAATATATTAATAAAAACTAAGAACATTATCTGCGTTTTTATTAGATCGCCCCTTTGAAGCAAAGACAAAAAAGATAACAAAAATGAAAATTGAAAACGTTTTGATTCACGTGTGTGCAACACTCATATAATTCTTTAAACTCAAATATTATCTACATGTCAATTTATATTCAGCTAGTATTTGAAAGGACAAAATTTGAACACATTTGGGTGTATGAGAATATTTCGGAGGCACCCTGTTGTATAAAATTATCGAGGGTTGTTCAGAATTTTTTTTTCTGTCAATACACGTCTTGAAAAGTTTGTATTCATGACTTTCTTGATTTTCTGTTCAGATCAGCGTTGCCACATCTCGCTCGATTGGGCTAGATCTCGCTCTCTTTCTTCTTGATTCACTCTCTCGCTCTTGTTTGCCATGGCCACACAGGGATTAACACAGTTGGCGCGACGGATATCCTTTATATAAAGGGTGTTTTTTAGAGGTATACAATTTTAAAACGAAATAAAACACGTATAAATAATATTAATAGTTATGGTGTTGACTTTATTTAAAAGATAATTGCACAATTTGCAGCCGTTGTTCTGGTGTAAGTCTATTCGTGGTGAAATGGTAAAACTTGTATTTTTTGAAATCAACTATTGACTACAACTGTCAAATTTACAGTCATTAGAAGTATTGTTGCCAATTTAAAAACCAGACCTCTAAAAAACCACCCTTTACTTAAGTTTGGCGGTTTTGAACTAGATGGCGGCGGTATTTCATTAACGTTACCTCGGTTGCCTATATAATGAACATTTTATCCTTCTTGTTCTGGGCATTTAACAAAATAGCACTGGCCCTGGCAACCAAGGCCTCTTGTAAGGTAAATCAGTTGAGCAATCCACACGCCCAAGGGGAATGAGAAGCAATCAGCTATTGTGGGATGCATTAATTCAATTTTTTTACGAAATGAAAACTTTCATCAAAATCTTCATTCATGCAACAACATTTTAAAGTCACAAAAAAAACTATTTACAAATTTTATTTTTTATCCTACATTTTAGATCTGATAATTTAGAATTTCAGTCAGAAAAACAAGTTTCAGATATATATATATATATATATATATATATATATATATATATATATATATATATATATATATATATATATATATATATATATATATACCCACACAGCACTAGACGTCTTATAGACGTCATTTTTATATCCAGATTATGTCTGAACGTCTTAAGACATAAATAAGGCGTCTTATAGACGTTGTTTTAAAGACGTCTATATACAACGTCTTTAAGATATCTTTTAAAAGTCTACATACTACGTTTTATATGAAAATAAATACATTTGTGGATAATTTAGTTAATAAAAACTAATAAGCATTTCCTTTCCTATGCATTTTGTCGCAGTTGGGTAATAAGTTTGCAACGCCGCACAGAGCTCAGCTGAATACAAGTTGAGGTTAAACTATTTGATTGAACGACAAATTTTTAGTAGCCTCACTACGACCTTGGTTAATGGAACTTTTGCGTGATCTTTTTTATCAATACTTTGGTGCTTTTTCTGTTTGATGTACCGATAACAATCACAATATGATGCCAGCGAAACTATAACTTTAAAAAACCCGCCTTTTGTTTCTGTCAACTGTCATTTTTCAGTTTTGTATTTGTGTTTCATGTCGTTATTCATTTTTAATGTTGTTGGAATGCCGACTGTGAGAATTTAGCTTTTGAAAGAATTTTATTAAAATAGTAGATTTATCTATGTCCCTCTGAAAATCTTTTTTATTCGTGTTTATGTAATACTTAAGGTAAGATCGAGAATCATATGTACTTAGGAAAAACAGTAACGTTATTTATAGGTTGCGTTACAGGAAATTCCCGAATGCTTTACCGTTTATATTTTTATAGTAACTCTATGTTAGAAGAATGAAATGAAATCTTCAAAAATATTATCTGTGCGAAAAAGGCTTGCACAGCTCATCCAGACCCGGTCCTAAATATTACAAGAAATATTACTAATGAAGTGGAAGGCGAAATGTTTGTTTATGGAGTGCTCCACTAATGAAACCTGTAAGATTTATTTTATTCCTGATGATTGGTTATATTTAAAGAACATAGAAAATAGAGTTTTGTTAATTACAAGAAGTAATTTTGTTTAAGGTTTTATAAATTTCAAAACTGGGAGTAGGGAGCATTTATGACTTTGTAAAGCGAGCTTGTAAAATTACCATGTACAGTTGATTAGTACGAAAAGGAAAGAGAAAGTTCTACGAGACTTATTATGAGTAAATTCTGTCTTTCATTATACATATTAACCTTGAAATAGCATAAGTCGCGATTTTATAGTAGAGGACAATTATAAAAATTCGCAAAAATATCAAAAAATTTACTCCCACAAATGATAAACTTTATCCTATAAAATTAAAATCAGTCTGTTATTAGGATCTACAGAGACAACAGGACTGGCAAAAAGTCGGAAGAATGAGGAAATTTCAATCCAAACATGGCTGAAAAAGGCATCAGACCAGATTTGTTATTCGACTAAATAAAAATTCTTGTTTTTAAAACTATTTAAAGATTTGTGTACTTTTTATTTCAATAAACTTTTATTTTGTTGATAGTCTACCTTTTAGAGTTATTATATCGAAGGGATAAACTAAGGCTTAAATTTGATAGGTTCACTTATAGTTCGAACAGTAGTAGTTCGGAAAATATTTGCTCTTCTACCTCACTTCTTAAATTTCAAATTAGAAAAAGTTTACATTATGCTTAAGTTATGTATTTTTTTGTATAAAGAAATTATGTTGAAGATATTTTTTAAAGCAAATTATTCATGCGGAACTTGTAGTTATTTAAAATGGTAGTGTATATTTTGCACTTGATTTCTTCTTAATTAAAGTTATTTCTTGGACTTTTGAATAATTACGGTTTGACTTTGTAAACCAGACAAACAAAAAAATTAAAGGGACCCTTTTTAATATACATAATTTTATTGGTTTTAATGTTGGGAAGGGACGTCCATAAGACGTTGTAAGCAAATGTCTTAAAGACGTTACCTTTTTGTAACATAAGACGTCTATACAACGTCTTATGGACGTCATTCGTCTTTTATGGACATCCATAAGACGTCCTGAATGTTGAGATCAAACGTTCTATGGACGTCTTTAAGACGTATTTGTGCTGTTTGGGACTTAAATCCAGATGATATCGGAAAAAAATAAAAACTATTAAAAAAAATGGATTCTAAAAATACCAAAAACTTTCTAAATATTGAAAATGTATACTTGGAACTAAAGTAGAACTATTTTCTAAAGAGAATATAAATAGAGAACTACAGCCCGATTCTGTAAGCATATTTTTTTGATATTCTTTTTCTTTTTCTCTTTCAAGACAGTGATATACTTATGCATTATTTTATAAACTCAACACAGACATAAAATCATTATTATGACATTCTTCTTCCCTTTATTTTTATAGAATCCTAGCCTGTGACTTTTAATTAGGATACTTGGAGTTTTATATTTTATGTTGGTCTTTAATCCCAATTACAAGTTGAATTCGAAATTCTTCAGTCTTGTTTAAAACTGAATAAAAGTTAATGTCGAGGAATCGATTGATTTATTTCAACCCTTTGAGTATATATTGCTGGAGGCAAAGTTGAGTACTCCGGTTACATAGCAGGAAGAAAAAGAAAATAGCAGTACATGCTATTCCTTTCACTCCATAAGTTAAGTTTTTGTTCTCTTGCGAGAGATTGCATATACTGCTTTTTGGTCTATTCTTTCTATTGTGTATCTTACGCAGATCAAAGGGCTAGATGTAGTCTCCAATGACACATGCTCGAAGTTTCAGCTAAAAAAAAATCTTGCCCGTTTTTGATAGGACTACTCGATTGAAAAAACATAAGTATGTGGCAACACTGGTTCAGATGCTGCTGTACAGGGTGAGTCAACGATTGGATGAAGTAGGTTTGTGCCTTTTCGGTGAAATTAACAAAGAAACTATATTTATTATTTGATACAGTTTATTTTTACGCAGATTTTAAAAATATTTAGGACTCTACAGGGTGAGCCAAAAAACTAGGACAGCATAAAGTTGTATTTTTTTAAATAGAACACCCTATATACGAATCGTATTTTCGATTTAGCTTATAATTTTAAATCTTTTTTATTAAGGGTTTACTATAACAAAACTTTATAGTTTCTGAGATAATTAAGTTTAAAGAAAAAAAGTCACATTTTCAAGCATCAATTCAATCCTAAATAACGTTTTCAATTTTGTGACAAATATATTGAAATTTGGAATTTAGCAAGGCCAAGGACAAGTTAACATAATTTTTACCTAATATTTGCAATAAAAGCTACAGGGTGTTGAACACATCGGCTCAAATTTGAACAAGTTTAAATGAATAAATATCTTTTTTTTTTTAAATGGTACACCCTGTATATTTTCATGTTGTTTAATAGAGTAATAAAAACCCTAAAAGTTTTGTTCAATATATCCTATACCTATTTATAATAGTTTTTGAGATATTTCAGTTTTTCTTATTTTCCATAATTTTTTACAGAAATAGTCTTCATTATCATAGTAGCCATGGCAAAAACAATGTAAAAGAACATTTTTCTGTGTGTCAAATTTATAACCGCAATCGCTTCTTTTGGTTTTTATGTAGTGTAGTTTGGTTTTTTTTTGCATTCATCTTATATTGTAAAATGAATTTTCAAAAGAATGAGTTAATAGATATGATTTATACAATAGGAGAGGCTCAAAAAAATTGCCTTCTTGCTCAAAGAATTTACAAAATGAAGTATCCTGATCGACGCCAGCCTAATACCCATACTTTTCAAAACTTAATGCAAAGATTTGATTCTTCTGGTATATACTGTTGATTATCCAAAACGTAAAGTGGTCAACAAACCAGTAACTAATGAAGAAAAAGAACTACAAGTATTGTTAAATGTTCAGGAAAATCCTTATATTGGTAGCCGTCAGTTAGCAGCATTATGTGAAACATCACAATCCACCGCTAATCGTACTACCAAGAAATATAGGTATCATCCATATCACATGGAATTACGCCACTAATTTTTATCCAGGGTCCGAGAAAATCTGCAAAAAAGTAAATTTGTGCATTGCACAAGAGGGTCGTTTATTCGAACACTTATTAAAAAGAAATAATTAATCTCAGTATTTAATAGGTAATTTTTTTGTTTCAATTTAGTATAAAAGTAAATATGTATTTGCCTTGTCGTTATTGTTGTGTTAATTTTTTCACATTATGTTTAATTAAACTATTGCCGTTGTAATATAACGAATAATGTATTTCATCATATTTAACCACATTCTGTTTGTTTCTGTAGTTTCTTTTTATTATTTTACATGGCTACTATGATACTGAAGACTATTTCTGTAAAAAAGTATGGAAAATAAGACAAACTGAAATATCTCAAAAACTATTATAAATAGGTATAGGATATATTGAACAAAACTTTTAGGGTTTTTATTACTCTATTAAATAACATGAAAATATACAGGGTGTACCATTTAAAAAAAAGATATTTATTCATTTAAACTTGTTCAAATTTGAGCCGATGTGTTCAACACCCTGTAGCTTTTATTGCAAATATTAGGTAAAAATTATGTTAACTTGTCCTTGGCCTTGCTAAATTCCAAATTTGAATATATTTGTCACAAAATTGAAAACGTTATTTAGGATTGAATTGATGCTTGAAAATGTGACTTTTTTTCTTTAAACTTAATTATCTCAGAAACTATAAAGTTTTGTTATAGTAAACCCTTAATAAAAAAGATTTAAAATTATAAGCTAAATCGAAAATACGATTCGTATATAGGGTGTTCTATTTAAAAAAATACAACTTTATGCTGTCCTAGTTTTTTGGCTCACCCTGTAGAGTCCTAAATATTTTTAAAATCTGCGTAAAAATAAACTGTATCAAACAATAAATATAGTTTCTTTGTAAATTTCACCGAAAAGGCACAAACTTAGTTCATCCAATCGTTGACTCACCCTGTACATGTCAAAGCGAATATATATGGACTGTATTCTTTTGAGTAAATTATCACTGATCAAAGTGAACAAGATAACTTTATGTTCTTTTGAATATGCATTTACTTGTCATTGGGCTGAAATGATCATGATTACTTCAAGTGACAGAACTGAAAGTGATAATTACTCAAAAGAGTGAACTAACTTGTGTGAGGGTGTCTGCGATAAGAATATCTATAAAGGAGATAAGTAAGGCTTTATTTTAGACACTCTATATCGTAATAGGTAACAGAAAAACTGCAAGTCTGTATTTATTGTTTTTTTAAACTTTTATACCATTTTACATTTAACTAGTCTAAAATAGGTCTGATATTTTCAGTATTAAAATAATCTTTATTTATATTTTTTAAGCACCTTTGTTACTATTCTTGATATTATATGTTTTAATAATATATTTAAAAAAAAATAAAAACACTACCTGCATTCTGGTTAGATTATCCCTTTGAAACGAAGCAAAAGAAACAACAAAAAATGAAAATTGAAAACATTTTTATTCATGGTACATCATACAAAAGCAGAAAAACATCTTTATTTGGTACATTTTTTAAAATTTATAATATAATGTAAATTAATATACCATATAAATAATTTATATATCTTTGGAAATGTATTTCTACTGATCATTCTGAACAATGCAGATCCGCTTTTTCAAAGAATCTAATAAAGTGCATTAAAAACATTTTGAATCGTTAGACTTTAATTATTTTTCAAGCAACGCGGCAACCTTGCATGTAGCTCTACCTTGCCAAACTCAACAACGCGCAGTAGAGAATGTCTTAATACAAATTAACTAAACAACCCTAAAGCTGCCATTATTTAGGATCAGGGTGCACGTATCGGAGTAATCAGTACAAATCTATTTCCACTTATCATTTAATCAGACATTAATTCATAATTTTTAAAGACACCGAAGATATAGCCTAAAACTTTTAAAACTTTATGTGATGTTATTAAGAACAGTACTTCGAAAGAAAATTATATTTCTGGAATGTAAACGCAACTAAAAGACTTAAACAAGGAAAGATCAAAAGTGCAACAACTGAAAACTATATTAATACTTTACAGCCTATACAAGAATAAATAAGGCGAAAGAACCGTCTTTGGATTGGTTCGGGCAGCTTGCTCACGCTCCCGATTACACACCGGCACAAAAATATGTTCTTTCCCGAACGAAGCATTTTTTTGAACCACCGTGTAATTATTTTAGCTTAAGATGTATTAAATTCTAAATAGATTTTGTTTTTGTAGTGGGCTTCATAAAACAATTCTTGATAATTATTTTTTGCATACCCCTATTTTCCGGTCATAGAACACCAAATATGTATTTTTTTGGCGGTTGCAAATTATTTTCCCAAATTTTTTTTCACTTTCACGTGTCACTTTTGAGTATTTCCTACTATTCCGTTACAATTTGCCACTTTTACTAAAATGAATATAAGCTTCTGAACTATAAAACATTTTTCTTCAAATTGTACACAACATTTTAGTGAAATAGAGTGTAGAACACCAACAATCGTCGCGCAGTGTTGCCGGATGTTTTCCTACAAAATTGCACTGGTTCTTCGTTAGACACTTTCTACTCTTTTTGTTTAAAAGTTCTTTCTTGCATAAAGGATAGCATGATTTTTCAAAAGGTATCGACAGAAACAAAATATCTGAAATGTTACACATGGGTACATCCGGCTAAGTTCTAAAAAAACTGAATAGACATAAAACAATTTCCCCGCATAAATGAACCATTTTTCAGTTATGCAGTTTGTAACTTTAAGGATATAGTGTGTTGCTTGAGCTGTTTTGTTTCTTCGAAAAAAAATTGCTATGGATAAACAAGAATTTAGCAGGGGTTATTTTTTTTTTTTGAACTTCATGAAACAAACATAAAATTTCAAACCATGACAATCCCTTAAAATAACTTGTAGAACCTTTCCTAACTCGCATTTATATTGACAGAAGGAGTTTCGCTTCTCCGTGGTATCTGCTGGACAGCAACATTTCTTAATGATACCAAACGTAAGTTTAGAATAATTCACGTTTGATCTTGGTTAGTTCACCCACATTTGATGCTACAATACTGGAATGACCACAATCAGTTACATTTTATCCATCAAGCTTTCTATCCCAATAAAATTTAAAATCTATGTCAACGTGGCAACATTGTATGTAAATCACGTGTTACTGTCTAAATCTTTGACACGTCTAAAAATAAATAGTTATTGAATATTATTTTACTAAAAGTGGCAAAATTTAAAAGCAGAAATCGGGAAATACGAGTTATATGGTGTCAAAGTGAACTTTTTTTAAAAAAAAATTAGATACGACCGCGAAAAAACTTCAAATTCGCCTTGTACCACCCAATAATAGGGGATATGCGAAAAATTAGCGATAAATTCGATGTTTCCAATATTTTGAACAACCACACTGTAAAAATAAATGTGTTTCAATGTTTAAAAATTTCCAAAGAGCATTTTTATGTCCTTGCTAACCTCCTTGCAAACCAGACTAGTCCTCCAGGGACTATTAAATTAACGATTTTAATGACGCGCTGTGACGTATCTCTGACGTATAAAAAATGCTATCTTTGATAAAAAAGGAATTGTCACAGAATGTCAAGTGCAAAATACATGGTGTAACAACGATTAATATTTTTTTAAAAGAGATAGATCTCACTAAAAAAGGAAAAATTCATAAATATAATCGTTTGGTTTCTGGGTTATGAGGTGATCATATATTAGTTTTGGTAATTATCCGGATCACTGGAAACACGGATTTTTTGCATAACCTATATTTTTGGGTTGTATAATACAAATCTGAAGTTTTTTTTCCGCGGTCGTAAATGAGTTTTCCAAAAAAATTTCTTTTCACATATGTAAGTAGTATTTTCCAACCTCCACCTTTAAATTCTACCACTTCTAATAAAATACACATACACAACACAACCCCTAAAAATGTTTTTAATCAAATTAACATTAAAAACTGCCGAAAAATGGGCATTTTCAATAAAAACTTTGAAAAACTCTCAGTGTGTCAATTGTTTATTTGTCTTCCATTTTAAAACATCTGTGACGGTTATCTGTGACGTAATGCGACGTTGTCACGTTGACGTGGTTTTTAAATATCATTTGGATGGAAAACGTAATTGTTAAATGGTAAATTAATTGTAGCGAGAATGGAAGTACGCATGGTGGGAGCTCAAAAATTGTGAATTTACGCGCGAGAGGGCAAGCGGACTACAAAATATGCATCCGCGAGAAGATAGAAAGAGAAGAGCACATATTCGTCTCCTCCTCGCAAGTCTTACTTTCTTGGGTTTTCTCGGCTAGCAGCGCCACTAAAGAGTTTACAGAGAGTTACCGCTCCTTCTTCCATTCTCCTTAATTAATTGTACTAATTTCAATACTATAGTTCTTTAACATTAAAATACAAACCTGTAAATTATGGTAAATAACAAACCTGAACTAAACCTTTTGACATTACTAATATTTTGTTTCTGTCGATCGCGTTTCAAAAATCGTTCAGTCCTTTATTTAAGAAATAATTTTAGAACAAAAGGGATAAATACTGAATAGAACTTTGCAACAGTGCAAGATTATGATCGTAAAACATCCGGCAACAATGTACATTGGTTTCCCTCTGGTCTAGGTTTATTTTCTTGTTATTTTTCGTTATATTTAATCAAAATATTGTGTACAATTTAAAGAAAAACGAGTTATTATTTAGAATTAAATGTGCTTTAGTGGGAGGGACAGATTGTAAAGATATTGGTGGAAAAATCGGATAAGTGACAATTGACAATGAAGAAAATTTTTTTGCTACCGCCAAAAAAAACTTTGTATTGATGTTTTACGACCCAAAAGTAATTGGAATAATTATTGATTAGACCGTAATAATTCCTGGTCAATGCAAGGATAAATCAGAAACAGAATAATGCTCCTAACATTCCTTTTTACGAAGCCCTAAAAGTGTGCTCGAAGACACCTTGAACTATTTTACTGTCACTCAAACTCCATACGTGCTGAATATTTCTATCGCATTTCCTTAAAAATCCGACCAAAAACACTCTTGCAGCATTCGGAGATTGAAGAGGACAGTTCCACAGAAGACCCTCATCGAAATAATTCAGTTTGTTCAACGAAAAACATTTCAAAATAGAAAAAAAAGCTAATCAAATACATTTTTTACAACATCAATGTTACTAGTGAGTCAATTTTCATTTTAAAGAGTTTTAAGTTTATTAAAAATACTCATCAGCTTATTTTTAATAAACTCCTCCATATCGTAATATTATTTTAGTAATAATAACCTAAAAAATGCTTGTTAAAGCACAAAAAAAATATCTAAAAACACAAACAATTCAAAATGGACGCGTCATAATTATGACGGGAAGATCTATTGCAGCTCATTTGCACATTTTAAGCTTGGTTCGTTACAAAGGACACGTTTCGAACCAGAATTGGTAAGGTGCAAATGGGCATTACTCTAGGCAGTTTTTCAATATGTATGTAGTTTCTCTTGAGAAATATTTGGTCACTTATTTGGAGGATTTCTCAGAAATTTAATATTTGTTTGTCAAAACGAAGGATTTTTTAAGGTAGTTCATCAGCATCAGTTTCTAGATTCATTCGTGAAATTTCAGGTATTCTCTGTTGATAATTATATCAAATTTCAAACACTTTGCTAATAATCAATATAAAAATGCAACATTTAACATAATCAGTACCATTACCACATTGATAATTTGAAGCTGGTTTGAGTATAAGCGGCTTTTAAAAGCCACTTGAAATAAACCCGCTTGAAAGCGGATCCAATAAATAATTCAAGTCAAATTTAAAATGGATTTTAATTGCGAATATCAATCAGATCGGTGATAGTCGATAAATATCATTTTGATATTCGTAGTTTTGCATTATAACAATGAACCAAATATTTATTTTTGTATATTATGGAAATTAAGGAAGCTGTTGTTACTGTAAGTTCAATTTATTACAGTATGCGACACAAATTCTTAAAAATGTTCCACAAATAGTTTTATTGAGGTTAGGTATACAACAAAGCGAGTGAAATTAATTTGCAACCCAGATTCAAGTCCCGAGTAGGTTTTAAATTAATTTTAGAGCCGTTTCGACTTTAATTCGACTTAAAGCCATCGATAAAAATGTAGTGAATTATCCATAACCCAAAAACTTCTCTATATATTTTTTGACAAATGAATAAATGATAAATAATACTGGAAGGCATAATATACTACAAGATGCTATTAATTCACAGTTGTAATGTAAACTTCGTTATTGAATTCTGAACATGTTGAACAAGCTTTGATATCAACAATATAAAAGAGATGTATATAAATCTCCATAAGCAGGGCCGGATACAGTCTTTCTCTTATGGGGGAAGGCGATGTCACAAGAGCATGGAAAAGATCAAAATTACCCCCACCCCATTGGTATATAAGATAGCACAGTATGAATTCAATGTGCCATAAGCTCAAGCCACCAAAATTACATAACCGGGGTTCAGCGGGATTGGTTTCCAATGCAGCAAGCAAGCAAGTCTATTTTTTCTGAAATCAAAACTCTTGGGGAACGTGGAGCAATGGTTCCCATCCCCTTGGATCTGCCCCTGCCCGTAAGACTATCTCATAGTTCTCTGGAGTCTTCAAAATATGTGTCCAATAAAAAAAAAATGAGAGCTCTATGTAGTTTAAAATGTTAGGTTATGGCGATGTTTATAACCTTTAAATCGTACTTTAAATGTGAAGACGGACTTTCACTAAAAGTACATCACGAAATCATTAAAATTTATAAGAATTTAAACGTAATTTATGTTTTGAAAATAATATGTAAATATAACCATGTTTGTGCGTCTGTACATAGAAGATTTGGGGAGCTAGAAGATCACCTTACGCGACTTTGTTTAATATTGTTGCTTTTACGGGATATTATCAGTATTTATTATATATGTTTACACTTGCGGATCTTATAGAAGAAGGTTGGCTCCCGCTTAGAAAGAGACAAAACGTTTTTAATGAGTAGTATCTCCCTTTTTATTGGCGAAGCCAAGCACGATATTCCTGACGTCATTAGATACCCCTCTTACCTGACTGCCATTAGAAAGAGAGATACTTCTCACCGAAAACATTCTATCTTTTTCCAAACGTAGACCAACGTTCTTTTATAGGTTTCGCCATTGACAGAATTAATTCAATAATCACGTAACCCGGGATTCAACGAGATGCAGGTTCCCAATGCAACAGGCAGGTGAATCAATTTTTGCTGAATTCAAAGCTTTTGGGGAGAGGGATCGCCCCTCACTGCCCCCCCCCACTCTGGATCCGCTCCTGTACTTATGTCTCTGCTAATATGATTGCATGCGATGAACTACCTTAACCACCAAATATTTAACAATAACAATTGATACATGACGTATCCCACGTCACTGAGTACAAAGTACAGTCGTCTTTTCGCGATGCAATTTTGTAAAATGTATAATTGGTGACGTAAAAGTTTCGTTTTGTCTGAAAACGAATGGTTTTTGTCGTCAAGTTGTACTTTTTGTTATGGTTGCCAAACAATTTTTTAAAATAATTTAACTAAAACTGATTGTATTGGGACCATATCCCACTATTTCTTTCAAATATATTGACCAAATATATCATATTTTTGACTGAAACAAAAGTAATCAATTACTTTCCTATAAATTTTTGAATTTCCTACAAATAAAAAACAAATCTTGAAAAACGAGTTATTAAATCTAGAGTTAACCACAGATTGGAAAACAATAACTAGAACATGAAAATATAATAAGGATTGTGTGATATTTTTACTGATTCATGTAAAAACTGGTATAGTCATAAACATTTATAACAAAAAATTATTTTAAGGCGCTTTTTATACAAGAAGATGAGTTGGATAGGCGGAAATCTACAGAAAAGGACACAATTTATTGTGTAAATCGTATTTTGAAAGTAACCTAATTTTTTAAGCATTAATAAATATCAAATAAATATATATAATCGAGATTTTTACACCTATGAAACCTGCAAAACTTTTAACTTAATTTTATAAAGAAATACTTAACCTGGTCTAAAATTTCTCCATTGGTGATCAATGATAAAAACAAGACCGTAATAAAAAATGTTACCGATAAAAAAGTAAATAAAACTGTAAACGTGCTACTTGAGCCTCCGGATTCTCCAGACTTGCACCCTCCAACTCACCATCGCGAACTACAAATTGAAACCTAGTTCATTTATGCCCCGTATCTCACTCGACCTTATTGTGATTCAGATTGGACGAGTTCGAATTGTTTGATTCCACGCTGTAGTCGTCGCTGCTGCTCCTAATGTCGCCCTCCATCTGCCCCGCGTTCAACGAGTTGTGGGCTATCTTAAGGATCAAGTAGGTCCAGAAGATGTGGAGGATCAGGAGGAGAATCAGGAGGCTGTTGAAGATGTAATAGGCGGGGAACATGGGGACGATTTTGGGGGCATCGATGGATGTACTGAAAATTGAAACAAAATTTTTTATTAATTACACTTCAAATAACCTTAAAAATAATATTCGTACTTACTTCCTGATAATCCAGAATGGGAAAAATCCTAACCTAGTTATTATCCATAATATCGTAAGGATGGCGAAAAATACATCACAGACTCGTTGGTATCCGGCATATTTGGTCATTTTGGCAGCCTAAAAAGCATAAAATTAAATTTCTGGAAACCAGATACTTTCTCGGGACCACATTTTATCGCTTTGTTCCCACTTACCTCCAAAAATATATCGGCTGAATCATGTACCACCAATACCAACGTGCCGACACGCCAAACGTTCACCACCCACGACAAGCACATCAGAACAATGGCGGCGATGTGGTGAATGAACATCTGCCAGAAGTCCTTTCTCTTGACGTCGAAGAATTGAGAAACGCAGAGGGACCAGTAGAAGGCCATGGAGAACATGTAGTACCACCATATGTCCGAGGTGATGGATTGGTGCGGGAACCCGTTCCTAAAGAAAAACAAGTTTTAACAGACTTAAAAACAAGAAGGAAGTTTTTAATAAACAGCTTGTTTCTTAGAAGTTCCCGTCTGGTTTTGTCAAGGAAGTTGGAGATCTCCTCTAAGTTCCTTGGGTTTTGCTGCTAAAATTCCAGAAATTCTGATAATCCCAAGGTCATCACAGAAGGGTTGTAGACGCAAGCTGTTTGATAAACATCCAGCTAAAAAAAAACCTTCTTTTTTAGGAAGAAAGAGCATTGTAAAGGACAGTAAGTTAATCTACTAAAATATCAATATTTTCTTTACGCGTTAAAAGCGATTTATCTGCCATTTTTTATTATACTGATTTTACAACAATAAATCAGGAACTTTCCCGAATGAACATTTGGTTTTATAGTTTTTAAATCCCGTCTTTATATCCATATATTTATTGTTTCGGACAGCCGGTATTTAAACACACTATATTATTTAATAATCTTTTATTAAAACTTCAGTTCTGACACTTGTCAAACAATTCAACTTGCATTAACGATTTCTCAAACTAAACTGTCCACGAGAGCCGATCTGAACCCCTTATATACCCTTTTTCAGGATACCAGATTATGGATCTTTCTAGATGGATTTTCATACTAAATGGTGTAATAAAAATAAGAAAAAGGAATAATCCGGCGATTTCTAGACTTTCTATCATAGGCGTTTCATATCGAAAACAAGGAAATATAATTTTCTAAAAAGTTCCAGTCCTTTTTTCATAGACGTTTCATGAAGAAATTAACAAAATGTAAAACTAATTCAATAAATTATGAACTCATAGAAAATAAATATAAAACTCTACCAACTAGAAACACAAACTAATACTACTAGAGAATATTGCTGTAAAGTTCGTTACATTGTCCTCTTCTAAGTATTGATCGTCCCGATCAACCTTCTTGATCTGCATAATGGGTCAATATGTCAAGATGCGCGACTTTATCTTCGTATGAGGGATTTTCTCAATTCGGTATACCACATCGTTTAGTAGGGTCACTTCCCCTGACTTCTAAAACTTTAGTGAACACCTTTTGGTTCCTTTCGGATTGTACAACCACACCTTTTCATCAACCATGAATCCACCAGTATTGGCTTTGAGCGCTTAGCGGGTATTCATTATGTCACTTTCTATCTGTAGTCGTCGCTGTACCTTTTCGAGGATTACCTAGAAGACGTTCTTCTTCCGTAGTCTCTTTCGCAGTCGCGGTCCCTCTCGAGGTACCTTCTTCTCGAGGATGACTTGAAGGACGCTCTTCTTCCGTAGTCCCTTTCGCGGTCGGGGTCCCTCTCGACGTACCTTCTAGAGGATGACCTGTAGAACATTCTTCACGGTCCCTCTTGTCTCGTTCTCCACGGTTGCTGAGAGTACTCCTATCTCTTCCGTAATAGTCCTTTCTTTTATCGCCTCCACCAGCAGTAATTTCCAGGCAATTTCGGTAGAAGTGACCATTGTATCCGCACCTGATAACAACGCATGTTATTCAAATGATAGCGGCGACCCTGAACCCTTCTTCTTGGTATGGCATAAGTCACTCTAATGTGACAACCGCATACTTCAAATCGATCGCAAGCCTTGACGCCAACTGCAGCATTTTTTTATCTTTATAAATAGCAAATCCAAAACAGGGGATATTATTACTTAACCACACTTCTTTACGTTCACTATAAGGAGCAAATACTTTCTCCAAGTCGCTCCTTCGAACTTCATCACCTATTTTAGCAATACGAAACTAATAAACATCAGGATCTCTGTCAAGAACAGTACCGCTAGTACTGCGGCTTTGTACATGCCCCTCTTGGCCCCACTTCCAACAACGAATCCTATTTCTGCTATGAAAGGTTGTTTTTGTTGTCATGCGTCTTTAGTTTGTTCAAAAATTCTTGCAACTCCCTCATTAGTTTCATGAAAATTTCCTCGTTGGTCTTGCGATGATTTCGGGAAACGCTGACTCTTCTTACGATTCTTCCTTGGTTTCTTAAGCTCTGTGTGGCAGTTTCAAACTGAAGGGCATAAGCAAGAGCCTCGAAAATTGTCTTCAGTCGGGCCATTCTTAGAGTTTGACTTGTTTCTGAGTTTACACTACACTAGTTGCAGGAACACCATCTACCTTTATTATACCTGTACTAGCTACCTTTTCGATTTGCAAATGTAGTTCTTGCATCTGTTTCTAGATTCCCGCCACCGTAATTGTTGCATCTGTTTTTGGATTTCCATCACCTCAGGTTGTACTTCGCCATGTATGTCGCCTCTAATTTTACTAATCTTCTGTTGCATTTCTTGTTCCATGCGCTTCATGTCTTCTTTCATTTCTTGTTTCATATCTTCTTGACTTGTTTGAAGTTCCTGGCTCATTTCCTCCACGCTTGTTTTTAGTTCTTCTTTCATATCATCTTGACTTGTCATCAATTCTTGTTTCGTATCATTCTGACTTGTCTTTAATTCTTGTTTCATATCGTCTTGGCTTTTCTTCATATCCTCTTGATTTTTCGTCATATCTTCTTTCAATTCTTGCTTCATCTCTTCTTGGCTTTTTTTCGTATCTGTTTGCCTTGTTTTCATATCTTGTATTATCATCAGTATCTGATTTAAACTAGTTTGAAGCTGTTTTTCAATTTTCGCTTTTTGTTTTTTAATTTCTACTGGCATACAATTTCAATTCGGTTTTTTCTAATTTTCTATTTTTGTTCCGGACGGCCGGTATTGATAAACACACTGTATTATTTAATAACCTTTTATTAAAACTTCAGTTCTGACACTTGTCAAATAATTGAAGTGACTTCTACGACGTCTCAAAATAAACTATCTCCGAAAGCCGATATGAATTTGGGACACCCTGTATAATATATACATAAAAGCCGATATAATTGTAATTTTGACAATATAGATCTCTTAGTTTATAGTATATTAAAAACCCTTATCAAAATCATTAATCACAATAAACCGAGTAATAAATATTGAAAAAAGAATTGAAAATATTTAGAATGATTATTCAACGTGGGTTTTTCAAGTCATGTACTTTAAAAAATTACTAAATTTCCTGCCTGTCCATTCCTATAATTTATCAGTCATATTACACATTTTCTTCTACTTTTTCCTAGAAAAAAATCTGTTTTTGGAGAACATCAAGGTAATTATTAGCAAAACGACGTTTTTTATAAAAAAATTCTTTAAATACTCCCTATTTCGAAATCGTAGAGGAAAATTCTGGCATTAGTTTTCCACAATTTTTCTTCAGTTTCCCCAGAAGACACAAAAATCACTTTTCAGTTGTTTTGCACCAAATAGTTAAAATTTTGTTACGTCCACAAATTTCACGTATACAGACGCTTCTGTATTATACAAAACTTCAAAAATGTGCACTTTTTTAATCGGAAAAACCAAGAAAAACTACCAAAAAACTCATGTATGTCAGCCATATAACTTGTTTTAACAGGGAATAAATTGCGCTGTTCCCACAGCATAAATACAATTTCTGTGAAATACACATATTAATTATTTTCTTTTTATTATAGCGATAAAGAAAAGAGCCTGAAAAACGTAGTTTATAAAACAATCAAAAACTAATCAGCGCCAATCAGATCGTTCAAAAAGAGTTGGTAAACTACCCTGACTGCTTTTGTAAATTTTAGTTAGCACCGATTGGTTTGTAAGGCCTTTTAATGGTTTTAAGGATCGTATTTGCTTTCGTTTCGAAATAGGGACATGTAACGAATTTTTTTTCTTAAAAATGCCTTTTTCCTAAGTTTCACGTAATCAAAATAATTACCAACAACAATGCGGCCCACATGGACGTCTGGACATGGAATGTTTACAAAAACAAAACGCCACGAATGGGTCACAATCAGTAGTAATTTGCCAACTGTTTTGGAAAAAAATAAGGGAAAACAATATAATTTGTTAATACCCAATTTTTATGAAAAAAAAAATATTATTATGATAATATATTTCATATAATATTTATAAACAATTTATTGCTACAATAGTAAACTAATATCTTTAAAATAGTATGCTTTATAATGCGTCAGTTTAATTCCCAGAAAATTCAAGATTTCTAAGTAGTGTGATAAACTATGAAATCTGGCAACCTCGCAAATTTCTTTTACGCTATCGTACGATCAAGGTTGAATCCGGTCCATTCATAAAAATTTTGGCATATGACATTTTTGTGGTTGACGTTGTGTGTCTTGGATCGTTTTTTAATTTTTTGTGATTCCAAAAGTGTTTTTGTAAGTGACTAATTATTCATTAGTGACAAAATGGTCAATCCTTGCCAAGTTTGCCGAAAATTAGATTATTTATTTCCAAATTTACCTTTTCACAGGTAAGTTAGGTTAAGTTTGGTATCATAGGCGGGTAACTTGGGATTTTAGATTTTGTTATCAGTGATTTTTTATAGGTTTCCCAGTGATTCTAACCGTCGAGACCTTTGGATTAATATATTAGGACTACAAGATAAAATCTTGCCCAAGTCACTTCGTATCTGTAGTGAACATTTTGGCCCAAACGATTTCTATTATCGATTTGATGGTGTTCGTGTTTTAAAGTGAGACCAACATAATAGAAGCCCACCATTTTCTATTATTTTTCATTAACATTTCCCTTGTAATATTACACCAAATAGTACCGCTTTTCCTATCTTTTTACAATTTTTTCCTTAATTTTTGTTTTCCCTATTACTCGTAAAAGTGTAAAATTTTCATTTAACCAAGATATTACAAAATCTGCAAAAAAAACTCATAAACGTTATAAATAAATATATGACTTGCATAATAACTGTCATGTGTGAAAAGTCCAGAAATGAAACTTCAATTTCTGCAATTTTTATTTATTTTTATTCGATGTCCGATAGTTACATAGTCTCAGATTTGCTTTACACAAATTAGATAGTCAGTAAGTAAGAAAAAAAGTATATTTTATTGTACCTTATTCTATTTTATATATATATATATATATATATATATATATATATATATATATATATATATATATATATATATATAATTGTAATATGACCAACAAGTAATATATTTAATAATAGCATATACTTATTTTTATCCCATACATTTCCTTATCGGTATATTTTGTCATAAATATTTTAGGATACTAGAAACAGTGAAAATCAAGAAATACACTAATCATATTAAAATAAATAATTTCCGTTAGAAACACATGACAGATTGTCGATTCGAGATATTAAAAATTTTCAACAATAGTACTGCCAAAACTTAATGGGCAAACAAATTTAATAGTTATTTTTATTAATTTGTTTTATTGTATTTCTTTATATACCAATTTCTTATGATTGGAGTTTGGGGACTGTTCAGTAAAACAGGTTTAACTGTAACAAGTCTTTCAGATTAATACCTAAATTGAAACAGTCTATCATATATATTCCAAATCATAATTGAAATTATATACAAATATTAACAGGTTATTTCTTGAAAATGAAGTTGTAAATACTCTATTTTCTCCTGAACACATACACCGTCGAATATATATTTTTTAAATATTTCCATTTTTAATTTGCTTCATTTATTAACTTACAAAAAATATCTCCATTTTCTCGTTTTAGGAATTTTGTACAAGTGTTATTATTTTTACAAATAATTGGTATACTAACCAAACGTCAAAGTAGTCATTTGCATACCGCGACGTCGTTACATTTATTCAGTATTGCACTTCAATATTTGAGACATTAGAACTTTGGTAAGACTATTTTTTTACGATGTTCATGGTTGACGTTAAATTTCATATGCGAGTGTCTGTACGGCATAGACACGTTGTTAGGAATAATAAAAATAGACAGCGAGTCCATACAATTTAGAAAAAAAATTTCAATCACAGTAATGTTCAAGAAACAAAGTTTTTGTCGGTTTTAAAATTGTGGGCATTAATTAGCCACTTAACTAAAATCCGGCAAAATATTACGCAATTTTTTACTTTGGACTTGGATAATTCTTACATGGTACTCTGTTTTAAATAATAACTAGTGCCTTGGATAAAAAAAAAGGTTATTTCAAGTCATTAATGTCGTAAAAGATAAATGATATGAATATTACGATTACTTGTATATTGAATACTGACTTATGTTCAAGTACAACAACTTCCGTATCACGACATATTGATAGAGTAATTAACTATTTCTTATGAAAAAATATTTATTTCAATTCTGCAAATAAAAGCATCATAGAATATTAATTGATATTTTTATTCGTTTTAAAATTGTTACGCCGCTGGCGTATGATAGATTGTGAGCTATGACACCCCTCTAACTTCTGGCCTACAAACATGTTGGCGCTTATAAATTTCATATTCATGAATGACTAGCCTGGTCCATTCTCTACTATGTCTATGGCGGCCCATTAATTTTCCCCAATTTCGAAATATCACCCCTATAAAAAATAGTTTTTCCTTATTGGCAATTTAATCTCGAAGCCTCCATAATTACAAATACGGTCCTGCTTTTGAGTTCTGAAAAAGGATCTGGTAATAGGTAAAAAACACAGTAACTCCAACTTTACCCCAACCTAACAACAAAAATTGATTCCAACAATCATCCACACAAAAAATAAATTTCAAAAATACAACTTTTAAAAAAAATTATATATTACAAAATAAAAAATACAAATTACATCAATTTCCTGACAACAGGAGAACCTTTTAAAAATTCTAAAACCCTACATTATCTAACATCACATGAAAAATCTTTTTAGCAACACTAAAAACAAAATAATTTACAATAAATCACAATTACAAGAACAAACAATTTTTTATTCTAAAAAATCACCTTTCTTTTTCTCGATAATCAATTACAAGATACAAAAAAACAGGTAACAAATTACAGTCCTGTAAAACCTTCACTTTCCATGAATCGTTATATTATCCATAATTCGCAAAACTCCTTAATACTTTTATTGTTACAATAACCCGAAAAGGGGGTTATCTTACTCGATACGTCACGCACAAAGGCTGTCTACAAAAAATAACAATTTGTGAAATTGTAAAAATTAATTTTCAAGTACCATCGGAGCCAGCGTTATCTCTACCTATCACCACTTTTATCACCATCTCTTTTTAGCTTATCGATAACCTTTTTTCTACACTCTTCCGCCAATGTCCTTTCCGATGAATAAGCAGGTTTATTCCTGTCAAAACCAGGCTTTGTTAAATTGTAATGGCGTTTCCTGGAAGCTTCTTCATTGCGAGTATTCTCTTCCGGGCAGTAAGCAGGATGATTTCTCTCAATGCTAGTGCTTGCACTGGAACTAGCACTAGCACTAGCAGAACCGCTAGAAAAACTACTGGTCTCTGACCAGTCTCGGTCTTGCGATTTCGAACTCCCTTTCACTTTCTGAAACAAATTTTTCAACCCACTCCTCTCCAAAACGTCTGGTTTCACCTTTCGAGCACCTCTATCGCTGACATAAGCTGGACTTCTTCTATCAAAATTGTAACTAAGATCTATGCTTTTTCGATTTAACAAAAAATCATCTTCACTACTTGTTAGCCACGAAGTACTGTTTTCAGTTTGCTCCGAGCACTTTTGCCTGAGCAACTGAATACTCATTTCCGACAAACAGCCAAGGTTTCTTCGTTCAAAGTCACTCACAACATCTTCGGCGGTCTTGGAATTGAGATTATTCCCGTTCCTAACGATTTCTTGAGCATTTTTCTCTTCATACCTGGTTTTTGGGGGATTTTTTTGTTCAGAATGCTTCAGAACATCTTCATCTGTTTTGCAACGGAGGATGTTTTCATTTTTTTCACTTCCCTGAGTATTTTTTACACCATTTTCTATTCCAACCTGACTTTCTGAGTGTTTCTTGGTATTTTTTAGATCAGATTTACTCACAACCTCATGAGGAACATTATTGTTGCTTCCTGGAATACTTTTCGCACTCTTTCCCACTGCAAACTTGCCTTCTGAGCGATAGGCAGGGTTTTTTCGATCGAAATTACTCAAAACATCTCCGCTAGTCCTGTGCTGAACATGTTTCTCGTTTCTTCCGTTTTTCTGAGCATTCTTCGCCCTTTCTTCAACACCAAAACTTCGTCTCCGGAAATTCCTTTCGGAAATAAAAGCCGGATGTCTTCTGTCGAACGCTACGAGAACTTCCTCACTGCTCTCCTTCAATTTCTGAGCATGCTTCTTCGAATAGGAATCGCCAAAGTTGATTCTTCTGAGTTGCTCCACCACCTGATCGTGCAAATGTTCGTTTGACTTGGACACTTGCCTTTTTAACGTTGTTTTCCTCCGATCGCCAATTTTATTCAAGTTATTTTGCTGTTTTATGGTTTCGCTGTCGATGACGACGTTCCTCCTCAAATGCGAGGTCTCACAAAAGTCCACGTCGGCGTATTTTTGCCGTTCCTCCTCACGCTTGCTCTTGTGAATGAAAGACTTGGCCCGACGGAGTTTCTCGAACATTTTTCCCACGCGTAATTCCGCTTTCTATTGCGAAACCTAACACTTCAATCATTACGTGTACACTGCAGTAATTACGAATACCTTTATGTTATTGTTTAATATTAAACATAATATAAAGTTGGTGCGAGAGATAAGACGGTCTTATCGCGTTTTGCTTAATTCTGTGTAAGGCATCTTTGCGCGGTCGTAGATTGCTGCTTTAATTAAAGATAACCAGATAAGTGTGTTTATTCTATTTATTATTCTGAATAAAAAGATAAGTAAAAAATTCGGAGACAAAAGGTGTATGTAATTTTATACAAATATCCTTATTGGGTCTTGAGAAAAACCCGCGTACAATTACTAGATAATGAGAGAGTAATTTCGTGGCATTTTTCTTTCACACAAGGCAAATGGAATAAAAATATGCAGTAGGGTGTTGAAGAAAAGCAGTATTGATAGTGACCTTCCCACGAGAATAACAGTATGAAACATTACCAGTGTATACATGTAAAAATATAAAAAAAATATTTTTGCTTAACACCGTAATCTGCATTTTATAACTTACTTTTTCTGGAAAGGCAGAAAGAGCTCTTACGAAAATATCAGCTTATTAGATTGCATCAAAACTGAAAAATCCGAGATGGGAATTGTAGATAATTTACGAGAAGAATCTGAAATACAACATTTTTTTCGGAATACCCCGAACAAGAAGCTGCATTAGTACGACATCTTTTTCATGTACAGGGTGAGTCAACGATTGGATGAAGTAGGTTTGTGCCTTTTCGGTGAAATTAACAAAGAAACTATATTTATTGTTTGATACAGTTTATTTTTACGCAGATTTTAAAAATATTTAGGACTCTACAGGGTGAGCCAAAAAACTAGGACAGCATAAAGTTGTATTTTTTTAAATAGAACACCCTATATACGAATCGTATTTTCGATTTAGCTTATAATTTTAAATCTTTTCTATTAAGGGTTTACTATAACAAAACTTTATAGTTTCTGAGATAATTAAGTTTAAAGAAAAAAAGTCACATTTTCAAGCATCAATTCAATCCTAAATAACGTTTTCAATTTTGTGACAAATATATTCAAATTTGGAATTTAGCAAGGTCAAGGACAAATTAACATAATTTTTACCTAATATTTGCAATAAAAGCTACAGGGTGTTGAACACACTCAAATTTGAACAAGTTTCAATGAATAAATATCTTTTTTTTTAAATGGTACACCCTGTATATTTTCATGTTATTTAATAGAGTAATAAAAACCCTAAAAGTTTTGTTCAATATATCCTATACCTATTTATAATAGTTTTTGAGATATTTCAGTTTTTCTTATTTTCCATACTTTTTTACAGAAATAGTCTTCATTATCATAGTAGCCATGTAAAATAATAAAAAGAAACTACAGAAACAAACAGAATGTGGTTAAATATGATGAAATACATTATTCGTTATATTACAACGGCAATAGTTTAATTAAACATAATGTGAAAAAATTAACACAACAATAACGACAAGGCAAATACATATTTACTTTTATACTAAATTGAAACAAAAAAATTACCTATTAAATACTGAGATTAATTATTTCTTTTTAATAAGTGTTGGAATAAACGACCCTCTTGTGCAATGCACAAATTTAGTCTTTTTTGCAGATTTTCTCGGACCCTGGACAAAATTAGTGGCGTTATTGTTCTACAGGTATCCCTTAATCCTGTTTCGCATATCTTCCACTGTTGTTGGTGGATTAACATACACCTTATTTTTAATATAACCCCATAGGAAGAAATCTAATGGGGTGATGTCGCAAGACCTTGGTGGCCACTCAATGAAACCCCCACGTCCAATCCATTTTTGCGGATATCGTTGGTCCAAAAACGCACGAACTTCACGATGGTAATGCGGAGGCGCACCATCGTGCTGGAACCACATACTGTCGAGCTCATCCCTATCGAGACCTTGAAGCAGTTGGGGTAGTTCTTCTTGTAGAAAGTTCAGGTAATTATGGCCATTTAGTGGTTCATTAAAAAAGTGAGGTCCAATAATTCGATTATGATGAATACCACACCAAACATTTAATGACCAGTGGTTTTGATGTTGCACCTCTCTAATCCAAAATGGGTTTTCTGTGGCATAATAATGCATGTTGCGTCTATTTACGGCACCGTTACTTCTAAAAGTAGCTTCATCACTAAACATTACCTTGCATAATAAATTTGGATTTAATTGAATCTCCGCATTTATTGTACGACAAAAGTTTACACGACTTTCAAAATCCTGTCCATGCAATTCTTGGTGTAATTCCATGTGATATGGATGATACCTATATTTCTTGGTAGGACGATTAGCGGTGGATTGTGATGTTTCACATAATGCTGCTAACTGACGGCTACCAATATAAGGATTTTCCTGAACATTTAACAATACTTGTAGTTCTTTTTCTTCATTGGTTACTGGTTTGTTGACCACTTTACGTTTTGGATAATCAACAGTACCAGAAGAATCAAATCTTTGCATTAAGTTTTGAAAAGTATGGGTATTAGGCTGGCGTCGATCAGGATACTTCATTTTGTAAATTCTTTGAGCAAGAAGGCAATTTTTTTGAGCCTCTCCTATTGTATAAATCATATCTATTAACTCATTCTTTGGAAAATTCATTTTACAATATAAGATGAATGCAAAAAAAACCAAACTACACTACATAAAAACCAAAAGAAGCGATTGCGGTTATAAATTTGACACACAGAAAAATGTTCTTTTACATTGTTTTTGCCATGGCTACTATGATAATGAAGACTATTTCTGTAAAAAAGTATGGAAAATAAGAAAAACTGAAATATCTCAAAAACTATTATAAATAGGTATAGGATATATTGAACAAAACTTTTAGGGTTTTTATTACTCTATTAAATAACATGAAAATATACAGGGTGTACCATTTAAAAAAAAAGATATTTATTCATTTAAATTTGTTCAAATTTGAGCCGATGTGTTCAACACCCTGTAGCTTTTATTGCAAATATTAGGTAAAAATTATGTTAACTTGTCCTTGGCCTTGCTAAATTCCAAATTTGAATATATTTGTCACAAAATTGAAAACGTTATTTAGGATTGAATTGATGCTTGAAAATGTGACTTTTTTTTCTTTAAACTTAATTATCTCAGAAACTATAAAGTTTTGTTACAGTAAACTCTTAATAAAAAAGATTTAAAATTATAAGCTAAATCGAAAATACGATTCGTATATAGGGTGTTCTATTTAAAAAAATACAACTTTATGCTGTCCTAGTTTTTTGGCTCACCCTGTAGAGTCCTAAATATTTTTAAAATCTGCGTAAAAATAAACTGTATCAAACAATAAATATAGTTTCTTTGTTAATTTCACCGAAAAGGCACAAACCTACTTCATCCAATCGTTGACACCCTGTACACTACCACTCAAAAGTATTTGGCCATCTGCATTTTTTTTATACTACATCTATTAAAACCATTTTAAAAAGTTGATATGTGGACGATATTCTAGCATGTTTTAAAGGCACTACTAGACAGCTTCAAAAATTCTTACAATAATTGCCATCCAAAAATTCAATTTGCTCTGAAAACTGAAAATAACCATAAAATAAATTTTCTAGATCTCACCATATCTCACCTCAATAATCAGTGTAATTTTAAAATTTTTAGAAAACCAACGTTTACAGGTAATACTATATCTAGTGACTCTTTTCACCCCTTACAACACAAAATGGCTGCATACAATTCAATGATACATAGAGCATTCTCTTTGCCTCTCTCTGAAGAAGATCTTCAAGAGGAACTAAATATCATTGAAAGGATTGCAATATCAAACAATTTCTCCCAACAAATCATAAAGAAATTAATAGCTAAAAAACAAAAACAACTAGACTTTAATTCCATATATCCCAAAATAAAAAATGTTATTAAGATAGTTCATCTTATATATCTTTGTCATACTGTGGTACCCTATCAGAAAACATAGCTAATACTCTTTCCAAACATAACATAAAAGTGGCCTTTAAATCTCAACACAATCTGTCCACTATCCTTTACAATGCTGAAGATAAAATTAATAAATTTGATAAATCAGGAGTTTATAAGTTAAAATGTTCAGAGTGTGATAACTTGTATATTGGACAAAGTGGTAGAAGCTTTAAAACTCGCTTTTCAGAACACTACCGATCATATAGACTACAAAAAACAGACTCGAGCTTTGCCAACCATTGCTTAGAACACAACCACAGTTTTTCTAATTTAAGCAACACTGACATATTACATTATTCAACAAAAGGCCAAAAGTTAAATATTCTTGAATCTTTAGAAATATATAAACATAGTAAAAATAAAAATGTAAATTTGCTTAATGACCAGACAGAACTTGGGTTTTCCCCGTTATTTGTTGTGGCCTAATAATAATTAGTTCCCAAAACTTAGTACCTCCCCTTTGTAATGTTATTTCTCAGGTAGTCTTTATTTATTGTTAAATTTTCTCATGTTTCTATATTAAACACTTGGTCTACCTTTGTAAGTCAGTTTGAAAATGACTGTGTGAGTTGAAACGGCAGTCACTGTTTTCTAAATAAATTTAGTGGTATAAAACATAGTAGTTCTTTTT
This sequence comes from Diaprepes abbreviatus, assembly GCA_034092305.1. Lineage (NCBI taxonomy): Eukaryota > Metazoa > Arthropoda > Insecta > Coleoptera > Curculionidae > Diaprepes > Diaprepes abbreviatus. The sequence goes on along the minus strand of JASJET010000322.1, from coordinate 754,809 downwards.
TAAACATTTCCCGAAAACCATTTTATTAAGTTTCATTGTTTGTGTCTCACCGCAAAATGCGTATTTACAGACAACATTGAAAAAATTGATGGCTAGATTGCCGAAACTTTGTGAAATCATCATTAAAAACACAGATGAGTCTAAAATTTAAAAATAGCGTTGTTATTATGTCTAAAGAACTGCTAATAAATAATTAAAACTACTATAAAGTCGTTTCATTTATTCAAACTTTTACAAAATGGCTTTTTCTGGATTACCAAATGCTTTTTGAGCGGTAGCGTATCTTTGAATGTTGCAGACATTTCCTCAAATACTGCCGTAAGCCATCCCAATTAATGGGATATGGAGAACACTATTATAAATGAATCAAATATCAAAATAGCAACCAAAAACAGCGAAAAAATATCTATTTTAATCAACCTCACGAAGGAGAAAAACACACGGTAATTCTATACAAATACTCGACATTTCTGGCTGCATATCTCTACTTAACTTTATTATTTTAACCTAATTATCCCACATCTGATACTTAATCTACCCACAGATTATTTTCAGAGCTTTACAAACACTTGTGGCAATATAAATTTATAAAATTAAATGATTTAAAAATAGTTATGGTAAATTAAAAAGAATTTTAATAAGTAATAAACAGCGGTGAAGCCAGCATATCTCCAAAAAATGTTTATACGAGGCGTGTCCCAAAAGTATCAGACCTGCGTTTATAACTTCACGCTATAACGTTTGAGCGACCTCTGTAGGATACAAATGAAAGTTATTATTATTAAGAAAACCTAATATGTTATTTTTTGTCTCATGTTTTTGCTAAAGCCAGATTGAAATTATTACCTCATTGTTTACGTACTAACATCGTTATAAAAAATATTTTGTATTTGTATATAAACATATTTTCTAGATGTAACAAAACATATTTGTTGAAATTTGTTTTCTTTTCTGTCGACGGTATCACATTTTCTCAATAACTTTTAAACATTATCAACAATACCCCGACCTTTACAAAAATACGATGTTGTGACAATCACACCTTCAAACTATCAATATCAACAAATTTAAATAGTTTTAATATTAAGGCGGTTTTGATTTTATCAAGTTAATTTCAAAATAATACCAAAACAAGAAGAGGCGAAATCAAAAACAATTCAAGACGGAGTGTGTTAAAATACATATAGCAAAAATTTTTTATTTATAATAATTGAAATGTTAATTTTTGCAACTTTTGATCGATTCATCAGAATTGTTTTTTATAAATATTCAGAAAATATAAATCTAATAAATAAAAAACTACTCTGTTTTATTTTTTCTCATGTGATCTTTTGACGTTTTATGCTTTTCTTGTATTTACTTTTGTTAACGAATTTTTTTAATACAACAAAAGTAAAAAACGTCGAAATATTAATATTCGTTAAAAAATAAATAATAATTGTCTTCGTATGCATTAGTTATAACACCACCATAGGGGTCGACACCATCGATTTAACGTTATAATCGTTTCGATCAATTAGTACGTACATAACCTTTCTTCTTTTTCGTGTTATGTGGCTACCAATTAGTCGTGATAGTTCCCGCGTAAAGTATTTTATTCACAGTGTCTTTTTTACGTTCGTCAGATTTTATTTACATCAAGTTTTCCTTTCAGATCGAAAAAAGTAAGGAAACTATTAAAATGATGCAGAAGGTCTTTGGGGACGAGTGTACGGGGGCAAAACATAGATCTAAGAGTGGTTCAAAGATGGTAGCACTTTTGTTGACAGTGATTCATATTCTGATCGACCTTCGAGCATAATAATATCGGGAAATGTTGAACGCTCGATGGTTTGTAAATTAAAAAGTAATCTTGACATTCCAAAAACTTGTATTTCAAGAATTTGAACGGAAAATTTGGGAATGATTCATGTTTGTGAGAAATTCATTCCAGAAATGCTTACACTAGAGAAGAAAATGCTTCACTTTGAAGTCGATAAGAATACGACAAGTACAATCAAGACTACAAACTTGATTAAAGAGTTCCCGGAACTACCACCAGGTGGCGCTCTCAATCAGCTGATTTGAGTTCTGGGTTAGGTTGCCATATCTATCGATGACATTTCCACCAAATTTTATCATCATAACTTGACATATGTAAAAGTTATTCCGTCTTGAGTAAATCTACCTCTGTACGTAATATGGCTGCGTAAACTGCTTCACCATGTGAAAAAATGACAATTATTATGAAGAATACCACTTGCTGAATGAAGAAAAATAATGCCAGCGTGGATACTTTTGGGACACACCTCGTACACTTTAAATTTGGTTGATTAATATTTTATTCATGTTTATGTTATGACTACATAAACACTTTAATTATTTCTGCTACATATTCTTTACGTAAATACTCAAAATCGATTTAAATAATTTCTCGTTTATTTCAATATGCAGAATAATATAAACTCCTAAAATGGTAATATAAACAGTATGAAAACATGATTCAGTCAAGTAAATATTCCATTTCACTTATCTTTCCCACTAAACCCACAATTTAAAGAAAATGTAGGTAACTAATTCTGTTACATTTACATAATATTACTATTTGGTATATTTATAGCAATGCAGAGTAGCAAGCAAATATCAACATATGCAGTACAGAACGATGAACTCAGAATCTTTAAAAATTAAAAATTTGATGACTTCATTTACCACCTTGTATATAGACTCTGTGGTAAAATCATAAGAAACATACCAGACCATAAAATTAGCTACCATATGGAGTTTGGTTGTTGTAACTCAACCAAAACAGATGCTAGAATCGTATGATGAATTCAATATATATTACCAACAATACCACTTCAATTTTACCTATTAATCATCATTTTCGTATCGTATGATTATAAGATGTTTAATTATTTAAAATGATAATGAGATGAATCACCTAAAATTTTAATAATTTCTCATAAATTAATAAATACTATACGAATCATAAATTCACATAATTATGAAAATAAGAACACATTTCTTTATATTGAATATTTTACACAAACCTGCATTCTTCCCTGAAAATAACATACTAAAAAATAACCATGCTTTTGGATGAAGAACTACATACAAATGTGTTTACTTACCAGCACTCATTGATGTCCCATAACCACGGTTTCTCCCATAAAACAGTTATACCATAGACAAAGCTGAAAGTGTAATAAGTACATCTCCAAGCATTCTCACAAAATTTGGTCAGAGTTGAAGGTTTGTTTTGATTTTTCCTTAACCTCAGCCACCTTTCGACCTGTCTCTCGGTCATGTCTAATTGTTTCGCTAAACCTTGAATCTGTTTAATGGAAAAAAGGAACATTACACACAGAAAAAAGTTCAATTTAATTAATTAGTTTTGCTGATATTCTAAATATAAAATAAAATAATCAATAATGAATATTCTTAAATGTCAAGGAAAGTAAATATTTCAAAAAATTAAATTTTTATCTTACTTGTTTGTGTTTCCATTTTTTTGACTGTGCATAAGCATTTTCTAATACTATATTGGACGGAGCCTTTTTGGGTCGACTACTTTTAATTCCTAAACTCATTCCCACAGGTGCAAACCAATATCTAAAAGAATATTGATTGATCAATTTTCATAAATTCTAGTCCTGTGTTGTTTTAATTGTATATTCATAGAAAGGAAGATATAATCTATCCAAATTGAAAATGTTAGCTTGTTTCATTTATACAGTGTGTCCCACAAAGAACTGAGGCAATCAATGTCTCAAAAAATAAACTTTGTAAAATTTTTAAAGGCTCTTTACCAAAGCCGATGGAGGCAATGTTAATGATCTTGTAAACCACGATGATCAGCAAAACCACAAGTCAAATTTCTTGGTGTACAGGAAGGTCATATCCATATAAATTCAAAACTATCAAAATTAATCTATTTAATTAGAAACCTGTCTTTAACTGTTTCATTAAGGATACTTATGTTGGCTCGCCGTGGTATTATTATTATTATTACACCTGTGGTACATATTTTCGTCACCTAATGAGCTGTCCCAGATGACATGTGGAATACATAATTTTGTATAAGTGTTTTAGAGTTTAAATGTTTATATTTATTTTAATCTGCACTTTATTGTTTACATACATGTAATTGTTATATTGCCAGACTTGTAAAAGTGCATTGAATGTATTTATTTATGAATAAATTAAGATAACAAACTGCTCAGAAACAATCTGGGCATAAAATATATATTTATCTACAAAATGCCATTTTTAAAGGCTTTATAAATTTAAATAATTTGTTATTATATTAAGTAAACATGAAGGCTTCAAAGTCCATTATTAAAGATGTCCTCGTATCACTACATCATTATAAAATATCAATTCTCATTATTTTTAATTTATATTAACTACAAGTAAGAGCCACGAAAGTTTTTATATATTCACATTAAGTATTTTATTATATCCGTAACAAAATTGTTATATTTTAGACATTAAACTCTTTCATAAAAGAGATTAAATTTATAATAAAAGATCGCGAAGTAGTTAACTACTTAGAATTTCTTTAAAATATTTGCAAGCCCTAAAATATGTCTTGTCAGTATCTCAAAATGTCTAACTCAAATTTAAAAGGTATAAAGCGCTGGTAAATGCTTTTATTACTATAATTTATAACCAAAATAAACAATTTCAAATACTTTAAGAAGCTTTAAATTGAAAATACACTACTCAGCCGCTCTACAACCCACGGATCTCCATAAAACTGTTAAAAATCTGGAAAAAACTTAATTAACAAAACTAATCTAACCTCACTTACTTTTCGAATAAATATCTGATTAATAACGTTATCAGGGCCATAGGCAAGGGGTAAAGAAGGTGTCGGTAATCTGCATGTTGAATTTCTGTGCTTGCTTCCGGGGCTATATCCGCCCACGTTGTATTTGGGGGCAACCAAACATTGGGGGACCAAAAGGTGTCCATGACTTTTCGGTAGTACTGTGCCATTTTATCACTTCACTGCCTTAATACTCTTGTTTCAACAAATTTTTAAGTATGCGGAACTACACTAGCATAATCTGAAGTTTTATTTTACCTTAAAAACGGTTATTTTAATGAAAAACACCCCGGATAGCTTAGCCTACACCCTCGCCCAAGACATTTTTGACGCAATTTTGACGGTTCTAAATTCGAAAACGTGCGATAACGTTGGCAACAGCGTACGATTTCCGAAACGTGACTAAATTTAATTATTTATTTTCGATTTGGTGAAAATAAACTAATATTTGTGTTTTACTTGGATATTGATGTCCGAAAGATTTATAATTGAATGATACATTTTCGAATCGCACACATTTTTTACAAGGCCAGATTATCAAATTTTTATCAAAAGATTATAACGCTACGTTGCCAGGCTAGTTGGATCTTCGAGGAGTGGTAACACCTTGTGTTACGAGGGTATTACAAAAAGATTTTGTAAGTGTTTTGTTGAAAAAGGATGGTCAGAAATTGTGAAATAAAAAGGTATTCTTTAATTAAAAGTAAAAATTTCAAATGAAAATTGATTCTGATTATAATATATGTGTATTAAGATATTTTCCTTCGGCCTAACATCAAAGGACTTTTTACGTGATAACATAGAATATTTTAGGATATATTACTCATTTTTGCGTTTTCCTAAGGCAAGGTTGTCTCTATTCTTTATCGTTTCGTAGTTTTTTCTTCGAACACTTGAGAGAAAGAGAGATAAACTATAGATATATGATAGAATGTTTGGGACAGCAAACAGACATATTCAAAAAAATTACAGAATTTACACACCAGCAGACTATAAAAATATTATAGTTGAAGCAAATGAAAATTTTGAAATAAGGAGGCACAAAATTGAAGAAATTATAGGCATTAAAAAATGGTGGCCAAATAATTATAAGAAACTGGTGCTGTCTGTAGATTCCTACAGCAGAGGAGTCCCCAAGGATAAAAAAATAAGTTTTGCTATTTCGAAGGTGTCCCATTTTACATTGTTCAATCCACACCAGGTTTTGTGACAACAGGTTGTTTTTTTTTAAGTAAATGTGCAAAAGGTAAGATTTCGTAAAGAATGAAATAATAGGAAAACAACGTTTTTTTGAAAAAATTTCGATGCATATCCCCTATTTCGAGGTCGTAAAACACGATTTTGACCTCGGTTGTCCATAATTTTTCTTCAATTTTGCGGAAAACAGGGAAAAATAACTTTTTACTTTAGGTTCAATTTTTTTCACTAAATCGTTAAACTTTTGTTATAACCACAAATTCCACAGTTATTGAAGTTTCTGTATTATGTATTTTTTATCGAAAAAATCCGAAAAATTATCACGATAAAAATCACAACAAATCAAAACAAAATGGCCGCCATCGACAAATAATAGCTTGCATAGTTCGCTAAAAATGACGTACTTGAAGTCGGCGATGTTGCCAGATTGCAAAAACGATTTCTTTGAAATTCATATATATTCTCTTTATATTTGTATTGGAAAGAAAAGGTCCCAAAAAGAATTTTTCCCTTTCCTTTGATTATTAAAGTACTATTAATTACTCTTTGATGTGCGATTTTGACTCTAAATATTAAAAGTTTTAAGGATTATAGTTGCTTCATATTGCTTATGTCCGTTAGCAGAAAGTGTTTTTTAATTAATAAATCTAGGTCAATTTAGATTAGTTTAGGTTAATTTTAGTTTTTTAAAGTTACAAAAACCAAGCTAAATCTGTACTAATCAGAACTAACCAAAAATTTTGGACTGTTAAAGTCAATTTTACCCTTTTTTATACATTACAAACATTAAATTATGTTGTTAACTGTAACGAATAAATTTTAAAGTTTATACCATGAGAGTATAAATCTAGGTTAATTTAGATTAGTTTAGGTTAGTTTCTGTTTTCCAAATTAACCAAAATCAAGCTAAACTTAAACCAACCTACCCTAACCAAAAATTTTGAATGGTTTTGCTTATTTTTCCTCAGAAACTGTTTTGAAAAATTACACTATGTTGTTGACTGAGAAGAACAAATCTTATAAATTTTACATCTGGCAACGTTGCGCCTTTTTTCGTGATTCGGCGGCCAGTTTAGATAGTCTGACGGTTGATGGCGTTTCCGAGACGTGTTTTTCATTTTTCGCTGAAAATATAAGTTTTTCTAAATTGATTTGCTAAGATTTGTGCAAAGATAATTGAAATATATTACATACAATATATTTTAACTAGTTTCATTGAAAATAAATACGTAAATTCGGTTTTTAACTGAAATAAAAGTGCTTTGTGAAGTAACGCTTTTTTTAGTGTTCCGGGAAAGTGAGGAAGAATGGTGAAAAATCAGGGCTAGAATCGTGTTCTACGACCTCGAAATAGGGGGTAAGTATCGAAATTTTTTCAAAAAAAAAACATAATTTCCATGCTTTTCACGCTTTACGAATTTTTAGCGAAAATATTAATTGCGTCCTTTATTTATTACCTTCTTTGTTCAGTTTCTTTACCACCATAAACATTTCTTACATAAAATATATTTTCTTGTTCCTGGAAAGTTTTAGTTAGTCTCTCGCCCTGTTGGAAATGACGGATTCAATTCTCCCTCGTATTTACGCGAGAAATGTAATTAAGAAGTGGCAACTCGCTGTCATAAACCTTAATACATCAGGTGATCGAGCATGTGGCAACATTGCATATGTCATTTTGGTGGCATTTTCAAACAACCGTAGATTATTTTCAATAAAATCATTAATTGACGCGAGATAAGGTAATTCAGAATGCTTATCTGATAAAACTTCCAAATATGATATCGGTTGTAAAATAAAACTTCCAATTTAAAGTGTAAAATGCCTTTGAGTAAAAGTTTTAGTTTCAACTTCAGAAAAATAAAACAAGACGCGGAAGGAAAAATTCCCGACAATAAGTTATTGCAAGTTAACAAAGAATTTCAACGTAAAACAGTGTCAAATGATAAGCTGAGTGTTTTTAAAAACAATAGTGTTGTGGCTGGAAGTAGTAATACGAATCAACGTCCAAAAACTAATAATTTAGGAAGAAATTTTTCGTTTTCAGTGGAAGTGATCGACGAACTAAAAAACCACCAAAAATTCAAAAACCGACAAACACTAGAAGAAAACAGACTTTCCAAGTCTTTCACAAACATTAAAATAAGTGAGCAAGATTTCAGTGCTTCCACTTCTGTATCGGAAATAGTAACAACTTTTCAAAATCGCCCAATACAAAATGCAAAAAGTGTTACTCTCCAGGTACCTCAACAAGGCGATGAAAGAAAGTCGGTTTCTTTGTCAAATTTGACTCCTACAACAAAAAAATCCATAGAGGTAAGTACTTTTACATCATTTCATTTTATTTCAGGGAATTCAGAAATTTTTCTTTGTCCCGTAGGCCATTAATTAATCATAATTAGAAACTTCCTCCTTTTTCAGTACAATATGCACCGCTAATTAACAAGTTTCCTCTTTGTATTGTTTCCTAATAACTGGGTAAATCTGTTCTTTGTATGCAATAAAACCCGTTCAAGGTAAAAATTCTATTGTAGTATCGTTACCAACTAATCTTTTTATTTTATTTATAAATATTTTGTAATTGTTGATGTATAAAAAAAATCGCAGTTTTACTTATGATTAGGCAACCCAAAATACCTCTTCTAGTCTTATTAATAATATATAGAGGGAGCAGTAATATACAGTGATTTTATATTTGCACATTGCAGCATGTGCTTTTTAAATATACTACGTAGTTTTATGTACAATTAATTTTGTTTTACGCTGAATAAAATACGCTATTCGTAAAATATAACAATATGTTTAAATTTATTAGCGATTGAACAATTTTTATCACTATACTAGTATAAAATCACCACTGTATTTTTTTCGTGTCGTGTTTTCTTAGGCAACCAGCAAAACTAGTTATTTCTGCAATGTTGCCAACTGTAATAATTTGATGGAATCAGGTTTGCCAGGTTTTTAAAAATTCGGAAAAACTGCCCATTTTGTCAATAATAATAATAATTAAGATCATCTTTGTATTATAAGTATTAAAGTTTTTATTTTAGTACTCCTCGAATTGAACTAATAATTTTATTTGCCCCTTCCTTGTATGCACGTGTAATAATAATAAATTTTAATCGGTCAGACATTTGGAAATGCGGGTATACGGGATCTGTTTAATTTAAATGGCAACTGTGAGTTAAATTGACGATAAGGGGTCCGAAAATAGCTTTAAATACATCCTTTTTTACATTGGGGCCCTTAAGGTAGGTATTACATAATGTTCAATATAAAATATGGCATATAAATGCAACAAATGATGGTGTTATATTAAAAAATATAACAATTCAAATAGAGATCAGAGTGCCCACTATTGTATGTGGCACTGTTTGACCAGTGTCATTGCTTCCGGCGGATGTTATAGGAAATAATTCATTCCGCAAGTTGGTAACAGGGCAAAAAATATAAATTACTTCAAATATTGATTAAATCACCATTTATGGATACGATTTATTATTTTATATCATTTTATACATTATATTTCACACCTAAATAACATTTATAATCCCTTATCTTTTATATCAGGTAATCTACTCTTAAGATTATTTTAGAATTCGTCACCATGCCATATCTAATGTTTATACGATCCGAAAACCATTTTCAGTGGAATTAATTTGTTCCTTATGTTTTTATCACATAAAACAATATTGTCGTTCATTTTTCCTATATTCTCTTAAAAAAAAAGGAAAATTTCTCAAAAAAATGAAGGGTTTTAATTTTTTCGGCAGTATGTCGAAGTTAAATCTTATCGGTAGAGACAGGTCGAATTCTAAAAGCCAAAAGTCGAAAGAACAAAACGTTTCTACATTAAATCAAGCCGGCGATGAAAATTTAGAAGTGAAAAATGTTCAAACAAGTGACAATTCAAGAACGTTAACCACGACAACAGTTGAAAAAACTGGAACGTTAAGTAGGCGGGGACAGACAAGCGGTGAAGGTGCCTTTGAAACAAAAGTTCAAGTAGAGGAAACAGTTGAAGTTGTTTCAGGAGGCGTTGAAAAAATAAGTAACCAGGTCGGTAATGGTGATGATGAAAAAAAGGTGCAAATTACAAAAGATACTAAAACAAATGATGAGTTGGCGGGTGATGAAGAAGCGGAATCGAGGGACAAATTCGAGATGGAGAATACTACGTTCTACAGAGTGCTAACAAAGTCATTTTACGAACACAATATGAATATTCTGAGACCTTTTCGTAAGAGGGATGACGAAAGTAAATTAAAAAGTTCCACCAAAAGGACTAAAAAGACTACGAGGACTTTAACAGAAAGAAAATTAGTGATTTCGAGTCCTCAAAACTTTCAAAGAGTGGACGACGAAATGACACTGATACTTAAAAGAGAAGCGGAAAAAATGGGATTGGGTACGTTGAAAAAAAGTGCTTCTATGGATGATCTTTTGAGGGATAGTGATGGTTCTTCCGATGAAGATAATTTAAAGCTTAGGAGTCTGGATAAAGGGAGGTTAGAGTTTTCTTCTATGAGAAATTTGAGTTTTGGTGATGATATTAAGGTGGAAGATGAAATAAAAGACGAAAAAAGTGTTGATGAGCAACTAAGTGTAAATAGCAGCAGTGAAAATGATCAGGGATATTTAAATAGAATATGTTTGACGTGTTTACATGATCATAGTGTTCCAGTACAGGATGATGAAGATAAGAACGCTAAAAGTGTTGGGGAAACTGTAGACACTAGGAGTGACAGTGACGATGTGTTCAGTTCTAGTGAAGAAGATATTGATAAAGTGGTGGAGGAGTATAAAAGTAACTTGGTTACTATGAGGGATAAATCACAATCGACGCCGGTAAGTAAATATATAATGTATTTGTGATGTATTTAAGAATTGTTATACATTTATTTTTTTACGTAGTTTTTCATTATCACATCTACTTGAAATAAGCGTTTCGAAAATATATCTCAAGATAACATTTAATTTCGAAATGACTGCAACTTTTAGCATTTTCTCATAAATCAAGTGGTCTGAGTGTGACGTAAAAAACAAAGGACATTTTAAAAGTAAATGATGTAACTTCGCAAAAGTCATTGCACCGAATGTCAAAACTTTCTACCAAATTAAAACTGTCTCAAGTTAAAAAAAGTAAAATTATTCTAATAAAAGGTAAATAAGATACAAGTAGTCGTATCAAACTGTGCAAATTTATTATAAGAGATTTAATTAATTTAGTTCGTGAATTTTGGCTATAAAGTTGCAAAAATAATTAATCAAGATGTTTTACCTAAAGAAAAGTAACAAGAGAAAGTTTATTATGATGTATTTCCATCATTTGTTTTTTAAATGCTCTTTGTTTTTCCCCAGGAGACTAGATTAATTAGAAAACGTTAACAGTCAAATTTACCAAGCAGATTGTATAGACGAGATCTAGTTGCCACGGAAGTTAGATCTTCTAGTTGATCAATTCAATTTTGCTCATGATATTGTGTATATGTCGACAAACAAACCCTTATACAGGGTGACGCAGTAGTGTGATAAAGTATCCTATCTCTTTTATTTTTCAAAAATTTGAAAAAATGTTGTATAATATGAAAATTTGTGTAATCTAAAAATATTTTCAACAATACATAGTGTTTCATGAGAGGGTGGCGGTAAAAAACTTGTTTTTTTTTTTAATGAGATTCTCTGTATATCTTTACATATTTGTATTCCCTGAAGAACTATCCATATGATAGCATATCTGGTGTTGAATTTTATTGCGAAGTTGCGGAACGGCGGCACCGATTTGAATGAAATTTGTTAAGTTATGTTCAGGAAGTTGCTGCGCTGGTCCCATATTTTCTTGGGTGAAATTAGTGCAGTAAAATCAAAGATGGCGCTGACAATATGGCGGTCAAAAAAATTTATTTTGTCCGATTTTCTTCAAAATTGGTATGTGGAAATTTTCGCGGTCGTATACAACGAATCTGAAATTATTTTTAAAAAATTCAATATGATGGATCCAATATGGCGGACAAGAAAATTCTGTCCGATTTTTTTTTTAAATTGGTGTGGGGGTATTTTTGCGGTCGCATACAACGAATTCAAAATGTTTTTAAAAAAGTTCAATATGGCGGCCAAAAAAATTAATTTGATCCGATTTTCTTCAAAATTTGTACGGGGGAGTTTTCGGGGTTGCACATGACGAATCTAAAATTATTTTTAAAAATTTCAATATGGCGGATCCAATATGAAGGATAAAAAATTAATTTTGTCCGTTTTTTCAAAATTGATGCCGGGTAGTTTTTGGGATCGGATATTATTTAAAAAAAAAATTAAATATAGCGGATCTAAGATGGCGGATCAAAGTTTCTATATCTCTCGATTTTGTCTTAAAATCAGTATTGGGGGATTTTTGTTAGATTTAATTACAAATTTAAGATATTTTTTGAAAACTCAATCTGGCGGTTACAATATAGTGTCCTAGAAATTTTATATTTTTCGATATTTTCCAAAACTGCTACAGGGAGTTCTTGAGGGTGTAAATTATGAATTTAAAAGTATTTTTACCGGATTCAATATGGCGAATCTAATATAGCGGACTAAAAATTTTACATTTTTCGATTTTTTTTCAAATGTGGAACTGAATCGTTTTTGAGGATGTAAATAGCGAATATAATATTATTTTAAGGAAAATCTAATATGTCGGATGTAATAAGACGGTCTAGAAATTTTTAATTTCTGCATTTCATCCAAAATTGGTACTAGGGGGCTTTGAAGGGTTTAGATTTAGATTAGATTAAGATGTTAAAATTATTTTTTCGAAATTCAATATGGCGGATATAATATGGTGAGTTGAAAGTTTTACCTTATTCACATTTTTTCAGATTTGGTATTAGGGGGCTTTCGGGGTAGTGTATTACGAATATAAAGTTAATTTTTTACATTTATTAGATTGATAAGACACAATATGAGGGACTGAAAATTTTACATTTTCCGATTTTGTCTAAAATGGATATTGCGGGGTTCTTGAGGCGTATACAAACTCAATATGCAGTATAAAATATCTCGGGCTAAGAAATTTACGTCTCAAGTTCTTTAAATATCGATATTGAAAAGTTTTGGGGCCTATATTACGAATCTAAAATTAATTTGAAATTTAAGATAGTGGGTTTACTATGACAGAATAAATATTTTTTGATATAATTTCACTGATATTTGGAGAACTCTAAGCATCAAAGAATTTTTAGTGGTTCATTTTAAGGTGAATTACAACTTTGGATAAAATGAGTACTTTTTTGCCACCTTGAAGTCATTGCAAGGTACACTAATCTCGATTAATACTTAGTTCAAATAATTTATGGATATCAAAATTAATTCAAAACTAAAAATCGAAAAGTAAAATTTTTATAAAAAAAATTGAATCGACTTCTAAAAGTGCGCTAAAAAGTGAAAAATAACTATAAATTTCTATATGAAATTGAAATTTTTGAAGTCGGCGTCAAATAATTTCTAAATGAAACAAATAAGTACTAATATATACCGGGTGTTTTTTATAGAGGTATAGAACTTTTAAATGGAATAAAACAAAGATGAATTTTTTAAATTGACATGAAATTTACTTTATTCGAAAGATAACCTTCTGGCATTATATTTTAAATATGACCTCTGGCATATGACCGCCACGGCCGGCTCGGACGTAGTCTAATCTGGAGGTCCAATTTTCGATGACCTTTTCCAACATTTGTGGCCGTATATCGGCAATAACGCGGCGAATGTTGTCCTCCAAGTGATCAATCGTTTCGGGTTTATCGGCGTAGACTAGCCACTTCACATATCCCCACAGAAAATAGTCTAGCGGCGTTAAGTCGCACGATCTTGGAGGCCAATTCACGGGTCCGAAACGTGAAACTATGCGGTTACCAAACGTTTCCTTCAAAAAATCAATTGTGGCACGAGCTGTGTGACATGTTGCGCCGTCTTGTTGAAACCACAGCTCCTGCACATCATGGTTGTTCAATTGATGAACGAAGAAGTCAGTAATCATGGCTCTATAGCGGTCACCATTGACTGTAACGTTCTGACCAGCATCGTTTTTAAAGAAGTACGGACCAATGATTCCACCAGCCCATAAAGCACACCAAACAGTCAGTTTTTTCTGGATGTAACGGTGTCTCAACATACACTTGAGGATTATCATCACTCCAAATACGGCAGTTTTGTTTATTGACGTATCCATTCAAACAAAAGTGAGCTTCATCGCTAAACAAAATTCGCTTATGAAAATCGGGATCAACGACAATCTTGTTTTGGGCCCATTCACCGAATCTACGCCTTGCTGGGTGATCGTGGGCTTCAATTCTTGCACGAGTTGGATTTTGTAAGCACGCAAACCAAGATCTTTCCGCAAAATCTTCCATAAAGTGAATGGACACATATCCAATTCCTGTGCACTATGGCGGATAGACTGATTCGGGTCTTCCTCTACGCTTCGCTCTACAGCAGCAATGACTTCTTCTGTACGCACTGTACGACGTCTCTGTGGATGCGTATTATCATTTAGAGTAAACGTGGTGCGAAAACGTTCCATAGTTAATCGAATTAATTGCTCTGATGGACGATTATGTTGACCGTAAAATGGATGTAGTGCGCGATACGTATTTCGAACAAAACCATGATTTTCAAAATAAATTTGCACAATTTGGAAGAGTTGTTCAGGCGTCAGTCTATTCATGTTGAAATGCCAAACAAAACTAAACATAAATCACTTGACAGCTAACAAAATGGCCGCCAGTTAAAAAAGTGTTGCCAACTTAAAGTTTTATACCTCTATAAAAAATACCCTTTATATTATATGCAACTTTAATATTTATGGAGATATCTATATTAAAAACCTACTTAAAATCGAAATTATATTAATTGTGAATGTCTTGCAAAACGACAAGGGAGGTGCCCATAATTATTTTTAACAACCCAACGATAATTTTTAATCTACTCTGTAATTGGGTTAATTTTTGGCAACCTACGGGTCTATTAACGTTAATTTGTGGTCTTGTTCGTCTAAATTTAACGCTATTTGAATGTTAAGTAATTAAATTTATTTAGTTTTCGCCAATATATTCGATTAAAATCGTTATGTGGCTATAAAATATACATTAAGTTTCAAAATGACTGCAATATTTAACCTTTTCTTATAAATCTAGTTCTCCGGGTGTTACGTGTAAAACAACAGAATTTTTAAAACAAATGATATCACTTCCTGTTAGTTTTTTCGGTAAAACGGGCTAGCTGAGCTTCAACCAGCAAGCAGGGAAATATATATATATATATATATATATATATATATATATATATATATATATATATATATATATACATATATATGTTATATCGTAGATTTTCACGGATGGTAGAATGAATAGTTTGGTTATTCCGGGTTTCAATCCGTTTGTTCAAAAAATCGTTTTCACGACGTTTCGCCAAAATCTCATTTGGCATTTTCAAGTGCGGTTCGTCTCGTTACTCGCTGAGAACTGAGTTCTCGGCGAGTAACGAGACGAACCGCACTTGAAAATGCCAAATGAGATTTTGGCGAAACGTCGTGAAAACGATTTTTTGAACGAACGGATTGAAACCCGGAATAACCAAACTATTCATATATATATATATATATATATATATATATATATATATATATGTTATGTCAAATATTCTCACGGGTGTGATGTGTAAGCGAAGGTTTTCGGGTATCCCGTGTATGTTCTGAGTCCCTCTAAAAATTGTAAGGCCACTGACGTTTCGGTGAAATCTCATTCACCATTTTCAAAGTTCATTGTACAGCGTCTACGAGCGAACTGACTCGCGGAGAGGAAAAAGTAGCGTTAAACAAACACACACAGGATGAAAACATACCTTCGATTATAACAGTACTATAATTAAAAACAAATATATGAATTATCAAAAATTGCAGATAAAAGAAATGATAGAAATTAAAAAAGATAAAAACACTGTTAACGACAGAACGGATATAGGAAATTTGAGCCACATTTATACCAGCCTAATTTAAACAAAAATATTAAGTATTCGATCCTGTTAATAAACATCAAAAATTACATATCCTCTTAAACATAAAATTAAATGTATGAGTTTTTTTGGTTGCATTGTAAAATATAAAAAATTAAACACATTCACATTCTATTTGTCCTCAGTATCTAAATAGATAACGTAAAAGTTGCATTTCATTATTAGTTAATAAAGAAAATGTCAAGGTGTTTACTGGTAAAATTAAATACTTTTTTAAAAAATTTGAATGGTGTTTTAAAGTGTTTGTTTGTTTTTAAAATGGTAGATATGATCTTATATAAATGTTTTTAATTATACCGGGTGTCAACGAATCTATTAGACAAGTCATAATTTCTAGAATATTATGTGTATCAAAATGAGAATTGGTACAGGTAAATATTATGTGAGGAGGAGAGTTTTCGCATATTTTCGCTTTCCGGTCACTTCCGGTTTCACCGGAAATGGCCCCGGTTTTGAATTCTTAAATAGAACACCCTGTATATTTTAACATCTTTGGATTTCTGAGACAATTCTAGATCAGAATGTGACATTTTAAAAACTTTTTACGTCTACTTAATTTTTTTAGAGCCACTTTTAAAATTGCATCTAGGTGGCCATGATCGGACGCAAACTAATCTAACGGCCTTAGGTGATGTCAAAAAAATACAATCGCAAAGTTTTAGTTACTTGTATGAAAGACAGGAATAAGACAAGTTGACAAAATTACGTTTTCATTTCTAACTATTAATTTTCAAATGGCGACCCCTTTTTGACAACTACTTTTCGAAAAAAGCATTCTTTGACGAATCTAACGGTACTAATTTATTTGCGATTGGATTAGACATAAGAACAGAAATTAAATATTATTAAGCAAAATACTGGATAATTTATTTACTTATGACAAATGCGCCATGGACAGCCATGATGCATAATAATTTGCAACTGTTTTTATCAAGTCTTCTTTGGAAAACAAAGCACTCACTTAAGTAGATAATGACAGTGACATACGCTTTAAGAACAGACGTAAAAGTTTCTTAATTTTCGTTAAGTTTAGTTTAAATTTTCGTTAAAATAATGCATACTCAAAGTGAAAAAGTGGATATGTTATTAATATTTGGAGAGTGTCATAGAAATTCAAGGAATGCTGCCGAGTTGTATGCTCATAGATATCCGAATCGGCAACATCCAGCTCATCAGTCTTTTCCGAAAATTTAAACTAAACTTAACGAAAATTAAGAAACTTTTACGTCTGTTCTTAGAGCGTATGTTACTGTCATTATCTACTTAAGTGAGTGCTTTGTTTTCCAAAGAAGACTTGATAAAAACAGTTGCAAATTATTATGCATCATGGCTGTCCATGGCGTACTTATCATAAGTAAATAAATTATCCAGTATTTTGCTTAATAATATTTAATTTCTGTTCTTATGTCTAATCCAATCGCAAATAAATTAGTACCGTTAGATTCGTCAAAGAATGCTTTTTTCGAAAAGTAGTTGTCAAAAAGGGGTCGCCATTTGAAAATTAATAGTTAGAAATGAAAACGTAATTTTGTCAACTTGTCTTATTCCTGTCTTTCATACTAGTAATTAAAACTTTGCGATTGTATTTTTTTGACATCACCTAAGGCCGTTAGATTAGTTTGCGTCCGATCATGGCCACCTAGATGCAATTTTAAAAGTGGCTCTAAAAAAATGAAGTAGACGTAAAAAGTTTTTAAAATGTCACACTCTGATCTAGAATTGTCTCAGAAATCCAAAAATGTTAAAATACATAGGGTGTTCCATTTAAAAATTGAAAACTGGGGCCATTTCCGGTGAATAAATTTTTTGTTAGCTTTAGGGAGGACAGTCCCTCATTCTTGTAATTTGCAATTCTGCAAAGAGTTGAACTTTCAAAAATCGAAAAACTTCCCTAAATTTTCCTCTTTTGATGTTTTTTTAAGGTTGGAAGATCATATTTTCGCCTGTTCACCACCCAGGCGTAAGTATGTGAGGTAATTCGCACATCTTTTTGATAGTATAGAAATACAAAATTAGCCAACCTAATCGGAGCAATTCTAGTTGTTAAAATTACAATTCAATCCAAAACATGACGAATTTCGACGAAGAAACTACTTTTTTTGTGTGCTATTGTAATTAATCAAACTTTATATATTCATACTCCACAATATCGGTAATATTTATAATAGTTTAGAAATGACATCGTCAAAATACATATTTATATTGCGATAAAGAAGCAAAACAAATTTACATTTATATTGTACGTACGGGGTAAATCACCTTTTTTTTTATCAAATATACCAAAAAATTATCATTATATTTAAACAATTAAGTATATAAATACTTTTGAAACAGGAATAAGTTGTGTAAGACTCTAAAAATGGCTTTAAGATTTTGAAATGCTTTTTGTCAAAACACAAAAGGAACAAACTACAAATGTTTTTAGAGTTTCTTATCTCAATAATAAGAGTTTCTAAATTCATATTTTAAAATTATTCCCAATTAGCACTTTTCCTAAAATAGCTACACTTCTATTTGCATCTGAAGCACACCGGCGGCTACCAATTTACATGAAATATCTTTTTATGACAAAACTTCGATTTGTGTTTCGTAAGAGGTATTATGTTCGTAAATAAAAATTTGCATTCGGACTGGCTTACTTCCGGACCCTGTACACTGTATATATGTATGTAGCTTTATTATGTCGGACCACATGTGCGTGGGTCGCTTCATTCATTGGAACCATTGATGATACTCATCATCAACGCCGAAACATGCCTGTAACACATGAAAAGTAAAATCATGACATTCGGACCATGAGTTTCGATTTATGGAAGTAAAGAAAGTCTTTTAAAAATTTGCACTGTAATTTGTACTAATTGATGTTGCCCTCAGCAACGTATAAACGTCTAATTCAAACTGTTAAAGAAAGAAATATAAAAGGGTCTAGCCAATTAAGAGGGTCAAAACTGCCCGCTTATTAATAAAAAAATAAAAAGACCCGGTTGTTCTACATCAAAAAGTACCCACACAAAAAAAGTTTTAGCCACTTTTATCGTCACATAACCTCAAAAAAATTTAAACGTTTTTTTTGGTTTTTTGACAATATCTTCGGTTCTAATCATCGTAGAAGCTTCCTTTTTTTTCATTTTGTAGGTTTTTTATTGCCTACCACAAGATATTTTTTACAAAAATTTTTGGCGCGAAATTCAAATTTTTATGGGTGTTCGAAAATTTTTAAATTCAATAAAATAAAAACTAGGAAAAAAGCAGGGCCGAAAAAAAAATATGTTGTTTTTTAGACGCCAAATTATGTCTATGAATTTTTTCAGATTTTTAAAAATGGTGAAACAATTCAAAATAGCAAAAAAAGGGCATTTATTAGCATTTTTTCGCATTTTTAACCGACTTCTAAAAGAACGAATTACTCCGGAACGGCGGCACCGATTTGAATGAAATTTTTTACGTTATGTTCAGGAAGTTGTTGCGGTGGTCCCATATTTCTTTGGATGAAATTGGTGCAGTAATATCCAAGATGGTGCTGACAATATGGCGGCCAAAAAAAATAATTTTGTTTGATTTTCTCCAAAATTGGTATGGGGGAATTTTTGGGGTCGTACTCAACGAATCTGAAATTATTTTTAAAATATTAAATATGGCGGATCTAATATGGCGGACAAAAAAATCAATTTTGTCCGATTTTCTCCAAAATTGGTACGAGGGAGCTTTCAGGGTCGTACATAACTAATCTAAAATTATTTTTAAAAAATTCAATATGGCGGATCCAATATGTTTTTTATTTATTTACGTATAGGCCTAGTTACACGTTTCCAACTAAAACTGGTCACAAGTGACCAACCATTAATTTTTTCCGAATACAATCTAATTTCTTAACTTCTAAAGTTATCCAATGATGTCCCTTAGTTTGTTTTATTGTCTTAAGCTAACTTAAACCAGTCACATGCTCTGCTTTCACACAGCACTACATTAGTTCAAACGGCTTGGTTCTCTTCAGTCTTCGGACGAGATTCTGGTTGTCCAGCAGCTGAAGGGCTTCTGTGTTTGGGTGGCGGTGAAGTTTCTCTTCATGTTTAATAGCCTTTTCCTTGATTACGTCTTTAACGAGTGGGACTTTTAGATCTCTATGAATGTCTTTGTCTCTAATGTACCATGGAGCATTGATCATATTTCTCAAAACTTTATTTTGAAACTTTTGTATGTGTTTGATATTTGACTTGCTGGCACACATCCCCAGAGTTGAGCTCCATAGGTCCAAATTGGTTTGATAACTTAGTTGTAGATCAGGAATTTATTCTGTATTGATAATTTTGAGCTTCTTCCTATTAGCCAATAATATTGTCTGTATTTGAGTTTGGTGGACGAAAAAATCAATTTTGTCCGATATTCTTCAAAATTGGTACGGGGGAGTTTTCGGGATCGCACACAACGAATCTGAAATTATTTTTAAAAAATCAATATGGCGGAGCCAAGATGACGGATAAAAAATTCTATATATCCCGATTTTGTCTAAAATCAGTATTGGGGTATTTTTCTTAGTGTTAATTATGAATTTAAAATATTTTTTGAAAAACTCAATCTGGCAGATTCAATATGGTGTCCTAAAAATTTTACATTTTTCGATTTTCTCCCAAACTGATATAGGGGGTTCTTGAGGGTGTAAATAATGAATTTAAAAGTATTTTTTCAGGATTCAATATGGCAAATTCAAGATAGCGGACTAAAAATTTTATATTTTTCGATTTTGTTCAAAAGTGGGACTGATTCTTTTTTGAGGATGTAAATAGCGAATATAAGTCTAGAAATTTTAAATTTCTGGATTTCATCCAAAATTGATATTAGAGGGCTTTGAAGGTTTTAGATTTAGATTAGATTAAGACTTAAAATAATTTTTTTTGAAATTCAATATAGGGGTTGCAATATGGTGGGTTGAAAATTTTACCTTATTCGCATTTTTTCAGATTTGGTATTAGAGGGTTTTCGGTTTCGTATATTACGAATATGAAGTTAATTTTTTACAACTATTGGGTTGATAAGATACAATATGAGGGACAGAAAATTTTACATATTCCGATTTTGTCTAAAATTGATATTGTGGGGTTCTTGATGTGTATACAAACTCAATATGCAGTATAAAATATATCGAGCTAAAAAATTTACATCTCAAGTACTTTAAACATCGATATTGGAAGGTTTTTGGGGCCTATATTACCAATCTAAAATTAATTTGCAATTTAAGATAGTGGATTTACTATGACAGACTAAATAATTGTTTGACACAATCTTAATGATATTTGGAAAACCAAAGAATTAATAGTGGTTCATTTTAGGGCGATTTATAACTTTAGATAAAATGGGTACTTTTTTGCCACCTTGGAGTCATTGCGGGGTACACTAATCTCGATTAGTACTTAGTTCAAATAATTTATGGATATCATAATGAATTCTAAAACTAAAAATAGAAATATTAAATTTTTATAAAAAAATTGAACCGACTTCTAAAAGTGCGCTAAAAAGTGAAAAATAACTATAAATTTTTATATGAAATTGAACTTTTTGAAGTCAGCGCCAAATTATTTGTAAATGAAATAAATAACTATTAATATATACAAATTATGCGGTAATAAAGCAATTACAAATAAAGTATTTTTAATCTGTTTATGCAAAATATGTTTTGTCAGGTATTGGTTTGGCGCCGACTTCAAAAAGTTCAATTTCATATAAAAATTTATATTTAGTTTTCACCTTTTAGCGCACTTTTAGATGTTGGTTCAATTTTATATACATACATAGTGTACATGAACTGCAATCATTTATTTCTATGGTATTTTGTATTAAATTACAAGGTATGACCACGTATTTGAAAGAAAAAAATAACCTAAAATTGTCTTAGTCTTAATCATGCCTTCAAGGAAAAAAACGATCATTAGGTGATACAAAATGGTTGAAAATATAAATATATATATATATATATATATATATATATATATATATATATATATATATATATATATATATATATACAGTGCCTTCATTTCAAAACGAACCATCCTTAATAACTTTCTTAAATAGAAAAATTTAAAAAAAAAAAGAAAAAACACGTCAATTTAGATATACAGGGGGAAGTTTAATTTTGCATTTGTTAAAAGTCTGTCAATCACCTCCTCAACTCCAGCTAACCTCACTTTGATATGTCAAATGGGAACCCCCACCTTGTGACACATCATTGTAAGCAGCATAAAATTGTCTATCCAACCGTATAAAAAAAATTAAATCGGTTGACGTACAAGCGAACAGTGTGCAAAAATGTCTTGTAATAATGCATAATATATCGGCCTCGAACTTTGGTATGTCAAATGATTACCCTATAGTGTGATACATCATTTTAAAGGACGTACGATCTGCTATCCAACGATGTCAAAAAAAATTAAGTTAATAGACGTTATAGGCAATTAGGATGCAAAAATGTGTGTTAAATATAAGCAGTTTATTCAGTTTTATTCAGTTGAAGAAAATTATTTTATTAAATGTTCAAAATGTGCGCCGTTATTAGCGAGACAATAAAAAAGCCTATTTTGAAATTCCCCACGAACATTGGCAAGGGTTTCTCTGCTAATTCCTCTACATTCCCGAACAATTCGATCTTTTAAATCGTCAATATTTTCAGGTGGGGTTTTATAAACCTTGCTTTTTAAATACCCCCAAAGAAAAAAGTCTAGAGGGGTTAGGTCTGGAGACCGTGCTGGCCATTCAATTGCACCACGTCTGCCAATCCACGTCCCTGGAAAATGTTCATCAAGCCACTCTCGAATTGCCAAAGCGTAGTGCGGGGGAGCTCCATCTTGCTGGAAATGCAAATTATTTTCATTTAGTACCATAACAGCATTTTCATCCACTTGATTTTCTAAAGATTGCACAATGACAGGGTATATTGTGTTTTCTAAAAGGTTTAAATAAATTTGCCCAGTTAAATTATCTTCCAAAAAAAATGGCCCGATGATTTCATTGCCATAAATTCCTGCCCACACGTTAATTTTTTCGGGATATTGAGTATGCCCTTCTCGGAAAAGGTGCGGATTTTCATTATCCCAGTATCTGCAGTTATGTCTGTTAACCAGTCCATTTAGAAAAAAAGTTGATTCATCACTAAAGCAGATATTCTTAGGTAAATGGGGGTCCTCGTCAATTCGTTGGCACATTAATTCGCAAAATTGAATTCTCCTATCAAAATCGTCTTCTCCGAGTTCTTGAAGAATTTGAATTTTGTAGGGAAAAAACTTATTTTGTTTTAAAACTTTATGCACAGAGCCAGCAGAAATGTTGGTTAAATCTGCGTCCTTTGAGATGGATAAAGTTGGATCTATTGCAAACTGTCCTAGTACCTCGATTTGGCATGCTTCATCTACAACCCTTTTCTCAATATATTTTTTATTACAAACAGATCCCGTTTCTTCAAACTTTCGTGCCAATTCGAGTACATATTTATGGCCCACGTTTTTGTCTTGATGCCTCTCGTTAAATGCTCTGGCGGTTCTACGAGCGCACCGATCTTCAGCTCCATAGAGAAAAATTATTTCTATTCTTTCGGCTAGCGTATACACCATTTATATTCACGTTTCAACTAGGCGTCACAATGACAATTTTAACAATAATAAACAACTGGTGTTTAAAGATCTTAAAAATTTTATTTATTGCAGTGATTTTTTGTACCTATCAGGTACCGCAAAAAATATCATTGAAATAAATACACTAGATTGATTAGACTGCAATGAATTTTGCGATGAATTTTAAAACAGGCTTAGTTTTTTTCTCGCAAATATTTTAACTGTTTATTATTTTAAAAAAATATTTATTTTAAATTTAAAATAATATTTTACTCTATGAAGTAGCCATTTGACATAATAAAGTTTAATGTGATAAGGTGTCTATTATTACCACACATCTTTTCTTACTATTCGCTTGTACATCAACAGATTTGGTTTTTTTTTATTGGCTAAATAGGAGATAGTATGCCCTTTAAAATGATGTATCACACTATAGGGTAATCATTTGACATACTAAAGTTCGAGGCCGATATATTATGCATTATTACAAGACATTTTTGGATAGACAATTTTATGCTGCTTACAATGATGTGTCACAAGGTGAGGGTTCCCATTTGACATATCAAAGTGAGGTTAGCTGGAGGTGAGGAGGTGATTGACAGACTTTTAACAAATGCAAAATTAAACTTCCCCCTGTATATCTAAATTGACGTGTTTTTTCTTTTTTTTTAAATTTTTCTATTTAACAAAGTTATTAAGGATGGTTCGTTTTGAAATGAAGGCACTGTATATATATATATATATATATATATATATATATATATATATATATATATATATATATATATATATATATATATGATAATGCCGTTTTTTGCGATTTTGACAATGTTTCACCACTTTTAAACCTGAAAGAATTCATGGACATAGTTTGGCGTCTAGAAAACTACATAATTTTTTTTCGACCCTGCTATTGTCCTAGTTTTTATTTTATTGAATTTAAAAATTTTCGAACGCCCATAAAAATTTGAATTTCGCGCCAAAAATGTTTGTAAATAATATCTTGATGTAGACAATAAAAAAAAACCTACAAAATGAATGAAAAACAAGTTTCTACCATGATTAGAACCAAAGATATCGTCAAAAAACGATAAAAGACGTGTTAATTTTTTTTTTGAGGTTATGTGACGATAAAAGTGGCTAAAAATTTGTTTGTGTGGGTACTTTTTGAGGCAGAACAACCGAGTGTTTTTTATTTCTTTATTACCGACGGGGCAGTTTCGACCCTCTTAATTGACTAGATCCTTTGGGAAAAGGTTGGCGACACCATGAGGACACCCACAAAAAAAAGATTTTTTAAAACTCACTTTCCAAAAGGGAAAAATGGGTCATAACCTAAGGGTTGTGACTCTGTGCACTGACTTGATGGAAATATATATCGTTTTACTTCACCAAGAGAACATTTTTCAGAAATTCAGGATCTTCTAAAATTTCTAGATATTTGTTTATTGTGAAGACCCTATCAAAAATTCGGTACCTATCATATGGTCGTAAGATAAAAACAGCAATACCAAATCCGAAGCTCCCTTGTTGCTGCCTTGCGTAAGTGATATGAGGATTTTGTGCTGACCGATGTTTGGTATTGTGTCTGTTAAAAATACAATAATAATTATATCCATCTGTATAGATTATTTTATGACTGGAAAAAACGGAGCTTGTAATATTCTTAAAATGATTTTAAAGGATTTTGGGATGAGTGTCTTGCTTTTTGCATTTGGTCATGTCAAGGTTGACTTCCAACTGCTCCATACAGGGTGGGAAAGGGTATAAATGAGGCTGTTTTATTTATGAATGGGAAAGTGAAATTATGTTTCTTTGAGAAGAGACCAAAGGTTATATTAGGAGGGATGGTGTGATTATGGTTTGTGTATTGATGAGGAGGGAATTTTGGATTGAAGAATTTATCGTGCAAGAGAAGATGTGGTTTAGACCAAAGATTTAAATAGTATTTTAATAGTAGACGTAATCTTCTGTGTTGCAATGATTCGATATGGGACAAACATTGAATAATTGGAATGGGACTGGTGCAAAAGGTCCCAAATGCCATATGTAAGCTTAGGTTTTGTTTTGTATCCAAGGTTTTTTATGTAAGTTTTACGAGAACTATATACAAAGCAACCATAGTCCATTTTGCTTCTAATGATGGATTTATATATGTTTAGAAGAGATAGGTAGTTTGAACCCTATGATGTACTAGAGGCATACTTTAAGATGTTGAAGTCCGTTAGGCATTTATTTTTGATAGAGACTATGGAATTTGTAACTAGAATGAGTAGGAATTGGAGTATTTGTTATATCTAGAGTGCTAGTCTTGAGACAATTTCTCCTACAATAGAAATGTACTATAGATGACTAATTGAAGGAGAGGGTGAAGCCATATTCCCTAGTCTAGGTCATTAGGGAATTTAGACATATTTGCATTTTTCTTTTAGGATTAACGATATGAATGAAGAGTACTTAATTTTGAGTCAATAATTAAAGGTATGTAAAAAAGGTTGTACAAAATTCTTATCATACAGAGCGTAAAAAAATGGGGTCATGAGTGTCACAGCTAGTCCGTCCCTGCAGCTGTGAGTAATTTACAACGCTTTCTCGGATATTAACTTGAAGGGTCTTACGTCGTATACATCATATCGAAAAATATGTTGAAATATACCTGGTGGCTCAATAATTATGCGTAAAAAACTCCTTTCACGTGTTTTTTTTTCATATGAGGGAGATTTCTCACATTTTCCCGGACACCCTGTACATCTTTGAGAGTATATGCATAAATTTTTTCAGATTTGTTCACATAATTTAAATAATAAAATTTGAAAAAATGATTTTTTTATGGTGAAAAGGGGTTTGAGGGGAATAAATATCTTTTTCTGCGAAAATTGCAAATCTCTATCTTTAATAATAGTAATAATAATAATAATAGCGATATCCTGCAAAAGTGTCGAAAATTGGAGACGCTGTAAATATGTGCAGAAATTTTTTTAAAAATACTTTTTCCACTCTTTATCCACAACCTCGTCGGCCGGCCATCATGAAATAACCGAGCATGTGTCGTCGGGTAATTAAACCACTTAATCGACATATATTACTGCAATTCCAACTTGTAGTTAATTCTCTCCGAACCAATTGAACTCCACTAAACCCTTCATTTATCTAAATAAATGACTAACGCCGTGTATGGGAGTGTCGTTATATGCGAACAGACACATTCTGAAAAATCCTTATCAATGAACCGACCAGTACGTACTCGATGTTTGCTCGGAAATCACATAAAAACATCACATAGCAGGCCATATTTTAATTCTTTTATTTCAAACAAGTGAACATCCTCGATAACCGCGCGACATAACAAAAGATTGCACCGGACGCGACGCGGCCCGCGGAAAAATAATCGAAACAATAGATTTTTCCCGGCTTACGCGATCAAATTTGTAATCAAAAAGTCAAAATAAAAAATTGAATAAACCGAAGAACGGTAGACATGTGTCGCAATTGTTTTATGTAAATGAAGTGAACATTTAAGACAAAAGATTGCATCGGACGCGTCATAGTAGCCGTCGAAAACGGGAAACAATTGATTTTTCGCGGCTTACGTGATTCATTTCAAGACGAAATAATTGAATAAATCGAGGCACAATTGCATTTCTTACGTGCCATTGTAACGACTTGCATCTGTTTTAACGATAAAATAAAAAAAAAAACGTCAAAAAATCAAACTTTTTCAAAGCTAAATAATTTTTAAAAACGTTTCATCGCGTCATTCGAACTTAAATATCAAAATCTTGCTAAAAAACCCAACTTTTCTCCGTCTGTAATCTGCAGTTGTTAGGAAAAGGATGTGGCTTACGATAGATTTCGCATAATCAAGGTGACTAAGAGAAAAAATGACGTTAAACAATGATATTATTCTGAAAACGTGGCTGCGAACGCTGAGATACACCATTGAATATTACGAAGACAACTTTGATTCGAAAAACAATCCACGGCGCGAAAACAATCGGTGCGGTGCGAAAAATATGAACGTCGGTGGTGAAACAAATGAAGATAGTGACGATGAACAATATGTGAACATCTGGGAGTGCTCTGGAAGTAAAAAAAGTGCATCGAAACTGCAAAATTCCCTCGAATCGGTGGGAAATACAAGTGAAGTGTCGAATTTTGAGGGTGATAATGCTTGTTTGACTCAATCCGCATCCGATTTAAGTGTTGGATCGTACACTTTAAACGACACTCAATCATTTGAGGACTCTACCGATTTAGACGAGGAAATAATTATACAAAAGCCTAAAAAACCAAAAATTATTCCGAGAATTAGCAAAGATCCGAGTCGAAATGAAGTAATTTATGAAAATCTCCCTTTGAGGACTCAACATTACAATGATGCATCCGCTAATGACCCGATTTACGAAAATATCCCTCTGAGCGATTGTAGTGGAATAAATACTTCTCAAAATTCTTCTGATAACTCTCCGATATACGAAAATCTCCCGTTCATCCCTCAAAATCAAATACCACCCTACGATTCTATGAGCTATGACTCGGATTTTGAGGAGGCAGTGTACTCAACCATTCAATATCTTGAAAACGTATTAGACTCCGTGGATACTTTTAGTGACGTTTCCCTCGAAGACAATAATTCTATTGGTGCTTTTGAGTCAGATATATCAAGCGTAAACTCAAAAATTGTGGAATTGAATCACTTGTCAGCTCAAGATATTGATGAAGAGAAATTTACGGAGAGTTCAAGTAGTTTTGAGGGGTACGTGAGTAATAAACAATTGAAATTGTGCGATGTCGAAGCGGAAACTCCGCATTTAAGCCAAAGATTTGCCAAAGATAGTAGGATTAGTGCGTTTTTTGAGGAACCTGAACCCGGATTGCCTCAAGAGATTAAAAATATACCTATACCAAAGAAAACTGGAATTTTTAATTCTCAAAATCGATATTCTGTACCAATTGATCTTAGGGAGATTAAGGGTGATTGCAATGTTAAGAGGCCTCAAAGTTTGCAAAGTGCAGGCCTGAATACTGTAGATATTGAGGAATTTGAGAGTTTTAAGCAATATTTGAATAGAAACGCATTAAATTCCTCTAAAATAATAAGTGATATAGATAGTTTTGAACCTCAACAGTCTAATTTGTATGAGGAGTCAGCTGGAAAATGTATTTCTTCTCAAAAAATTAATACGGACAATTGTAGTTATATCCTGAGAAACGATTCAAAGATTGAGGACTCTGAGGAAGATGGTTTAAAAGTTAGTTTTGCCAAGGAATCTCGAGTAAGTGCTTTATTTGAAGAAGCTGCGGTGCAAGAACTGGCTATTTTTGAAATCGCTCCGGAAAAAATTATTTTTGAGGAGGGGCCGTTTTTGGAAGGTTTGAGGGGAGACGTGATAGTGTGGATGACAGATCTTATGGAGGAATATTGCGGAGAAAATTTGGATATCATGGAAGACAAGGTAAACTAATTAAAAAATACCTTTTGGGCGTGAGATTTAATATTTTATGCAATACCATTTATGCAAGTAATAATATAATTTACAACTGTGCTGCATTGCGAGTAATTTGCTTTACCTTTCACTTGTTTATTTAAAAAAATTAGATTGTTTATAAAGCCGAGTGCGACCTTAAAATTTAATGGGTGTTTATTATCTCTCTACACAATAAATTATTTTTTATTTATTTAATAAATGATACTTTCTGTATCGTTTTATTGGCTTGTAATAGTATGTAAATAAAAACTGACAAATCCATTTTCGAGTAATATATTTAGTAATATTTATTTATATGGCGTTAATTACGAATTAATCGTATATAAAATATGTATGATTGTGATGATACATGTGGTTCGCAATATTCTTAGAAATTGCGTGGTTAGGGTAAACTCCCGTGGTTTTTATTTGGTTCGACTTACGCAGTATGAAAATTCTAAGAAGACTGTGATTAGAAATTTTACGAAAAGTCGTATACTTTGGGTAAATTGCGGAAATTACCACACCTTAAATGTGAAAAACGATATATTTGTAACAGAATTCAAGAATTTTTATTTTTAAGTAGCATATGTCGGTACCTTAGCAGCCGATATTTTTTATCATACGGGAAAAATGTAAGAAATAA
Source organism: Diaprepes abbreviatus (assembly GCA_034092305.1). Classification (NCBI taxonomy): domain Eukaryota; kingdom Metazoa; phylum Arthropoda; class Insecta; order Coleoptera; family Curculionidae; genus Diaprepes; species Diaprepes abbreviatus. The sequence goes on along the minus strand of JASJET010000322.1, from coordinate 725,028 downwards.
TCAAATATAGCAAATATATAAATATTAAATGTAACATGTAAAGGATTGGCTAAAGAACAGGTGTGTCTATACTTTTAATTTTAGTGATTAGTATTGATTGTATTATTAATGTCACTGCTATCTATCCTGTAATATTGTTTTTCAGTCACTATTTCTTTACTATGAATTACTGTTCGTAAATTTTTATATTTATATGTTTATATACAGTGTGACGAGTAAAGTCCGCATCATATGGGATTTTTTTATTAAAGCTTTTTTCGAAATTTGACTTTGGGATAAATTTCTGCTTCGATCGAGATGAAAATTAACCAAAATAGAATTTTTATAAAAAAAAAATCAAAGTCACTAAATGGTATGTTCTGGTGCTGCATATATTACCTATAAATTGTTGATTTTACTTTTTATCTCTAATACGTTGCCGGTCCATATTTATTTATAGAAAAAATTCAAATTAATTAGAAATACACATTAAAAATAAAATTATTTGCAAAACCAGTGACGAAAATGAAAAAAAAAAGAACGTTTTATAGAAAATAATTTAAAATCCGGTAAATCTTAATTTTTATCTTCTGCGAATCGACTCCGCATTAGTCAGGCAAGCTAATTACGAGGTATTAAAGATTGCGATATATCTATAGATAAAATTTTTATAAAAAAATTGAACCGACTTCTAAAAGTGCGCTAAAAATGGAAAAATAAATCTAAATTTTTATATGAAATTGAAATTTTTGAAGTCGGCGCCAAACTAATACCTGACAAAATGTGATTCGCATAAACAGATTAAAAATATTCTATTTGTAATTACTTTCTTATTATCATTTATATATATTAGTAGTTATTTGTTTCATTTAGAAGTGATTTGGCTCCGACTTCAAAAATTTCAATTTCATATAAAAATTTATATTTATTTTTCCGTTTTTAGCGCATTTTTAGAAGCCGGTTCAATTACTTTTATAAAAATTTTATTTTTCGATTTTTAGTTTTGAATTCATTATGATATTCATAAATTATTTGAACTATGTACTAATCGAGATTAGTGTACCTCGCAATGACTCCAAGGTGGCAAAAAAGAACCCATTTTATCCAAAGTGGTAAATCACCTTAAAATGAACCACTAAAAATTCTTTGATTCTTGAGAGTTCTCCAAATACCGGTGAAATTGTTTCAGACAAATATTTAGTCTGTCATACTAAATCCACTATCTTCAATTTCAAATAAATTTTAGATTGGTAAATAGGCCCCAAAACCTTCCAATATCGATGTTTAAAGAACCTGAGATGTAAATTTCTTAGCTCGATATATTTTATACTTCATATTGAGTTTGTATACGTCTCAAGAACCCCACAATATCAATTTTAGACAAAATTGGAATATGTAAAATTATTTCCCTCTTATTGTATCTTATCAACCATTAGATTGATAAAATACAATATGAAGTTAATTTTTTACAACTGTTAACTTGTAAAAAGTTAATTTTATGTTCGTGATACACTACCCCGAAAGCCCCCTAATACCAAATCTGAAAAAAGGCGAATAAAGTAAAATTTTCAACCCACCATATCGGATCCGCCATATTGCATTTCAAAAAAATAATTTTAACGTCTTAATCTAATCTAAATCTAAACCCTTCAAAGCCCCCCAGTACCAACTTTGGATGAAATCTGAAAATTTAAGATTTCTAGACCGTCATATTGCATCTGACATATTAAATTTTCGTAAAATAATTTTATATTCGCTATCTACATCCTCAAAAACGGTTCAGTCCCACCTTTGAACAAAATCGGAAAATGTAAAATTTTTAGTCCGTTATATTGGATATGCCATATTGAATCCTGAAAAAATACTATTAAATTCATAATTTACACCCTCAAGAACCCCTTATATCAGTTTTGGAGAATCCGCCATATTGAATTTTTCAAAAAATATTTATAAATGCATAATTAATACTAACAAACAAATTCACATTATTATAAATTCGTAATTAACTCTAACAAAAATCCACCAATACTGATTTTGGACAAAATCGAGAGATGTAGAATCTTTAATCCTTTAATAATTTCAGATTTATAATGTGCGATCCCAAAAACTCCCCATATCAATTTTGAAAAAAATTGGACAAAATTAATTTTGTATCCGCGATATTGGATCCACCATATTGAATTTTTTAAAAATAATTCCTTATTCGTTGTTTACGACCCCGAAAATTTCCCCATACCAATTTTCGAGAAAATCGCACAAAATTAATTTTTTTGTCCGCCATATTATCAGCGCCATCTTGGATTTTACTGCACCAATTTCATCCAAAAAGATATGGGACCATCGCAGAAACTTCCTGAACACAACCGTTCCGGAGTAATCGGTGTACATACATAAGAAAAAAACATACAAAATCGACGAATTGAGAACCTTCTTCTTTTTGAGGTCAGTTAAAAAACACCACATTACACACAGTGTACATACGTACATAAACACTTTTAAAAGAACAGTTTAGGTCCAAGTGCGAGCCTGTATGTACTTGAATTGTACATTAAAAAAAACACAAATAAAAAAACAAGTTATTAACGCAGCTCTAAGTATTTATTGAAGCCATAGGGCTCGAGATTACAAGGGTAATTGAAAAGACTGTCCTTAAAACGCTTTACATTTTGCAAATTCTTAATTTCTGGTATAGGACTATTCAATTATAGTAGGGGCTTTGCTCTGTTAATGCAAGTGAATGGACTGGTATCTTGAATGTATTTTTTCTCCTAGTATTATATGAATGAGGTATATCAAGCTCTTTGAATTTGTCTTTGTGTTTTATAAAAAACATAGTACATTCATAGATATCGAGTGCAGTCACTGTCATAAATTGTGGTTTTTAAATTGTCACATGACATTTTATAAGTTAATTTTAAAATAACATGAAGAATACATTGTATTGTATAACAGAATAAAAACTTGCATATATATATATATATATATATATATATATATATATATATATATACATATATATATATATATATATATATATATATATATATATATATATAATATAGGAATTAATTTTTTCTTGAACCATTAAATATATTTTTAGTTGGTTATTTTCTTGGGAATATGGTTCATTTTTATATTGAAACTACATATATACAGTAGTCATACTTATTGTATATATATATTTTTATTTCTCAGGACGTTTCGATTCTTTCGAATCTTTTTCAACTGATGTGGATGCAGAACAGAGATTTTTGTTTTAAACAATAGTTAATTACATCACAAACCAATTGTAGTCACTCACTCTTTTGTATATTCACTTTTTAAAAGTATTTTTAAAAGGCCAGTTAGAAGAATGGGCACTACATTTTTAACCCTATAACTGAATTCAGTCAAGTCAAGACAGTTATAGGGTTAAAAATGTAGTGCCCATTCTTCTAACTGGCCTTTTAAAAATACTTTTAAAAAGTGAATATACAAAAGAGTGAGTGACTACAATTGGTTTGTGATGTAATTAACTATTGTTTAAAACAAAAATCTCTGTTCTGCATCCGCATCAGTTGAAAAAGATTCGAAAGAATCGAAACGTCCTGAGAAATAAAAATATATATACAATAAGTATGACTACTGTATATATGTAGTTTCAATATAAAAATGAACCATATTCCCAAGAAAATAACCAACTATATATATATATATATATATATATATATATATATATATATATATATATATATATATATATATATGTTGTTGCGTAGTGTTTCACGGATGGGAACATGTGATTCAGTATTAATCCAGAAATACATCCGTTCAGTCGTTTGCTTTCCTGTGGAAGTTTGCAGACGTTTCGCCAAAATCTCATTTGGCATCATCTGTGCTTGGTGATTGTAGATCAACTGAAAGAAATTCAACTTGCAGCGTGCTTTATACGCGGTGCAGATAGTAACAGTTGGTTGGCGTTGGCTCCGCCTCCCTTTCGAGCGCCACCGTTGGTGTCAGGTTAAGCGTGGCATGCGTGTCGGTACAATGGTCCCGCTTAAAGAAAGTTTTCCAAGTAGAAGGAAGATTGAATGCATCGTCTCTCTTATTCAGAATAGCGTTCTTTTCAATTTCGATGGATTTACGAATCAATCTTGCCTTGTAGTGTTCTATATTAGCGATTTGCTGGCCGGTGTCAAAATCAATTTTGTGTCCTGTCGCGTGCTGGTGTTGAAAAAGCGCCGATGTTGTCTATTTGTTTCTTATACTGAGTTTGTGTTCTTCTAGTCTAGCTGATATTCTTCTGTTGGTCTGGCCTATGTATGTTTTATTGCAGGTGCCACATGCGATTTTATATACGCCTTGATTTTTCAGATTGGTTTTGTCTTTTGGATTTCTTAAAGAAGAGCCTATTGTTTTATGTGGTTTGTAGGCTGTAGATATGTTGTGTTTCCGGAGTAATCTGCCGATTCTGTCTGTTGTGCCTTTTATGTAAGGAAGTACGGTGATTTGTCTATCCTCGGCAGGTGGTCTTGTTTCTTGCGTTGGTTTTTGTTGTAATTTTATTGCCTTATTTATGGTTGGTGTCTTGTAGCTGTTTTGTCGGAGGGCCCTTTTTATGTGTTCCTTTTCTTTTCCTTGGTCATCAGTTAGGCGAAGGGATCTGGATATTAGGGTATTGGTTACGCCTTGTATTTGTGAAGAATGGTGGTGAGAATCAGCATTCAGGTATCTATCCGTGTGTGTTGGTAATATGGCCTCATGGCGAACAACAGCTCAAATGCTTCCATGGGTTTCTTAATTCTATCCACACAAGGATACAGTTTACTCTGGAACTTCAGGAAAGTAATCCGCTTCCGTTTCTAGACGTCCTCATAACCAAAACAATGGATGGTGATCTACAACACACAGTATATCGAAAACCGACACGCATGCCACCTGACACCAACGGTGACACTCGAGTGGGAGGCGGAGCCAACGCCAACCAACTGTTACTATCTGCGACCGCGTATAAAGCACACTGCACGTTGAATTTCTTTCTTCTTTCCTGGTCTTACAACTCTAGGTAAGTCTTCACTATCGCCCTCCATCTCCTACGGTCTAGTGCTTCCATTTCCCACTGCTGGACTCCAATCCTATACAAATCAGCTTCGGCGGCATCCTTCTATCTTTTCCCGGGACGGCCTATTGATCTTCTACCATCTAGTCTCTCAAAGAATACTGTTTTCAATAATCTGTGGTCCCCTGATCTTACTACATGGCCTGTCCATCTTATTCTATTGGCTTTTATACAATGGACCATGTTTTCACTGCCATACAGTGTCGCCAATTCAGCATTGTGGCGTCTTCTCCAATTTCCTGTTGTTTCATCTCTTTGGGGACCAAATATCATTCTAAGAACCTTTCGTTCAAATATGAGTAATTTATTTATTTCCCGTTGATTGAGGGTCCAAGTTTCGCTGCCATAAGTAACTACCGGGCGAATAATTGACCTGTACAGAGTTAGTTTGGATTGTCTTTTTAACAGTTTAGATCTCAATAATATTGTGAGGGAGTATAACGCCCTATTTGCTGCCGCTATTCTCCAATTTCTTTCAGTTGATCTATAACCACCAAGCACAGAAGATGCCAAATGAGATTTTGGCGAAACGTCTGCGAAATTTCTACATGAAACCAAACGAACGAACGGATGTATTCCCATATTAATACTGAATTATATAAATATATATATATGTATATATATATATATGTATATATATATATATATATATATATATATATATAATATATATATATATATATATATATATATATATATATACATAAAATGAACATCTGTTTGTTGAATAATAAATATTGTAAAAAAGTTATTTTATGATCATGTATTATTTTTAATGTTATATAAATATTTTCAAGTGTTCCGACACATTGCATTAAAACATTTATTTTATTTTATAATGCGGAGATACTTAAATTATTGCATTTCCTGCTAAAAGACGTAAAATTTTATTGCCGTTTCGCCATGGCGCGTTGAACCATATAGTGCGACGACCCGTGCTGGGCATATCAACAAAAAATTACCATTGTGTATCGTTTACTTGGTTTTTTCTTTCCTGTAATTTATGTGTGTATACAGTAAAGAGTTCAAACAGTACCGCCCAAACATTTATTTATATAATACAAAACTCTGTCTAAAAGTACCTATATATATATATATATATATATATATATATATATATATATATATATATATATATATATATATATATATATATATATCTATCCCAAGAATTTGAGTTTTCCTTTCCAACTAGTCGGTCAAGAACTACTCTTCCCCTTATATATATATATATATATATATATATATATATATATATATATATATATATATATATATATATGAAAAAGTTATTTTATTCTCCTTACGACCGTTAAGAAAGGGGGACAGACAGTATATTCTCTGCGAATTCCACTCTGGTTCTCTCTCCATACTAGTTTCGACCACCTAATGGTCTCATCAGTGGAGCTGTAACGAACCGAGAGTAAAATGCACAGAGAACAAATGTCTACTTAAAATCCCCATATCGTAAAATATCGGCAGGATATTACCTGCAGAACTTGATGCCGGACTGCTATCTTAAACAGTACAAACGAACATCTGAATATACCCCGGAGCGGTAGGAAATTTATTAAAAATCTGTGCATTTTACTCTCGGTTCGTTACAGCTCCACTGATGAGACCATTAGGTGGTCGAAACTAGTATGGAGAGAGAACCAGAGTGGAATTCGCAGAGAATATACTGTCTGTCCCCTTTCTTAACGGTCGTAAGGAGAATAAAATAACTTTTTCAAATGTATGGACCGTGAATTTGTTTATTTTTAATATATATATATATATATATATATATATATATATATATATATATATATATATATATATATATATATATATATTAACATTTTTTTTCCAAAATTTTCCAAATTTTCCGCTTTGTCAAGCTATTTTTCGTGATTTGCGGAAAAACTGTGGGTGATGAGATCAAACGAACTCCATATTCGAATTCAGCGAGTTAAAATACATGAAAATACTATGGTGGGGTACCGAGATCAGACCACTTATTTTTGTGTGCCGGTGTTATTTATAAACAATTGAAAAAACAACCATTTTAGCAGGTTTTTTTTGCAATAACTAAAGAACAAATTATCGGATTCGGATGTACCTTAGCTCATTTTGTAGATATTTTCAATGCGCACAAACTTTTTTACTGAAAAACAATAGCTTTTCCTAGAACTCGAAAAAACTGTTTTTCACATCTTAATTGTTAAATAAAAAATTTTTCCTAAAAAAGAAAATGGGACATAAGATACTATATAATTACTATTATCATTCTGAAGGTTTCTACGTAATAAGGAGTCTATTAACAATAAATTTCAAAATCACCTCATATGAAGCAAACTCCGCCGGCCTATTAGTGACAACTAAACATACTTTCTTGTCGATCCAATACAGAATGCAACGATTTTGCTGACAAAATGGTGAAAGTCAATTTAAACATACTCGGGTGTTAATGAAGCAGTTATATTCCTTCAAAAATGCGCGAATAGATGCGTAAGCAAATTTCTAATTATTCAATTAATTGCGATATAAAAAAGTTATTAATTTATTTTTATATTTTAGCACAAAATGAAAAACTGAAATTGTAAGATCATAAAATTAATAGGACTGCTTAGTTCAAGTCAGCCTTTTTTATTACTAAATAATTTTTTGTAGTGCGCCAGTTGGTAGTCGCCAACATCACTTAGTTCTCTCACTCAAAATTATCAGGAAAAAATTACTGCATGACACCAGGAAGTAATTAAAAAAAACAATTTAATCGATAAGACATGTACATATGTAAGTGCGACAGATGATTAGTCAGTTGAAAGTGAAAATGCATGTGAAATATCATTTATATGTACGATTGCACATTAAAATTAAAAAAGCATATTTTTATTTAACCGTGGCATGAGTTGCTTGTTACGATTTTTCCATTCAATTTATTACATAAATAGCACATTATAAAATCAGGATTTCTTGCTTTACTTTATTGCTGTACTGTATGTAAAGGATGTTCAAAACATTTTTGCAGGGTATCTCTATTATAATTATTATTAGACCAGGGCTTATCTGTAAAATATCGGGGTTTCGTGGATGTGAAATGGAACATGGAGATTTTTGCATGAGAGCCTTCAGAATAACCTGAATAACGATAAATTTGATGTGCGTACTTTGAAAAAATTGAGCAACATTGTTTTTATTAATAAAAATATAAAATTAACGAAAAAAAACGATTTTTTTCAGTTTTCTCTCGTGTAACTTTGAAGGTATTCATTTTAGAGGAAAGTTGAAGAGGAAAAAAAAGTTTCATAATTAAATTTGCCATAAGATAGAGTCAGTCGGAAATCTCAAAACATATTACCCTTCTTGCAAAATAGCAATAATTAAAAAAAAAGGTAAAAAAAGCAGGTTTTTAATCAATTTTTTTCGACCATTTAAATTTCTCTGAGGACCTTCATATTAGAGCAAAAAAAACGTTATGCCATGATAAAATAACACGCTAAAATTCGTTAGGATCGATTCGATAGTTTTTGCAAAATAATTTTGCAATCCGATTGCGTTTACAAAAACTGACCATTTTTCAAGTTTGACTGAGTCCAAAATATCACATTAACATATTTAAATTTATTTTCGACATATAGTAGGGAACTTAAGTTTTTCAACGCTTTTTTCAGAATCAAAATCGGACGATTTGGACGTCCTCAGGAATTGTTTAAAGACATTGTTGATATTTTTGCTTATAAACAAATAGGTTATCTCGGCGGATTTTCATTGGACTTTTTTTTGCAATGCATGGTTTGAAAGTACTTGGAAAGACGCTTCTTTTAGTGAAAAAAAATTTCAAATCCGTCAATTGGTTTCCGAGATACAAACTGTCAAAGTTGACAGCCTGTTACGGTGAATTTATAAACAATGCAAACCTGATTCTTGAACCAAAAACTTTGTCTTGCCGAGCTCTTTTTTTGATACAAATATTTAAATGTTTATGTTATCGGAAACTTTAATAAAAAAAATGAAAAGAATATCGCCCACGCGCGTGAAAAATGAAAAAAAGAGAGGTGAGGAACTTTTAAAATTCAATTTGAAGATTCAAAATACATATCTGAAAAAAATTTTCATTTTCTCGGCTTCTAATAAAGCGATTTGGATCATTTTTTTTAAACCGATGTACCGCGAATAATGGAACTGAAATATCATAATGCCATGTGCCCATCATGTATTCATTTTGTTATAAACAAATGACGTTATTTATGCATCATATTTACAGCATACTGCACCCTATAGGCAGGGCTGTCAATTTGCCAGTAATTCCTGGCATTTGCCAGGAATAATTAGCTGTGCCAGTAATTTTGCCAGGAATACTATCATGGCAGGGATTTGCCAGGAATAGATAATGTATATATATGTGAAAATCGATAAGAAGCCCAATCTCTAATATTAAATCTTTCTACTATCTCTTTTTGCTTCTCACATGTAGTTATTTCTTTTTTTGTTTTATGGTTTTGCAGTCTAAAATTTAAGGGATGGACAATCTTATTATCATCTGTATTTTTCTAATATTCAGTTTAATTGGGCAATATCAGCTTTTTCTTATCACACGCATTTTGCCAGGAGTATTTGACAGCACTGCCTATAGTATTGGACTTTCCAAGCGAATCTTTGTTTATTAATATATATATATATATATATATATATATATATATATATATATATATATATATATATATATATATATATATATATATATATATATGAGTTTGTGTTTATCCGGGAATACATCCGTTCGTTAGCTATTTCCATAGTAGGAATTTGCAGACGTTTCGCCAAAGTCTCATTTGGCATCTTCAAGTGCTCGTGTCCGTAGTTGACGATGAACTGAGAGATTGTCTGTTGCGTGCATCTCAGTTCATCGTCAACTACGGACACGAGCACTTGAAGATGCCAAATGAGACTTAGGCGAAACGTCTGCAAATTCCAACTATGGAAATAGCTAACGAACGGATGTATTCCCGGATAAACACAAACTCATGTTTCTCCATCCGTGAAACACTAAAAACTAACATATATATATATATATATATATATATATATATATATATATATATATATATATATATATATATATATATATAAAGTAGATAAGTTTTTGTCCGTGTAATTTAAAATAAAATAGAATAAAATATTGGCGAAGCGGACGTGAAAATAAGCGGTAGGCTTGCTTGCCAGTACCGAAAAATGCGACCCCTATCCTTTGGGCAGCGCGTTTCGTGTACTCGATTTTACATATTTCTGTTTTAATTCACCGTCGCGCCACCATATGACGGTTCTTTTACAAACTTTGTTAATCTGTGTGGTTCTTGTATTATCAAGTGGACCATCGAGATGTCGCCTTTGTTGTCTTGTTTGCTGTTTTTTAATTTTAAATTCAGCTTTATACGATGCAAAGGCGAGATGATGGTTTGTACCGAATGCGGTGGCCTGACGAGTCCCATATTAGGACGAAACAGCGCTGTCGCCATCTGTCGGACCCGGAGTTTTTCCATATTTTGGAGTGCTCCGCACTTTTTAACACGAGAATCATGTAGATTGACAAATTTTCACGTCCGCTTCGCCAATATTTTATTCTATTTTATTATATATATATATATATATATATATATATATATATATATATATATATATATATATATTCAGATCATCTAACGGTAAAATAAATGATGACGAATTTTTCATATTCAGTGGGGTTCATTATGGTTGGGAGATTGTGCATATCCTGCATATATATTTTCAAAGATTTGGCATAAAGAAAATTACCACTGGCATTTAAATATGGCAACATTCTACGCGAACTTTTTATATGCATCTCCCAGTTACCATTCCTTTCGACAAAAATGAATTGTTTCATAATATTCACCTATACGAAAAAATTACGAAAAATATTCGATTAATAAGTAAATATAATGGTGAAAACAACATTAATTCAAATTGAAAAACTTGTTTCAAAATTCAATTTATTTGCATGTTAATTATACATACCATGTCGTGCACATTTATAAAATACAATTTTTTTTAACACTGTAATCAGTATCTTTCCACAAATAGGGACCCATAATAACTACAGACTAACTCTCTTTAATGCCTATTCTATACCTTTAGAAAACCAGTTTGAGCAGATGTTTCTTACTCCTCTCCACTACTTTCATGTTAACGGTTACATTTTAAAGCATCATGCTCTCATCTCCGAAAATATTATATCTCCAAATATTTGTAAAAATATTGTATTACTTATAACTTAAAAACTATCAAGTTTTCATATATATGATTTATATACAATAATTAATTTATTTATATCTGTATTTTACCAATAAAATAATTTAAAACCAAAATTTTTTTCAATTTGTTTAAACAACTTTGATAATTAAAGTAAATATATATATATATATATATATATATATATATATATATATACATATATATATATATATATATATATATATATATATATATATATATATATATATATATATATCGTTACAGTGTGTTTAATTATATTAATAAACAAAGATTCGCTTGGAAAGTCCAATACTATAGGGTGCAGTATGCTGTAAGTATGATGCATAAATAACGTCATTGGTTTATAACAAAATGAATGCATGATGGGCACATGGCATTATGATATTTGTGTTCTATTATTCGCGGTACATCGGTTTAAAAAAAAATGACCAAAATCGCTCCATTAGAAGCCGAGAAAATGAAAATTTTTTTCGGATAAGTATTTTGAATCTTCGAATTCAGTTTTAAAATGAGAGCTCCCCACCCCTCTTTTTTTCATTTTTCACACGTGTGTGCGATATTCTTTTCAAGTTTCCGATAACATAGACCTTTAAATATTTGTATCAAAAAAGAGCTCGGCAAGACAAAGTTTTTGACTCAAGAATCAGGTCGGTATTGTTTATAGATTTACCGTAACAGGCTGTCAACTTTGATAGTTTGTATCTCGGAAACCAATTGACGGATTTGAAATTTTTTTTCACGAAAAAAGCGTCTTTCCAAGTACGTTCAAACCATGTATTGCAAAAAAAAATCCAATGAAAATCCGTTGAGATAATCTATTTGTTTATAAGCAAAAATATCAACAATGTCTTTAAACAATGCCTGAGGACGTCCAAATTATCCGATTTTGATTCTGAAAAAAGCGTTGGGAAACTTGAGTTCTCTATTATATGTCGAAAATAAATTTAAATACGTTAACATGATATTTTGGACTCAGACAAACTTGAAAAATGGTCAATTTTTGTAAACGAAATCGGATTGCAAAATTATTATGGAAAAACTATCGATTCGATTCTAAAAACTTTTAGCGTGTTATTTTTATCATGGCATAAAGTTTTCTTTGCTCTAATATGAAGGCCCTCAGAGAAATTTGAATGGTCAAAAAAAATTGATTAAAAACCTGCTTATTTACCTTTTTTTTAATTATTGCTATTTTGCAATAAGGCAAATATATTTTGAGATTTCCGACTAACTCTGTCTTATGGCAAATTTAATTACGAAACTTTTTTTCCTCTTCAACTTTCCTCTAAAATGAATACCTTCAGAGTTACACGAGAGAAAAGTAGAAAAAAAAATTTTTATTGTTAATTTTATATTTTTATTAATAAAAACAATGTTGCCCAACTTTTTGAATTGACGCACATCAAATTTATCGTTATTCAGGTTATTCTGAAGGCTCTCATGCAAAAATCTCCATGTTCCATTTCACATCCACTTAAAAACAGATAAGCCCTGGTCTACATAGATAAAGACAATTTTTGCGAATCTGTGCTCTTTTTTCTTAAACAAAAGATGCAATAAACAAAATTTTCCTAGCCTTCTCTGTCTTCTTGGAAATTAAATTTTCTAGATGACCAGTTTTGTTTTTCTTATGATATTGTATTTTAAAGGTTCAAAATTTGCTTGACGTATTGTTACCCTTGTCAAGTTAAAGTCTTTACTATCAATCTAGACCGGTTTTAAAGGTAAACCATGTTAGTGAATTAGAGAGTTAAATTTTAAGCAAAAGATAACGTTTCGTTACATTCTGTGGTATCGTCAAGGCATGATTACTACAATCTTTTTCTCAAACTTCACAAAAAAATCATTTTTTCAACAATTGTTGACATAAATTATTTGTTTTAATCAAAAATTATTTATATTCTATATATTTATAGAAAAATATTGCAAATAATGAATTGTTATTTGTAATGTACTGTTATTAATTAATTTTTTTTTAAATTATGTGCTAATTAGTATGATAATCGCGCACTAATAATTTATCAATTACCATATAAAACAAATAATACACAACTAGAATTATTTAAGCGCATATATATATATTGATATCTCTTTTTAAATGGAACACAATTAATACATTATTTATGCTACTCAACGTTCTAAATAAATAAAATCTATTTATGTGGAATTCTTTATTAGAGAAAGTGCGACGTGTGATTTTTAAAAAGTTCGTTCCCTGTCAAGAGTTTTAAAACCGCCACAAAAAGTGAGAGCAGTAAAAACTTAAACTGACTTCAGATAGATTAACAACTGTTTTATGTTGCAATTAATTTAAGAGTGGCAAATTTACTTATATAGCGGAAGAAAAAAGAGCAACGAAAGCACTTTTCTTCCTTTGAATTATAGAAAATTATAATAGTCCAGTCAAAATAGACTAAAAAGCGGTAATTTGGTAAAATTCGCATAGAACTGATAATTGACTGTAATCAAATAAAAATATAATTTTCCACAATACAAATCCTAAAAATACAATATTTTTCTTCATTTTTAAGGTATTTTATTTTTATTTAATAATCAAAGTCACGTGACAACGAACATCAATCAAAGTGAATGGTCACTCCATATTAACGTCATCGCTGGCATTCCATCCTGATACGGTCATCCTTTTGAGTCATTAATCATGATCACTTTGACCTAATGACAAGTAAATGCATATTCACTTTGAATTTCATAATTACTCTAAAGAATACAGCTAACGTCATCGCTGTCACGAACTTTGGTTTTATGTCACATTCGCGATCCCTGCCAAGGCTACGTTGCCTATATAATATTTTATAGTGATTTTCATGTAATTTCTTCGAAATTTGCTTACTACTCCCTTTGAAAACGATTCTAAAAAGTTTTCCCATGATGGGAAGTGGAATTATTAAGGCGAATAGTTCGAATTTGCCGAGAATTGATTGTTTTATGGTGGCCAATTGCTTTGCAACAAGCAGTAATAGGTATTTATAAGCTCAAAACTAAAATAAAACGAGTAGTGCCGTACTAGCTGAAGCCACATTTTCCTATTATTTGTACACACTTGTACACAGATGCACCACACAACACTTAAAATAACTTAGAACTCATCTTATATCACAACCCAAACAGCACATATACGTCTTAAAGACGTCCATAAAACGTTTGATCTCAACATTCAGGATGTCTTATGGATGTCCATAAAAGACGGATGACGTCCATAAGACGTTGTATAGACGTCTTATGTTACAAAAGGTAACGTTTTTAAGACATTTGCTTACAACGTCTTATGGACGTCCCTTCCCAACATTAAAACAACATATTCCACCATTAAAATTATGTACATTAAAAAGGGTCCCTTTAATTTTATTGTTTGTCTTGTTTACAAAGTCGAACCGTAATTATTCAAAAGTCCAAGAAATAACTTTAATTAAGAAAAAATCAAGAGCAAACTATACACTATCATTTTAAATAACTACAAGTTCCGCATGAATAATTTGCTTTAAAAAATATGTTCAACATAATCTCTTTATACAAAAAAATACATAACTTAAGCATAATGTAAACTTTTTCTAATTTGAAATCGAGGAAGTGAGGTAGAAGAGCAAATATTTTCAGAACTACTACTGTTCGAACTATAAGTGAACCTATCAAATTTAAGCCTTAGTTTATCCCTTCGATAAAATAACTCTAAAAGGTAGACTATCAACAAAATAAAAGTTTATTGAAATAAAACGTACACAAATCTTTAAATAGTATTAAAAACAAGAATTTTTATTTAGTCGAATAACAAATCTGGTCTGATGCCCTTTTCAGCCATGTTTGGATCGAAATTTCCTCATTCTTCCGACTTTTTGCCAGTCCTGTTGTCTCTGTAGATCCTAATAACAAACTGATTTTAATTTTATAGGATAAAGTTTATCATTTGTGGGAGTAAATTTTTTGATATTTTTGCGAATTTTTATAATTGTCCTCTACTATAGAATCGTGACTTATGCTATTTCAAGGTTAATATGTATAATGAAAGACAGAACTTACTCATAATAAGTCTCACCAAGTTGGAATCGTAGAACTTTCTCTTTCCTTTTCGTACTAATCAACTCTACATGGTAATTTTACAAGCTCGCTTTACAAAGTCATAAATGCTCCCTACTCCCAGTTTTGAAATTTCTAAAACCTTAAACAAAATTACTTCTTGTAATTAACAAAACTCTATTTTCTATGTTCTTTAAATATAAACCAATCATGGAACAAAATAAATCTTACAGGTCTCATTAGTGGAGCACTCCATAAACAAACATTTCGCCTTCCACTTCATTAGTAATATTTCTTGTAATATTTAGGACCCGGTCTGTATGAGCTGTGCAAGCCTTTTTCGGACAGATAATATTTTGAAGATTTCATTTCATACTTCTAACACAGAGTTACTACAAAAATATAAGCGGTAAAGCATTCGGGAATTTCCTATAACACAACCTATAAATAACGTTACTGTTTTTCCTAAGTACATATGATTCTCGATCTTACCTTAAGTATTACATAAACATGAATAAAAAAGATTTTCAGAGGCACATAGATAAATCAATTATTTTAATAAAATTCTTTCAAAAGCTAAATTTTCACAGTCGGCACCCCAACAACATTAAAAATGAATAACGACATGACGAAACACAAATACAAAACTGAAAAATGACAGTTGACAGAAACAAAAGGCGGGATTTTTAAAGTTATAGCTTCGCTGGCATTATATATATATTTATGTGTGTCATTGTTATCGGTACATCAAACAGTCTGTGACAAAAAGCACCAAAGTATTGATAAAAAAGATCACGGAAAAGTTCCATTCACCAAGGTCGTAGTGAGGCTACTAAAAATTTGTCGTTCAATCAAAAATTTGAACCTCATCTTGTATTCAGCTGAGCTCTGTGCGGCGTTGCAAACTTATTACCCAACTGCGACAAAATCCATAGGGAAGGAAATACTTTTTAGTTTTTATCAACTAAATTATACACAACTGTATTTATTTTTATATAAAATGTAGTATGTAAACTTTTAAAAGATATCTTAAAGACGTTGTATATAGACGTCTTATGGACGTCTTTAAAACAACGTCTATAAGACGCCTTATTTATGTCTTAAGACGTTCAGACATAATCTGGATATAAAAATGACGTCTATAAGACGTCTAGTGCTGTGTGGGAAAAATTACGAAAAAAATTTATATATTCTTGTCAGTTTACCAGTGTGACGTAACAGCAGTCACGGCGTTTGGAGGGAAATTTGGAACTGAATTTAAATTTATGATTTTTAAAGTACTAGTTGTAGTAAAAAATTTTTTTTTAATATTTTCGTCTGCATTAAGTACTTATGTATGGTTTTAAAAATCTCGACTCGACTCAAACTCAAATTTTCGAACATTCGCACACCCCTAGTCTAGAGATACATTCTCATCATGAACATTTATTGTAATACTCATACTTAAAAGAGGGAGTTCTTTCTCAGCGCGTTTTAATTTAATACTATTAAATGTTTGGCCCGTCATTTTAGTCATAGAAGCAATTCCAACTTCACGAGCATTATAACAATTAATTTTATTATCACCGACGACTCCACTGCCAATTGACATAATTTTTATAACCTCAAGGAAAGGATCATTCAGAATCATATAATTTGTACGTATTTTAGTGTGTGAGTCACACAAACTAATACTTCCATATTTTTAGTTATATCACTTAATCATTTACGATAAAAATGCGAAAAAACTATATTTTTTACTTTTGACCTTGAATAAAATTTTTAGCAGACGTAGGATTGGTGGGGACTTTTGATATTTTATTTGTAATAGTGTATATAAGACCTTAAAACAATTTTCAGTTTTTTGTGAATTTTTGCAAAGTTAAATGCCTATTTTTAACTTGATTATATTAAAACCCCAACTCTAACTGATGACATTTAGTTCCATATCCTCTCTATGGAGCATCAACCCATATATAACTTATGA
This sequence comes from Diaprepes abbreviatus, assembly GCA_034092305.1. Lineage (NCBI taxonomy): Eukaryota > Metazoa > Arthropoda > Insecta > Coleoptera > Curculionidae > Diaprepes > Diaprepes abbreviatus. The sequence goes on along the minus strand of JASJET010000322.1, from coordinate 707,680 downwards.
CGAGTTGTGTGACGGGAGTTTTCTAAGGCTTTAGCTGTCAAAAACACGTTTTGAGTTGATAAAATTATAAAAATTCAATATTATCATCCACTCTATATTTAGAAATTCCGCTACCGACAAAATTTGATGAACTGAATTTTGAATATTACCATAATGATTTTAAACATTGCAATTATTTGGAAATGAACTTTTTCTTGGCAAATTTTGACTGGGCCTCATTAATGACACAAAAGAATGTTGATATAATATTAAATACGTTTTATCAGTGTTTTAATTGTTGCTTTGATATCGATGTCCCTAAAGCTAAAGCAAAAAATAAAAAATTTCCGCCGTGGTTCAGTCCAGAATTGAAGTCTCTGATTTTTGAAAAAAAGAAAGCCCATAATAAACAATATAAAATTTCCAATTCCAATTCTGATTACATTTTACTTTCAAAGTTACGTAAGCTTGTAAGTGCACATATAAATACAATTCTCAAAACCATATATCTGGCATTGAAGACTCTATAAAGTCTGATAGTAGGTTTTTCTGGAGGTATGTTAATGTCAAGAATAAGAAATTTTCTCTTCCTAGTAGTATGTCACATAATAATGTTAGAGCGGAAGACTCAACCGCGATAGCAGAGCTCTTTAGAGCTTTTTTTTTCCACAGTCTACACACATGAACATTGTGAGACCCGTACTTTTAATTACATGAAAACTGTAAACCTTAGTTTGCTTGAAGTTGAGCCGGTGGACGTGTTTAATGTAATAGATCACTTGAACAGTAAATTGGGTACCGGACCCGACGGGATACCAGTCATATTTGTTAAGAATTATCAGGGTGTTTTGTCTGCAGTGTTGGCTCAGATTTTTAATATCTCCTTATCAACGGGTGTTTTTCCAAAAGTATGGAATACTACTTACATTACGCCAATTCCATAAGAATGGAGACAGAGCTAACGTCGAAAATTATCGTGGAATTTCGAAATTTTCACTATTTAGTAAAAATTTTTGAGGGTATTGTTTACCTCCTCTTTTTAGGCAGGTGTTAGCGACTTCACAGCATGGCTTTATGGCAGGTCGATCCACTACTACTAATCTGCTTGTTTATGAGCAGTACTTGGTGGAGGCTTTGGAGGGGAGGTGTCAAGTGGATGCTATTTACACTGACTTCTTCAAGGCTTTCGACAAGGTTAACCATCAACTTCTTATTTACAAGCTGGAAGGCTTGGTCATCCATGGATCATTTCTACAATGGATAAATAGTTACCTGTCTGATAGAGTACAGCGAGTAAAAATTAATAACTGTGAATCATTTGATATATATGTTACCTCTGGTGTTCCTCAAGGTGCTCACCTCGCTCCGCTCCTTTTTAACTGCTTTATTAACGATATTGAGGACATGATAACTTTCAGTAGATGTCTTCTTTATGCAGATGATTTAAATATATTTCGGGTTGTCGGGAGTAGCAACGATTGCGAGTGCATTCAGCAGGATCTAGCTCGATTCTCTGAATGGTGTAAGTTAAATTTTATGCACCTCAATGTTAATAAATGCTCCATTATAAGTTTTTATCGTAAAAGGGATTGGATAACTTTTGATTACATTCTTGATAATAACATGATTAATCGTATTGAATGTGTGAAGGATCTGGTTGTTACATTTGATCGGGCTTTTTGCTTCGACACATATATTGATAATATTGTGAACAGGAGTTTGAAGTTGCTCGGGTTTATGAAGAGAATGCTTACAGATTTTAATAGTGTAGACTGTTTTAAAGTGATATACTGCTCTGTAGTTCGATCAATCTTAGAACATGCGTCTCAAGTTTGATCCCCTCATTATTTTACATACAAAGAAAGAGTAGAAAGAGTACAAAGAGAGTTTTTAAGTTTCATTGCCTTTAAACAGGAAATACAGCAGGAGCGGTCTGTATATGATGATACTGCCGATGCTTTGAGGTTGCTACCATTGTGTGTGAGACGCATATATCTTGACCTTGTTCTACTTTATAAGATTGTTAACTCTTGTATTGATTCTCCTGAACTACTCAATAATATTGGATTATCGGTTCCTCAAAGAGCTTTTAGAGCGCACAATTTGTTTGAGGTGATTTATCACCGAACGAATTATGGTATTAACAGTCCTATTTCTCGAATGTGTAGGGAAATGAATTCAGTTCCTACCGGGATTGATATTTTTCATTTGCCAGTGAATGTCTTTAAATTAAGAATTTTACAATTTTTGAAAAACTAGTTAATATTGTCAACTATCAATACTTGTCTTTCGAAGCACTTTAATGCATACTTAGTGTTTCTATTTTTTATTTTTTGAAATGGATTGTATTTATTTGATCCGTTAATATACTGTACTATATTAAGAAGCATAATACAAAAGTGATTAAAGACACGATAGAAGCTAACAAATCAATGAAGGTTCTCAGATCTCAATTGGGTAGGGGCCGGACAAAAATTTCCGGACTTAAAACTAAACAAGGCCAATTAGTTAGTACCCGGGAGGAAATCACGATAGCTGTCCAGGACTTTTATACAGAGTTATACAGTCCAAAAACTCAAGGTCCTTACTACGAAAGAAAGGAAGTAAGAAATGTCGGTTCAGAAGAGATGCCCGAAATAAATACCGCAGAGTTAATGAAAGCGCTTAATCAAATGAAAAATAATAAAAGCCCTGGCGAGGATCGTATAACCGCCGAAATGTTAAAAATAGGGGGAGAACAACTAAGAGAAAGCGTGAGAATTTTGTTGAACAAGTGCTTAATGTATGGAAAAATACCCGAGGCATGGGAAAACGCAGAAGTCATCATATTATACAAAAAAGGCGATAGAAATAACATAGAAAATTATCGGCCAATTAGCTTACTGTTCCACTTGTACAAACTTCTTACAAAAATAATAACTAACAGACTGACGCCAAAGTTGGACGCATACCAACCTTCAGAACAAGCCGGATTTCGCAGCAACTTCAGTACCATAGACCATCTACAGACAGTACACACGCTTATCGAAAAAACCACGGAATATAATATACCTCTGCATTTGGCTTTCGTTGATTACCAGAAGGCGTTCGATTCTATCGAATCATGGGCAGTTCTCAAAGCAATGGACAATGTTCGGATTGATTCAAGATACTCTGCTCTAATTCAGCATATATATGAAAACGCTTACATGAAAGTTACAATAGACGAGGATATAAAAACCTCGAGGATACCTATAAAAAGAGGCGTACGTCAGGGGGACACAATCTCTCCAAAATTGTTCACGTTGGCACTTGAAGATGTATTTAAGGGCTTGGACTGGCATGACAAGGGAATTAACATAGACGGAACACGACTAAACCACTTAAGATTTGCTGATGATATTGTTATAATCAGTGATTCACCAGAACAACTCCAATGTATGATACAAGAACTTCATCAAGCATCAGCTAGGATAGGACTCAAAATGAACTTGTCAAAAACAAGAATAATGAGTCTAGAACAAATACAAATTAAAGTTGAAAATAAAATAATAGAAAACGTAAGAGAGTACATATATCTAGGTCATAAAATACAAATAGGGAAGGAGAACCAATCGGCTGAAATTCCTAGAAGAATAAGTCTCAGCTGGGCAGCTTTTGGCAAACTCGGATTCATTCTTAAATCCAGTAACACCCCCATAAGTCTGAAAAGAAAAGTCTACGAGTCGTGCATCCTGCCAGTTCTTACTTATGGTATTGAAACAACCTCCCTAACATGTAAAGCCATTGATAAGCTTCGGGTTACACAACGAGCAATGGAAAGGGCTATGCTGGGAATTAGTTTACGAGATAGAGTTCCAAATGAAGAAATCAGAAGAAGAACGAAAATAACAGATGGGAGCAAACGAGTAGCGCAGCTAAAATGGAGATGGGCTGGACATATCGCAAGACATGACATAGACAGATGGACATACAAGATAACAGCATGGCGGCCAAGAGAGAACAAGAGAAGTGTTGGCAAGCCCCAAAAGAGATGGCGTGACGAGATCCAGAAAATTGCCGGAAAAAACTGGATGGGGATCGCTACGTACCGACAGAAATGGAAAAATATGGAAGAGGCCTACATTCAGGAGTGGATGAAAATGGGCTGATATGAATATTAAGAAGACATGGGGGGGGGAGAGTATGAGGAATAAATTTTTACTTTTCAGTACATTTTTTTTTCATATCAGTTTAATTTAATTTTCGACATATTTATTAAACCTTTTTTTTACTCTAAACATATAAGATTAGCTTGTTATGTTTACAGATAAACATGGCAGGTGTTAAAAAATTTGATTTATACAAAATCCCGGGCCTGGATGATGATATATTGGACCCGTTGTTTGCTCACTGCTATCTAAATATCGTGCAACCAGCTTTCAAGCTTTTTTAAAACTGGAAAATAGATTTGTTTTGTTTACTGGGAGATTTTTTCGACGCCAATTTGTTTGACATTACGCACCTTAAAAAACCAGTAGCGTATCGTTATGTTTTTATCTTATAATTTAAGCTGATAATCATGTAAAAATTGTAGGAAAAATTACACAATAGGAGAACTAACATTGAATATTTTAAATCAAAAATCTCGATGTGCATATATCCTTGGTTTATTTATTATTTTTTGGTGCCGTGTTAAGGTGCGTATAAATATGGCGAGTCGAGCTCGAGTCGAGCTTCCAACGAACTGATCTTTGTCGGTTCGAACCCTTTTTCGCCGCCCGGCGGCAAAAGAGATTTATTGCATCTGGACGGTGTAAACCAATAAAGGGTAAAGAAAAAAAATATTTAAGTTTTGATTATTTTCTTTATATTCCGAAATGAAATGTAGTTAATTTTTTCTTATTTTCCAAATATTTAATAATGAATCCCGAAATCAGCTTATGTAGGGTTCTACATAACTGTGGTGCCGGGATATTAGAAATAAATCTAATTTTTTAAGTGATTTTATTTACATATTATCTCCTATATTTATAAATAAAAAAGATATCTTTTTGTTGTACTTTTACAAGATCTGTTAATAAATCTTGGAAATCAGCCTTTACATGAGTTTGTGTTTTCCCGTTCACTGGCCATTATTACAATAAATCATGCTGTCAAATTGGCTGAAATTTTTTTATTATCATATTTTCCTCATATCATTATATTCCGAAATAAATAAGAGGTAGTTTTTCCTATTATCGAAATATTACTTAAGTAATCTCGAAATTAGCTTATACCTAGGTCGTCAGTAATCTGTTCACGGTTCAATATGGCGGTTTCAGGTTGCTAAAAAAGAACCTACTTTTTTCAGGAGTGTTATTTTCTAATTATCTTTAATATTTCAAAGTAAAAAACGAAATTTAACCGGTTTATTTACTAGTTTGTTTGGCGATGATTGTCGCGGCGAGTGTGGCTGCACCGATGCGAACTTCAATTAAGTTTTTCTTTAATAACATAGTTAATGCCGTTTCACCAGTCCTCGCTGATAATTTTTTTTAATGTATGTAAGAAATTAACGTATTCCTTATAGTTTACATTTTGGGTTATCCCGAGTTACGAATTAGTTGTGCCCATATAAGTTTAATGGATTTTAATTAATGTGTTCGAAGCACAACATTTCCAAGTTCTTCAGCCCATTCGTCTACCACATGTTTCTTAAATTGTCTTTCTTTCTAATTTGCAATTGTTACAAGTTCCTTCTTTAGTAAACCGTTCATAGAGGAAATATATTTTTTTAATAACCAATTTGTAATATCGCTTTTTCAACTATGTTATTGGCAACTTTTCCACCAGTCTAGAATGATAACTGGCGTTATCCAAATCTACAACTGACCTCTCCTGAATCAATCGTATCATTTGATAAAAATATCTTGGGAAGATATCCGCCGTCATTTATTCACGTTAATCTTTGGTAGATTTCGATTCAAACTGCTGCAAAACTCCTATAAATTCCCTCCAATATGAGTTGTAATGAGTTTGTGACCCTGAGCGGATAAGAGTTTTAAATCTGTCTTTTAAGAATGCTTCACGAAAAATTGCTGTATTCTTATCTTCATACATTTCTTGTACTATGTGTCCTGTACTAAGACAAATTACATCCACATGCCTTCCCTGTGGTATTTTCTAATTTCCCGCAAATACCGTTTTCTCTAAAAGTATTTCCTCTGTATCACCTCTATTTTCACTTTCCCTACGAGAAATTCATTTTGTTAGCACTTTTTACAGATTGGTTTTTCACATTCTACTCTTGTTTCATAACTTTCAAAACTTTATCGAGACTTGCTTTTTATTTTCTAACTAAAAACTTTCTAATTCGTTAACGTGTCTTCTTAGTATGTTTTTGAAGCATTCTTATATTTTTTTCTTCTAGGGTACGGTACAGGCTAGTACACTGTTCCACTTTTCCTTTCGTTACTTCACCTATAAGTTGTAGATTCGCTAAGTTTTGGAGTAAAAGTAGAAATTTTCAATAGCTAGCATTGAAAGTTGTAAGATAATAACATAGCAAGGCCTTACATTTATACACATCTGAAATATACTTATAAATGTCATTACTGTTAATTGCCCAATTGTGATGTATACTTCTAAATCTAATTATCTTTTAAGTATACAACTCTTTCCTCAAATACATACTTCAGACACATACAATATCTACCCCTTGCGTTATCCAGTCATTTCCAAAAGAAAAATATATTATCAGCGGCCCATTTCCATATGGCCGACGCACTCGAAATTTTCTTCTCGCTGGTCTCTGCGAATTTTCTGACGCAATTTCATTTCACACATTTATTTCTTTTCTTCTCTAAAATTTTTGTCCGTAACTCACAAATTTTGGAATTGTTTTCAGGTCCATCTATTTTCTTGAGATCACTCCATGTTGACTTATGAACACCTTTTAATCAATGCCAAGTGCTAAATAAATTTCATTTCATTAACAAAAAAATAAGAAAATCTCGTGTCTTCAGTCTCACTGCAAAGTAAATTTTTTCGAAAAAGCGTGTCATAAACCCGTCTCACTAGATTAAAAAAAACCCTTTGAGTTCGCACCAAAAAACCGACAGAAAATGGATCGCTGCGAGTCTCGGTCGAGCTACTCGAAAACAATAGAACTATAAAAATATTGACTTCTTGTGACCCAACTGCATTTATTACCTCATTTCAAATTTGCCGACGATGGCCCTCGATAACAATAGAAATCGGCAAAATTTCAAAAGAGTCTCGTTCGAAGCTCGAGGCATACTCGACTCGAGCTCGACTCGCCATATTTATACGCACCTTATATTTTTTTGTTTTAACTCTCTCAGTGAGCGCCGCTCGGGACCCAAACAATCCTATAAAAACGGCGCTTCTATATCGATCTAAATTCATTGACGAAAGGCTTCAGAACCCAAATCTAGGGATTTGGATAAAATTAAAGACCTAAAGGTTCTGCAAGGTTTTTTAGGCTTCGGAACCGGAATCTTCAGTTTCACTAAGGATAAAATTAAAGACTTAAAGGCTCTGCAAGGTTTTTTAACCGAGAAAGGAAGAAATTATTTCAAAGTGTTTTGATCAGAAGTAGGAATTAAGACAAAAAAACTGAAAAAATGATGTCGTCCATGCAGAAAAAAAGGAAAATAAAACGGGAAAAGCAAAAGTTCAAACTTAAAATGTACCTTTTCTGTGAAATAAATAAATTATTGTTTGTATTATTAAGTAAGAAAGTATACATAGGATCATATCAGTGATTTTAAGTCAGGAAAGTCATATTGACTTATATTTTATCTGATGAGTTTATGACGTGGTAAAGGGAGAGAGTGGTCTACGCAAGGCGGGGGGTTAGATAGCTCTGTTAGTGGTTATTAAACCAGTCTATAGGGAACTTGAAGCGGTTCTTTTTATCGAATTCTTGGGTAAATTAATATGTGAATATAACTGACAGTAAATGTTTAGAAAACGTAACTTGTGTGAATACTTATTTAGACATTTTAAAATATAATTTTAGAGAGCAAAGAACAAAACCTTCATGAGCTGAGAAAATTAAACTAAACTCATCGGTGGCTAAACGGGCGACGAGCGGCTCGAGTGGTTTTTTCTTAAAGCGCTGCGGCTTCAATCTTTGATTTAAAAAAATTTTGTTTAGGGAAAAACTTCCTCAAACTATTCAGATTAATTTTGTTTAATCGAATTTCAAAAAATCAAGTTTGTTAATTAGCTTTTTCATTTGAAACTCGAATACCACGTTCTTCGTTAAGACTTTATAAACATCTTAATTCCGCCAGAACTAAAAATGCTACAGGAATTTTTCTTAGGTCGTGGGTGTTGCTAGAGATTGGGGAATAAAATGGTTTTTGCAAAAACATGGTCGAGCTGAAATTTACCAAGTTATCGCGAGTTGAACATAAAAATTGCACTGATTTTCGTCGAATAGAAAAAGTCTTTTTTGTTGCCTTTTTTCTCAAAAAACTACAGGGTGAGTCAACGATTGGATGAAGTAGGTTTGTGCCTTTTCGGTGAAATTAACAAAGAAACTATATTTATTGTTTGATACAGTTTATTTTTACGCAGATTTTAAAAATATTTAGGACTCTACAGGGTGAGCCAAAAAACTAGGACAGCATAAAGTTGTATTTTTTTAAATAGAACACCCTATATACGAATCGTATTTTCGATTTAGCTTATAATTTTAAATCTTTTTTATTAAGGGTTTACTATAACAAAACTTTATAGTTTTTGAGAAAATTAAGTTTAAGGAAAAAAAATCACATTTTCAAGCATCAATTCAATCCTAAATAACGTTTTCAATTTTGTGACAAATATATTCAAATTTGGAATTTAGCAAGGCCAAGGACAAGTTAACATAATTTTTACCTAATATTTGCAATAAAAGCTACAGAGTGTTGAACACATCGGCTCAAATTTGAACAAGTTTAAATGAATAAATATCTTTTTTTTAAATGGTACACCCTGTATATTTTCATGTTATTTAATAGAGTAATAAAAACCCTTTCATACTAAATTGAAACAAAAAAATTACCTATTAAATACTGAGATTAATTATTTCTTTTTAATAAGTGTTCGAATAAACGACCCTCTTGTGCAATGCACAAATTTAGTCTTTTTTGCAGATTTTCTCGGACCCTGGACAAAATTAGTGGCGTTATTGTTCTACAGGTATCCCTAATCCTGTTTCGCATATCTTCCACTATTGTTGGTGGATTAACATACACCTTATTTTTAATATAACCCCATAGGAAGAAATCTAATGGGGTGATGTCGCAAGACCTTGGTGGCCACTCAATGAAACCCCCACGTCCAATCCATTTTTGCGGATATCGTTGGTCCAAAAACGCACGAACTTCACGATGGCAATGCGGAGGCGCACCATCGTGCTGGAACCACATACTGTGGAGCTCATCCCTATCGAGACCTTGAAACAGTTGGGGTAGTTCTTCTTGTAGAAAGTTCAGGTAACTATGGCCATTTAGTGGTTCATTAAAAAAGTGGGGTCCAATAATTCGATTATGATGAATACCACACCAAACATTTAATGACCAGTGGTTTTGATGTTGCACCTCTCTAATCCAAAATGGGTTTTCTGTGACATAATAATGCATGTTGCGTCTATTTACGGCACCGTTACTTCTAAAAGTAGCTTCATCACTAAACATTACCTTGCATAATAAATTTGGATTTAATTGAATCTCCGCATTTATTGTACGACAAAAGTTTACACGACTTTCAAAATCCTGTCCATGCAATTCTTGGTGTAATTCCATGTGATATGGATGATACCTATATTTCTTGGTAGTACGATTAGCGGTGGATTGTGATGTTTCACATAATGCTGCTAACTGACGGCTACCAATATAAGGATTTTCCTGAACATTTAACAATACTTGTAGTTCTTTTTCTTCATTAGTTACTGGTTTGTTGACCACTTTACGTTTTGGATAATCAACAGTACCAGAAGAATCAAATCTTTGCATTAAGTTTTGAAAAGTATGGGTATTAGGCTGGCGTCGATCAGGATACTTCATTTTGTAAATTCTTTGAGCAAGAAGGCAATTTTTTTGAGCCTCTCCTATTGTATAAATCATATCTATTAACTCATTCTTTGGAAAATTCATTTTACAATATAAGATGAATGCAAAAAAAAAACAAACTACACTACATAAAAACCAAAAGAAGCGATTGCGGTTATAAATTTGACACACAGAAAAATGTTCTTTTACATTGTTTTTGCCATAGCTACTATGATAATGAAGACTATTTCTGTAAAAAAGTATGGAAAATAAGAAAAACTGAAATATCTCAAAAACTATTATAAATAGGTATAGGATATATTGAACAAAACTTTTAGGGTTTTTATTACTCTATTAAATAACATGAAAATATACAGGGTGTACCATTTAAAAAAAAAAGATATTTATTCATTTAAACTTGTTCAAATTTGAGCCGATGTGTTCAACACCCTGTAGCTTTTATTGCAAATATTAGGTAAAAATTATGTTAAATTGTCCTGGGCCTTGCTAAATTCCAAATTTGAATATATTTGTCACAAAATTGAAAACGTTATTTAGGATTGAATTGATGCTTGAAAATGTGACTTTTTTTCTTTAAACTTAATTATCTCAGAAACTATAAAGTTTTGTTATAGTAAACCCTTAATAAAAAAGATTTAAAATTATAAGCTAAATCGAAAATACGATTGGTATATAGGGTGTTCTATTTAAAAAAATACAACTTTATGCTGTCCTAGTTTTTTGGCTCACCCTGTAGAGTCCTAAATATTTTTAAAATCTGCGTAAAAATAAACTGTATCAAACAATAAATATAGTTTCTTTGTTAATTTCACCGAAAAGGCACAAACCTACTTCATCCAATCGTTGACTCACCCTGTACAAGTCCTACAAACAAGTTTCCGAGATCAAAGTTGTGCGAAAGAAAGTGTTCTATGAAGAATTTCTTTTTTTTTTTACATTTTCTAAATAATTTTTCTTCTCGCTAGTGAATTAGCTTGAAGAGCTTGACCGAACGGTTTGTCCGTTCTGCTTTTCTAGCCCTCAATTGTCCTTGATACTAGGCTTTTGTACCAAGCACTCGATGAGCGCCAACTTGCCAGACGCACTGACAAACCTTGAGTTCATCGCCCGGGGGTTATTAAATGTTTTATTTAATCTGATATTATCATTTCATGTTAGGATTTCCGAGGTCCTACGTCACTGTAAAAAATGAGGCCTCCAATGTTCCAGTGCCGCTTCCCCGTTATCTTATCAGACTTTACGCTTCGCCAACTCGGACTGAGTGTTATAAATTCATTTTTTTTATTGTGGTGTGATATTTTATACGAGGACTAGTAACAAAAATATGTTATAATGATATGAATTAGTAAAAATAGATTATACAAACCTGGTATTGTACTCTCTTGTGTTCGATAGTACAATGTTGCCGATTATATATATATATATATATATATATATATATATATATATATATGGTATTTTTTTTATTAATAGCTTTATTAGAAATTTGACTTTGGCAACAATTTCAGCTTCAATCGAGATGAAAATTAACCAAAAAAATAATAGTCACGTAATTAGTATAATCTGTCAAATTTTAATTGTTTTCCAAAAAAAAATCAAAAGTGGGTTTATATCTCAAATTATCAAAAAAGTTATTAGAAAAAGTTTTTTTAAAATGCAATATTTGGCCCATATGCAAAATTTCAGCTATATAAGATAATATAGATTTTTTGCCCATTTTTTTGGAAATTGCACCACTGTTACAAAATAATAAGACTCAACGCAACCTACATAAAACTTCTTCGTTTCGACAACGCTTCATTCCAGACATATTTTCTTTAAAGGAGCGCCATATTGTGTGTGTGTTTTTCTACAAAATCCAAATAGGGCTATTAAAATTGGGTCACATGTGATGCAAAGTTTATTTGTTTTTGACCCTGTGCCACACTGATATTTATTGTAAAAAGGCGCGTAAAAACTAATTCGTAGAGGCAGAGCAGAGTTGAACGCTAGAGGCGGCACCAGCAAGCAAAGTGCCAAGCTAGCCCCTATGCCGTAGAGTAAGGGTGGGTATTTAAAAAGGGCGCCACTGAATTTCGGCCGGGTAAACACAGAAAACCCCCCCCCCCATGTTGTTGCTTGGACCTAGCGTTCAACTCAACTCCCAAGTCGGCACACATAATATTCAAAATAAAAAAAAAGGTAACGTAGGGCAAAAGACAAGCTGTTGTGGGATAAATGAAACTCAAAAAATATTTTAATACTAATTCTACTCTTCATTTGCTAATAAAAATAGTTTTCGGTCCCTAAGGGTGCACTTATTTATATCCCTAAGGGTGGATTTGGACTTTCCTATGCCCAGAGGATCGACCTGGGTTGTTCTCTGACCCAAAGGCTGGATATGGGTATTTTTCGACCCCGAGAGTGGACCCCGATCTTCTGAGACCCGTGTAAACTGCCTAAATCCCTGTCTCCATAACTGCCCACCTGGCAAAAAATACGGCACACCAAGACCCAACAAAATTGCCGGGATAATCTTTGACTTTCCATCTCAGAATACCAAAAATTTGGCAACTAAAAATTGAGATGTAAGTCTGCAGCTGCTTCGGCAGAATCAAACCGGGAAAAAAGTGAAAAATCAAGGCAAAACGGCCTCCATTTATAACCATGGCCCTGCTTGCACACTAATCGACTTCCGTTAAGTGCATTCAATTACCACGTGTGAAAGAAATGACAGCTCAAAAAGAAAGACACCGGGCAACAACAGTCGGCTATAATGCATTTGTTAGTTAAGCCAATTCGTTAATCATTAGCATTTTCCAGTCAAAACAAAAATAACAAATCTAATAAGTATTCCAATAGTTATTTTTAAATTCAAGAAATATAAATTAATACATCAATAGAAATTTCCTGATTTCTGCAACCCAATATACATACAATTACATCGAATGTAAATGGTAGGAAAAAAAACAAGATCTATCTAAATACAAAAAAAAAGATAGCAAAAAATTTGATATTGATAAGAAAATACCCAAGCACAGTGTAATGAAATACCAAAGTAGAAGAAAATAATGGTAAATAAAATTAATTGAAACTGTACTTAATGAAATACTTGTCTTCAAAGAATCCCTGGGAAATACTGTGTTGCCCTTAACGACAGTATTTGCAAAATAAGGTTAAATTAAATAAATTAGCCATATTGAGCTTTCTTACCATAATTTGTATATCTTGGATCCGCCATATTTAATATTTTTTAAATAATTTCAGATTCGTAATTTTGATCCCAAAAACTCCCTCATCCCAATTTTGAAAAAAATCGGACAAAATTTATATTTTATCCGCCATATTGAATTTTTTAAAAATAATTTCAGATTCGTTATGTGGATCCTCGAAAACTCCCCCCATACCAATTTTGGAGAAAATCGGACAACATTGATATTTTCATCCGCCATATTGAATTTTCTAAAAATAATTTCAGATTCGATATGTGTGACCCCGAAAACTCCCCCATACCAATTTTGGAGAAAATCGGACAAAATTGATTTTTTCGTCCACCATATTGGTTCCGCCATATTGAATTTTTTAAAAATAATTTTAGATTCGTTATGTGCGATCCCGAATATTCCCCCGTACCAACTTTGGAGAAAATCTGACAAAATTGATATTTCTATCCGCCATATTGGATACGCCATATTGAATTTTTTAAATATATTTTTGATTCATTATGTGCGACCCCGAAAACTCCCTTACACTAATTTTGGAGAAAATCCGATAAAATTAAATTTTTTTGTCCGCCATATTGGATCCACCATATAGAATTTTTCAAAATTAATTTCAGACTCGTTGCGTACGATCCCGAAAATTTCCCTATACCAATTTTGGAGAAAATCGGACAAAATTAATTTTTTTGACCCCCATATTGTCAGCGCCATCTTGGATTTTACTGCACCAATTTCGTCCAAAAAAATATGGGACCACCGCAGCAACTTCTTGAATATAACGTAAAAAATTTAATTCAAATCGATCACGCCGTTCCGAAGTAATCGGTGTACATACATAAAAAAAAGTCGATTAAAAAAACCAACCCAAATAAGAAAAAAATTTTATTTTCGAATCGTACACTAATTTTTGAGCAGTCTCCGTACATCTGCTTTAATTAATTTGTCTACAGCTCCCCCAACGTTAATGTAACAAACAGTTAACAAATTAATATTATACCGATCGTTTAATAAGGCGAACGGCATCGTGAATGCGTTCCCTCTCTTTCCATTGTATTGAAATAATACTTCGATACCCTTCCAACACACCACTCGTTGTGTCTATTTGGGAATCTGCATGTGGAAAAAATTTCAGACGAAATAAAATTCGTTTCAAGCAGAAAATTTGTACGTAGTATCTGATTGTCTTTGTCGTGCACGCGAGGTTTTTAATATGTTCGACGAAGTAAGAGAGAATCGATCGAAACAGAGCAGACGCAGAGATTCAAACCGATCGTTAGGTGGTAGAAAAATGTTTACGGTGCAGTTGTTGGCGCGCATGTTTGACTTTTTATAACTAAATCGCTTGAAAATAATGCAATAAGTCGCTCTTAGATGTAAACTAAACTGTAAATGGAAATAAACATTTGGGGATAAACGTAAACAATTTAGTGTTACTCGAGTTTGGTTTAAGGTCGGTGTGATTTCGGTGTTGAAAAGTGCGATTACGCCGTGTTTTGGGATTTAAAAAAAAAATAGGATTTTTGTGGACGTGTATGTGTGATATCGACTTTTTTTGGAATCTTCACGCTCCTTTGGATTTTTGAAATTTGTATGGAAACCGTATTTTTAAGTTATTTATGACGAAAAGTACGGCTTGCTTTAAATTAGGCACCTCTTAGACATGGAATGCATTATTTATTTGGAAAAAAAAATTGCAAACATTTTTAACGCATTTTTTCTAGAAAAAATTGTTTGTAAATTGTGTTAAGTTATTTTTATAAAAAGCGGGATTTTTGAAAGGAAATAATAATTATTTTATATAGGGTGAACCTAAAAAGGGGTAGTATCAAAATTTAATTTAAAACTTTTTATTCAAAATACCTAGAATTTTCAAGGAAATCAGTCATGAATAGTTTTCCATTTATGAATTCAATTTTGCCACAGAATGATAGTAACTATTTAGTGGTTTCTTTATACATATCTCTCTTGAATTAAGGTCTCAATTAGGTGTAATGTAAATGTATATTTTTGAATTTTAATTTTGTGAATCACGTATCCCCTAAATAAGCGTGGTTTTGTTGTTATTATGGATAGGTTTATGACATTACTTTGGTTGTTTATATCGTTTTAAGGCGTATTAACATACGTCTTAGGAAAAAAGTGATTTCCCTTATTTTTTTTTTTTTGAATTTTCAATATCTATCTCGTTATATATTATAATTTTTAAAAATAATCTTTCAAAAATTGTCATAACGAGAACCTAAAAAATTGTATTCTTTGTCAAATTGGAGGTATCTTTCAGAGTGGTGTATGTAAATTTCAGACAATAAAAACTTCAGTGTGGAGAGAAACATGTGAAAATGTGTGAAGTGGAACGCAGGCTGCCACCAAATTTGTTGAATGAATTAGAGGTAAGATTTTTATATCAGTCAAATAAGCATTTTGCCGGGACAGTCAGTCATCCAGGCAGAGACCTGGATTTTCGGGTAATATAGGCCTATAGAAATAAAACGTATATGGTCTCTGTACGAGATTTTGTGTCATAAACTTTTTGTAAACAATTAAAGGTCAAAAAATGCATTTTTTTACACTTTTTTCCTTACAAGCAAAAACTAAAGAAATTTTTGGACAAAATGGAATAGCCATCTTATAGAGAATTGAAAAACCTATAAATTGTTTTTCTACCGATCTCAATATTTTTATTTGTTGCTGAGAAAAATGCAAAACAAGGTCAAAATTGTTATAATATTCAATTAACAATAACTATTGCTAAATGCAACTTACGACTTTGTTGTTATGTAAAAAGTTGGATCTTTTAGTGCTTAATATGGGGTAAAAATTTCAGATCGATTCATCAAATAGTTTGTGCAAAATTTAATTTGTTTATCACAGGCGAGCGAATTTTGCAATAACATTCTAGCTCCATCGATGATGGTACACCGATTCTGAGCACATTTCATGAAAGAGGAACTCTTCTTCTATGAGAAGTATTAGATGGAATTGAGGAAAATTAATTTTAAATTTGTTTAAACTTCATTAGAAAATCACTATCATTTTTACCTCATAAACAAATTAAATAACTTTTTTGTTTTTGTCGATAAAAAAATTCTGTTTTCATATTTGGAAAGCTGGCATTTTTAGACAAATTTAGAAAAAAAACTGCTTAGGTCAAAGTTAATAATTTTTTTAAAATTCATTCCTATATTGTTAATAACAATTAAGAAATGAAACTAGCGCCATTCGAAAGTTTAAGAGTTTAGGTTTAAGTGTGAGTTATCGGGAAAATAATAACACAAAAACAAAAGCTTCAGTGAAGTTTAAAAAATGTTAATTGTTTAAAAGACGACTCGGCAGGAAGATGAGTTGCTAACAAATCCGCGGGTTCAAAAAATGAAACAGCAATTCAAACTGCTACCATTAGCTATATCTCCGTAAGTTGTTGACGGATTTTGATGATTCTTTTTTTAATTTGTGGTACCTTTCTGCGTACATTACAAATATCCATACTATTTATTTATTTGTTTATAAATTAAACATTTAATTTGTTTAAACATTTTTTTCCACACAATTTTTTTCATTAAAAATCAATAATTTTTGTGCTATTTTTATTGGCAAACATGGTTATAAGTCGGGAAAATTGAATCATTAAATTATTGTTATAAAACATTAATATTCGTTACATTGCGTGTAAGAAAAAGCTGTATACGTAAGTATTGTTTGCTACTGTAATATATACATCCCAAACAGCACAAATACGTCTTTAAGACGTCCATAAAACGTTTGATCTCAACATTCAGGACGTCTTATGGATGTCCATAAAAGACGAATGACGTCCATAAGACGTTGTATAGACGTCTTATGTTACAAAAGGTAACGTCTTTAAGACGTTTGTTTACAACGTCTTATGGACGTCCCTTCCCAACATTAAAACAACATATTCCACCAATAAAATTATGTACAATAAAAAGAGTCCCTTTAATTTTTTTGTTTGTCTTGTTTACAAAGTCAAACCGTAATTATTCAAAAGTCCAAGAAATAACTTTAATTAAGAAAAAATCAAGAGCAAAATATACACTACCATTTTAAATAATTACAAGTTTCGCATGAATAATTTGCTTTAAAAAATATGTTCAACATAATCTCTTTATACAAAAAAATACATAACTTAAGCTTAATGTAAACTTCTTCTAATTTGAAATTGAGGAAGTGAGGTAGAAGAGCAAATATTTTCAGAACTACTACTGTTCGAACTATAAGTGAACCTATCAAATTTAAGCCTTAGTTTATCCCTTCGATATAATAACTCTAAAAGATAGACTATCAACAAAATAAAAGTTTATTGAAATAAAAAGTACACAAATCTTTAAATAGTTTTAAAAACAAGAATTTTTATTTAGTCGAATAACAAATCTGGTCTGATGCCCTTTTCAGCCATGTTTGGATTGAAATTTCCTCATCCTTCCGACTTTTTGCCAGTCCTGTTGTCTCTGTAGATCCTAATAACAAACTGATTTTAATTTTATAGGATAAAGTTTATCATTTGTGGGAGTAAATTTTTTGATATTTTTGCGAATTTTTATAATTGTCCTCTACTATAGAATCGTGACTTATGCTATTTCAAGGTTAATATGTATAATGAAAGACAAAACTTACTTATAATAAGTCTGGCCAAGTTGGAATCGTAGAACTTTCCTTTTCGTACTAATCAACTGTACATGGTAATTTTACAAGCTCGCTTTACAAAGTCATAAATGCTCCCTACTCCCAGTTTTGAAATTTCTAAAACCTTAAACAAATTACTTCTTGTAATTAACAAAACTCTATTTTCTTAGTTCTTTAAATATAAACCAATCATCAGGAACAAAATAAATCTTACAGGTTTCATTAGTGGAGCACTCCATAAACAAACATTTCGCCTTCCACTTCATTAGTAATATTTCTTGTAATATTTAGGACCGGGTCTGGATGAGCTGTGCAAGCCTTTTTCGGACAGATAATATTTTTGAAGATTTCATTTCATACTTCTAATAACATAGAGTTACTACAAAAATATAAGCGGCAAAGCATTCGGGAATTCTCTGTAACACAACTTATAAATAACGTTACTGTTTTTCCTAAGTACATATGATTCTCGATCTTACCTTAAGTATTACATAAACACGAATAAAAAGATTTTTAGAGGCACATAGATAAATCAACTATTTTAATAAAATTTTTTCAAAAGCTAAATTTTCACAGTCGGCACCCCAACAACATTAAAAATGAATAACGACATGACGCAACACAAATACAAAACTGAAAAATGACAGTTGACAGAAACAAAAGGCGGGTTTTTTAAAGTTATAGTTTCGCTGGCATCATATTGTTATTGTTATCGGTACATCAAACAGTCTGTGACAAAAAGCACCAAAGTATTGATAAAAAAGATCACGCAAAAGTTCTATTAACCAAGGTCGTAGTGAGGCTACTAAAAATTTGTCGTTCCATCAAAAATTTTAACCTCAACTTGTATTCAGCTGAGCTCTGTGCGGCGTTGCAAACTTATTACCCAACTGCGACAAAATCCATAGGGAAGGAAATGCTTTTTAGTTTTTATCAACTAAATTATACACAACTGTATTTATTTTCATATAAAATGTAGTATGTAGACTTTTAAAAGATATCTTAAAGACGTTGTATATAGACGTCTTATGGACGTCTTTAAAACAACGTCTCTAAGACGCCTTATTTATGTCTTAAGACGTTCAGACATAATCTGGATATAAAAACGACGTCTATAAGAGGTCTAGTGCTGCGTGGGAATTAAATAACTTTTTTATTTTTGCCGATAAAAAAATTCTGTTTTCATATTTGGAAAGCTGACATTTTTAGACGAATTTAGAAAAAAAAAACGGCTTAGGTCAATATGCGCCTAAGTTAACATTTTTTTTTAATCCGTTCCTATATTGTTAATAACAACTAAGAAACGAAACTAGCGCCATTCGAAAGTTTAAGAGCTTAAGTTTAGGTGTGAGTTATCGGGAAAATGATAACACAAAAACAAAAGCTTCAGTGAAGTTTAAAAAATGTTAATTGTTTAAAAGACGACTCGGCAGGAAGATGAGTTGCTAACAAATCCGCACGTTCAAAAAATTAAACAGCAACTTCAAACTGCTACCATTAGCTATATCTCCGAAAGTTGTTGACTGATTTTGATGATTATTTTTTTAATTTTTGGTACCTTTCTGCGTACATTACAAATATACATACTATTTATTTATTTGTTTGTTTATAAATTAAACATTTAATTTGTTTAAACATTTTTTTCCACACAATTTTTTCATTAAAGATCAATAATTTTTGTGGCATTTTTATTGGCAAACATGGTTATAAGTCGGGAAAATTGAATCATTAAATTATTGTTATAAAACATTAATATTCGTTATATTGCGTGTAAGAAAAAGTTGTATACGTAAGTATTGTTTGCTACCGTAATATATACATCCCAAACAGCACAAATACGTCTTTAAGACGTCCATAAAACGTTTGATCTCAACATTCAGGACGTCTTATGGATGTCCATAAAAGACGAATGACGTCCATAAGACGTTGTATAGACGTCTTATGTTACAAAAGGTAACGTCTTTAAGACATTTGCTTACAACGTCTTATGGACGTCCCTTCCCAACATTAAAACAACATATTCCACCAATAAAATTATGTACAATAAAAAGAGTCCCTTTAATTTTTTTGTTTGTCTTGTTTACAAAGTCAAAACGTAATTACTCAAAAGTCCAAGAAATAACTTTAATTAAGAAAAAATCAAGAGCAAAATATACACTACCATTTTAAATAATTACAAGTTCCGCATGAATAATTTGCTTTAAAAAATATGTTCAACATAATATCTTTATACAAAAAAATACATAACTTAAGCATAATGTAAACTTTTTCTAATTTAAAATTGAGGAAGTGAGGTAGAAGAGCAAATATTTTCAGAACTACTACTGTTCGAACTATAAGTGAACTTATCAAATTTAAGCCTTAGTTTATCCCTTCGATATAATAACTCTAAAAGGTAGACTATCAACAAAATAAATGTTTATTGAAATAAAAAGTACACAAATCTTTAAATAGTTTTAAAAACAAGAATTTTTATTTAGTCGAATAACAAATCTGGTCTGATGCCCTTTTCAGCCATGTTTGGATTGAAATTTCCTCATTCTTCCGACTTTTTGCCAGTCCTGTTGTCTCTGTAGATCCTAATAACAAACTGATTTTAATTTTATAGGATAAAGTTTATCATTTGTGGGAGTAAATTTTTTGATATTTTAGCGAATTTTTATAATTGTCCTCTACTATAGAATCGTGACTTATGCTATTTCAAGGTTAATATGTATAACGAAAGACAAAACTTACTTATAATAAGTCTGGCCATGTTGGAATCGTAGAACTTTCCTTTTCGTACTAATCAACTGTACATGGTAATTTTACAAGCTCGCTTTACAAAGTCATAAATGCTCCCTACTCCCAGTTTTGAAATTTCTAAAACGTTAAAAAAAATTACTTCTTGTAATTAACAAAACTCCATTTTCTATGTTCTTTAAATATCAACCAATCATCAGGAACAAAATAAATCTTACGGGTTTCATTAGTGGAGCACTCCATAAACAAACATTTCGCCTTCCACTTCATTAGTAATATTTCTTGTGATATTTAGGACCGGGTCTGGATGAGCTGTGCAAGCCTTTTTCGCACAGATAATATTTTTGAAGATTTCATTTCATACTTCTAACATAGAGTTACTACAAAAATATAAGCGGTAAAGCATTCGGGAATTTCCTGTAACACAACCTATAACTAAAGTTACTGTTTTTGCTAAGTACATATGATTCTCGATCTTACCTTAAGTATTACATAAACACGAATAAAAAAGATTTTCAGAGGCACATAGATAAATCAATTATTTTAATAAAATTCTTTCAAAAGCTAAATTTTCACAGTCGGCACCCCAAGAACTTTAAAAATGAATAACGACATGACGAAACACAAATACAAAACTGAAAAATGACAGTTGACAGAAACAAAAGGCGGGTTTTTTAAAGTTATAGTTTCGCTGGCATCATATATATATATATATATATATATATATATATATATATATATATATATATATATATATATATATATATATATATATATAAAAGTTTATGACACAAAATCTCGTGCAGAGAACATATACATTTTATTTCTTCAGGCCTATATTACCCGAAAATCCGGGTCTCTGCCAGGATAAATGAGTATCCCCAACTAGGTCTTTTTTTCGTTTATTTGATTGGAGTATTTGTTTTAGGAAGGTTTCGAAGCGTTTTATCATTAATTTATCTATAAAAAAGTTTATTTGCTGTAGAGTTCAGATATATATCCTTGAGGGCTCGCGGTCCATTTATACCAGGATTGGATTAATTTTAATTAAATAATTTATCTCATGATTAAAATCTCGATTTAAATCACCTTGATTATTTTCGATAAAAATCACGATTTAATTAAAACGATATTTATTATAATAAAAATTTCATAAATGACTTAATAGTTATAATACATAGCCTTAGAACATAAAAAATATTAATTAATTCAGTCCGGTCTCATCAGCGTTGTATATTTGATGATTTGTCAAGTTTAGAGTTCTGATCTAATTAAAAAAAAGCTACTTTAAACTGCTTAACATTCTCTGAGGCTAATAAGAACTTTTCACCAGACATTTTTAGAAACTTTATTCCATGCCGAACTTTAAATTTTTGCAACCATCCATCACTTGCTTTAAATGTTTCAGTATTGATCCGTAAACGTTCATGTAGCTTTTTGTTTAAGGATCTCACCTGATGCAGGTAAACTTAATTCCCTTTATCTAACAAACTACTTATAAAGTGCACTTTCCATCGTTGTATATTTTGCTTTTTTAATCTCACTTCCTGAGAAAATACAGGACAATTTTAAAGTCGGAGTTAATTTTTTACAAAATTGGTTATTTAACTAAGTATTTATACTACTTAGCTGCATAATTTCCACCTTTCTGCTCAGTACTAAGACTACTACTAAGTACAAAACTCGTAATGATCCTTAAGCCTTTGGACTTCTCCTTGAATCTCTTCTTTGCATCTTTTACAAATTACTCTACAACCAAATTTATGGGATCTATTTTTTTAACATAAAATTGCCATATGTAGTGTTTTTTCACGGAACCAGAACACAACAAGTAATATTACAAAATGAGCACGAATTATTTATTACCCCTGAACAATTTATAGATAACAAGTAAGCGGGTTTCCCTGTAAGAATTTTTTGAGAGTAAGAGTCGCTAAACGGCTAAGATAAATTCTGACCAAGTAAAAAAAAGGAAAATATGACTTGATTTTTTATTTGGAGAATTAAAAAGGGAAAATAATAGAAAACCTCCACAGTTTACAATATAGTTTGTTATGCTAAACAATAAATAAGTGAAAAGTGGTATAGGTTTTTAATTACAAAAATATTTTATACCTAAGTAGTGGGCATTGGTTATTATGGATGATAATAAATTAAAATTTTGCTGAAGGATATTTGTAAAAAAAAATTAATTTTTTAACTTTTCTTGATATACGATTATACCTGTTTGTACAATATAAGTTTAGTAATGTAAATATAAATATACAGTATGACCAGTAAACTCCGCATCATATGGGATTTTTTTAAATACTTTTATGCGAAATTTGACTTTGGCATCAATTTCTGCTTCGATTGAGATGAAAATTAACCAAATTTTAATTTTTTTCCAAAAAAAAAATTCAAAAGTGGGGTTATATCTCAAAATATCAAAAAAATTATTAGAAAAAGCTTTTGTAAATGCAATTTTTAGCCTATATCAACTGTATAAGATAATTTAGATTTTTTGTCTTTTTTTTTTGTAAATTACACCACTGTTGTGAAATAAGACTCAACGCAACCTACATAAAACTTCTTAGTTTTGACAATGCTTCATCCCAGACATATTTTGTTTAAAGTAGCGCCATAATAAATGTGTGTTTTTCTACAAAATCCAAATAGGGCTATTAAAATGAAACATTGTCAAAACTAAGAAGTTTTATGTTAGACCAAACGAAACAAAACTGTTTTTTTTTCAACTTTTCTCTCGTGTAACTTTGAAGGTATTCATTTTTAAAGGAAAGTTGAAAAGGAAAAAAGTTTCATAATTAAATTTGCCATAAAATCCAGTTAACCGGGAATCTCAAAATATGTTTCCTTCTTCTTCTTCTTCCTCTTGTTATAGGCTTACAGCCTGTTTTTTCCAACTCAATCATTCATCTCATTTGATGTTGAAATCCAGGACTCTCTCCATCTTTTAGGTGGTCTACCTATTGGTCTTCTGGTTTCCGGTGTTCCATCTCGGGCGATTCTCGCTATCCTATTTTGCGTCATTCTTCCTACGTGCTCATTCCAGGCTCTTCTGCGCTTCCGTCCCCATCTTACTATATCCTGCATTCCATGTTCCTCGCGTATTGTTGAATTGCGTATGTGATCTCTTAATGTGTATCCCGATATTCTTCTTAGTACTTTCATTTCGGCAGTTCTTAGAATTGATTTTGTTTTTGTGTTGTCAGCTCTCGTCTCTATTGCGTACGTCATTATCGGTCGAATACAGGTCTTGTAGATTTTTGTTTTTGCGTCCTTGCTCATGTATGTGTTGTGCCATATTATATCCGCCAGGCTTCCTGAGATTTTATTTGCCTTGTTTATTTGGTTTCTTACTTCTCTTGTTCTGTCTTGATTTGCGGATATCTCAACTCCTAAGTAATTAAAGGTCATGAGTTGTTCTATTGGTTTGTCATCCACTACTAGTTTGCATCTTAAGGGCACTTTGCTTATTACAATTGACTTAGTTTTATCGATGGATATTTTCATGTTGAATTGCTTGCTTATCGTGTGGAATGCAAATAGAAGTCTTTGGAGATCGTCTTCATTTTCCGAGACTATGACGGCGTCATCAGCGTAACATATTATTGTTATTTCCCCGGTATTCATTCTGTACCCTGGTGCCGCTCTTTTGACGTTCTCAATTATTTGGTCCATTACTATGTTAAACAGTAATGGACTCAGAGAGTCCCCCTGTCGTATGCCCGACGCTATCGGTACATCCTTAGTTAGGTTGCCGCTTACTGAGATTTGTGTTGTGGTGTTGGAGTTTATCTGTTCAACTATGTTAATTAAATTGTTTGGGATGCCTTTAATTCGCATTATTTGCAGAATATCATCCAGTCTCACCCTATCAAAGGCTTTAGTGAGATCTGTAAAGCACATAAAAGATGGCTTAGTAAATTCAATAGATTTCTCTGCTATCTGTCTTACGATGAATATGGCATCTACTGTAAATCTGTTTTTGCAGAAACCTTGCTGTTCTTCTGATATTCTGCAATAGTCAGTTATTATACCTTCAAAGATTTTGGTGAATAATTTCAATATTGAATTTAATAAAGTTATTCCTCTATAGTTTTCCGTGATTTTCTTATCACCCTTCTTGAAAATAGGTACTGTTATACTTTTCTTCCAATCTCGGGGTATGTCTTGGTCTTTAATTATTTTGTTAAAGAGAGTAAATATATTTCCCTTATTGCAAAATAGCCATAATTAACCATTCAAATTTCTCTGAGGGCCTTCATATTAGAGCAAAGAAAACTTTATGCCATGATAAAATAACGCGCTAAAATTCGTTAAGATCGAACCGATAGTTTTTCCACAATAATTTTGCAATCCGATTTCGTTTACAAAAATTAGCCATTTTTCAAGTTTGTCTGAGTCCAAAATATCACGTTAACGTATTTAAATTTATTTTCGACATATAGTAGGGAACTCTCTTTAATGCCTATTCTATACCTTTAGAAAGCCCGTTTGAGGAGATGTTTCTTACTCCCGCCCCACTACTTTCATGTTAACGGTTACGTTTTAAAGCATCATGCTCTCATCTCCGAAAATATATCTCCAAATATTTGTAGAAATATTGTATTACTTATAACTTAAAAACTATTAAGTTTTCATATATGATTTATATAAAACAATTATTTTATTTTTATCTGTATTTTACGAATAAAATAATTTAAACCCTAATTTTTTTTTCATTTTGTTTGAATAATGATAGTTTAAACAATTTTGATAATTAAAGTAAATATATATCGTTATTGTATGCTTAATTATATTAATAAACAAAGATTCGCTTGGAAAGCTTATAGAGTGCAGTATGCTGTAAGTATGATGCATAAATAACGTCATTTGTTTATAACAAAATGAATGCATGATGGGCACATGGCATTATGATATTTCAGTTCCATTATTCGCAGTACATCGGTTTAAAAAATATGATCAAAATCGCTTCATTAGAAGCCGAGAAAATGAAAATTTTTTTCAGATATGTATTTTGAATCTTCGATTCAATTTTAAAATCAGAGCTCCCCACCCCTCTTTTTTTCATTTTTCATGCGCGTGGGCGATATTCTTTCCATTTTTTATTAAAGTTTCCGATAACATAAACATTTAAATATTTGTATCAAAAAAGAGCTCGGCAAGACAAAGTTTTTGGTTCAAGAATCAGGTCTGCATTGTTTATAGATTCACCGTAACAGGCTGTCAACTTTGACAATTTGTATCTCGGAAACCAATTGACGGATTTGAAATTTTTTTTCACGAAAAGAAGGGTCTTTCCAAGTACTTTCAAACCATGTATTGCAAAAAAAAATCCAATGAAAATCCGCCGAGATAATCTATTTGTTTATAAGCAAGAATGTCAACAATGTCTTTAAACAATTCCTGAGGGCGTCCAAATCATCCGATTTTGATTCTGAAAAAAGCGTTGGAAAACTTGAGTTCCCTACTATAAGTCGAAAATAAATTTAAATACGTTAACGTGATATTCTGGACTCGGACAAACTTGAAAAATGGTCAATTTTTGAAAACGAAATCGGATTGCACAATTATTGTGCAAAAACTATCGATTCGATCCTAACGAATTTTAGCGCGTTATTTTATCATGGCATAAAGTTTTCTTTTCTCTAATATGAAGGTCCTCAGAGAAATTTAATTGGTCGAAAAAAATTGATATAAAAACTGCTTTTTTTATCTTTTTTTTTAATTATTGCTATTTTGCAATAAGGAAAATATATTTTGAGATTTCTGACCAACCCTATCTTATTTTAAATTTAATTACGCAACCTTTTTTCCTCTTCAACTTTCCTCTAAAATGAAAGTCTTCAAAGTTACACGAGAGAAAAGTTGAAAAAAAAAAGATTTTTTTTTCGTTAATTCTATATTTTTATTAATAAAAACTATGTTGCCCAACTTTTTGAATTGACGCATATCAAAATTATCGTTATTCAGGTTTTTTGAAGGCTCTCATGCAAAAATCTCCATATTCCATTTCAAATCCACCTAAAAACAGATAAGCCCTGGTCTATATGTAGATTTAATTTATTTCCTATACTGAAAAATTACTATTCCATCATAGTATATTATAACAATCTATTTTTATTTCACTCCAAATACAATTACTAAGTATTGCTCGATAATTGAGGGTCGCCGAAATAACAACATCAACAATACAATTACATATTCCAAAGTAATAATTCACCCAAATTCAAAAACCTAACAAATACAGTGTCACGGGTCAATGAATAACAATTTGACCCGTCATTAATACTGATAAACAACTTATTTTAACTCATATTTTTCTTTACTCTAAAATTATTACTTAAGGTTGTTATTATTACCAAATTACCAGACAGATTCTATAAACAAATATTGACAGCCAAAGCTAAAAATACCGGAGCGTTCGAATTGGCAATGTAAGATAATTGTACGAACATATACAAGGTGTCTGTTATCAAGTATATGTTTTTCGTTGGAATTTTTAAGTAATTTTTAGATATAGGGTACTATAAACAGAAGCAATAGCGTGGCCTATGAGCGAAACTACATAACAATTCCTAGACTACAAGGCATAGCGCTTATTCGTGATGACGTTATCATCCAGCGGCAGTCAATTAACTCGCTGTTACCTACTATTTGTTGGATTTATTTGCTCGAATGCCCTTGATAATCTCGAAAACTGAAGGTTCTGGAGAAATATTATAGCACAAAAGTTGTAAGATTTTTTTCTTGGGCTTCTTCTAGTGATCTTGAATTTGACCTTGATCTCAACCTTCAAGGATATTTCAATCTCAAGTTGATTTTTTCAAATGGAAAACCCCCTTTTTCATTACAGAAATGAAAATTACGAAAAATTCTACGTTCCATGTCAAATACTTACAGGTTTTCATACAATGTAAAGGTCATTTGAAGGTCTCAGGAACTAAAGATTCTGGAGAAGAACTTTCAATACAAAAATTATAGTAATTTTCCTTAGAAATCTTCTGATGACATTGAATTCGATCTTTAAGGTCACCACAAGATGCCCAAGAACATATCCTCCAATTTTTTAATACAAAATTTTCTTCAGAATCCTCAGTTTCTGAGTTTTTGGCGGTCTCCGCTTTTTATATAATTAAAGTATGTTTGACGAAATAAAAACAAAAGAATTTTAAATCTATAATATTTTCGTTTTTCGTACATTTCGATTCTGCATTAAAAAAATGGGAGTTTTCATTTGAAAAAAAACTAACTTTACCTTGAACGTCAAGGTTAAGGTCAAACTCACGGTAACTAGAAGAAGCCTAAGAAAAAATCCTACAATTTTTCTACTTAAAATCTTTTTCTAGGACCTTGTTTTCGAGATTTCCAAGGGTATCCTTACATGTACTTCATCAAAATGTTTGAAAAATTGTAATTTAAAGTTCAAATATCTTAAAAACTTTGGGATTTTAAAATTATGAGAACTTTTGTTCTACTACTCAAGAACTATCTTTTCCCTAAGTTTGAGAAAATTGGATCGAGAGCCACAAGATCAAAGCGCATGGAAGAAGCTAGGGAAGGCATTCAATCTACAATGAATTCATAGCTGCAAAAAAGAACAATTTTTTTCAGGGGGAGGTGGAGCACACAAGGGGTAGACGGCAAAAAGTGTTTTCATTTTTGCGATCAATCACGTATTTCCTAAAATAAAATGGAAGCTGTCAAACGAAAAATGTCCGGAGTATGCTCGGCGCCATATTGGGGAAAGTGACGTTTTGGTACGTCAAATTAACCGTTAAAAGTCAAAAAAGAGTGTCATTGTTGTTAAGTTATTAATTGTCATTAATATCTTTATTTTTTCCCTGGATTAGATTTATTTTATATTACTTAACAACCAAGTAATATGCATCAAGCCATCAGTCAAATATTTAGGTATAAATATAGACCACAAAATTATCTTAAATTGGCACTTTAGAACTGTTAAACAACAATGTATACAAAGAGCCAAATACCTTGAGAGTCTAATATACAAAGAAAAAGGCATATCAAGAAAAACAACTCATATATACAAAACAATATAAGGACTTTAAGTGGAATACATGACCCCTACATACAGTAATTGCAGGAAGCCAGCACTGATAAGCCTTGAAACGGTGGAAACCCCAGTTCTATGTAGTATTACTAAAATTTATGCATTCAATCAATTATTGTATGAATTCACTAAACATCCAGCCTCTTACTTCAAGACTTCCTGTCCTGATAACCAAGTTTGAAAGAAAAACTGAAATTTGACTGGTGATAGAGGAACTCTGTGCGACCAGGGATCGAAACCATAGGCCAGCCAGAAGACCTCCATTAATGATACTGGCAGATCTCACATTCAACCTTTAACATTCTTTTTTTTTATTTTGTAAAGATTTGTGTATGAAATGTACTATAAATAAGGTTTTTATTCTGAAGGACCTCGTTCGTTGGCCTCTAGGGTTCAAATTTATATGTCCTAATAAATTATAATCATAATATACAGCGTAAGGAAGTAAAGTGTTGCATTTAACATTATTTGAATATAAAATTGAGTGTTACTTATTTAAATACAAGTTTTGTTTATGTACGAATATCAGTTAGAGATAACTGATTATACTTAGCCCGTAGAATTTTCCTACGGCGACAGCGTATTCACTATTGATGATGAAATAATTTCAAATGCTTAGTTGTGTTGAAAAAATCATGGAAAAAGTAGTGGTGAAACAACTGTTAGAATTTATAGAATCCAAGAAAATTATAAATAGTATGCAATCTGGTTTTCGGGGTAAACATAGCTGTGAAACTGCAGTGCAGTATGTCCTTAATGACTGGAAACATAATTTCGATCAAAATCTTATTACGGGTGCTGTATTCTTGGATTTGAGGAGAGCCTTTGAGACTTTAGATAGGGAAAGATTACTTAAAAAATTAGAAAGTGTCGGTATAAGGGGTGAAGTGTTGGAATTTATGAATAATTACTTAATTAATAGAAAACAAAGACTGAAATTGAATGACGTAGTATTTGACGAGATTGAAAGCAGCATGGGTGTTCCACAGGGTAGTGTACTGGGTCCATTATTATTTCTTATATATATATATATATATATATATATATATATATATATATATATATATATATATATATATATATATATATATATACAGGCGCGGATCCAAGGGGGGGGCGGTGGGGGCGATCGCCCCCCCCAAGAGCTTTGAGTTTAGGAAAATGGACCCGATTTTTCCTCCTATACTATAGTTTATTCAAGAACTAGAGAGAGTAATAAATCATTTTTTACCCTTTTTCTCTTCGCAAACTACCTGTGTTCTTTAGTTCGGTGTTTTTAGCAAAATTTGTTAGACACATATATTTTTCATAGGAATGGATTAGAAATTTTATAATCAAAAATACCGGTCTATAATAATAGACTAAAACGTAAGATTATTCTCTCAAAAAATTCTAAGTTATAATTTAAATACTTACAAAATATCCGTTGTCAAAAATACAAAAAGTTAAACATATATAAAAAAATAAATTCGTCCATATAATATTAAAATATTTTTGGGGCTATCGGTCATTTTATTATTAATTAAAAACAATTTTAGGACATTGACGTTTCAGTTTATTTATTTCTTAAACCATCTGCAGAATTACAATTAAACACTAAAAAGGGATTCAAATGTAATTACTTTTTTTATGTTGTAAATAAAAATTAGACCTACTTATTTTTATTTCTATTGTACTGATAGCTTAATTTAATTTACTTTTATATATGGAAATACGATAGCCCCAAAAAAATAAGATAAACATGTTAATTGTACACGCTTAAGAAAAAGACACAAATACAATAATAAAATAATAAAAAACTTACGGCTAATTAGAATTAAATATATATAAAATTAACGAGTGGGACACACTAAAATAAAAATATGTAAAAAAATAAAAAAAAAACACTTAAACAACATTAAACAATAAAATACAACAAAAACAAAAATTTAAATAATAAATTGTGTTTACACTAGTAAACATTACGTATCTAATTCCTAATCAAAATCAGTGAAACTATCTTCGCTAAAATTAATTATAATTGGTTCCTCTATCTCACCGATTATGAGATCGAGTTCTCACATTTTGTTTTATTCTTTTATTATATGGATTTTTCCCAATTTTCCGCAGTAACTTTATTCAAAAAAATCTTTCAAAAGTTTAGTTAAATTACTAATTTTATTAATTGTGTTATTTCTAGCAACTCTACCTTTTACTTGAGAGAGATATTTACGTCTCCAACGGACAGTTTCCGGACGATTTATAAGAACAGATTTTCTATCTGGTTTTTCCCAGCAAAAATTAAGTTCTCTGAGCAATTTTCAGAGATCAGTTCTTTTAATTTCAGGTAAATTGCGATCTTCAATGATTTAAGTTAGAATTTTGTAGATGGTTGGGATCTGCTTCTCATAATAAAATGTATATACAACCCCTTTAATTGCAGTTTTCATCTCTTCTTCCAACGAGGTTTTTCGTTTGCCTGTGATCGATGTGGCTTGGGGGTATTAACAATTCCAGTCGTTTTTTTCTCTTTCAGTATTCGGTACATGGTAGATTTTCCAACTCCTGTCATGTTGGAACATATCTCAACAGAGCTTTTAACATTATTATCTAGATATTGATATCTAAAGGCATCATAAACATTCATCGTAAAAAGTTTTTCGTTGAGGAAAAATGCCCTGGTTTAACGATTTTGGAATAAATATAGAGGTGAAAGCCATATCTTTTGGGTATCTCACTAATCTCAAATAATATATAAAAACAAGCGTAAACAAGAAAAAACTGTAAGTTGTACTTTGATCACTGACAGAAATTAAATTAAACTATCAGAAATTCTATGTTGCAGTAAATTTATAAAATATATTTAAATATAATGAAATATAATTAGATTTACGGCAGTTCTCAGTTACCTGCGGCACTGGAGCAGGTACGTTAGAGGTTTCGGTAACAGTTTTATTACTCTCTCTAGTTCTTGAATAGAGTATAGGAGTCTGTATGCTTGCGATCGCCCTCCCCCCTCCCAAAAGCTTTGAGTTCAGGAAAATAGAACCCATTATGCCTTTTATATTAGGAATGAGTATGCTGCTTGCACTCCCCCCCCCCCCCTCCCCCGTTGACAACTTATTTTTCTTGCCATACTGTACTTTTGTGATATCACCGCCCCCCCCCCAAAGAGAGAGGCTGGATCCGCCCCTGTATATATATATATATATATATATATATATATATATATATATATATATATATATATATATATATTGACGATATAGTGAATACAGCTAGTGATTGTTTTATACATCTTTTTGCAGATGATGTTCTTTTATATTTTGCATGTTCTGATGGTATTCAATTGGTTGACACACTTAACTCTACATTACAAAATTTATATTAGTGGTGTTCTTGTAACCAATTAAAAATAAATGTGGAAAAAACCAAATTTATGATAATCTGCAATGAGAATCATTACAGAACTTTTCCTCGTGGAGATCCTATTATTAAAGTAGGCAATGAAACTATTGAAATAGTGGAAAAGTTTAAATATTTAGGAGTAATCATAGATAGACAACTTAAATTTAAAGAACATGCGAATAACTTAATAAAAATAATTTCTTATAAAATCAACTATATTCAAAGATGTTCTAATTTTTTGACAAGGTGGACTAAAACAGTCCTGTTTAACACTCTGGTATTGCCGCACTTTGTTTATTGCTCCACAATTTTGTTCCTTCTTAATCAAAATGAAATGGCAATATTTCAAAAATTGCAAAATAGAGCCATGAGAATTATACTCTCATGTACAAGAAGAACATCAATTAACTACATGTTGAGAGAAATGCAATGGTTGTCGGTGGAGGACTTCTTTCACTATCAAACATTGATCTTTATTTTTAAAATCAGATCGGGTAGTTCTCCTACATATTTACAAAATCATATTAATTATAATAAAAATATACATGCATATGACACTAGATCGAAGGATGACTTTTATATTCCTCCAGTATTAAAAAGACAAACACAAACCTCTGTATTTTTTAAAGGTTTAAACAGTTTTAATCAATTACCCACAAATATAAAATGTTTAAAATCTCTAAATAAGTTTAAGCAGTGTCTGAAGCAGTATTTTGTTAATAGGGTCTGTCCTTGAGGGACATGAACTTTCTTTGTTTTTTTTTTTAAATTTGTGTCAGTTTAGTTTAGTATGTCATTGTTCTGCAAAGCTTGACGATGTTTGATTGTTGTTTTTAATTTTAAAATATTAATTCAGTTGTTAAGATATGTGTGTAATTATATTAGTCTATGACTAAATAAAGGATTTATATGTACTATTGTTATAAGTGAACTTTTCCCAATATGGCGGACATTTTCGGTGTATCACACGATCAGCACATTTACTTTACACATGTGTGGCGATTAACAAACTACATACAGCAATAAACTGTAATAAATAAACTTGCAATATTAATTTAAAAGTTTATTTGTATAAAAACGATAGAAAAATTACATTTTTAATAAAGACAATTTACTTTTATGTTTCCTTTTTAACCGTCTCTGGCTGCAAATAACTATGATGATGATGATGATCACGACAATTATTAAATTGCATTATAAAAACGTTGGTAATTAATTTTCTACTGTCTAGTGTATTTTTTTTGTTAAAGTAATTTATTTTTAATTAAACTTTTTAAATTTCAAACGCCCATGCACGGCCGAAAATAAAAATTGCTTTTTCCACGTCGAAATTACAGTTAACACACATCAACAATTCGCGTTTGTCCTTAAAATCCGGATAAAAATAGCTTATATATGAAAATTACAAATAAATAAAAATGTATAGATAAAATTAAATAGAACACAGATGTCCGTAAGTTTGTGTATAATAGTTTGTTTTGCTTTTTAGATATCTCTCAGTAAATCCCGATTGTATTTCGCATATTGCAGCGACATTATAAAACCACAAAATGGGTTTTATCAAAGAGTTCAATATAACGATTATTACCGTTATCGCGTGTAATTTTATACTACAATCGAGGTTATGGTTAGAATCAGGGATGGAATGATTTTGATTGAAAAAAAAATCTAATTTAACAATTATTTTACTGTTCAACTTAAGACATAGTCCTTACCGTAAGATCTAAACATACCTAATAATCAAGAGTTTTGACGTTGACATCAATTTCTGCTTCGATCGAGAAAAAAATTCAAAAGTGGGGTTATATCGCAAAATATCGAAAAAAGTCATTAGAAAGTTTTTCTAAATGCAATTTTTAGCTCATATGCAAAATTTCAGCTGTATAAGAAAATTTAGATTTTTTGCCTATTTTTTTTGTAAATTGCACCACTGTTGCAAAATGAGACTCAACGCAACCTACATAGACCAGGGCTTATCTGTTTTTAGATGGATGTGAAATGGAACATGGAGACTTTTGCATGAGAGCCTTCAGAATAATCTGAATAACGATAAATTTGATATGCGTCAATTGAAAAAGTCGGACAACATTGTTTTTATTAATAAAAATATAAAATTAATTTTTTTAATTATTGCTATTTTGCAATAAGGAAAATATATTTTGAGATTTCCGACTAACTCTATCTTAAGGAAAATTTAATTCCGAAATTTTTTTTCCTCTTCAACTTTCTTCTAAAATAAATACGTTCCAAGTTACACGAGAGAAAATTTGAAAAAAAAATTTTCTTTTTTGTTAATTGTACATTTTAATTAATAAGAACAATGTTGCCCAACTTTTTGAATTGACGCATATCAAATTTATCGTTATTCAGGTTATTCTGAAGGCTCTCATGCAAAAATCTCCATGCTGCATTTCACATCCACGAAATCCCGATATTTTATAGATAAGCCCTGGTCTAATAAATGTTTTGACAAATTTCCATATACCTACATTTATATTGGAGAACTTATCTTAGTTCAACCAACTGAAAGAACCTTGTACTATAAGGATAGACGTACTCTATTCCATAGTTTAGATAAGGCAGGAATGTATTCAGCAACGCGTTTTTATGGAACTAATTGTACAAAACCTTTTGTACCTTTTTAGTACGAAACCTCGAGTTACACGTTCGATTACAATACCTTTTATAAACAGTAAGAAAGTGCATTTAATAAAAATAATAACCAAGGAATTCGAAATTAAAATTGAAATAAATCAACAATTAAAATAAATGTAATTTCGTAGAATATTTATTGTTCAGTATCTAACAGTACTTATGTCTGGGACAGGAGTACTGTTACTAAATTAATATTCCGAAAAACGGGAATAATTTAAATAATATTGCATTTTTAGACAGCTGTTAATTTCAAATAACAGTTACAGGTTTGTTAATAACGGTGCGTTTTAAATTAGTATACGAGGTGTTCGTTTTGCAGATGGTTGTTTTTATTACTAATCTAACTATGTGACGTTATTATACTGTTTCCATTTTTTATAAATTAAAATTTGACACCAAACCTCAAAAAAATGCCAGTTGCAATTTCAAAACAGTTGTAGATTTAAATTTTTTAAAGTCGATTATGAAGATTTCAGCTCACTCCACTAATGCTTCGACATATTCATGTGTGTTTTCCGTATAGGCCAGCGTTCTAAAGGTGCGTATAAATATGGCGAGTCGAGCTCGAGTCGAGTATGCCTCGAGCTTCCAACGAGACTCTATTGAAATTTTGCCGATTTCTATTGTTATCGAGGGCCATCGTCGGCAAATTTGAAAAAAGGTAATAAATGCAGTTGGGTTACAAGAAGTCAATATTTTTATAGTTCTATTGTTTTCGAGTAGCTCGGCCGATACTCGCAGCGATCCATTTTCTGTTGGTTTTTTGGTGCGAACTCAAAGGGTTTTTTTAATCTAGTGAGACGGGTTTATGACACGCTTTTTCGAAAAAATTTACTTTGCAGTGAGACTGAAGACACGAGATTTTCTTATTTTTTTTTTTAATGAAATGAAATTTATTTATCACATTAATTGATTAAAAGTTGTTCATAAGTGAATATGGAGGGATTGGAAGAAAATAGAGGAACCTGAAAATAATTCCAAAATTTGTGAGTTATGGACAAAAATTTTAGAGAAGAAAAGAAGTAAATGTGTGAAATGAAATTGCGTCAGAAAATTCGCAGAGACCAGCGAGAAGAAAATTTCGAGTGCGTCGGCCATATGGAAATGGGCCGTTGATAATATATTTTTCTTTTGGAAATGACTGGATAACGCAAGGGGTAGATATTGTATGTGTCTGAAGTATGTATTTGAGGAAAGAGTTGTATACTTAAAAGATAATTAGATTTAGAAGTATACATCTCAATTGGGCAATTAACAGTAATGACATTTTTAAGTATACTTCAGATGTGTATAAATGTAAGGTCTTGCTAGGTTATTGTCTTACAACTTTCAATGCTAGCTATCCAAAATTTCTACTTTTACTCCAAAACTTAGCGAATTAAGAAAAGGAAAAGTGGAACTGTGGACTAGCCTGAACCATACCCTAGAAGAAAAAATTATACGAATGCTTCAAAAACATACTAAGAAGACACATTCACGAATTAGAAAGTTTTTAGTTAGAAAGTAAAAAGGAAGTCTCGATAAAGTTTTGAAAGTTATGAAACAAGAGTAGAATGTGAAAAACCAATCTGTAAAAAGTGCTGACAAAATGAATTTCTCGTAGGGAAAGTGAAAATAGAGGTGATACAGAGGAAATACTTTTAGAGAAAACGGTATTTGCGGGAAATTAGAAAATACCAGGAAGGCATCTGGATGTAATCTGTCTCAGTACAGGACACATAGTACAATAAATGTATGAAGATAAGAATATAGCAATTTTTCGAGAAGCATTCTTAGAAACGTTATTGACAGATTTAAAACCCTTATCCGCTCAGGGCCACAAACTCATTACAACTCATATTGGAAGGAGTTTATAGGAGTTTTGCAGCAGTTTGAACTGAAATCTACCAAAGATTAACGTGAATAAATGACGCCGGATATCTTTCAAAGATATTTTTATCAAATGATACAATTGATTCAGGAAAGGTCAGTTGTACATTTGGATAACGCCAGTTATTATTCTAGACTGGTGGAAAAGTTGCCAATAACATAGTTGAAAAAGCGATATTACAAATTGGTTATTAAAAAAACATATTTCCTTTATGAACGGTTTACTAAAGAAGGAACTTGTAAAAATTGCAAAGGAGAAAAAAAGACAATTTAAGAAACATGTGATAGACGAATGGGCTGAAGAACATGGAAATGTTGTGCTTCGAACACAATAATTAAAATCCATTAAACTTATATGGGCACAACTAATTCGTAACTCGAGATAACCCAAAATGTAAACTATAAGGAATACGTTAATTTCTTAATAAATTAAAAAAAAAAATATCAGCGAGGTGAAACGGCATTTACTATGTTATTAAAGAAAAACTTAATTGAAGTTTGCATCGATGTAGCCACACTCGCCGCGACAATCATCGCCAAACAAACTAGTAAACAAACTGGTTAAATTTCGCTTTTAACTTTGAAATATTAAAGATAATTAGAAAATAACACTCCTGAAAAAAGTAGGTTCTTTTTTAGCAACCTGAAACCGCCTTATTGAACCATGAACAGATTACTGACGACCTACGTATAAGCTAATTTCGAGATTACTTAAGTAATATTTCGAAAATAGGAAAAACTACCTCTTATTTATTTCGGAATATAATGATATAAGGAAAATATGATAATAAAAAAAATTTCAGCTAATTTGACAGCATGAGGTATTGTAATAATGGCCAGTGAACGGGAAAACAAACTCATGTAAAGGCTGATTTCCAAGATTTATTAATAGATCTTGTAAAAGTACAACAAAAAGGTATCTTTTTTATTTATAAATAAAGGAGATAATATGTAAATAAAATCACTTAAAAAATTAGATTTATTTCTAATGTCCCGGCACCACAGTTATGTTGAACCCTACATAAGCTGATTTCGGGATCCATTATTAAATATTTGGAAAATAAGAAAAAATTAACTACATTTCATTTCGGAATATAAAGAAAATAATCAAAACTTAAATATTTTTTTTAACCTTTATTGGTTTACACGGTCCAGACACCAGAAATCTCTTTTGGCGCCGGGCGTCGAAGAAGGGTTCGAACCGACAAAGATCAGTTCGTTGAAAGCTCGTCACGCGCTCGACTCGCCATATTTATACGCACCTTTTAAGAGATTTCTAGCGTCTGGACGATGTAAACCAATAAAGGGTAAAGAAAAAAAATATTCAAGTTTTGATTATATTCTTTATATTCCGAAATGAAATTTAGTTAATTTTTTCTTATTTTCCAAATATTTAATAATGAATCCCAAAATCAGCTTATATGGGGTTCAACATAACTGTGGTGCCGGGACATTATTATCTCCTATATTTATAAATAAAAAAATACCTTTTTGTTGTATTTTTACAAGATCTATTGATAAATCTTGGAAATCAGCCTTTACACGAGTTTGCTTTTTTCCGTTTACTGGCCAAAATTACGATACCTCATGCTGTCAAATTGGCTGAAATTTTTTTTATCATATTTTCCTTATATCTTTATATTCCGAAATAAATCAGAGGTAGTTTTTCTTATTTTTGAAATATTACTTAATTAATCTCGAAATTAGCTTATACGTAGGTCGTCAGTAATCTGTTCACGGTTCAATATGGCGGTTTTCAGGTTGCTAAAAAAGAACCTACTTTTTTCAGGAGTGTTATTTTCTAATTATCTTTAATATTTCAAAGTAAAAAAGCGAAATTTAACCTGTTTGTTTACTAATTTGTTGGGCGATGATTGTCGCGGCGAGTGTGGCTGCATCGATGCGAACTTCAATTAAGTTTTTCTTTAATAACATAGTTAATGCCGTTTCACCAGTCCTCGCTGATAATTTTTTTATGTATTAAGAAATTAACGTATTCCTTATAGTTCACATTTTGGGTTATCCCGAGCTACGAATTTGTTGTGCCTATATACGTTTAATGGATTTTAATTAATGTGTTCGAAGCACAACATTTCCATGTTCTTCAGCTCATTCGTCTATCACATGTTTCTTAAATTGCCTTTCTTTCTCGTTCGCAATTTTTACAAGTTCCTTCTTTAGGAAATCGTTCATAAAGGAAATGTGTTTTTTTGATAACCAATCTGTAATATCGCTTTTTCAACTATGTTATTGGCAACCAGTCTAGAATGATAACTGGCGTTATCTAAAACTATAACCAATATCATTTGATAAAAATATTTTGGAAAGATATCCGCCGTCATTTATACACGTTAATCTTTGGTAGATTTCGATTCAAACTGCTGCAATAAGTAGAAATTTTCAATGGCTAGCACTGAAAGTTGTAAGACAATAACATAGCAAGGCCTTACATTTATACACATCTGAAGTATCCTTAAAAATGTCATTACTGTTCATTGCCCAATTGAGATGTATACTTTTAAATCTAATTATCTTTTAAGTATACAACTCTCTCCTCAAATACATACTTAAGACACATACAATATCGACCCGAATTATTTATGAAATCTGTTCTGAGAATTTCTATGGCTTTGGTTTATGCCTCTTCACAGGTGTGCATACAATTATCATACTTTGTCTGACAATGAAGAACAAACGACAGCTTTATTACTTTTATGCAGTGGGATTTTACCTTAAAAAGTATATTAAATAAAAAACGAAAACTTGGACTGCAATAGCACACTACCTTGTATATAAAAATGGTTAGGATTCGAACTTCTAGAAAATTTATACATAATACAGAAATAACACCAAAATCCCTTCGTTACATTTTGAATATATGTTAAACAAATTAGAAACAGTCATTTCCAAAAGAGAATTATATTATTAGCAGCCCATTTCCATATGGCAGAGGCACTTGAAATTTTCTTCTCCCTGGTCTCTGACAATTTTCTGACGCAATTTCATTTCACACATTTACTTCTTTTCTTCCCTAAAATTTTTGACCATGACTCACAAATTTTGGAATTATTTTCAGGTTCCTCTATTTTCTTCCGATCTCTCCATATTCACTTATGAAGAACTTTTAATCAATTAATGCCAAGTGCTAAATAAATTTCATTTCATTAACAAAAAAATAAGAAAATCTCGTGTCTTCAGTTTCACTGCAAAGTAAATTTTTTCGAAAAGTGTGTCATAAACCCGTCCCACTAGATAAAAAAAAAATCCTTTGGGTTCGCACCAAAAAACCGACAGAAAATGGATCGCTGCGAGTAGCGGTCGAACTACTCGAAGTAAACTATAAAAATTGACTTCTTGTGCCCCAACTGCATTTATTATCTCATTTCAAATTTGCCGACGATGGCCCTCGATAACAATAGAAATCGGCAAAATTTCAAAAGAGTCTCGTTCGAAGCTCGAGGCATACTCGACTCGAGCTCGACTCGCCATATTTATACGCACCTTATAATAATATTAGGCACTATAATTTGGATCGTTTGTGTAATTATCCTCTCCAAATGTTCCACACTTATAAACAGCCTTTATATGTATTTGTTCTGTTTTAAGTAGCCCTCCAAAATAATCTAAAAGGGTTTAATCAGGAGACCTAGGTGTCAAAAAATCTCATATGACTTCGTAAGACTATACAGGGTGTCCGGAAAAATGTGGGAAATCTCCCGGATATGAAAAAAACACTTGTAAGGAATATTACAATCGGCCTCCTCTTCAGATATATGGATCCCACAGAACTGCAATCGAATCAAGTTTTTTTAAACATGATTGTTGAGAGTAAGACCCTTCAAATTATTATACAAGAAAGTGTTGTGAATTACTCACAGCTGCAGGGACGGACTAGCTGTGACACTCGTGACCCCATTTTTTGTATGCCCTGTATGATAAGGACTTTGGACAACGCAACAAATATTTTAGCCCAATTGTCCCCATCGACTTTGGTAAACGACCAAATTTAAAAAATTTTCCAAAGTCTATTTTCCGAGAAATCGATCCCGGCTATGTGTCGTGGGGGCAGGGGCGGATCCAGCCTCTCTGGGGGGGGGGGGGAGAGTGATATCACAAAAGTATAGTATGACAAGCAAAAGCAAGTAGTCGACGGGGGGGGGGGGGGGGCAGCGGAAACATTCCCATTTCTAGTGTAAAAAGCAGACTCGGATCTATATTTCTGAATTTGAAGTTCTTGGAGAGAGGAGGGATGTCAGTAACATACACATTCCTAGTATAAGAATCGGGTATATTTTCTTGAACTCAAAGTTCTTTGGGGGCATCTATCGCAAGAAAAAAAAATGCCAACGGGGGGTGGGGGGAGTGCCAGCAGCATACACATTCCTAATATAAAATTCAGAATCGGTTGTAGTTTCTTGAACTCTGAGCTCTTGGGAGGGGGGGGGGTGATCGCAAGCATACACATTCCTATACTC
The DNA here is from genome assembly GCA_034092305.1 of Diaprepes abbreviatus. NCBI lineage: Eukaryota > Metazoa > Arthropoda > Insecta > Coleoptera > Curculionidae > Diaprepes > Diaprepes abbreviatus. Next base: position 666,630 of record JASJET010000322.1, on the reverse strand, counting down.
TATTCAAGAACTAAAGAGAGTAATAAAACTATTACCGAAACCTCCAACGTACCTGCTCCAGTGCCGCAGGTAACTGAGGACTGCCGTAAATCTAATTATATTTAAAAATATTATAAGCTTTTATAAATTTACTGCAACAATAAAATTTCTGAAAGTTCAATTTAATTTCTGTCAGCGAGCAAAGTACACCTTACAGTGATTTATTTTGTTTGCACTTATTTTTATATATTATTTGAGATTAGTAAGATACCCAAAAGATATGGCTTCCACATCTATATTTATTCCAAAATCGTTAAACCAAGACATTTTTTCTTCAACGAAAAACTTATTACGATGAATGTTTATGATGCCTTAAGATATCAATATCTAGATAATAATGTTAAAACTCTGTTGAGATTTGTTTCAACATAACAGGAGAAAAATCTACTATGTACCGATTACTGAAAGAGAAAAAAATGACTGGAATTGTTAGTACTTCCAAGCCACATTCGATCACAGGCAGACGAAAAACCTCGTTAAAATAAGAGATGAAAACTGCAATAAAAGGTGTTGTACATTCATTTTATTATGAGAAACAGATTCCAAACGTGGACAAAATTGTAACTAAAATCAATAAAGATCGGGATTTACCTGAAATTAAAAGAACTGAGCTTTGAAAATTGCTCAAAGAACTTAATTTTTGCTGGGAAAAACCAGATAGGAAATCTGTTCTTATAGATCGTCCGGAAACTGTCCGTTGGAGAAAGAAATATCTCTCTCAAGTAAAAGATAGAGTTGCTAGAAATAACACAACTTACAAAATTAGTAATTTAACTGAACTTTTGAAAGATTTTTTTGAATAAAGTTACTGCGGGAAATTGGAAAAAATCCATTTAATAAAAGAATAAAACAAAATGTGGAAATTTGATCTCATGATCGGTAAGATAGAGGAATCAATTATAATTAATTTGAGTGAAGATAGCTTCATTGACTTTGAATACAAATTAGATACGTAATGTTTACCAGTGTAAACACAATTTATTATTTAAATTTTTGTTTTTGTTGTATTTTATTATTTAATGTTTGTTATATATCTTCTTACCTATTTTTATTTTAGTGTGCCCCACTCTTTAATTTTATATATATTTAATACCAATTAACCATAATTTTTTTATTATTTTATTATTGTATTTGTGTGTTTTTCTTAAGCGTGTAGAATTAACACGTTTATTTTATTTTTTTGGGCCTATCGGATTTCCATATAATTAAATAAATTAAATTAAGATGTCAGTGCAATAGAAATAAAAATAAGTAGGTCTCTTTTTAGTGTTTAATTGTAATTCTGCACATGATTTAAGAAATAAATTGAAACGTCAAATGTCCTAAAAATGTTTTTAATTAATAATAAAATGACCGATAGTCCCAAAAAAATTTTAATATTATATTGACAAATCTATTTTTTTTATATGTTTAACTTGTATTTTTGACAATGGGTTTTTTGTAAGTATTTAAATTATAACTTAGAATTTTTTGAGAGAATAAGGCTACGTTTTAGTCTGAATGTGCCTAAAACGGGTTTTATGCCAAAATTAAAAATAATAAAAATACAGTTGTGATTTGTGTTAAATATGTCAAAATTATCTATATTTTGTAATGAATGTGAATTACTAAGAAATCATCACTACATAGTATAAAACAAAGTCGCTTTCTCTGTCCCTATGTCCCTTTGTATGCTTAAATCTTTAAAACTACGCACCGGATTTTGATGCGGTTTTTTTCAATAGATAGAGTGATTCAAGAGGAAGGTTTATATGTATAATAACATCCATTAAATAGTGGAGAAATACTGTTATTTTTGAGGTTTCTAATGTGATGTCGTTAATTATCATATTTTTTTCCGCTTACATTGCAAACGCAGGCTGAACCCTACGAGATTTATCAAAATAATGTACTAATTATTTGTACACATTGAAAAGGTCTACAGAAAACTCCGCGATGGTATATGTCTATCTCTCATGGATATCCCACAATAACATTTTTTTGTCATTTACTTTTTACGACAAATAATGGCAAATTTTGAAGCGATTTTAATCAATACAGCATTAATCCTTATCCAATTAAATAACTTAAATACATTGTTGATTTAATATAGATCTATATGGTCCTTTACAGCACAAGATTTAAATGAATATTTTCGAAGATATTACAGATTTAAAATTGCGGGAAGTAGTGCTTGCGGCGGTACTGGCCGACCGGGGCGGCGGCAGCGTGCCTATAAATAGCGCGTCGGAGGCCGATGTAATAATTGTTGTAAAAATAAAATAAATAGTCACAGTTTTTCTGTAGTGTATTTAGTATCAGCATTGCACCCGTGCGAAGCCGGGGCGTGTCGCTAGTAAGAAATAAAATAATATTGTAAAAACTTTTTATTTTAAGTTTATTACCGAAATAATATTGTATGCTATAAATGCTTAGTGATAAAATAAACCTCCTTCCGACGCCTATGACAAGGATTAAAATCCTTTTTAATACTTCACACGTCCAAATATCTATTGTTAACCCAAATAGTCCATTATTATAAACTGGTATTTTTGATTATAAAATTTCTAACCCATTCCTATGAAAAATATATGTGTCTAACGGATTTTGACAAAGACACCGGACTAAAGAACACAGGTAGTTTGCGAAGAAAAAAAAGGGTGAAAAATGATTTATTACTCTCTCTATTTCTTGAATAAACTATAGTATAAGAGGCAAAATCGGGTCTATTTTCCTGAACTCAAAGCTCATGGGGGGGGGAGCGATTGTGGTCGTGGGACACACAGTATATAAACCGACAAAAATGTGGTGCAACTCCCAGCATGGCGCTCAAATTGAGGACCCTCTTCTTTTTAAAAGTCGATCAAAAAGCTGTACCATTGCAGTGCGACCGTCATTCGCTCCTGCACTAAATACATCTCTTCTCTTACGGAAGAAATATTTAACTTATTACATAATTTTTGTGGAACAAATTTTTAGATCTCTTATTGTTCTAATTGCCCTCATTGCTTATGTGAAAACACAATAGCAATTAAAAACGTATTAGCATAATGTCAAAGCACAATAGAACAATGAAATTTGTCTCTTCCATCACATTCAGATGCAATTTTTTAGGTCTCCAGGCAACATGCTATCCTTACTTAACCGAAGCAATTAGAAAGGGATGGATAAACCGATGAATAAAATAACACCAGATCTTACAACACATAGAGTGGCATCACGTGCGAAAACTTTCATTTTTAATGGTTGAGTGGCATGGGCACTGATCTACATACATTTTGTATAATTTGACATTGCACGTTTCCGTTGTTTTATTTTATAATTATTATTTTCAAAGCGTAACCGGCTTGTACATCGGTAATCGGTTCTCCTTTCGAATTACAGATCATCTTGGACGTGATCGACGATACGCACCCAAGTCTAGATCACAGTAAAGTACAGGGTGAGTCAACGATTGGATGAAGTAGGTTTGTGCCTTTTCGGTGAAATTAACAAAGAAACTATATTTATTGTTTGATACAGTTTATTTTTACGCAGATTTTAAAAATATTTAGGACTCTACAGGGTGAGCCAAAAAACTAGGACAGCATAAAGTTGTATTTTTTTAAATAGAACACCCTATATACGAATCGTATTTTCGATTTAGCTTATAATTTTAAATCTTTTTTATTAAGGGTTTACTATAACAAAATTTTATAGTTTCTGAGATAATTAAGTTTAAAGAAAAAAAGTCACATTTTCAAGCATCAATTCAATCCTAAATAACGTTTTCAATTTTGTGACAAATATATTCAAATTTGAAATTTAGCAAGACCAAGGACAAGTTAACATAATTTTTACCTAATATTTGCAATAAAAGCTACAGGGTGTTGAACACATCGGCTCAAATTTGAACAAGTTTAAATGAATAAATATCTTTTTTTTTTAAATGGTACACCCTGTATATTTTCATGTTATATAATAGAGTAATAAAAACCCTAAAAGTTTTGTTCAATATATCCTATACTTATTTATAGTAGTTTTTGAGATATTTCAGTTTTTCTTATTTTCCATACTTTTTTACAGAAATAGTCTTCATTATCATAGTAGCCATGGCAAAAACAATGTAAAAGAACATTTTTCTGTGTGTCAAATTTATAACCGCAATCGCTTCTTTTGGTTTTTATGTAGTGTAGTTTGGTTTTTTTTGCATTCATCTTATATTGTAAAATGAATTTTCCAAAGAATGAGTTAATAGATATGATTTATACAATAGGAGAGGCTCAAAAAAATTGCCTTCTTGCTCAAAGAATTTACAAACTGAAGTATCCTGATCGACGCCAGCCTAATACCCATACTTTTCAAAACTTAATGCAAAAATTTGATTCTTCTGATACTGTTTATTATCCAAAACGTAAAGTGGCCAACAAACCAGTAACTAATGAAGAAAAAGAACTACAAGTATTGTTAAATGTTCAGGAAAATCCTTATATTGGTAGCCGTCAGTTAGCAGCATTATGTGAAACATCACAATCGACCGCTAATCGTACTACCAAGAAATATAGGTATCATCCATATCACATGGAATTACACCAAGAATTGCATGGACAGGATTTTGAAAGTCATGTAAACTTTTGTCGTACAATAAATGCGGAGATTTAATTAAATCCAAATTTATTATGCAAGGTAATGTTTGAAGCTACTTTTAGAAGTAACGGTGCCGTAAATAGACGCAACATGCATTATTATGCCACAGAAAATCCATTTTGGATTAGAGAGGTGCAACATCAAAACCACTGGTCATTAAATGTTTGGTGTGGTATTCATCATAATCGAATTATTGGACCCCACTTTTTTAATGAACCACTAAATGGCCATAGTTACCTGAACTTTCTACAAGAAGAACTACCCTAACTGCTTCAAGGTCTCGATAGGGATGAGCTCGACAATATGTGGTTCCAGCACGATAATGCGCCTCCGCATTACCATCGTGAAGTTCGTGCGTTTTTAGATCAACGATATCCGCAAAAATGGATTGGACGTGGGGGTTTCACTGAGTGGCCACCAAGGTCTTGCGACATCACCCCATTAGATTTCTTCCTATGGGGTTATATTAAAAATAAGGTGTATGTTAATCCACCAACAACAGTGGAAGATATGCGAAACAGGATTAGGGATACCTGTAGAACAATAACGCCACTAATTTTGTCCAGGGTCCGAGAAAATCTGCAAAAAAGACTAAATTTGTGCATTGCACAAGAGGGTCGTTTATTCGAACACTTATTAAAAAGAAATAATTAATGTCAGTATTTAATAGGTAATTTTTTTGTTTCAATTTAGTATAAAAGTAAATAGGTATTTGCCTTGTCGTTATTGTTGTGTTAATTTTTTCACATTATGTTTAATTAAACTATTGCCGTTGTAATATAACGAATAATGTATTTCATCATATTTAACCACATTCTGTTTGTTTCTGTAGTTTCTTTTTATTATTTTACATGGCTACTATGATAATGAAGACTATTTCTGTAAAAAAGTATGGAAAATAAGAAAAACTGAAATATCTCAAAAACTATTATAAATAGGTATAGGATATATTGAACAAAACTTTTAGGGTTTTTATTACTCTATTAAATAACATGAAAATATACAGGGTGTACCATTAAAAAAAAAGATATTTATTCATTTAAACTTGTTCAAATTTGAGCCGATGTGTTCAACACCTTGTAGCTTTTATTGCAAATATTAGGTAAAAATTATGTTAACTTGTCCTTGGCCTTGCTAAATTCCAAATTTGAATATATTTGTCACAAAATTGAAAACGTTATTTAGGATTGAATTGATGCTTGAAAATGTGACTTTTTTTCTTTAAACTTAATTATCTCAGAAACTATAAAGTTTTGTTATAGTAAACCCTTAATAAAAAAGATTTAAAATTATAAGCTAAATCGAAAATACGATTCGTATATAGGGTGTTCTATTTAAAAAAATACAACTTTTTGCTGTCCTAGTTTTTTGGCTGACCCTGTAGAGTCCTAAATATTTTTAAAATCTGCGTAAAAATAAACTGTATCAAACAATAAATATAGTTGCTTTGTAAATTTCACCGAAAAGGCACAAACCTACTTCATCCAATCGTTGACTCACCCTGTACATTTCAAGTAGGGATGTTCATATTTTTAAAAGTATCGATATTTTGCCAATATATAAGAATATCGATATGGTGAATAAAAATATCGGTATATCGATTGTCGGAAAACTATAATTAGGAAGAATTTGAAAATTAAACAGTAGCTTTCGAGTTTTTCTAGAAGTATTTTGTGACAGACAGCATCGAAAGCTTTGGAGAGATCTGGGTAATCAAAAACTGAATTGTGTCCTGGGTGAATTTCCCTGTTCTAAAATCGAGACCCGGACAAGACCTTATACTTCTCCAGAAGCTCAAAAATTCTCTTTTTTTTAAATTTTTTCTACAATTTTTGAAAAGACCGATAACAGTGACACTGGTCTGTAGTTTATTATTTGATATTTATCTCCACTTTTAAATAATGACTTAATTGTTCCATTTTTCATGCAATCAAGGAAAATTCCGGTCTCAAAGCACTTGTTGATTAAAAAGGTTAATACTGGAGAAATTTGTGAAGCTATTTCACTTCTAATGCAGTCTCAACCAGGCGATGTTTTGTTTTTTAAAGAACGATATATCGAATTTAACAATATCGATATTTTATGTAATTTTCAAGAAAACCATCAACACCTATAACGCTTATAGAATTTCAGATATTTTCATTATTTTAATAATAATAAGCTTTATTGTTGTAAAGAAATCAATCTTGTTAACAAAGCACTATGCAGAACAAAAAGTTAAAAATAAATATAGACAAAAACATATGCAACACAAGAAATTGTGACAATAAAAAACTAAAAAAAAACTTAGATCAATGATAACAATAAACACGTGATTAAAGTCAGTAATTAAAATAAACAGTACAAATAAACAAAAGTCCATAATTAACAAAACAGGTACCTAAAATAAAATAAATGTCTACTAAATTAATTTAAAAGTTTACAGTCAAATAAAATAAAATAAAACAAGACAAAAATAGCCATAAAATTACACCATTACACACATTTTGAAAGCACAAACACACCTTGCTAAAAATGGTCAGCAAAATATTCTTCCAGTGAATAATATGGTCGTGTCACAAGAAAGCCCTTAAGTTTTTTCTTAAGCAATTTATCGTCCATAATATTTCTATACTTTAGAGGAATTTTGTTATATATTTTAATTCCCTCAAAAATAAGAGATTGTTTAGTGAGAGTAGTGCTGGGAATGGGCAATGGCAGGCCATTATTACGTGTATTATATGGGTTTGGAGTTGAATAATTTTTATATTTTTTATGAATCAGTCCCACTAATTCTAAAATGAAAATGCCTATCACTGTTAATATTTTGCCTTGAATAAATAAAGGCCTACAATGCTCCTTCATTTTTACATTAAATAAATAACGCACTGCTCGCTTTTGTAACACAAGAATCGAATTTAATAACTGCCGACTACAAAATCCCCAAAATGCAATTCCGTATCTCAAATGAGACTCAATCAACGAAAAATACACTGTTCTAGCCACATTTGAATCTAGTTCCCTTGACACTATTCGTACCGCATAACACCCGGTTGCCAACTTCTTATTTAATGCCATTATGTGGTCAGTAAATTTCAACTTATCGTCAATAAGTATACCTAAAAATCTAGTCACTAGCTTATTCTCTATAAAATGATTATTTAAAGTTTAACTATCACAGGTAAATTTGAAACTTAACACGTTGGTTTTAGTAAAATTAAAACTTAAACAATTTGCAGCACACCATTCATTCACTCTAATCAAGTCACACTCGATAATATGTTTCAAATCACAGTCATTCTTTCCATGCCATAAAATTGTTGCGTCATCTGCAAATAATGTAAATGTTCCTCGGATATCAATTTTGGTCAGGTCATTTATATATAAAAGAAAGAGCAGGGGCCCAAGAACAGAACCTTGTGGGACGCCACAACTCAGAGAAGAGACACTGGAAAATTCTCCATCGTACTTAACCATTTGCTGCCTATTCGAAAGATAGGAAGCAAACCAATTTAATGCCACTCCTCTAATACCATACAATTCGAGCTTACTCAAAAGTACTTCGTGATTCACACAATCGAACGCCTTTGAGAAGTCACAAAAGACCGCAGCCGCGAAATCGCCCTCATTCAAACTGATGTAGAGTTTCTCTAAAAAAGAAAAAACTGCGTCCGTAGTGTTCCTGGAAGTCTGAAAACCAAACTGACATTCAGACAGAATGTTATGTTGGCTAAGAAAATTTGTTATTCTTCCTTTAACCAGTTTCTCAATTATTTTAGAAAGAGTGGTCAGGAGAGATATTGGGCGAAAGTTTGTCGGTTGACTCCGATCTCCACCCTTATATATTGGTATTACTGTAGCTGTTTTAAGACATGATGGAAATATGTCATTTAAGAAAGAATGATTTACAGCTCTAGACAGGAAATGCAATGCAATGTCAGGCAAATTTTCAAAAACCTTGATCGACATCTCATCCAAACCAGATATGTTTTTATTTTTTACTTTTGCTATGATATTTTTTAGCTCGTTTACATCAGTGTCAAACAACACAAAAGAATTGGCCACAGAAATGCCTTTAAATAAATCTAACGGGCTTTTTTGTACATTAATTTTTGATGTTATGTCAGTTGCTACTGAACAGTAAAAGCTATTCAAGGCATTTAGGTCCATGCCCAACCGATCCTGCACCACACTATCCTTGCCTCTTAAGCTGTTGACTATATTCCAGCTTTCCTTGGCTTTATTTTTAGAATGATCAATCCGACACCTGTAATGTGTTTCTTTCGCCACTTTTATAACTCTCCTGTATATAGACCTATATTTATTAAAATAATTATGAAAATTGATACTGTCAGTAAATTTTCTTATTGTATGCAATGATTTTAAGTTCATAGCTGATATCTTTAAACCTTCAGTAATCCAAGGTTTCTTAACTTTAGATTTAACTTTTCGCAAAGGAAAATTTGCATTAAAAATATTTACCAGAGTGGTATAAAAGGCATGCACCGGTTCATTATGGTTCATTATTTGAGACCAATTAGTTCGAAGGGTCTGTTCTCTGAAGCAATTAAAATTCTGTGAAGTATAAATTCTACTGTACCTAAACTCCCTGCTTCTCATCTTAGAACCCACATTAAAGCAAATTTGTACTGCTGCATGATCAGATAAGCTTGAGGGAGTCACATAACAATCCAAATTATCGCATTTTATTACCAGGAAGCATGATGATGGGACCCTAGGCACACGAGGCACGTGTATATCTAAAAATTTACGTGGAATTTAGAAAATCACTGCATTGTTTTACGACATTTTGAATTGTTTTTTTTTTATTAATTTGACCGTTGTAAGAAATAATAAATGTTGAATAATATTTATGATTTCTAATTTATTTTGCATGCTTTAGCTCGGTTACCGTTACATTTTATTGAAATAAATTAGAAATTTAAATAAGACCTCGACAGAAAGACCAAATCCGATTGAATATTCGCGAATAAAATTAATGAAATACTTCAATATCGTTCAATAAATGATGTATTTACAGTATTCCAAAACTACACCTTTTTAGCAAAAAAGGGCAATTTGTTCTTTCCAACGCTCGGTTTACTTTTATATTTTTTACCATCCCTGATAATTAATCTTCAGTTATTCAGTTAAGGTACATTGACTCAAATCTCCGCTTGATACAGTCGATTTTATTTCAATATAAAAGTAACGGTTTTTTGAGTTGCGTATCGACTTCAAGTGTCATGCTCTTTACAGAGCGTAGGCAGCCTCTCCCCATCACAGGCGGGGATCTAATGGGCGGGATTGCCCCCCCCCCCAAGAGTTTTGAGTTCAGGAAAATAGACCCGATTCTGCCTTTTATACTAGGAATGTGTATGCTGCTGGCGCCCCCCCCCCCTGCCGTCGGCACAACTTGTTTTTTCTTGCAGTCGCCCCCCCCCCCAAGAGCTTCTAATTATTTTTTTTACCCTAGTCTCTCCCCTCCTCCCCCCCCGTCGATAACTTTCTTTTATTTGGCATACTGTACTTTTCTGATATCAAAGAGAGAGACTGGATCCGCCCCTGCACCATCATCTGTGTTGCATCTACCACCAATTGTACGTATCTTTCGAAGTACAACTGGAAGGTTTTACTGGGTTGAATACTATGTAGTGGTTTGCCATAGCCTTCTGTGAGAGTGGGTCCATACAAAAAGAAAAATCTGAGCGTAAGGGTAGCGTAATAAGACATATATCAAATTTGAAGCATTGTAATTTGTTAAATTTAAAAAAAGACCAAAACCGAAGATTTTCCGCCTAAATCCGCCTTTCCAAGGTCATTACACAAAATAATGTTGACCTTTTCAGCGGACTGCTTTAAATATGGTAGAAACTGATTATTTTTAATATTTTGTGTGAACATAACCTATGTTTTTTTTTTCAGAAATTTGTTTATATTTTTTTTATTTTGTGAGTTTTGAGATAATGGATATTTACGAACTATGTTACATTGTTTTAACTTATTAAAAATGCTTGTTACCGAAGATCATTACTGCTTGGTCCCCCATTTTCTTCCATACATTTCCTAACACTCTTCAAAAAATGTCGCCTAACTCGATGAAAAATTTCTGGTGTTTCTTTAATAATTTGGCACTTTTCGATTATCCTGAAGCGAAGATCCTCGACGTTGATTACTGGAATATCGTACACCAATTGTTTCAAATGACCCCAAAAGAAAAAATCCATAGGATTAAGGTCTGGTGACCTCGCTGCCCATGCCAATGGTCCACTTCGTCCTATCCATCGCTCAGGATACGTTGCATTCAAATACTGTCGGACACGTATACTAAAGTGGGGCGGAGCTCCGTCTTGGAGGATCCACATGTTGGCCCTTACTTCCAATGGCACATCTTCCAGATACAATGGGAGACGATTTTGGATAAAATCTAAATATACGTCACCAGTTAATGGGCCATCAAAGAAATGAGGACCAATAAGGTAATCTCCTATTATCCCTGCCCACACATTTAGTGAAAATCTACGCTGATGTTTCGTTTCTACCACATTGTTTGGGTTCTCGTAAGCATATGTGTGGATGTTGTGTAGATTTGTTATGCCATCACGAGTGAAACCAGCTTCGTCAGTGAATAATATGACGCCAATTAATCGATTATCGTGTTCATACTTAGCTAGGATCTGATTGCACATTTCCAACCGTCTCGGCCGATCATCGTCATAAAGAGCCTGCACCTTTTTTGAATGAAACGGGTAGAGTTGTTCTTCTCTTAGTATCCTCCATGAACTAGCCTGACAGAGCCGCACTTCATTCCCAATTTTTCTAGTACTAATACCTGGATTATCTTTAATAATTTCAAGCACTCTTTCTTCTTGTTGCACGTTTCTAGCAGTTCTAGGTCTTCCCCTATTTCCATTATAACTTTTAAAGGAACCACATTCCGCAAGCCTCCTGTGCACACTGGAAAATGTTTGAGCATGAGGGATATTTCTTTCCGGATAACTCTCCATATAATATCTTCTTGCCAACTCTGCATTACCATTTGCTTTTCCATAACAAAAATGGATATCACAATATTCGATATTTGAATATTGGTGATTAGCCATTATTAGTTATTTTAAGATTATAAATTAAATAGTTTAAAAAGCGAATTTATTTGATGTTAAACTGACAGCTCTAGTATACTTTGATAGCTATTTACCTGGTAGCTGGTGGTAATGAAATGAGAAAAGTAAATTTACCACTTAATTTTTAAGGGTGATTTACGTCTAAACCGTTGGGTTTAGCGATGTAAATAAAGAGCACCTTTTTTAAAGGCCTGGCATCAGTCTTTCAGAAATTATGCCAAAAACTACTGTAGCTGTCAACACTAAAAAATTATGACAAAAAAACAATTTTCAATGTAGGTAAAGTGCCCTCTAGCGGCAAACAATCAATGTGAATTGTTACTAAAATGATGAAGCGCAGAAGACTTAGCCTATCTTTCAAATATTAGTCAAATCGGTTTTCCTGTAAGCGAGTAATTCAAAAAACAAAAAATAAAAACTTGAACTTGGACGGCTTGTAACTCGAAAACGAATGACATTTTGAAAAAAAATTATATGAAGCTCTACCCTTATTTTGTCAAGTAGAATCACCCCCTTAAGTTTCGTGATCGATTTTTGAATCACCCTGTATACACGTAGATTCAGACCTTCATATTTTTCGCAGCTACTTCCTTTTTCCACTTATTGAATTTCGCGATAGTTTCTTTTCGTCCCACATTAATCATATTTTGTTATAAATAAAACTAACCTCAACAAACTGTAAAAAAATAGAAAGTCTTGCACAGCATCGTTTGGCAAGGCACATTAATTTCGTTTCTTATCCTTCAACTGCTCGTACAATGCAGTAATTATAAATTTCTTAAAACGTATTTTAATTACTAATTATTTGCCGAGTTAAAAAAAAATCGGCGCTTTTTTACGGCGGGCAATTTCTTTCCGAGATTGCCCAAGTGTTATAATTTTTATCGCAGAAGTTGTGTAAGTGTAAGTGAATATAGTTTGGATATTTTGATGCAATATTGAAATTGCATTCCCACGTCTTTCGATAAATTATTGATTAATAATAAAATTTTTATAAAAAAAAATTGAATCGACTTCTAAAAGTGCGTTAAAAAGTAAAAAATAACTATAAATTTTTATGTGAAATTGAAATTTTTGAAGTCGGCGCCAAACTAATACCTGATAAAATGTGATTCGCATAAATAGATTAAAAATACTTATTTGTAATTGCTTTCTTACCATAATTTGTATATATTAGTAGTTATTTGTTTCATTTAGAAATAATTTGGCGCCGACTTCAAAAATTTCAATTTCATATAAAAAGTTATAGTTATTTTTCACTTTATAGCGCACTTCTAGAAATCGGTTCAATTTTTTTTATAAACATTTTATTTTTCGATTTTTAATTTTGAATTCACTATGAAATCCATAAATTATTCGAACTAAGTACTAATCGAGATTAGTGTACCTCACAATGACTTCAAGGTAGCAAAAAAGTACCCATTTTATCCAAAGTTGTAAATCATCCTAAAATGAACCACTAAAAATTCTTTGATTCTTAGAGTTCTCCAAATACCAGTGAATCCACTATATTAAGTTTCAAATTAATTTTAAATTGGTAATATAGGCCCCAAAACCTTCCAATATCGATATTTAAAGAACTTGAGACGTAAATTTCTTAACCCGATATATTTTATATTGCACTAGCGACCCGCCCCGGCTTCGCACGGGTGCAATGCTGATACTAAATACACTACAGAAAAACTGTGACTATTTATTTTATTTTTACAACAATTATTACATCGGCCTCCGACGCGCTATTTATAGGCACGCTGCCGCCGCCCCGGTCGGCCAGTACCGCCGCAAGCGCTACTTCCCGCAATTTTAAATCTGTAATATCTTCGAAAATATTCATTTAAATCTTGTGCTGTAAAGGACCATATAGATCTATATTAAATCAACAAATGTATTTAAGCTATTTAATTGGATAAGGATTAATGCTGTATTGGTTAAAATCGCTTCAAAATTTGCCATTATTTGTCGTAAAAAGTAAATGACAAAAAAATGTTATTGTGGGATATCCATGAGAGATAGACATATACCATCGCGGATTTTTCTGTAGACCTTTTCAATGTGTACAAATAATTAGTACATTATTTTGATAAATCTCGTAGGGTTCAGCCTGCGTTTGCAATGTAAGCGGGAAAAAATATGATAATTAACGACATCACATTAGAAACCTCAAAAATAACAGTATTTCTCCACTATTTAATGGATGTTATTATACATATAAACCTTCTTCTTGAATCACTCTATCTATTGAAAAAAACCGCATCAAAATCCGGTGCGTAGTTTTAAAGATTTAAGCATACAAAGGGACATAGGGACAGAGAAAGCGACTTTGTTTTATACTATGTAGTGATTGCATATTGTGTTTGTAAAAGCCCCAAGAACCCCGGAATATCAATTTTAGACAAAGTTGGAAAATGTAAAATTTTCAGTCCTCCATATTGTATCTTATCAACCTAATAGTTGTAAAAAATTAACTTCATATTCGTAATACACGACCCCGAAAACACCCTAATACCAAATCTGAAATAATGCGGATAAGGTAAAATTTTCAACTCACAAAACTCAAAAAAATAATTTTAACGTCTTAATCTAATTTAAATCTAAACTCTTCAAAGCCCCCTAGTACCAATTTTGGATAAAATGCAATTTGTATACCGTCATATTGCATCTGCCATATTAGATTTTCTTAAAATAATTTTGTATTCGCTATTTACATCCTCAAAAATTATTCAGTTCTCATGTAAAGTTTTTAGACCGCTATATTGGATTCGCCATATTGAATCCTGAAAAAATACTATTACATTCATAATTTACACCCTTAAGAACCCCCTATATCAATTTTGGGGAAAATCGAAAAATGTTAAATTTTTGGGACGCCTTATTGAATCCGCCAGATTGAGTTTTCCAAAAATATTTTAAATTCGCAACTAACACTAACAAAAATCCCCCAATACTGATTTTAGAAAAAATCGAGAGATGTAGAATCTTTAATCCGCCATCTTGGATCCGCCATATTTAATTTCAAACAATAATTTCATACTCGCAATTTGCAATCCCAAAAACTCGCTCATATCAATTTTGAAAAAATCGGATGATTAATTTTTTATCCGTCATATTGAATTTTTTAAAAATAATTTCAGATTCGTTATGTGCGACCCCGTAAACTCCCCCATACCAATTTTGGAGAAAATCGGACAAAATTTATTTTTTTCGTCCGCCATATTGGATCCGCCATATTGAATTTCTCAAAAATAATTTCAGATTCATTATGTGCGACCCCAAAAACTCCCCCATATAAATTTTAGAGAAAATCGGACAACGTACATTTTTTTGTCCGCCATATTGAATCCGCCATATTGAATTTTTTTAAAATAATTTCAAATTCGTTGTGTATGACCCCGAAAATACCCTTATAGCATATATATTTAGTCGACGAATTGAGAACCTCCTTCTTTTAGAAGTTGGTTAAAAATCAGTAAGGCGGATAGAATATGGCGGAATAAAAATTTTATATCTCTCGTTTTTATCCAAAATTGGTATAAGGGGGTTTTTAAGAGTGTAAATTGCGAATTTAATATTATTTTGAATAAATTCAATATGGCTGATTCAAAATTTAACATCTCTCGATTTTGTCCAAAATTGGTATATGGCTGTTTTTGAGGGTGTAAATTACGAATTTAAAATTATTTTTAAGAAATGGGAAATCACTTAAGTTGATGCCAGCATGGGAAGGACCATATGCTGTTTTGAAGACAATGAATGACGTTGTTTATAGAACCCAACGAAGTCGCAAGGTCAAAAAGTAATACATGTCTACAGGTTGAAGCTTTCATGCCATACCACAGACGTATCGAAACTAATCGGAACAATCATAATTAGGAAGGGGATTGTGTAACGAAAGACTAGGAAAGTTTTGATGCGTTCTTATAGAAATATTATTTTGATACTATTATATCGATGAATCATCATTGTTTAGTCATGTTTCTTGTCATTTCTAGATTATATCGCTCACTGGGTCCAAATGAAATTCACACTTTTCACTGATAAATAACAACTCTTTAACACTTTCACATTCAAATGCCAAGTAAAGTAACTATTCATATCCTATACTTATTTACATATCTATAGAATCTACTAAAATATACGAGAATACAAACATGATTAAACAATGAAGACTTATCGATATAATATTTCTATACGAACACATCAAAATAATATTCCTATAAGGACGCATCAAAACTCTCCTAGTTCTTCGTTATAATATTGTTATTTTTAGCTCTTGTTTAGAAGTCTGTTCAATTTTTTTATAAAAATTTTATTTCAAATTGGTTAAGAATAAAATTCATACATTGATTTTACAAAATACATATTTAGGCACGATAAGTTGATATCAAATAATTAATGTAAATAAAAGTTCCCGCACATTAAAATAATAAAAAACCTAAAATTATGTAAACATTAAGGAAACCAAATGTGCCGTTTCGCATTAACGACTTGGTTAATTAACGACACTAAAAACAAATACATTATACAAATAAACGTTGAAAGTTATTTTTTGTTCTTTTAGAGTAATAAAAACATTATGTTGTACAGTACGGAAGACCTTGTGCTAATTGCGCTGTGTAATTCACTGTAAATTATTATTAACGATTTAATACATTGTCATGTGATAAATGAGGAATATACACAGACTGTATGATTAGTATTTTAATTTATATAAACAGTGGCGTGAAAATGCCAACGCCCAAAATTGAAGGATTAGTTCTGTGACGATTTAGCTGTTGATTCCTTATCTATTAATTCAAGTTACAAACGTTTAAAAAAACTCAAACTAACTCAAACCCAGTGTTTACTAAATAGATTTTTTACAATAAAAATCATGATTAAATAAAAAAAAATTTTAACTCAAACTATCTAAATTTCATAAAATTTTATATCAAATAATTTAATTTCTAAAATATTTAAAACTAATAGCAGCAAAAAAATATATATATAAGAAACAACCTAAAATTATAAACTTATAATTTATCATTATTTACATTTTCATTGTAAAATTTAAATAGAAATATCAATTTTCCACCTTTTTTAATTCCCAATCTATTTTTTAAATCGGAGTGCACAAAACTAAAATGTACCAAACACACAAATTAAGTTCTTACAGGGCATGAAGACTAACAAATTGTATCTTAAAAAACACATTTTGCTCAAGAAAAAAAAAATATTAAGCTCTTACAAGGTCAAAATTTTAGATTTGTAATAAACTCACAACTAGGAATAACTAAGATATTATTGTATAACTTCATTATCAACAAAGTCGTGTTGTCTGTAAAACGACATACACTATTTTGGCGTTATTTCTACAGTTTACAGCGGATGTTGTGGACGCGGGCGGTTAGGTTGATGTGGTGTTTTCCGATTTCTCAAAAGCCTTTGACAAGATAAGCCACAGTTTGATTTTGACAAAGATTGCGAAGTTTGTTTTTACTGTAGGGTATTAAATATCATATTTATTTAATAGATTTCAGTGTGTCCAATCACGAACTAACCCAAGACTATTACAGCAATGCTATAATTTTGACGTTCATAAAATGGACACAGTACTAGGACCCAACTCATTCATCATTACAATGTTGCGAATAATTGGATATCAGTAATAAAAGGTTATATACATACCTTTGTAACACGTATAAAAGAATTTAAATTGTTGGATTTCCGTTCAAAACGTGGCAATGTTGCATATCCCTTCTTACCAATTAAAGAGGATAAACTCCTCCTTGAAAATGCAGCGTTGCCACTTCCTATCGACCTCTTACTAAAAGCACAAAATTGAATTACAAAGAAAGTTTTTATTATAAACAATAAAATAGTTTTTTGTGTAGTAAATAAATTTTGCCCTTTTAAGACTCTTTATATATAGGTATGCTTTAATATTTATTTTTAATGGGTCATTTGGGTTCGTCTTTGATTTCTTTCATTCTGTAATCTGTTGGAGTATGCCAAAAAATATCCAATACGTATTTTTTTACGTCATGAGTTGCATTTTTATATCACTACATAGTATAAAACAAAGTCGCTTTCTCTGTCCCTATGTCCCTTTGTATGCTTAAATCTTTAAAACTACGCACCGGATTTTGATGCGGTTTTTTTCAATAGATAGAGTGATTCAAGAGGAAGGTTTATATGTATAATAACATCCATTAAATAGTGGAGAAATACTGTTATTTTTGAGGTTTCTAATGTGATGTCGTTAATTATCATATTTTTTTCCGCTTACATTGCAAACGCAGGCTGAACCCTACGAGATTTATCAAAATAATGTACTAATTATTTGTACACATTGAAAAGGTCTACAGAAAACTCCGCGATGGTATATGTCTATCTCTCATGGATATCCCACAATAACATTTTTTTGTCATTTACTTTTTACGACAAATAATGGCAAATTTTGAAGCGATTTTAACCAATACAGCATTAATCCTTATCCAATTAAATAGCTTAAATACATTGTTGATTTAATATAGATCTATATGGTCCTTTACAGCACAAGATTTAAATGAATATTTTCGAAGATATTACAGATTTAAAATTGCGGGAAGTAGCGCTTGCGGCGGTACTGGCCGACCGGGGTGGCGGCAGCGTGCCTATAAATAGCGCGTCGGAGGCCGATGTAATAATTGTTGTAAAAATAAAATAAATAGTCACAGTTTTTCTGTAGTGTATTTAGTATCAGCATTGCACCCGTGCGAAGCCGGGGCGGGTCGCTAGTAATGTATAATTTAAAAGGCTGAAACTCTTAGTTTCACTTGAAAACGGCTAGAGATAACTACTAGCCGAAACGTCGTGATATTCAACAAAAAAATAAAGACAACGGAAGTCCACCAGATATCTACTATTTCGCAAGAAACATCTTTGTCTATGACCTTCAAACAAACACTGGTTTATTTCTATTTCTTTTAGTTTTTATAGATCCAAAGTTCTTGAAGTTTTTATAATCAGTTGGTAGTGTTGGTTTCTGTTTCTTCGGGTATCGGATCGCGAATGTATCGCATGTTCTTGAAAAAACTCTATCACATTTTCCATAAATAATAAATAAGTTTTAATAATTTTCGTGCGTGCATGATTATTATTAATGAATGTCAAATGGCAAGAAATAGTGACAATTCTGTAGGGTTCTGTAGTAAGTATTTCCTAACTTCTGTCTTAATTTTTATCACTTTCTTTGTTATATATAATTTTTTGCGATTGTATTTTTCCTTCATTGCATAAAGTACGCAACAAAGCGTCTAAAATAAGGTATTCTGTACGGTACGATTTAAATTTGGTAGTTCCTGTCAGGCTGATTAGTTATTATGATGTGTGGCACTTATGCATAATTTTTATTCTAAATTTGGCGGCCGTGCGTAACAAAATGAATTTTTTTATGAATTCAATTGTGTCTTTTAAAGTTCTACGTGCAGCAGTGGTTACATTCAGCGTTTAACTTTGAATGATTTGTTTAAAAATATTGTAATTTATTTTAAGAGAACTTTGTTAGAACCTAAAATAAGTATATGTTGATTTAAAAATACATTATCTGGTATGGCGTTTAGTGAACTTGTAAGTTTTGAGTTGTTTAAAACATCTTACGTGCTTGTAAGTATTAATTTTGCTAAAATAAATAATTTCAAGGAAGTTTTTAGTGTCAAATATAAGTTTTTTCATGGTCATGATAGAATTCTTAGAGTCTTTTTAAAAGATTGTGTATTTTTCTTGAGCATTGTGCCTCTGATCAGTCTATTAAAACCAGTATTTTTCCACAATCTCGAAAATCTATTTTTTTTATACTAATACTTTTGACAATATCAAAGCTTTTTGGCTTTGTAATAATATTGTCGTAAAATTCACTGTTACTAATTGGCTTCATAATGAGCGCTGTCTATTGGATGCTTTTGAAAGGTGTATGCAGGTCAACACAGTGCTTACAGACTTCTCCAAAGCATTCGACAGAATAAATCATAGGCTTTTTATTCACAAAATTCAGGCCATCCCTGGATCCCACTCAGTTACATCTCATATGTATTTTGAGGTTCTACAGGGATATATCTGACCGAAATCTCCAGAAATAACTTATTACTACATCAGTCAAATAAGCATTCTGCCAGGACACTCAATCATCCAGGCAGAGACCTGGATTTTCGGGTCATATAGGCGTGTAGAAATAAAACCTATGTTTTCTGCACGAGATTTTGTGTCATAAATTTTTTGTAAACAATTAAAGGTCAAAAAATGCATTTTTTTGCACTTTTTTCCTTACCATCAAGAAGTAAAGAAATTTTTGGACAAAATGGAATAGCCATCTTGTAGAGAATTGAAAAACCTACAAATTGGTTTTTCACCGATCTCGATATTTTTATTTGTTGCTGAGAAAAATGCAAAACAAGGTCAAAATTGTTATAATATTCAATTAACAATAACTATTGCTAAATGCAACCTGCGACTTTGTTGTTACGTAAAAAGTTGGATCTTTTAGTGCTTAATAGGTGGTAAAAATTTCAGATCGATTCATCAAATAGTTTGTGCAAAATTTAATTTGTTTATCACAGGCGAGCGAATTTTGCAATAACATTCTAGCTCCATTGATGGTGGTACACCGATTCTAAGCACATCTCATGAAAGAGGAACTCTTCTTCTATGAGAAGTATTACATGAAATTGAGGAAAATTAATTTTAAATTTGTTTAAACTTCATTAAAAAACCACTATCATTTTTACCTTTTAAACAAATTAAATAACTTTTTTATTTTTGCCGATAAAAAAATTCTATTTTCATATTTGGGAAGCTGGCATTTTTAGATGAAGTTAGAAACAAAAAACGGCTAGGTCAATATGCGCCAAAGTTAACAATCTTTTTTTAAAAATTCATTCCTATATAATTAAGAAGCGAAACTAGCGCCATTCGAAAGTTTAAGAGTTTAGGTTTAGGTGTGAGTTATCGGGAAAATGATAACACAAAAAGAAAAGTTTCAGTGAAGTTTAAAAAATGTTAATTGTTTAAAAGACGACTCAGCAGGAAGATGAGTTGCTAACAAATCCGCACGTTAAAAAAATGAAACAGCAACTTCAAACTGCTACCATTAGCTATATCTTCGTAAGTTGTTGACGGATTTTGATGATTCTTTTTTTAATTTGTGGTATCTTTCTGCGTACATTACAAATATGCATACTATTTATTTATTTGTTTATAAATTAAACATTTAATTTGTTTAAACATTATTTTCCACACAATTTTTTCATTAAAAATCAATAAATTTTGTGGTATTTTTATTGGCAAACATGGTTATAAGTGGGGAAAAGTGAATAATTAAATTATTGTTATAAAACATTAATATTCGTTACATTGCGTGTAAGAAAAAACTGTATACGTAAGTTTTGTTTGCTACCGTAGTATATACATGTTATAGCAATATATTGAAAAATTACTATGTTTTTAAGATTTTTATAGTTAAACATGGTTTTGAAAGTAAATTATTTTAACAGCCCACTTCCTAAATATGAAAACAGAATTTTTTTATCGGTAAAAACAAAAAGTTATTTAATTTGTTTAAAAGGTAAAAATTATAGTGGTTTTCTAATGAAGTTTAAACAAATTTAAAATTAATTTTCCTCAATTCCATATAATACTTTTCATAGAAGAAGAGTTCCTCTTCCATGAGATGTGCTCAGAATTGGTGTACCTTCATCGATGGAGCTAGAATGTTATTGCAAAATTCGCTCACCCGTGATAAACAAATTAAATTTTGCACAAACTATTTGATGAATCGATCTAAAATTTTTACTACATATTAAGCACTAAAAGACCCTACTTTTTACATAACAACAAAGTAGTAGGTTGCATTTAGCAATAGTTATAGTTAATTGAATATTATAACAATTTTGACCTTTTTTTTGCATTTTTCTCAGCAACAAATAAAAATATCGAGATTGGTAAAAAACCAATTTGTGAGTTTTTCAATTCTCTACAAGATAGCTATTCCATTTTGTCCAAAAATTTCTTTAGTTTTTACTGGTAAGCAAAAAAGTGCAAAAAAATGCATTTTTTGACCTTTAATTGTTTACAGAAAGTTTATTATACAAAATCTCGTGCAGAGAACATATACGTTTTATTTCTATAGGCCTATATTAGCCGAAAATCCGGGTCTCTGCCTGGATAAATGAGTGTCCCCAACTAGGTCTTTTTTTCGCTTATTTGACTGGAGTATTACATTTAGTTTACCAAACACCTTGTTGACCAGTCGAAATACCCCCCATTTTTTTTTTTTACATTTAGTATTTCTAAATATAAGCCAATTCATAGTTTCTTAGACTTAAATTTTTTTTTGGGTAAAAATTTTTATTAAACAATTAAGGTATGAAAAAAAGGGTTTTAAGTTGTAGAAAAAGCTATTGCTTTTTAGAAAAAAAGTCGTGCGCCTTAAAAATATTTACAAATAAAATAAAGAACATCAAAATCAGATTATTTGTTCATGAGTTATTGCGAAAACACATGCTAAAATGATTGTTTTTTTTCAATTGTTAATAAAGAATAAAAAAACAAATTGCATATACTTCATACCGCAGCAAAAGAAGCCTCTTATGGCTTAAAGTAAGCATGCAAAATTTCAAGTAAAAATATTTAATAGTTTTTTGCGCAATAAATTTGTTTATAACTTTTGGAGTTCTATTTAATTGTTTATTCTCAGCGATCGGGAGATCCCACGGCGATTTGCGGGTAAGCAAATCAAATTTTGGAACTTATATTATATCAGCTATTATGTCCAGTTATCGAGGTTTCAATATTGTCATTTGTCAAAGCGGTATTCTATTTGTTTTTAACGAAAAAATGAACGCTAACTTTGTTAATCTATTTCAACACTTTTCAATCATTTCTGATACTACTAGTACAAACCTCGATAGAATGAACGGGTTTGCTATAGGCCAGTAGGCGATATTGTATGTTAATGTAGGCGTTTGGATTTATTTTTTTTTGTGAACCTATTCTAGCAGCTCAATCTTTTGATTAATTTTTTTTCTATTAATTAGAGAGTAAAGTTGAAAGCTAACAACACCGTGGAAGATTTTTGCATTCAGCCTAGCTTCGATGCAGTGGCGACCTGAATAACCCACCCCTACTATTCAGCATAGAGGTTAGCTTGGCATTTTTCTCGCTGATACTGCTACTAATTTTCCACTATACTCCATTGATTGGATACAATTAATCGATTTTATTTTCACCTCATTTTGAGATGTTACGTCTTCTTTAAAAATCAATGTAGCAAAATGGCGTACCCGCAGATCGCCATAGAAAGAAATAAGCCATCAAAAACAACCCCAAAAGTTATAAATAAATTCGCTGTGGAAAAAACTATTGAATATTTCTACTTGAAATTTCCCATGCTTATTTTATGCCACACACTAGCCTAATATATATATATATATATATATATATATATATATATATATATATATATATATATATATATATATATTTCTGAAATTTTAACGTTTCGCCCATTCTTTTGGACTTTATCAAAAATATATTGTCAGTTCATGAATAAAATCTACAAAGAAAAACAGAACAATCAGCAATCACTCAAACAATTAAATGCACTTAAAATATTTTATAAAACGAACACACTGTACAATATCAAAAATGTAAATTTAAAATTATTTGCTAGATACGCACCCGTTGTAGCTGTGCCGTATAAAATTCAACTAAGTGTATACATTGCCAGTACCAAGAAATTTGGTGTTATCCGTAAAAGTTTTTTTTTTATATTTTTATTAATTATTTGTGAAGCAATTATTATACAGGGTGATTCAAAAATCGATCACGAAACTTAAGGGGGTGATTCTACTTGACAAAATAAGGGTAGAGCTTCATATAATTTTTTTTCAAAATGTCATTCGTTTTCGAGTTACAAGCCGTCCAAGTTCAAGTTTTTATTTTTTGTTTTTTGAATTACTCGCTTACAGGAAAACCGATTTGACTAATATTTGAAAGATAGGCTAAGTCTTCTGCGCTTCATCATTTTAGTAACAATTCACATTGATTGTTTGCCGCTAGAGGGCACTTTACCTACATTGAAAATTGTTTTTTTGTCATAATTTTTTAGTGTTGACAGCTACAGTAGTTTTTGGCATAATTTCTGAAAGACTGATGCCAGGCCTTTAAAAAAGGTGCTCTTTATTTACATCGCTAAACCCAACGGTTTAGACGTAAATCACCCTTAAAAATTAAGTGGTAAATTTACTTTTCTCATTTCATTACCACCAGCTACCAGGTAAATAGCTATCAAAGTATACTAGAGCTGTCAGTTTAACATCAAATAAATTCGCTTTTTAAACTATTTAATTTATAATCTTAAAATAACTAATAATGGCTAATCACCAATATTCAAATATCGAATATTGTGATATCCATTTTTGTTATGGAAAAGCAAATGGTAATGCAGAGTTGGCAAGAAGATATTATATGGAGAGTTATCCGGAAAGAAATATCCCTCATGCTCAAACATTTTCCAGTGTGCACAGGAGGCTTGCGGAATGTGGTTCCTTTAAAAATTATGATGGAAATAGGGGAAGACCTAGAACTGCTAGAAACGTGCAACAAGAAGAAAGAGTGCTTGAAATTATTGAAGATAATCCAGGTATTAGTACTAGAAAAATTGGGAATGAAGTGAGGCTCCGTCAGGCTAGTTCATGGAGGATACTAAGAGAAGAACAACTCTACCCGTTTCATTCAAAAAAGGTGCAGGCTCTTTATGACGATGATCGGCCGAGACGGTTGGAAATGTGCAATCAGATCCTAGCTAAGTATGAACACGATAATCGATTAATTGGCGTCATATTATTCACTGACGAAGCTGGTTTCACTCGTGATGGCATAACAAATCTACACAACATCCACACATATGCTTACGAGAACCCAAACAATGTGGTAGAAACGAAACATCAGCGTAGATTTTCACTAAATGTGTGGGCAGGGATAATAGGAGATTACCTTATTGGTCCTCATTTCTTTGATGGCCCATTAACTGGTGACGTATACTTAGATTTTATCCAAAATCGTCTCCCATTGTATCTGGAAGATGTGCCATTGGAAGTAAGGGCCAACATGTGGATCCTCCAAGACGGAGCTCCGCCCCACTTTAGTATACGTGTCCGACAGTATTTGAATGCAACGTATCCTGAGCGATGGATAGGACGAAGTGGACCATTGGCATGGGCAGCGAGGTCACCAGACCTTAATCCTATGGATTTTTTCTTTTGGGGTCATTTGAAACAATTGGTGTACGATATTCCAGTAATCAACGTCGAGGATCTTCGCTTCAGGATAATCGAAAAGTGCCAAATTATTAAAGAAACACCAGGAATTTTTCATCGAGTTAGGCGACATTTTTTGAAGAGTGTTAGGAAATGTATTGAAGAAAATGGGGGACATTTTGAGAATCTTTTTTAGTTTGTTTAGTACTGTTTCATTAATTTTTATCAATTAAATGTATATCGCAATAATCCATAATATGAATATTTACTGATTAGCCATTATTAGTTATTTTAAGATTATAAATTAAATAGTTTAAAAAGCGAATTTATTTGATGTTAAACTGACAGCTCTAGTATACTTTGATAGCTATTTACCTGGTAGCTGGTGGTAATGAAATGAGAAAAGTAAATTTACCACTTAATTTTTAAGGGTGATTTACGTCTAAACCGTTGGGTTTAGCGATGTAAATAAAGAGCACCTTTTTTAAAGACCTGGCATCAGTCTTTCAGAAATTATGCCAAAAACTACTGTAGCTGTCAACACTAAAAAATTATGACAAAAAAACAATTTTCAATGTAGGTAAAGTGCCCTCTAGCGGCAAACAATCAATGTGAATTGTTACTAAAATGATGAAGCGCAGAAGACTTAGCCTATCTTTCAAATATTAGTCAAATCGGTTTTCCTGTAAGCGAGTAATTCAAAAAACAAAAAATAAAAACTTGAACTTGGACGGCTTGTAACTCGAAAACGAATGACATTTTGAAAAAAAATTATATGAAGCTCTACCCTTATTTTGTCAAGTAGAATCACCCCCTTAAGTTTCGTGATCGATTTTTGAATCACCCTGTATTATTAAAGACCCAAATATTTTTTTTGGTTATTGCATTTCTTATCATTTTTAATGGAATTTTTAATTAATTAGGTTATTATATATTTGGCTAAGATTTTTTATATCTTGTTTGTCGTTTACGACATGCTTTTCTTTTTTAATGTGAATCATCTCCTTAATAAGTAGTTTGTGGTAGTTCTGGTCTTGGGCTAATATCTGTGTATTTGCGAAATCAAATTCGTGTTTTTGAGAGGATTCGTGCTTATGTAATGCAGTTGAAGCATTTTTGGTGTACTTGTGACCATTCAATCTATTATCTAAATATTGCGTTGTCATGCCTATGTATTTTTTTGGGCAGTTTAGACAAGGTACAGCGTATATTAAATTTGACTTCTTTTTGGTTGCTACTTTACTTTTTAACGGAGTGAAAAGCGAAGACAAAAGATTTTGAGATTTGTGGCATACAACAATGTCGTGTTTTTTAAGGTGTATTTTATTTTTTCTGAAAGTCCTTGAGTGTACGGCATAGCTATGTATTTTTTGTTACCATCCGGGTTCGCTGATTTGTTTATATTACTAGTATTATAAAATTTATAAATTCGTTGTTTAATAATTTTATTAATTTGATATTCTAAAAAGTTATTTTCAATCAGAATATTTTTGACTTTCTTAAGTGTTTCGTTTCGATATTCACGAGACGTTAATGTTAGTGCTCTGTCTGTTAGACCGATGACCATGCTGTTTTTTTGAGATAGGGGATGGTGTGAATTGTAGTTCAAGTATGGACCAGACCATGTTTCTTTTGTATACCACTTCGTCTTAAGGCATTCATCAACATTGTTTCTTATTATTGTTAAGTCTAAAAAGTTAATTTTACTGTTTTGTTCGATTTCTGATGTAAATTGTAATTTGGGGTGAAAGTTATTGAAACAATCTAAAATGCCTTGTACATGGATTTCTGGAACGGCAGTAAGGCAATCATCAACATACCTTTTGAAAAAAGTCATAGGGATATTAGTATTTCTTAAGACAGTTTCTTCCAAATATTCCATTACAAGTTGTGCAACTGTGAAAGATATGGGTGATCCCATGGCACAGCCATCTAATTGTTGGTAAAAAGTATTTTGGTATTGGATGTAATTATTAGTTAACGTTAGATTTATAGATTCTATAAAAAGATCTTGATTAAGGCTGGTATGTTCTTTTAAAATTTCCCACTTTTCTTTTATAAAAAATGTATGTCTATTTTAAGTGCATTTAATTGTTTGAGTGATTGCTGATTGTTCTGTTTTTCTTTGTAGATTTTATCCATGAACTGACAATATATTTTTGATAAAGCCCAAAAGAATGGGCGAAACGTTAAATTTTAATTAGATTGTTTTAAACATAAAAACCACATACCCAAGAAATTTCAGAAAAATATATATATATATATATATATATATATATATATATATATATATATATATATATATATATATATATATATATATATATATATATATATATTATAAACTATTTTGTTGTTTTTAGCTTATCCACGACCACAGAAAATCATCCATTATTTTTATTCCATATTATCTTTAAAACTTTAACCAAAAACCCCAGTTACAAAGAAAAACAACAACAACATCAGATATCGACCAGATATCCGTGTGAAACTCCAACTAGACCCGAACGGAATAATACACAATAAAATAAAAACAAATCTGCCTTTGTTGCCCAAGAATAAACCAAAAGATTTACGATTACCTCGGACTAAATATAGCCCAGAACTATAACCATAAAGTTTACAATGTCGATATATACATGCGATTTACAATAACACCTACCTCGAAATTTATTTTCGATGTCGTAAATGCGGTTTCGTTCATTTATCGCGGCATATAAAATAAAAATCGGTCTAATTCGGAACTGAAATGGATATTTCACGGTGGATTGTAATAACGGCTTCTTAATTTACCGGATGTTTGGGAAATAATGTGAGTGGAACCGGTTGCATGTTAAGAATTGGATGGTGGATGGGTTTGGCTGGTGGATGTTTCAAAAATTGTACACTTTTACACAATAAACTATTAAAATTTATATATATATATATATATATATATATATATATATATATATATATATATATATATATATATATATATACAGGGTGGGCCTTAACTGTGTGAGTGGTTTCAATATGCAATAAAAAAAAAACTATAAATCTTATTATTTTTTTATTTATATATTTAAAAAGTACAAGAAATTGAAATTTAAGTAACATCTAATTTTTGAAAATAATGTTATTTAAGTGACCGCCTCCACCTTCTTGACATTCTTGAAGTCGCACTCGCAGGTTTTGAAAAGCACGTTGACAAGTTGCTCGGGAAATAGTGTTCATTTCTCGCACAATGTTTTGTTTTAACTCTTCAACTGTTGTTGGATTATTTTCATACACTCTTGATTTTAGGTATCCCCACAAAAAATAATCATTCGGAGACAGATCTGGACTCCTTGGGGGCCACTCAATGTCACCTCTTCGTGAGATGAGTTTTCTAGGAAACATTTCTTTCAGTAGGTCTATGGAGACTGTAGCAATGTGGGAAGTGGCTCCATCCTGCTGAAACCAGGTCCTAGAATTGTAACCTTGAAATTCTCGAAGAGCTGGGACCAAGAATTCTTGCAACATCTGACAATAATTCTCAGCTCTCACTGTCACAGCCACTCCTCGTTGATTTTCAAAAAAGTATGGCCCAATTATTCCACTGGCCGATATTGCAGCCCACACAACGACCTTAGGGCTATGAAGAGGTCTTTGATGCATCTTGCGAGGATTAGTCTCAGACCAAAACCGGCAATTTTGCTTATTAACATGACCGTTGACATGAAAGTTAGCCTCATCACTGAAGATTATGTTAGAAAAATTGTTAAAGCGATTAAGCATAATATTAGCGAAATTAAGTCGAAGATTAACATCATTAGGTTTCAACTCTTGTGTCAACTGAATTTTATAAGCTTTTAAATGTAAATCACGGTGCAAAATCCTGCGCAAAGTGGTCCTCTTGATGTTCAAGACTTGGCTTCTTTTACGAGTCGACTGCCGAGGATTTTCTCTGATTGATTCATGAACACGTTGAATAATCTCCGGCGTCCGTATTGACTTCGGGCGGCCCGCATTATTAATTCTTATTGTACACCCGGTTTCTTCAAACATTTTAACCCATTTGCGAATAGAATTTGCGCATGGTGCTTCTCTGATGTCACGTAAACCGAAGTGAGCGCGGTACATTAGCTTAGCAACAGTCACTGAATTATTGTTGGCATAATATGCGCGAACACAAAACGCACGCTGTGCTCCCGAGAACGCGTCCATGGTGACTAAAAATTCCATGAAATGGCGCGTCTAACGACACCCCCCGTGCCCCCGTACCCCTAACGGTTTTTGAATTATAGACAAAACAAAACGCTCATGCAGTTAAGGCCCACCCTGTATATATATATATATATATATATATATATATATATATATATATTAGTAGAAAAATGGGGAATGGATGCTGGTGATGTCGTTCTAAACACAAATTACTTTCAGTACGAAAGGACCTTTTACAAACAAATCGATGGATGTGCTATGGGATCACCAATTTCATCTACCATTGCTCAGTTAGTAATGGAATATTTAGAAGAAAAACTAAATTTTAATATAATATTTTTCAAAAGGTTTCTCGATGATTGCATAGCAGCCGTGACAGGATAAAATCAGTAAAATTCTCCAAGAGTTTAACAGTTTCAACGAAAAATTACAATTCATGTCCGAAACAGAACATAATAATCAAATAAATTTTCTAGATATGACACTTATACGCAGAAAGAACAAAATTTTAACTGAATAGTACACCCAACCAACTTGGTCAGGTAGATATCTAAACTGTTTCTCTAATTACACAAAAACTCAAAAAAATAGTGTTATAATCGGTCTGTCTGATCGTGCTATCTCTCTAACGTCTCCAGAATTCCGACCAAGAATACTGCAAAAATTGAAAAAGACACTAATAAATAATAATTTCAGTGAAAATACTATCACCGAAATAATTAATAAGCGAACATATAAATTTTATAATAACCTAATAACAAGGAACATAGAACATAGAACATATTTTAAAAAAGCATGTTATTATCGATCTCATAATAAATTAAATACAATTATAAAAGAGAAACTGAAAAAACCTTATACTATACGGAGAAACGTACTCTGTTCTAACACAGTTAGAGACAATGCACTATCTCAGATTGCCAGAATACCAGGAAAGGGTGAAAGCCTTTCCTATGGTAGTGCACCGCCATCTGTAGACCGGTTTCGAACTTGTTATTTTAGCAGCTTATATTAGACAAAATATGAAATCTAATACAAGTGGCGCCATCTCCCAGCATTCCACGCATTCTGAACATATAATCTCGTAGAGATCTGAATATATAAACCAAAAGTGGATAATATAGTTGCAGTTGGGTGTTTAAAATACAATTATAAAAGAGAAACAGCTCTCAACCAACAGAACGGATATAGGAAATTTGAGCCACGTCTATACCAGCCTAATTTAAACAAAAATAATAAGTATTCGATCCTGTTAATATACATCAAAAATTGAATATCCTCTTAAACATAAAATTAAATGTTGCATTGTAAAATATAAAAAATAAAACACATTCGTATTCCATATATCCTTAGCATCTAAATAGACGACGTAAAAGTTTCATTTCATTATTAATTAATAAACAAAATGTCAAGGTGTTGTCAATTTGAATAATAGTTTAAAGTGTTTGTTTGTTTTTTAAATTATAGATATTTTCTTATATGAATGTTTAAAAATATTTGTAGGAAAGTAAATAAATAATAAAAAAAAAATTTTGAAAATGACTTAGATTTTATTTAATAAAAAAAATCCAAATAATTGACGTTTCGCCCTCTATTTATATATTTATATATATATATATATATATATATATATATATATATATATATATATATATATATATATATATATATATATATAATAATCTTTTCTTCCTCCCTGTAAAGAAAATGCAAGATAAGAAGATTTGTTTTTTTTTTTAAATATTATCCTTATTTGTTGCAGGAACTCCTAAAATCGATCAACCAATTTCCTAAGGAACGAATAGAAAGGCCATCGGAAAATAAATTCCCTCTCGACGATGAAAATGTGGAAGTTCGAAGGAAACCTTCGATTCAGAGGAACCGAATTTCCAAAACTACCGATTTCGATTTGGGACGACGCAAACATGATGGGTAAAGTAGAAAAATTAAAACAAATTCTAGTAATTATTTATGTATTAATAAAATGTACAGGAGAAGGTCCCATTACTTTATTGTACGTTTGTAATAATGGTACAAAAGTACTTCAAGAAGGATCTAATTTCGTAATCTAACTGAGAACAATATGTCTCTTGCAAGACGTCCGATGTGACTGACACACAATCCTTCAGCTTTACACGTTGCTTTCTATTACTCAAAAATCTCTTAAACTACCTAATTTTAATAATTAAATATTATGATCTACACTGTCGAAAGCCTTTGTGAAATCTACACAAGTGGCGTCAATCATGTTTACGTCTCTCCAAGGCATTCATCAGATCTGCTTAATAAAGGTGATTCTCCGGGAATTTTATCGATCGTTCGTGGGAAAACTATAATTAGGAAGAAGCTGAAATTTTGACAGTGTACTAATGTGCCTAGGGGACAGCCGGCTAAAATATTTTCAAGATGGCAGCACTTCCGGTTATACCGGAAGTAGATGTCAACTTGCTTATTTTAAATGCAACACCCTATATATTATTGCATTTTTGATTTCTACGTAAAATTCTAGACATATTTCATATATAATGTTCTGTACTTAAGTCTCACCGTTTTGGACATATTTAAATTCTAATGCCAAAAATCACGTTTGCGGACCAAAACTAAACTATAAATTTTTTGTATAAGAAAGCCTTTATTATTTAATTTGGGTTAGTATTCTTGTAAACGAAGATCGACTTTAATAGTCTTTTTATGATATTTTGAAAATTATTAGTACAGAGTGGTCAAAAAAGGAGAATAAAAATTATATTTAAAAAATCGTCGAAAGTCTTCGATCATACTCTAGATATAAACAACAATAGATTTGTCTGAAGGCTATTTATGGTCGGTGGAGGAGACGCTTTTTTGATGTTTGACAGACATAAACATATTTACTTATCTTGTCTTTCAGTTTAATTGCTTGTCGTGAGTTTTTTCGGTGTTTTTAAGTGTTAGAAATTACTATAAATGCGAAGTTTACAATTAATATTAACAAAAAGAGGATTTAAAAACTTATTTTTATCGGTAAATATTATTAGATTGTTTACATATTGAAAATAACAATAATAAAAATTTAGGCAACCATATATTCATACTTTGTTTTCAGAATTGACGTACCCAGGGGTATGTTCGAAGGACGTACCGATGATACTCGTTTAAATAATGCAATTAGAAAAGAATAGCATAAAATCGGCATGTCTGTACCAAGAAATTAAATATCTACTGTTTATCAACACTTTTTGAAATATAAATAAAAATATTATTACGTTATTCAGCGTTCAAACAACCGGGCCCTAGTTCTGACGTTATGCTACTTCTACAGGGGTATGTTCGAAGTCAAAAGTCAATTTTTTTCAAATAGAAAGCACCAATTTTTATAATTTATAATAATCGATGGATAAAGTTCCCAGATAATCACCCTGTATATTTTCTGGGCTCGATTCTGATGCGAATAAGTTTTAAAATAAAAGGGCAAGTCTAGTTACACAAAAATCCAAAAAGGAGCCAGTGTTTTTGTAAATGTCAAATTACAAACTTGTACTTTTTTCTCCAAAGGAACACTATGTCTTATGACTTAAAGTTTCCACCCTGTATAATAATAATGTATCGATAAAAAATCAAATATTTATAGATTAATTTTGTTGTAGTCCCATCAATGCGAAGAATTTCGAGATACGAGGCTTAGTCAAATTCCAACTGCCGAACAACACGATTATAGTTAAATTAGGTCAAGATTATGTAGCGTATGAAAATGGAAATTTCTACAGGATCAACGAGAAAGCAAAAACGAAGGTAAAAATGGAGATTTCATATTAAATTTCCAATATTTATCTTCAATAAATAATTTATATTTTAGATACTGTTAGGACAAAACATATTTCTGAAATCGGCAAGATACGTGAACTCGAGATCAAAGGAATCCAAAGAAGTGGAACTACGAGATGTGCATAGCTTATCCTACACCCTGTATTTCGACTCGATCAAATATGCCAAGCAGTTTATGGACAACGAGAAAGTCCCCGTTTACGTGTCGGATAATAAAATTACCATTAAGAAAACTTTGCTTAGGTTTTTAGGTAATTAGAAAGTTGCAAATACACTCATGCTCAAAATTAATCAATAATTTTTAATTTTCACAAGTTGTACTTGGAATTTTCATTTTTAGATTGCTATTTTTTACACTCTAGTGATTTTTTTTTTGCAGGAAAAAGATCTAGTCGGGAAATCTTGGAGAAGAAGGGGATTTATAAAAACGAGCCGATTTTCGGAAACACCCTGAGGGATATTTACATAAAAGGTGTTCCTAGTTCTCCAGTTCCCATGTTCATCTATAGAGTGATCGACCTGATAGAAAAACCGGAAAATATTAAGAGCTTAGGTAAAAATTCACTTTCTAGAAGGATCGACGACATCTTCGTTTTCTTCTCCACGAAAGCAGAAAGCGAAGAAGCCGTTGAAGAATTTATTTCAAAAACTACGTATACGGAAAAAATACAAGAATAAAAAAGTGGCTTGTATCACTCCTGATAACCTCTTCTTTATGTCTGTAAAGTTTCATCGAATTTGGTTCAGACGTTTCGAAGATTAGCCGGTACAGACAGACAGACACATCAATTTTATATATATTTCATATATATATATATATATATATATATATATATATATATATATATATATATATATATATATATATATATATATATATGTAATCGAAGGTTTTCGGGCATCTCGTGTATGTGCTGAGTCCCTCTCAGGACTGTAAGGCAGCTGACGTTTCGGTGAAATCTCATTCACCATTTTCAAAGCTCACTGTATGGCGTCTACGAGCGAACTGACGTAGACGCCATACAGTGAGCTCTGAAAATGGTGAATGGATTTCACCGAAACGTCAGCTGCCTTACAGTCCTGAGAGGGACTCAGCACATGCACGGGATGCTCGAAAACCTTCGATTACATATCACACCCGTGAAATACCCGACATAACGATATATATATATATATATATATATATATATATATATATATATATATATATATATATATATATATATATATATATATATATATATACAATGTATAAATAAGAGTTAGTGCAGAAAGTGTGTGTGTTTTTAGCACCCTAATATTTTTAGGTTTATACAGGACGTCTGGAAACTTAGCAACCATCCAAAAAATCCGTTTCGAAGTCGACAATGGTAGATTAGATATATTGGACCATTTTTCCAAAGATCCTGATGTGCTGACGGGAAGTTTGAAATTGTTCTTCCGGGAATTAAAGGAGCCCCTCATACCGTGCGAAGTCTGCGAAAAATTAATGGAAATAACTAGTGAGTATAACTACGGTAATTTGATCATACAAAGTGCATTTTAGGAGATTAATTTCGCATCCATATTCACTGCCAAATATTTACTTTATACACATTCGCTTTCCAAAACTATCTCTGCATTATTTGTCAGCAAAAAGGCTTGTAACAAGAAAATTTTATACGTAAAAACTCATGTTTTATGGTGTCGAATGCCTTACTGTAATCTAGAAGTACCAACGAATTATTCTTATTTTCATCAGCTGCCTAAAACACTAGATCACAGCTTTTACCACATCAGTTTCGAAGATAATCTGTATTAGAGTGCCCCTGGTTAAATAAATTTCCTTCAAATATGTTTTTTTTAGAATTGGACCCGAAAAACATGTCTTCAGCAGATCGAGTAAAAATCAAATCAACTCTAGTAAAAAATCTACACGAAGCAAATCTAGAAACGTTCTACGTCGTGATGCGCCATCTATTGGAGGTAGTCAAATACAAAGACCATAATAAAATGGATACCTACAATTTGGCCGTATGTTGGGGTCCTTCTATGATATTTTCTGTGCACGGAGGTAAGTCTTGGATAACCAAAAGAGTATTTAAGGCGAGCTTTGTAACATATAATCATTTTTTTAGCCAATTTAACTCCAACCATTGAATTGTCAAAAGATATAGTGACGCAAAGTCACGACGCAACCCGATTGGTCGATTTTTTGCTTGGATATTACGAGCTTTATCCTTCAGAGTTGAACGCAACGAGCAAGAGGCCGGTAAGTATTTATGCTTTTGTTATTTAAAGCTCTACAAAAATATTTCTTTCTAACAATAAAGCAAAAAACTACATACTTTGTAATCTACATGAACGTAAACAAATAATGAAATTTAATTTTTGCACATTGATAGTAACATTAGTCACAGTAGTTCAAATACACTATTT
Source organism: Diaprepes abbreviatus (assembly GCA_034092305.1). Classification (NCBI taxonomy): domain Eukaryota; kingdom Metazoa; phylum Arthropoda; class Insecta; order Coleoptera; family Curculionidae; genus Diaprepes; species Diaprepes abbreviatus. Next base: position 631,202 of record JASJET010000322.1, on the reverse strand, counting down.
CTTTGGGTCAACGGATTATTACAAAACCCTCAAATTTATGATTTAGTGTAGTGAATTTAAGTAAAAAAGATGCTGCATTAATCTTTGCTAAGATTTGTTTTTCAAAAATAAAGTTAAATTGCGGTATTTACTTTAAAGAACAAATTTTACTCGGTTAAAATTTCAAATCCGTCCTTATCATCCTCTTCTCCCGAACCCAGTCATCAGTGGTGTTTTAGCCAAATCAAAGTTTACCTTGTGTTCAATTAAAATATTTTAATTTACTCATAGGCTCTCGTGGATCAGAATTAAAACACTGAATCTAATATTAAAGCTACCTCTTTCTTTATCTCGGCTTATGCATATGATGAAAGTTATGTTCAAATTTCACAAATTCATTTTTGGTTACAAAACACTTCATAAAACACAAAATAATGAATGTATTGAAATCAAATTTGACACAACTAGAAAAAAGTAGATATTCTCCCTAGTATCTCTTGCATAATATCCCATTTTTTTAGGAAAGTTTAACAGAAAAGATCCTAGCGTTGAAAAGACAAGAATCGAGAGACAGCGTCGAGAGCTCCGACAGCTCCAAAAGTCCGAAAAAAAGTAAGTTATATTTGTTATCACATTAACATTTGTCTCTTCAGTATTTTATTTATCATATCAAACATCATTAACAAGGGCGGATTCAATAAGGCCCCCACCCCCAAAAAAATTTTTAAGTGCCTTAAAAATTACTAAAAATATCACAGATATATTGATAAACAAAAATACATTGTGAACTTGACTAGATATGATGGAAAGTAATTGAATAATTGCATTAAAAAGTAGTTGAATTACTTTAAATAAATTTTCACTTACTTTTAAGTAATTGCAATTGCTATGAAAGTAATTCAAATTATAACACTTGCTTTTCAAAATTGTATTTCTAGGTTCCAGCAATCTTAGTCTAAGCATAGATGAAATCACCAAAAAACTAATCGAGCTCATCGAACCGAACCTCTCGATAGAAGGTTTATACAAAAAATCCGGTTCGTCGGACAAAACGAACAAAATAATGAAGAAACTCAACAAGAAAAAAATCAACGAGGTGGACAAATATAAGACTGACGTACACGACATGACGGACGCTCTGAAGAAGTATTTGATGCAGCAAGAAGGTTTGTTTACCAAGGAAACGATTGAGTTGGTTTTAAAAGCTACTAGTGGTAAGTTTGATAGTTTTTAGATATACTGAAAAGTAATCAATGTGAAATATTATGTGTCTTTCGTTTCTGATCCTATTCTGTACTTATAAGGACATATTTTTTGCAGATAACTCTCAAAACTATCTAGAACCCATCACCCGACGAAAAGTAACCTCTCTCATAGAAGAAAGTCCAAGAAAAGACACCGTCATTTTCCTCCTGCGCCATCTAGCGAAAGTAATAGACCACGAACCTAGACACAAAGTGTTAAGAAAAGACATCATTGCCATCTGGACGGATGTGCTGAACTATCAGAAGAAATGCCACGTGACCAACGAGGAGTTCGATAAATTTTTGACGGTTGCAGTGGAGGTGCTCAATGATAACTTGCCGGACATCGTGAGGTCGAGCTTTAACAATAACGGGAGTAGTCCGAACAGAAATGAAATCATGGGGGAGGTAGGAAGAGTTTAAAATATCAACTTATTGCTACTGAATACCGTAAAAAATTTTAAATCAAAAACGATGATGCCACGATGACTTCTGTTTTATTTGTACTGGAATATTTTGCATTATTTGTGGATTATATTTTTTACTTTTCACTCGAGTTCGACTTGCAATTGACCTTTTTCTTTATCATTTCAGGTTGTAAAACAAATGAAACATCAGCAAGAACGAGATCGAAACAGTAGATATGACAACGTCGACTGTGACGTCAGCGGTGAGGCCTCCATGCTGGACGATAAGACTGAACAAACAAAATTGTGACAATTCTAGAGTAGCGAAATTTTTAAATTTAGTTCAGATGTGAATGGCGAAAAGTTACCTAAATCGGGCCAATTTCAAAATAAAATTTCCTTTTCGAAGCCGAAGGTTTAGCGGAAAATGAGCAAATAAAGCGAGATTTTGAAAATTTACTTAGAAAACTTCAATGGCTAAAAATGAATTGTTTTGACAATCCCCCGTAACTTATATTCGTAGAGAAATGACAAACCAGTCAACGCTAACCAGAATTTATAAAAATAATTACGTGACAGTTTGTCAACTGTTTTTGGACGACCTGATTGGTGCCGACTAGTTTTCGATTGTTTTGCGAACATTGTGTATTTTTTTTTCTACCAGGGCTTATCCAAAAGTAGAAATAGAAACGTCAAGTAATTTTTGTACAGTAGGTATACGAAAATTTATTATTTAGTTTCTTGTAAATTTGTTAAGATACATTTTTGTATCTTGTTAGATAATTTTTTTCGTTGATAATACTCTGGTAATTAAGTTACTGTTATTATCTACCTGTTAGTATTTAAAAGATGTAATTGGTTGTATTTATTGATTTTTAATATTTTGCAATATATTTGTGTAGTTTTTTCATCAATTTTTAACCGTTTAGGTTAATTAAATCACCAGTTTAAACTTACATATAAGGCACAAATTTGATAATTTCTTGATAAGAACATTGGAGAAAAAATTATTTGCTATTTTAACGTTTTTGTAAAATTCCACGGAAAATTACTGTAGATGTATTAAATAAATATTTAGAACAACTGGATGAAATTTTGTTATGGTAACAAATAGGGCACGTTTGGAAAAAATATTTATTGCAACGTCTTGGTAACTCCACGAAAAATTCCTATAGATGCATTAAATTGCCATTTCGGGCAGCTTAAGTCAGTTTTGTTATGTGTACAAATACGGCACGTTTAAAAAAATTCTAAAAACTTTTAATAAACTTTGACAAAAAAAACTATTTATTTTAACGTTTTGGTGACTCCACAAAGAGTTCCTGTAGATGCATTAAGTAACCATTACGGGCAGCTTAATTAAATTTTGTTATGGGTAAAAATACAGCACGTTTGAAAAAAAAATTGGAAAGTGTTTGATAGGAACATTGACAACAAATTATTTTTTAACATTTCAGTAACTCCATGATAAGTTACTGTAGATGCATTTAAAATCATGTGAAAAGGTTTAATTAAATTTTGTTATGAGTACAAATACGTCACCTTGAAATAATTATTTGGAAACTTTTAAAACAAACATTGGAAAAAAAATTTGCCATTTTACCGTTTTGATAACCCCTTTTTTTCATATATTTTTGCAAAATATTAAAAATTACTCAGTTCAGCCGTTTACTTCCTTAAGAGGCCTCTAAAGTCGAAATCTTAATATCTAAGAATTTTCTTATTATATTTATTATTATTTTAAAGTAAAAACAAAGAACTTTTAAGATGAAAAGTGAAAGAAGCATCATTTATAAGAAAAATTTCAATTTTCTTCTATAAATTTTTAAGAAATATTTCCGGCTGGTGGAAGTCCCTAAAGAAACTTGAATTTTTTTCGCATATTCCCCTTTAATTTCCTCCCTCAAGAAAATCCTTAATTTATAATTTCTGTACTAAAAAACTATAAAAAAGAACTCTTATTAAAAAATCCATTCGCCCTCCTTAGTTCCATAGTTTGAAGACTGAAAAATTTTAAATAATTCACGCCGATACGTATTCATGTAAAGATTAGAGAAAAACCAAAACAGTGGACTTAAAATTTGTGATTTTGGAGAATAAATATAGACTGCAACAAAGTCCCAGTCATTACTTATGAAGTTTGGGACTTGTATCAAAAAAAAATATAATAAGAAACCAATAAATAAAGATAATTTCCACTTTAAAAGCCTTCTGAAACATATAACCACCGACAAATAAATCCATTTATTCAATATGAACAATTATATAGTATAGAAGTTAGTCAAAGCAATACCCACAAAATGATTGTAAGATATTTTTGTATATAAATTTGTTGTATTTTATATAAAGTGATACCCATATTATATTATGGAATTATATTAAATTGTTAATAAATAAATAATATTTAATTATCTAGATTTTTATTTCATTTTATACGTATAAGAATTTTTATAGGATAAAAGAGTATGTAAACATAACTACAAAGTAAGTAATTCTTATCTAAGAACATGCTGTGATAATAAAAATTTACTTAAAAGGATTTCTCCTATCTTATTGCTGTGTCACCTCTATAAACACTGATTAATACTATAATACAACATATTTATTGAATCAATAACATTTAGAAGATATATTTTAATAAGATCCCAAAATTGTGTGTAATATAATATATACAATAAAAACTTTTAAGTTCTTTTCTGTATAATGTTCTGAATTTTCTGCCATTCTCTGTCCAAATGAGCCTTTTCATTCTTGTCCTTGTGTTTCCTAGATCTAAAATAATAAAAACATGGGTCATACCATACTAGACTGTTACTTTTATAACTACATATCCCTTATTCAAACACCATTTCAAAGATATTTTCAATTTTTATGATTCTTCTGTATTAGAGGTCCTGAATCGTTTGAAGTTCAATAAAACTGTTATATTTTTACTATTAATCCTTCATACTATTTTTAAAATACTTTTTAATAGCCAACATTTATTTAGTAAAATTTTTAAATATCTTACCTTCTGCCATCAGCCATTTTCAGCCCATATTGGAAGGCCGCTTTGGGCAATGCTTCTTTCTGGTTCATGTAGTCTGAGTATTCTTCAGCAGTATCAAAGTCCCATCTGCCAATCGGACCTTTCTTGTTACCTGGACAAAAAAAAAACAAAAAATTTAATACAATACAGACCACAACATATAAACTGATACTTTTTCACACACACCGCATCTAGATCTTCTCAAAAACTTACCAAGATCCATCTTGGAATAATCAACTTCATCATCACTGTCATCAATAGCATCATTCATTTCCTCCAATCCAGGATAACATTCTGCATAACCTTCTGGTTCCTGCTGTAATTTATTCAGTATTTCTGCAGATTTATTTACTCTATAAGATGGAGCAGCATTATCAACAGATTCCCTAAAAAAAAAAAAATTACCATGAAACCACCTTCCTAATCAGATTTTGTCCCTATTGACTTTTATTTTTCTTTTACCTATGATCCTGTTTATCAAAGTATGAATTTCCATGTTTACTGGATCTGGACTCTCTGTGATCACGGTGTTTATGACTGTTACGCGGCGGTACATAATCTCCTATCTCACCATATATAGAATCATCAGCATTGTTAGCTCTTTTAGCTGGTTTCTTACTGATTTCGATGTCTTCATCTTTATCATAGTCTTTTGCTTCTAGACTACGTTTGTTCTTGTTTTTCTTGCGATTACCTTAAAATTAGGTATACTGAAGTATTGTTTAAATCCATATTTTTACAATGCAATTTACTCATCAGAAAGTGCCAGTGTTATATAAATTACTAAAAAGCCTTACCTTGCCTTAAGTAGCTCAAAATTTGAGTTAACTTGTTAATAACAATATCATTAGTTGTTAATGTGGTAGTTAGTTCAAATGATGGCACGTCAGCAACAGATCTCATTAGAGTTGTGGGAATATCAGTTTCAGCATCATCATCTAAAAAGTACAGTTTTGGTCATTATTGGGTGAAAAAATGGAGGAAACTGAAAAATTACTTAAAGGAAAAATATCTCAATACCTAAATCAATGACATATGCCATTCTTCCAGGAACAAACATCTCAGACCTTTCTATATGTCTTGATTTCAATAACTGGACCGTATGGAAAATCGATCTTCCTATTTTTGTTTTAAACTTCATTTCCTCCTCTTCTTTCTTTAAAAGATCTTTCCTCTCCTTCTCTTTCTTCTTCTCTTCTGATTCAGATGCTAATCTCTCAAGTTCCTAAAAAAAAGTTTCATATTGTAATGAAGGACTATTTGAATTCGGGGGGAATAGAAATATTAGACCAATCAGTCATCAATGTTAGTCACGTTTCTAGTGGAATTCTAGACTTTTAATCTAGTATGTATACATACAAGTAGAATAGGATTCAAGAATTAGCTGTGCTTTAACAGTGAAAGGGTTAACAAATAGTTAATAAAGGATGGAAAGTAATTGGTGAAAATTGGTGTTTTTATTTGGAACCAGTGAGTGAATATAAGGACACAAAATCGTAAAGATACAATTACATTTCCATTAAAGATTATGAATTAGACATTCATTTTGCTTAAAAAGCTATTCAAAATTACTTTGTAAAATACTAAATGATAGTAATCACAACTTTTATAAAAAATTAAAAAAAAAGGTACAATGTAATAGCAATATCTTACCTGTTCTTGTTCAAATTCCTTCTGTTGGATCTCACTTCTAACTTTCTGTAGAAGAGCATAATCAAGACCTTTTACCAAGTGAGTGTGCTCCATATCACCACCCAAAAACTTAGATTCTTGAATCATTTGCCTCCTTCTTTCAGCTGCATCATATCCTACAAAACAAAAAAAGGAAATAGATCTCTTATGAAATGTTGGTGCAAAAAAATTAACTTAAAAGATATGTTTTTCTGGAAAATTTTAAGAACAGTTACAATTTTACCAACCGGACTTTAAATCAGGAGCTACAGCTCTATATGCTTGAGCAGTTGCAACTGGATCATCAGACTGGTAATCAGGATTAACTCCTTTTCTTCTTTCACTAGCTCTGTCACGATATTTCTCAGCTAATTCTGCAATTTTGTTATCTTCCTACAATACACAAAATCTCATATTAAATCTAAAAAGTTTAAAACTATCAATATGAAAAAATACCTGTTTCTTTAACTTTGCATAAAAGCTCTTCCTCTTCTTCCTAGCCTCATTTTTATCTTCGATTTTTGGAGGAGGCATACTCGAGGGGTTTTGCATTGCCTCTTTTATAGATCCCGGTGCTGCAGGTGCATTTGCCGGGGTCGACCTAGGGGTCATAAGAAGCTTACGAAAATCATCGTTGGTTAAGCGTTGAGAACCTGGAGTTTGTTCTACCGTTTGAGGCATCTTGAAGTTTGAAAGGGGGCTATTATTGTAGAAATTTTAGATTAAAAGTACTGCTGCTTTTTTAACTCTGTAAGAAAATGTGAAGTCACTTTATAAAACACTTTTTCCCCCCCACAATAACACTTTATTTTATTAAATATGAATTGTAATAATATACTTGGTTTTAGATTGAATTGACGTATTATGATTAGTTTGCCAACCTACCGCGTACAAAAATCGGTAGTTCATTTGGAAAAAAATGGTTAGGTCGGTAGCACTGTCTCCATGTAGAAAGTCGGATTTGTATATGTCCTTTTTTATTGTGCACTGGTGAACAGAGACAGAACATATGCAGCGTAGCATTACCTAGTGAATTGAAGAAAATCTGTGGACCTTTAAGCATAAAATTGTTTAGATTTCCTAACTTACCTGTTTTATAATTATTATATTAATAAAATTATGCAACAATATCAAAGTTTTTTTATAATTATTTTTAATAAATATGTAATAAATTATAACCCAAACCGTTAGAGAAAAACCGGTAGGGCCCTTATGAAAACAGTAACTTTCATCAAAAAACGGTAAATCAATCGTTTTAACGGTTGATTTACCGTAAAAACATTTGATCTGCGAGTAAAACGGTTGGATTGGCCACACTGATTATGATAAATATGACACAGATGGCTATATTCTTTTGAGTAATTATCAATTGATCAAAGTGAAATTGATAACTTCAAGACTATTCTTTTGAGTCATTATCAGTTTCACTTTTATCACTTGAAGTAATCATGATCACTTCGACCCAATGACAAGTAAATGCATATTCAAAAGAACAAGAAGTTATCAGTTTCACTTTGATCAGTGATAATTTACTCAAAAGAATACAGCCTTCATGTTCTTTTGAATATGCATTTACTTGTCATTGGGCTGAAGCGATCATGATTACTTCAAGTGATAAAAGTGATAATGACTCAAAAGAATAGCCCTAAAGTTGACATTTGTAACAAACAAAGGCACGAACTTTAATATAAAACTGGACTGCTCGTGTTCCATATCTCCCTTATAAAAAAAAATGACCCCACCGTGCTCCGTGCCATTTGGTGCAAATAATTGCTTTGGCAACAATGAATTCCCTAGGTTTTTATGATATTGGTGAAAGTGTATTTTGACATGGACTGAAACTTTTCATTTTGACAAAAATTTATTTTTGATTTTGCTGTTTTATGGATTTTTTCACATTTTATGTAACGTTTTACTGAAAATTTCAAACAGAAATGTGAACTTTAAGGTTTTTTTGTATTTTAAAAAATGTGATTCTTCATCTTAAGACGTGCAAATACCTCATCTGGTAAATAGAATTTATTTATTTGGTAAGTTATAAAGCATTCAATAATAATTATATAAAATTTTATCTTACAATCAAATTGTAAATCTAAGGGTAACAAGTTTAATCTTATGGATATGATATATGATAATTTTTAATGCTATCAATATTTTAGTTTTCTAAGAGAAAAGAATCTTCAAATTCAAGAGCTGAAGCAAATTGGTCATGATCATAATTCTTTTATACATCAGATAAGTAACTCTATTCAGAGCATTTTTCTGGAAATTGTTTTATACAAGAAGATGAGCAAAAAGTTTGTGTTGTGCTTCTTACAAATAAACTGCCTGAAAAAAACTACGAAGCACTGTTTGATGTAAACATATTGAAGCAACTAAACTTGGACTTAATAACATACACTGGCTCTACAAAAAAAAGTCCTGAATTAGGTGTGCATTAACCAACAACAATATCGTTTTACCATAAAGTTAATGTTCCACTGACATATAAAGCTGAATGTCAAAACTGGTATGGTATTAAAATTTAAAATGATTATACGTTTAAAAACCAATGTCATATTAAAATAGAAATAAATGATTGCATATAATATGAAATTTTTCAATATTATTAAGGATGTTTGGAAATTACATAAATTTTACTTTTATGTATTTGTTTTGTCTAAAAATAAAGTAATAACATTTTGTTTGAATATGTTATTAATTAATAAAACAAAAATTCTTGATTTTAGCTCGGATAGGAAATTTGTGTCATGAAAACCCTTTGTCAAAGTAGTGAGAAGATTGATTACCATTTCAAAAATTCAACTCTAGAAAAGGCCAATTCCAGATCCTTAAACAGTTTAGTAAATTGAAAGTTTGACCTATTGTAAAAATTAAAAGTTGCTAGTAAATCTTTATGTATATATTTAGAATATAAATGATTGTATTAATGTAAGAATTCTCTTGTATTTACAAGCTTCTTTATATTTAAAGTGTCTTAATAAATATTGTTTTGTTTGCAAGTAAATATAAACTGCTTTAACACTATCCCCTTTAGAGTTTAATTTTTTTTTTATAAAAATGGTTTAGTACATAATGTTACTTTACTTCATTTAAATTAAAGCTCCATTTTTATGAAGGAAATGTCAACATTATTATGAATGTTGTTAACCCTATATAAATACCTAACATATCAGTTCCCTAAAAGCATCGAGGAGAAAATAATTTTAACAAAGACCTAATCGTAGCTATTTTTAAATGATGAAACTATCTTACTTTGCAATAGATTATGTGGACATTTCGATACCTTACATTAAACAATATACTATATTAATTCATGATATAAAATTTTTAAAAATAAATGCCTTAATAATGGTTTTCATTAACTTCTTATACTCTACTTCCGAATAAAGATGTTTCTAAAACAGATATTTCAAAAAAAAAATTAGTCTCGATTTGTTTTTGGCGCATATTTCACATTTTAGCTATTTTACTAAATAACAGTTTTATTGTAAAAAATAAAATCTGTAAACAGTCAGAAAAAGCATTTTCATTTATTTATAACAACTGACATTTCATGCTTGTTATCTAAAAATAATAAAATTGTTACATATTTACGCTGTTCCAAAGAAGATAAAAAAATTTGCTTTATTGGAGTTGCTTTAAACAGAAAAATTATAATTTTGAGGAAACTAAAAGTAGAAATTCAAGTTAAATATTGTTTTACAGAAACAATTATCCTGGGTTGCGATTCTATAAGAGTAAAGGGAAAGACGATGTCATATTAAGGATTTTCTATCTTTGTTCAGTCTGTATTAACACATAAGTATATCACTGTCCTAAAAGAGATAAGGAGAGAGAAGGTCAAAAAATATGCTTACAGAATCGGAGCTCTGGTCTTTTTTATTGAATATACTCGATTAACTTGTCAAGTAAAACAAGGAAGAGCGATTTATTGTTCAAGATATAGTATAGAAAGAGATAGTTATTGTCTAAACCTGTTAGTTAGAATAATAGAATTACATTCATTCACGCCAATTTAAGAAACTATTAGGGAATTCAATGTTGCCATACAAATAATTGCACCGAATGGCGACCAACAAGGGGGGGTCAAAAATTATTTTCATGAGCAGTCCAGTTTTATATCTTAAGTTCGTGGTCGCTGGTAACAAATAATTATTAGGCAACCACGCATCTCTTCAAAATGTAGGTATAGGCAACCAACCTTATTTAAGACTTTTTTGCCGATAGTCCAAATGCACCAAACTGTAACTCTAACCTCAAAATACGACCCATTGACAGCGATTTGTTATTCTTGCGAATAATTTTTTCAAAAACTTTGTTTTACCAGAAAAAATATGCAAAATCTTTGCGATGCCTAGGAAACCTGCTGAAAAAATATGTTGTGTGTGTTTGAACAACACTTTGAACCTCAACAAATTATCCGTAAAAGATGAAAACAATATTAATTTGCAGAACAAACTTAAAACTTGTATTTCTGAAATTGTAAGAAAGCGTTTGTTTTTGCATTTTTAAGCCTATCTAATGCTCATTTTTTTTAGGAATGGTTAGTCTCTTACCAAATATGTGATCCATGTACGAATCTTCTCAATATTGTTCACACGTTTCGAGAGACGTGTCTTAAATCTGATCTTATTCGTAAACAGAAAGTTGAAGTAATTAAAAATAAGAAATATGAAACTCGAAGGGAAGTGACCCAAGAACTGAAAGAAGGAAGTTTAGAGGAAAGTGAGGCACAACAGAAGGGAATAGGTAAATACCTTACTATCCCTATATTGTTTTTTTTTATTATAATTAATTATTATTGTTTTTTAGAAGGGAATTTAAAATATGAAACTTCATATGAGGACATCTATGAAACTAATTCAGAAGCACAAGATGATAATGTGGATGATCCAAGTTTCTTAAGTGATATTGATGAAAAGCCTGACTCCAAAGAAATCAAATTCGAAAGAACTCTGAGAAAAAAGCGGAAAAACCTGATCTTTACCTGTGAAAAATGTGAACATGTTTTTACTTCTAGCATTAAATTGATAGATCATTGTGTTGGAGATCATCAGATGAATATGAAGGAAGTCAGACCATTTGGATGTGAAAGGTAAATTTATTTATCTAAAACAAAGATTGTTACGATTTTCATTCACAGGGTGTGAATAATAACATCACTTTTCACTAATTACTTTCAACTCTTTAATAGCTAATAAACAAGTGTTGATACTTTTACTCTTCAATCACAACTAACCAACTTAAAAATCCTTTTTACCTATTAATATACACCTATAGAATATACTCGATTAAAACTCTAGAATTCCACTAGAAACAAGACCAACCGTGATCACTAATCAATATAATATGTCTATAAGGACATGTCCAAACGCAGAGAGTTCTTTGCCACAATATTTCTATAAGGAGGCAACTGAATTCCCCTAGCCCTTCATTACAATATTAATAATTTTAAAAAGGTATCCAACATATCATATTTTATTCCTTATTCAAACAGATAATATTGTAGGTAGGTAAATAAAAAAAGATGTTTTTTACTTTTAGATGTCCCAGTAGATTCTGCAACTCATCAAATCTTCTACAACATATTAAATACCATGACGCAGTAAGATCAAATATGTGTACATATTGTGGGAAAGGCTTTATTACAAAGACTGATTTGAATATTCATGAAAAGCAACATCTAAATAGAAGAGAATACCGATGTGATGATTGTGGAAAATGTTTCAATACACATAAAGATATAAGGTGAATAAAAAAGTATTGCCTATATTTCAAAAATAACATTCAATATGGTCTCTAAAATACTCAATTTTCAATAATTAGTAGCTTATCTTGGTAAAATCCTGAAAAATGTGGTATTGTCTCTATTTTATGACAATTTAAATGATTTTTTTAGATCTCATAAATTGGTGGTGCATACAGACTCAAGTACTTGGAAGTACTGCTGTAAAGTATGCTTTAAACGCTTCCCTATAAAGTCAAACTATGACAGTCACATGAGAAGGCATACCGGAGACAAGAAATTTGTGTGTCACATATGTGAGAGAAAGTTTACAGATAAGTGTGTTTTGCAAAGGCATATGAGAACACATTCAAATGTTAGGGAATTTAAATGTCAGCATTGTGATAAGGAATATAAAGATCACAGAGTAATGAGGGTGAGTATTATATAGTATAGTCAATTTTTTCACAAAAAAGCTATTAAAACTATTCTATGTCTTTCTGTATCTAAAAACTTCTATAATAACTGTAAAAAAAACCTGATGACCCCTTTATCCATTTTGAAGGTATCTAAATCATTCTTTCTTGCGGAAAACAGTCATTATACAAATTCTTTGTACATGTAATCAAACGAATATATTGCATTATAGTGATTGTATTTGATTATTCTTTTTCTTCCTAAGAATAGGAAAATGTTTCAATTTAAGAACATTCTATCTGTGTTCGCCGATACCACATGGTAAAATTACCCTTGACGCTTATCCCCTTAGTTTTAATTATACTTTATACTTTACTCACCTTTAAAATCAATTTACATTGACATTCAGGCACACCACATATCCAAACAAATTTACACTTAGGTACATCACATATCCAAAATATACAGTAAAATAACACTAGCAAGAGGAGGTCAAAGAATTAAAAACTAGTTACAAGAATAAATAATAAAAAATGATGACATACAACGTCAGCAACACCCCTCAATTTTGAGGACTTTAAAAAATTTATTCTTAAAGTCATTGTCACTATTAGCAAACAAAGTCAAACATTTATTCATCTTTAACATCAATTAAGGTTGATGTGAGGGACGTCATATGGTCAGATATATATCAAAATTATACAATATGCATGCGACATTAGCTATACTTCTTAAAAATTAAAAGCTGGTTTCCTATAATAAAACAGAACAAAAACGGAATACATAATTTAAATCAATCATCGTATCACTTTAAGAATCCTCAAAATATTCCGCGAGTGAGTAGAAGCCCTTCCCAATTAAATATTTTCTTAATTTATTCTTAAAGCTATTGTAGTTATTGGCTGATTTGATAATTTGAGGAAGTTTGTTGTATATACGAATAGGATAATAATTGACAGATCTTTCAAAGTGAGTCGTATTGTGCGAGATGTAAAGTGGAACATTTGCATTCCGGGTGTTATACTGGTGGTAAGTCGAACTCGTTTCAAAACGTTTAATGTTGCTTTTAACGTAAAGACAACACTCAAAAACATATACACATACAAAAGTTAGTATTTTATGATTCTTAAAAATATCCCTACATGATTCTCTCCTTTTTAAATTAAATATAAGTCTAATAATTCTCTTCTGTATTAAAAATACTCTATCTGTATTTGATGCAGCTCCCCAGAGAATCACATGGTAAGACATCGCCGAATATACCAAAGCATAGTATACCTGCAGCAATGTAGTACGTGATAAGTCACGTCGTAATGTTAAAAGAGCAAAATATGCCCTATTGAGTTTATTAGCAACCTCCCCGATATGCAATTCCCACGTAGTACCGCTATCTACTGTCAAACCCAAAAACTTGCTATAGACGGAACATGAAATTCCTGGAATCGCCAAGTTATTCCTGTTAAAATATACACATTTAGTTTTATCTACATTTAATATAATATGAGTCTGTTTTTTTCACACCACCCAGACATGTCACCAACGACCTGTTTAATGGATGCTCCAAGTTCTTCAGGAGTTGCTTCTGATAGAGCTATTGAGGTATCATCCGCATAGTTCACCACCAGACCTCTAGTTATATAAGAAGGCAAATCATTCATAAACAGAGTAAAAATTAGTGGCCCCAGTACAGAACCCTGAGCGACACCCATATCAACATCATATTCACTGGACTTACAGTCATTCAAAAGAACAAACAGTTTTCGATCAGACAAAAAGCTGACAATCCAATCAAGCACACTCATCCTTATACCTAAGTTGGAAAGCTTATATCTAACAAAATTGATATTGATGCTATCAAAAGCCTTTGAGAGATCAAAGAAAACAGCAGCGACATGACGCCTACCATCCATCTCCCTCTCCAGATAGCCCACAAACTCTGTCGCCGCCGTCTCCGTTGACCTATCAGGCTGAAATCCATGTTGACTCTTAGTAATCAGTTTATACTTGAAAAGATAACTCCTTAGCCTATCATGCATTACACACTCGAACACTTTAGAAAATACGCTCAAAATACTTATTAGCCTATAATTATCGGGTAAGTGTCTATCACCGTTCTTAAAAACAGCCGGTATTTTGCTCAGCTTTAGACTATCCGGAAAAACGCCATCCACAATCGACTGGTTTATTAAAGCACATAGAGGTTCATTTATGAATTTTGCAATCTTTTTGACAACTCTTACTGGCACATCATCTGATCCACAGGAGTATGTGTTGTTTAGATTATTAATGATTTTAACGATTTCTTCTGGTGTTGTCGGCTCGCAAAGCATAGAATTAGTCATGGAAAACTTAACCACCGTACATTCTGTAGAGATATTATTTATAAAGTGATTATTCAATTTTTCCTTTACTATTGTAGTGAAATATTTGCCAAAATAATCCGCCAAGTCTTGGCTACTTCTGAGAGTACCCTTATCAGGGTAAAATTAATTGCAGTGTTTTTAAGAAGATTTATGAGCCTAGACTAATTTGAACAATACTGTTGAATTTAGCATGATATAATACTAATTAAAAATCATATTTGCGTTGAAAGACAATTTTTTATAATGAGTAAAAAGTTTTCTAATGTAAATTTTTAGGTTCATATGGCTAAAATCCATGGCATTGGTATTGGGGAAATAAAACTACCGACAAAAGAAAGAAAATACATCTGCCACATCTGTCCTAAAGCATACTATGCAAAAAATAAGCTTACCAGGCATCTATATACTCACTCAGGAGAAAAACCATATGGCTGTGAGATTTGTGGAAAAAAATTCAATGATAAATCTTATGTAAAACAACACCTAAGAAAAGCTCATAATTTGGATGAGATACCCCCTGATTACGAGGATAATAAGATAAACTTGAATGGATTATCTCAGCAGGAAGGTTTATAGATGTGTCATATTTAAAATAAATAGGCAAAGATGGCGCTCTCAGTGTTAATGTAGCATTTATAAGATCATTTTTTTTTGTTCTAGTAGTAAGCAAGCAATTTTTTATTTTGCAAATTCCTTACTTTGGTATCATTTAATTTTCTTTTCTATGAACAGATATTTCTTTCTACCAAACAAGATGTGTTAATGATGATTATTTGTCACTGTATGTGCTAATACGATGAATATTTATTAAATTGTAAAAAGTTAAGTTTAAGTGTTAAAATTACAATAATAATTGTAAGTATTGTTTCTTAAAGAAATGCGTATGTTACCTTATTAATAACATTATTATATTTATTTTTATTAATACGTTCTCTAGTATTGAACAAAACTCGATTTAAGTAATAAAATGCAATATTTTTGCATATCCCATGAAATAAAGAAGTTTTACATAGATGTGTTCTGAGTTTTTTTGCTGCGTACAAACGAGTGAACGCTAACAAAGAGGTTTTATTGACGTCCGCGATATTTGTTGTGGATGCGGTTATGCGGATTTTTTCTTTTGAGTCGTTGAACCGTTTCAGTATTGATATTATTTTAAAAAAAAAAACCCTGAGGGAAAAATACATCTTCACTTCTTGATGACTAGTTGAAGTCTCCTTAATGATTAGTGACTAAATCTGGAAATTTTGTTTGTGTGCAACGTCATTGTTTCTTGTGCGGTGTGATAGATGGAGCCATCCTGTTGAAACTATATCTCAGTTACATCAATTTTTCGCAATATACCACGATGTGTTGTTATTTCGACCATTCCGTGTTCGGACGATCGCAACTGGTGGCGGATTCATCAGTGGGTCCGCCAGTTCCTTCCCCAGACACCTTTTTGGCATACTTTCTACATCTACGCACTCGTATTTAAACCTCTCTGCGTCGGAACCTATAAACCAGATTCTGAGTGTGCCGCCATCTGCAACAGATGGTGTTTATTTATTTATTTCATAAAGTATCAATAGCCGAAGCCACTTAATTACTAAATTCATTATCTAATAAATTGCTATTTATAATTTTCTTAAACTTATTTAAGCTAATTAATCCTATATCTATGTCTGAAGCATACAAATTAAACAAGTTATACATATTGTTTGAACAGATAATCCATCAAAAAATATATCCCCTATTTATAAGTATTTTTTCTACTGCTCAACATGGCTTTGTCCGTGGTCGCTCTGCAGTCACTAATCTTTTGGCTTATGAGCAGGTCTTGTTGGAGGCGTTGAAGAGGCGTTGTCAGGTGGATGCTATTTACACTGACTTCTCCAAGGCCTTTGACAAGGTGGATCATCAGCTTCTCTTGATGAAGCTAAGTAGTATGGGTATCCACGGAGTTTTTCTTAAGTGGTTTGAAAGTTATCTTTCCAATCGAACACAAAGGGTGAAGATTGATGGCGTTGAATCTGCTGATATACCTGTCACTTCTGGAGTCCCACAGGGTGCACATTTGGCACCCCTTCTTTTTAATTGTTTCGTGAATGACATAGAGGATTCTATAATCTCAAGCAGATGTCTTTTATATGCTGACGACTTAAAGATATTTAAGGTTGTTGGAGAAATAGAGGACTGTGTGGCTTTGCAGGGTGACCTGGATAGTTTTACTAAGTGGTGTGACCGCAATTTCATGCAACTTAATTTAACAAAATGTTCTACCATTACTTTCTCAAAGAAAAAAGATAGTATAGTTTATAATTACACATTGCACAATACAATGCTGACTCGCTCAGATCATATAAAGGATCTTGGGGTGATATTTGATGAGGGTTTTTCTTTTGACCTGCACGTTAATAGTATTTCGAGCCGTGATTTGAGGCTTGTTGGCTTTATTAAACGCACATTAGCTGATTTCAGCAGTGTGCAGTGTTTTAAATCTGTATACTGCTCAATGGTTCGATCTGCCTTTGAGTATGCATCTCCAGTCTGGGCACCAAACTATGAAATATACAGAAATAAAATCGAGAAGGTACAGGTCCGTTTCTTGAAATTTGTTGCTTTTAAGCAAGATGTGCCATTCAGTGTAATACGGGATTATATGAGCTTGTTATCATTATATAATAGACGCATCTATCTTGACCTATTATTTTATGAGATCATAAACTCTATGGTTGATGCTCCCGAATTGTTGCGGGCTGTTGGATTCGCTGTACCTCAGAGGGTGCTTCGGGTCCATAGTCTTTTTAATGAACCATACCATAGGACAAACTATGCGTTTAACACCCCAATGTCCAGAATGAGTAGGGAAATGAATTCACTGCCTAGGAATGTTGACCCATTTATACTCTCTCTGAACTCATTTAAGGGTTGTATTAAAGAATTTTTAAGTAACTGAATTTTATACATAATAGACTGTAGTGACAGTATTATTGTTTTAGTTAATTGTTATTCTTTTATTACTGATGTGACTTGTGATATTTTGTGATTGTTTCGTTTTAGATTTTTTATTCTTATTTGACGTATTATATAAAATGGAATTTGTATGATTTATTGCCGTTAATTATCCATTATTATTATTATTATACACTGGGCTGCTCCTATACAAATTTGTCCTTGGAAAATTCAAATAAAATATAGTTCTGTTTCGACTGCTTTGTCGCTGAATTGCAAAAGGCAATTGTGAAAGAATATCCGGGGCATTAATTGCGTCCTTGATAATCTTAAATAGAGTGCAAAAACACATACGAATTCTTCTTTTCTCAAAAGGCATTCTCTTAAAAATATTCAGTAAGTATGCCTGGTCACATCCTCTTTCTAGGTAATATCCATATTTTTTAAAAAACATATATTTTAAAAAAATTTTATGAACTTTTTCAATAAGCTCTTTCCAAATATTGTAATATGGTGACCCCACAATACTACCATATTCAAGTATAGGGCAACCAGTGCATCAAACAGCCTAAAACTAACGTCAATATTAAAATATTTAGAGTTTCTGACGACAAAACCCATTGTTTTTTGTGCCGTCTGGATCATCGTAACAATATGATCAGAGAAAGATAGAGTCGGATCAAAGATTATTCCTAAATCACGCTGCCTGCTTACTCGCTTAAGTTCCTTATTCCCAATTTAATAATTATATGGGATAATGCGTCTATTCAAGATAAAAGACATACAGGAACACTTATTAACATTTAATTTAAAACCATTAGTATCACAGTACCCTGCTATATCACAGAAGTCATATTGTAATGTATCACACACAGTCGGTTTCAGAGTTAATCTCTAGAAACACTTTAAAATCGTCGGCAAATAACAAAGCTTTAAATTTTTCAGAAATATTTGTAATTCCATTTATTGCTATTATAAAAAATAATGGTCCCAAATTGGAGCCCTGCGGAATTCCTGACGTATTGGTGTATAGTGCAGATTTATACCCTTTAATTTCAACATATTGTTCACGGTTACACAAGTATGATTTCAAGACGCTGACATAAATTTGAGGCACATCAATGTCCATTAAAGGTTTTCAAATTAGACAGTGTCTAACTGTGTCAAATGCTTTCTCCATATGAATTTATATAACATCCACTTATGATTTTTTTTAAGTGACTCGTGAACATATTGACAAATAGATGCCAAATTTGTGAAAGTTGATTTTTTTTGCAGAAACCCGTGCTGCGGAACAGATAAACTTGATGCCACTAGGGTATAAATACATTCAAAAAGTACTGTCTCAAATAATTTAGAAACTGCACACAAAATACTAACTGGCCTGCAATTTTTAATATTTGTCGTGGATGCACTCTTAAAAATAGGGATAACCTTACTAGTTTTCCACTTAACAGGATACTCCAAAGTGTGTAGGCTAAGATTAAAAATTACATAATGGTTCCAAAATAAATCTTTACATCCCTTCAAAATATATGATTGTAAACATAGAATCTCAGACCAACAACATGGTTTCTTGCCACATCGATCAACCGTTACAAATTTAGTAAACTTTGTTCAGTTTGTTCAGGAATCAATTCAGGATGGATGTCAGGTTGATGTAATTTTCAATGATTTGGAGAAGGCATTTGATAGAGTGAACTTTGGTGAAATAGTACTTGCCCTCCAAGATTTTTCTGTAGATCCAAACATTGTTTCATTGCTGATATCTTATTTGCATGATAGAACTTTATTTGTTGAACTTAAGGGGTATAAGTTTCAAAGCTATGTATCCACCTCAGGGTTCAAATCTTGGGCCACTTCTGTTTTTACTGGTTATCAATAACATAGGTGTGAATGTGAAATTCGCCAAGGGCCTTATCTTTGCGGATGATTATAAAATTTTTCGTGCTATTAGAGATGAGTCAGATGCGAGGGCTCTGCAAGAGGATTTTAATGCGGTTGTGAGATGGTGCAAGGAACATGATTTAAATGTAAATATAAATAAATGAGTAGTAATGTCTTTTACATCTAAAAAGCAAATAATTCATTTTAATTATTGTATAAATAACACGCCGTTAAAAAGAACTGATTTACATAGGGATCTTGATGTTTATTTAGATACGAAGTTGAGTTTTGGTAGGCACATTGATAATGCTGCAAACTGCAAGTGCAGTAAAAATTCTTGGTTTTATTATTAGGAGCTGTAAATACTGGATGAAATGCAGTGGGGGTATATGTAAAAATCATTTTTGTGACTATCCCATAGATAAAACTGAAGTACGCTGTGCTCTTCAAAAGTTAAAGGGTAACAGAGCTATTGGACCAGATGGGTTACCTGGCTATGTTATAAAGGGCTGTAGTGAATCTCTGTTAGAACCTTTACTATATATATTTAACTTTTCACTTAAAACAGCAACATATCCTACAGAATGGCGTATTACAAAGGTTATACCTTTCAAAGGAGGGGTAAAGCACGAAGTAACTAATTATAGGCCTATTAGCATAGTAACGTCAAACTTATTTGAAACAGTGATTTTTAACAGAATATATGATGAAGTAAAGCACAGTATATCTGAGTGCCAACATGGGTTCTTACCAAATAAGTCAACATTAACTAACTTAATTACTTTTACACAATACATTCATAACTCTTTTAATAAAAAAGCACAACTTGATGTAATGTACACGGATATGGCAAAGGCATTTGACAGAGTGAACCATACCCTTATAATACAATCTCTTAAGCAACTGAATGTTACAGAGAATCTGATAAATATTATTGTCTCTTACCTGACTGATAGAAAGCAGTACGTTGAAATAAAAGAGGCCAAATCATATGTATATAGAAGTACTTCTGGTGTTCCTCAGGGGTCTAATTTGAGACCTCTTTTATTCTTAATTGCCTTTAATAATATATGTAACGTGGTCAAACACTCAAAAGCATTACTGTTTGCAGACGACTTTAAACTTTTTAGGGAAGTATTGACTGCTGATGATTGTGACTGTTTACAGCAGGATCTAAATAATGTTGTTGAATGGTGTAGAATAAACGGTTTTTGTCTTAATGACAACAAGTGCTCGTCAATGTCTTTTACTCTGAATAAAAATGTCTTAAATCAAGCCTATTCTGTTAATGATATAGTGTTAAAACGGACTTGTTGTCAGAAGGATTTGGGAGTATTGTTTGATAGTTCATTGAATTTCAATGAGCATATAATAAATAAAATTAATGAAGCTCACAAGAATATGGGTTTCATCATCAGATCTACTAGACATTTTGATGTTGATGTTTGCATGACACTTTTTGACAGTCTTGTACTGCCAAAACTTGAATACTGTAGTATAATATGGTCACCACAATATGAAATGTGGAGTAGAACCATAGAACATGTCCAGCGAAAGTTTTTGAAGTATATGTTTTTTAAATAATTTGGATACTATCCTATTCAGGGTTATAATCACCTGGACTTGATTGAATATATTTAACAGACTTTCATTGGAAAACAAAAGTATAAAAATGTTTGGTATATATATATATATATATATATATATATATATATATATATATATATATATATATATATATATATATATATATATATATACAAGATCTTAAAAAATAAAATAAATAGTCCAGACCTATTGCTGCAACTTCCATTTGTGGTAAATAAGGGTGGAACAAGACAAAGACCAACATTTTATCTAGAATTTCCTAGAACAAATACTTACAAAAATTCGCCCCTATATAAAATGTGTAATTATTTTAATACATACGTTAGTGATGTAGATTTAAGTAGTATTACTTTACGTAGATATAAGGATATTCTTGACCACAAATTGCTAGATTTCAGGCTCAGATGTAATATTGACAATAATATTAACTAGGAATGTTAGTTTAATGTTTTTAACTTTAAGAAAGGTATCTGTAACTGGCTTAACTGCTGTGGATGCTGTATTCAATAAATAATATGAATATAATGATTGTCTTGTATGAGTCATTGGTGCTTGCTAAGCTTCAATATGCTTGTGTAATTTGGGATCCACAGTATGAAAATAAAATTTACAGCTTAGAGGTGGTTCAGCGGAGATTTTTAAAGTTTTTGCATTATAAGGCATTCTCGGTATACCCTCAAAGAGGAACTGATCAGAAGCTTTTGTGTTCTTTATTCAACTTTTCAGTTTGAAGCACATGCATATCGAAGCGGGTGTTGTGTTTTTGAACAGTTTCCATTTAAAATAGGCCGAGTTAACACCAGATCCAGAAATTTATTTTATATTAATGCCTCTCGGACTAACCTGTATAAAAATTCCCCATTAATAAGATTATGTTCATATTTTAATAAGTATTGTGATGCCATTGACATTTTTAACCCAAGTTGTAACAGGTTTAGAAGGGAAGTGAGAAATGAGTTATGTAGGCAATTGTAGTGCCTTTTTATTTAGGTTCTAATTTAGATTGTAGTCTTAGTATATTAAGTTTAGTTGTATTTGTAATTGGTTTTGTAAAAGTTGTTGATACAATAAATAAATAAATACTGGCTCCAGTAGAACATGCTCGAAAGTCACAACTATGTGAAAAATGAAGGGTGGTTACACTCTTCCAGGTACAATGTCATATAACGATACAACTAGCGACGACCCAAATTCGATAGTGAACTTATTTGCCGATCATTTTTCATCTTCCTATATATATGACCATGATCCTGGGGCAGCTTTTAACTTTTATTGTGACTCTAATATAAATTTTTCAACGTGTACATTTTCACCCACTGATGTTTTTAATAAGATAAACACATTAAAGGATAACTTAGGCTCTGGTCCTGATAATATAACAGTGTTCTTTTTAAAACAATGCCAATGTATCTTTTCACTTATTTTGAGTAAATTATATAATTTGTCCCTTCAAAGTGGGATTTTTCCTGATGAGTGGAAGAGGGGTTATGTTTACCCTATATATAAGAATTCAAATAGAGCACATATAGAAAATTATAGGCCAATTTCTAAATGTTCCATACTTTCAAAAATATTCGATTCTCTTTTAACTGATGAATTAACAACTGTTTTTGGCAATTATATAGTTCCGGAACAACATGGTTTCTGTAAGGGGAAGTCCACAGTTACAAATCTTTTGATTTATGTTGACTTTTTGCTATGTGCTTTGGAGGATCGTTGCCAGGTTGATGCTATATATACTGATTTTTCCAAGGCCTTTGACACAGTGAATCATACTTGTCTTTTAACTAAACTGAAATCTATTGGTATTCAAGATCCGCTCCTTTCGTGGATGCGAAGCTATCTTACGGGGAGAATACAAATTGTACGATATAAGAACTACTTGTCGCGTGAAATTAGGGTACAATCTGGGGTTCCTCAGGGTGCGCATTTGGTCCCTCTTCTGTTCAACTTGTTTTTGAATGATGTCGTCAAGTCTTTTTCGCATGGAACGGCACTGCTTTTCGCTGATGATTTAAAATTTTTTAAGTGCATTAGATCTTTGCAAGATTGCATTGATTTGCAGTCTGATTTGGATGCATTTAGCGTATGGTGTACTACTAATAGATTGTACCTTAACATTGGAAAGTGCAAGACAGTGCGGTTCTGTAGAAAGAAGACTTTGATTGAGTACAATTATAAGATTGACGGTGTGTCTGTGGAATTGACTGATTCTATATCTGATGTTGGTGTAATATTGGATAGTCAGTTAACTTTTAAAGAGCATATACATAATATCACTAATAGGGGAATGAAATTAGTGGGGTTTGTTACACGAAATTTGTCTGATTTCAATGATATTATTTGTCTTAAAAATGTTTATTGCAGTCTTGTGCGTTCTATATTGGAGTATGCCTCACCAATATGGTCACCTTTCTATAATGTACACAAATTGGAGCTAGAAAGGGTGCAGAAGCGTTTTTTAAGATTTGTAGCGTATAAACTAGGTGTTCCTAAAGAGAATATCAACTACCCTCATTTACTACTCCAATTAAATTTGAAGCCTCTTGAACATCGCAGGGAATATATTGACTTACTTTATCTATTTAAAATCGTTAATAGTATAATAAATTCTCCAGAACTACTAATGCGTATTGGTTTCAATGTGCCTCAGAGAAGTAGTCGATGGGTTGAAGTGTTCTCTGTGGATGTTCATAAAACCAACTATTCCACCTATACACCACTAAATAGAATGTGCACTTTAGCTAATGAATTATCCCGTGATCACGTTGATTTGGTTATTTTTAACATGTCCTTAAATAGTTTTAAAAATTTTTTAAAGTATAATCTATAGTCCAAATTTTTTACTTCTCATTGTTCTTTATGTAGTCTTAAATGTGAGCTTACTGTAGTTTTACCGGATGCTTTGGATTTATTTGTTTATTGTTTACTATTGTTTTTTTTTATCTATTTGGAAACTTGTTTGTAGTTATAAAGTGTTGTAAATTTTTAAATGGTTTGACCGTTAATAAGGCATTTATTTATTTATTTATTTATTTATTTATGTGAGTTTTATAGTGTAATTTTTTTGATGTCGCTATTAATAATTTATTAACGAAATAAAAAAACAAAGTTCATATCTTGCATAAATTTATTTATTTCTGTAAAATATTGTACAGTATTTCATATAATATACCAAAATTATCCTATATGTATATCGGTGCTGTAAAGACTTTGCCACAAATTGTCATTATAAATACACTTAACATTTACAAGGCAGTATTTTTCTTCATATTCATGAGGATTACCTGAAATTAAAGAATAATTTTAAAATACCAAAGTACGCTAATTAACATGTTCGCATTCTAAGCTCATAATCCATGGATTTGCCCAAGCAATGTAGCTACACTTGTACGAAAACCAACTTACTCCCAAATCTCACTAATCAGAATCAGATCCGGATTCCGACAGGCACAAATCTTCGTCTAGCGTTGCCAGATCGTTGCCGTTAACTTTCGAGGACGCTCCAGGGTTACCATACCCATTCTTTGTTATTTTTACATTATCAGGAGAGTCGCTGTCCGAGTCGCTATCACTGCTCGAACTTGAACTGAAAATAGTAATTGTTTGTCGAAGAGACTCACTTATCAAAATCGAACCTTCAACTTACCTGTCACTAATGGTACCCACTCCTTGTTCATTATCACTATGGTTTGATAAAGGTGACACCCCTTTGCCGTTATTAATAATATTTTGTGGTGGGGGTGCTGAAAGCCGATTGTTATGGTGAGATGGGTGAGGAGGAGGGGGAATAGGGTCTGCAAAGTCATCCATTCCTATCATTGGAAGGCTGGCAAGTGTGCTTGGATTGTGTGACCTATAAAAATATAATTGAAATGTATATTTCCTAAGTAATGTTAACATAATAAAAAAAACTTTACTTATACACATTACTTACTCATTAATTCCACCATGAATATCCCTAGACCTTCCAGGACTTCTCTGATTTCCAATACCTGCATTGGGAGAAGGATGCCCTGGACTAGCCCTTAAAGGTGAATGCTTGGGCATCAACTGTGTAATCGGTCTATCCGGACGTCTGCTACCAGAAGTAACGCGCGTTTTATAGGAAACCCTGCTTCCCGCAACATTGGGTACAGGTGGGGTGGCAGAGCGTTGCGAAAGGCTGGTATTACCAGCCCCGCTACGATCTTGACTTGATGATTGTAACTTATCTAAAATATTATCAATAATTTTTGAGTCATTCTTGACTGAATCAACAGGGTTCTTACCTTGAGATAATGGAGCTTTATTATATTCAGGTCTAGTTTTTTTAACTTGAATATTACAGGCCAGTTTCTCCAAAGTAATCTCTCCAGTAACTCTATCGATGATTAGGACACATTCTTTTGAATAAGGCCTTTGAGAACCTTTAAAAACAGCAGTTTGTGGGGTTCCAGTACTGTCTGAGAAAGATAAAATAAAATTATAATCAAAAAGGGATTAAAACACTCATTCTGCTTACTGTTGCTTATCCAATACAAAAATATTCAAAGTTGATGTTATAGTTCTTAATCCTATAACTTACCTAAGTGAGGCACTGTAACAGTGACTTGATGGTTGTCTCCTACCTCCAGACTCGCTTTCTTAGTTGTGTCCACAGAAGCTGGTTTAAAATCATCTAAGTAAACAGAAAACATTATAAATGTAAATATTCTTTGAGCAAATAATCAAAAAGCACTTTGAAGAGTCTAAATACCATATAAAATGCTTGAGATTCCAAAAAAACACTTGTGAATATTTAAATAGAGCTATAATCCCTCAACATAATACCTTATGAAGCTTACAAGTCTTTTTAAATGACTTGAAGACTCTTAAATCCTTCGGATAGATTATGCAGAGGCCATATTTTAAGCCATAAGAGCACCAGAAAGGGAGATGTTTCAATATCTAGTATCTCATTACTTAATACTTACATCTAACAGTGTGAAAAGCCTTAGATCTAGGATTGGTGAAACTTTGTCCTATTTTTAATACCCTCTCCTCAGTTCCCAAACCCAGTTTATCTGCCATATTTTCGATTATTACTCCATTCCCTAGTCGATTTACGAGCTGTAATTTAAAAGTTTTGTATTAAACTGGTCGAATTTCCGTCACATATTTAATCAGCGACTTGTTTTGCCACTTACTTTTATCAGTTTTTGATTTTATCATGTAAAAATTCGATAGTTTTCTTGTAGCATACGAACACACGTATTAATATTTTTTGTAAAATATTGTCCCACTTTTTGACACTTTTGACATGCGGGGCTCATTTGAACTAATCCGGTCGCCAATGGCGACTCGTTAAATATACAATTTTCTAGAAAAATAATTTTAGGGTGCATTCCACTAGGCGCTCACAACGCCTAAAATATTCCTTCAGTCGTACCACATGACGACTATGGTTGTTGCGGTCGTGGCGAAAACGTCATTAATAACGTCATTCTTCTCGCTCTCAACGATCCATCTGAAAAGGTGGGTCAAAATGGACGTTGAGAATTTTGGCGTGGTTTTTTAAATTTAAAGACAATTGAATGTAAGAGTTTCAAAATTATAGTGTAACATATGAGAAAAAAATAATTTAGTATAGATTCAAAATACACTGAATTACACAAAATGTGTAACTGAAAAATAAATTTATAAAAATGTAGTAATTATATACAAGTACATTTTTAGAATATATTAATTATATAAAATTTACCCTAAAATGGCTTTTGAATTGTTTATATGAATAACGATTAATCATCATCATCATCACACAGCCTGTAGCGTCCACTGCTGAACATAGGCCTTCCTCAATCGTTTCCAATATTCCCGATCTTGTGCTGATTGAATCCAGTTTGTTGCGATTCTCTTGATATCACCAGTCCACCGTATTGGAGGTATGCCCCTACTTCTAAATGCCTGGAACCTAGGACGCCACTCTATAATGCGTTTAGTCCATCTAGCGTCTTCCATTCTCGCCACATGTCAGGCCCAGTTCCATTTCATATGTGTTATACTTTCTATAGCATCCTTGATCCCTGTTCTAGTTCTAATAATTACATTTGGAACCTTATCTCTCAGTGTTATTCCCAACATCGCCCTCTCCATGGCTCGCTGAGTCACTCTAATTTTTTCGCCACTTTTCTTAGTGAGTGTTAAAGTTTCTGCACAGTACGTGAGCACAGGGAGCACACAATGTTCATAAACCTTTCTTTTCAAGCAAATCGGTATATTGCTTTTAAATACGTCCTTTCTCAGCTTTCCGAACGCCGCCCATGCTAGTGTTATGCGTCTTTGAATTTCGCAGGTCTGGTTATCTCGGTTTATTCTCAGTTCATGGCCTAAATATTTATAAGATGTTACATACTCGATTTCAGATTCGTTTAGGGATATGTTGCTACTTAGAGCTAAGTTATTCATACATTGAGTTTTTGTACGGTTAATTTTTAGACCTACCACATCTGACGCTGCACCTAGTGCCCTTAGTAATTCTTGGGCTTCTTCAAGGTTGTCGGAAATCAACACGATATCGTCAGCAAAGCGTAGGTGGTTTAATCGTGGTCGTTTGTACCATAACCGGATCTGAAACCTGCTTGTTCTCTAGGTTGGTAGAAATCTAATTTGGGAGTCAATCGTGTTGTTATTATTTTTATAAATAGTTTGTACATGTAGGCGAGGAGACTGATTGGACGGTAGTTTTTTAGGTTAATAACATTCTCATAATCAATAATACGTGGCCTAAGTTTTCGCTTTTCCCGATTTTGTAAAACTGCATTCCATTCTTCATGTGAATTAGATGAAGTACTTTCTGAAGCATTACGATCGACCAACAAATATCCAACTGTCGCCACAAAAGATATTTCAATTATTTTTCAACGTAAATTACTTAAAGACCACTAAAATAAAATATAAGAAATTAAATAGTATTTTTCTTTACTATAAAGCAAGTTAATTAATAATTATAACCAATTATTAAAATTAAAGCTTAAAAATTATAACATAACCTTTTCAAGCTTCTGATTTATTTTCAAATCCGCTATTTGTAATATTTAACTCAACGCTTAAGACGTCCACAATCCCATTCCACTTGGGTTTATGATTAGAATGCTCACAAGCTAGTGGAACGGGAAAAACTGCGATCATGAGCGTGATTGTTGTGAGTGCTTAGTGGAACGCACCCTTAAACTCTTGAAGCTTCATGTTTCAAAGAATAGGGTAACCACTCACTATTCTACCATTGTGCGTCCTCGGTAGCACTAAAACGGATCTGTTGTTTTTGTGAACTCATTTTCAGCAAAATATCAGAGCACTTCTTTCATTACACGCAGCGTACAACTGAATAGACTGCTCTCGGAGCAGTCGTCCTGTTGCGTCGACCGTATTAAGATGGCGCAAGTCGTTTTTACGCAGTGTAGGAAAACGCCTGCATTTGATTTTCATTAGAGAAGTTCTCGGCGTTTTACGCCGCGTAAAATGTGCGCTGCTAGGATAACCCACCTTACGCAATCTGTTTATTTTGGAAGGCTTTAAATATCATCATGACCATCCTCATGTTTCGCCTCTGTTCAGTGCTTGCCAATGGATTCTCGCCTTGACTATGTCGATAAGACAGATTTCTATACATTAATTGAGGAAAAATATCTCTGAAAATTTAGGAAATTAAGAAAAATTTTATTTTTTTGGGTGTAAAACCTTAAAAAAATCATTTCTGAAATAAAAAAATTACTTTGTACTTTCTTTGATTGATAAATTTTGATATAAAAAAAATTTATATCGAGCATTGAACTTTCGCCAGAGTGGGTGGGGTGGGGATGAAATGGAAATTTCAGTAAAATGGCCGCCATGTTGTGGGAAAGTGTATTGTTCCTGTCAAAGTGATGAAATTTTCCGGAATTTAGTGCTTAAAAATGGAAGAAACTAAAGTTATTTATCATATAGACGATGAGGAAACCCCTTATTTAGTAAAGATACCCATATCTCCCGACAAAGTGACTTTAGCGGACTTTAAAAATGTTCTCAATAGGCCTAATTACAAGTTTTTCTTCAAGTCGATGGATGATGATTTTGGGTAAATGTTTTGGTATTTCCGTAGATTTTTCACCTTAAAAACCCCTTCTAAACCTCCCTCCTGCATTTCCAACCTATTTAATAACGATTTTACAGCGTTAAATGACACCATAATGTTCTTTTTATGTCCTTTTTGAATGCCATTATATGTAGATGTAAACATTCATTTATTACTACTTTTGACAGCAGAATGAGAGGATTTTAGACCTACGGATTTTAAATTTATTTCTTTAGGATTATTACGCTTCTTGAAAGTATTTTAATTATTTTAACGTTTCAAAAAAGTCTGGAACTAACTGACAAATTGATATTTTTATCTTGATTCAAAATTTTGTTGAAGTTATCACTGTTTCTTGTTGCTTATCAATGCTTATTTAAATGAGATAATTTATATGGATACTGTTGGGAAACAAAATTTGATATTGGTGTTGATCCTGCAATAATTTTGATTTTAAACATGAGAAATTTGTTTGTGCTAATTTATGTAATCTACTTAATTTAAAGCTCTGAATAAAATAATATTTTGTTATTGGAGTAAATAGTTCACAGATTTGAGAATCTGGGGGAAAATACACGTTATAAAAAGAATTTAAAAACAAGTTTGGGTTATTATTTTAATTGAGTGAAATCTAGGGAAATGACGCTTTTTTAAAAAAATTTCTACACTTTTCAGAAATGGTATTTATGCTTTAGAACAGCGCCATTTGTTTTGATTTATTTTTTCGTTGTTTTTCATGATTTTTCAAAAAAAAAGAAAGTGTAAATTTATGGATTATTATATAATACAGAAGCTTCTATTGCATGCTATTAAAGTATAGGTCTATTTATAGACAAGTAATAAAAAAGCCAAAGACAATTTTTACTGAATTCTATTGGCAAATTTTAATAATAAATCGAAGGATAGTTGGAAAATTGTGAATAATTTGAGAAGAACTAATACATAATTTTTATTGGACTATAGCTCACAATCTTAATTTTAATATAGATCATTTAGACTGTTTTTAAAATAGTCCCATAAGCAGTTCTTACAGGGAGTGATCTGTTTCATTTACGAACTATTTTTTATATTAAAAATAGAAATTGATCTGAGATGGATGGCATGTTTATTAGAGTACTAAAAAATTTATGAGATGATGCTTGATAAAGCATGGCAATTACAGAACAGTTGTGGTTTAAAACCTCATGTTATTGGGATTACCAGGGTAGCCCGGGATCAGTCCGGTTCTCAACTAGACAACATTTTTAGCAACATACAGAATGATAATATCGATTCAGAGATACATATCAGCAATATTTCTGACCACTGAGGCCAAGTTTTGCAAATAAACGTAAATAGGGAGTATCAGCAGACTTTTTTTCAATAATCATAATTTATTACATTTTAAGGACTACCTTATAAATGAGCCTTGGAATGAGATAGATCAAGCATACGGTGCTGACGAACAATATATCACATTTTTTCAAATATTCTACTATTATTTTGACCTTTCTTTCCCAACCAGTATAAGTAGAATCAAAAATCATAAAGCAAGCTGGGTAAATACCGAAATCCGTAACTATTCAAACTACATCAAAGACCTGTATGTGTGGTACAAGCAGACAAAAAGTTAAGCTGTGTATAGAACATATAGGTCAGAAAGAAATATTTATCGGAAATATCTATCTGATTATCATAAAAATTTGAATGATAGTAAGATTATTAAGTCCAAAAAAAAAAATTACAACTGCCTGGAATATCCTTAATACCGAATGCAATGGGATCAAAAAAAATTACGACATAATCCTAAAAATAGATGATCATAATTATAGTGACCCAAAAGATATTGCTGAACTATTTAGCAGACAGTTCAATGTAAACAATAATTCAAATCTTAACCTTACGTTTCAAACTGAAGTTAATTATCCTACAATATTTTTATCACCAGTTATATCCGATGAAATTTTTCGAACACTTACGAGTTTACCTAACGAATTTTCAGTGGGACTGGACAGCATGCCTGTATATGTTTTAAAATTTGTCGCACACTGCATAAGTAATCCCTTAGCAAATATTGTTAATGAAAGTTTTGCCACACAGATCTTTCCCCCTAATCTCAAGACAGCCAAAGTGATTTCTATATTTAAAAAAGGGGATCGCCAGTGCATCAAAAATTACAGACAATCTCCCTGCTTCCAGCAGTGTCAAAGGTCTTTGAAAAAGTTATATATACTAGAATATTTGAACATCTAAACAGACTCAATATCCTGAGTAAAAATCAGTTCGGCTTTAGACCTAACAAATCTACTGAAATGGCAATATTCAACACAA
The DNA here is from genome assembly GCA_034092305.1 of Diaprepes abbreviatus. NCBI lineage: Eukaryota > Metazoa > Arthropoda > Insecta > Coleoptera > Curculionidae > Diaprepes > Diaprepes abbreviatus. The sequence continues at coordinate 599,555 of JASJET010000322.1, read as the reverse complement.
TTTCCTATATAAATGAAAGAATTGACACAAATGATAAAGTGTCAGGCTTATATTTTGATTTGTTCAAGGCCTTTGACACTGTGAATCATAACTTGCTTTTGACAAAGCTTAGTGCGTATAGGGTCAGAGGTGTTGCTGCCAGTTTGCTGCAATCCTACTTATCGGATAGGCAGCAAACAGTCTGCTTTGCTAAAAATAATCATCATTACTTTTCAGATAGAACTAAATTGTTACAGGGGGTACCTCAGGGCTCCATTCTGGGACCCATATTATTCTTAATATATGTAAACATATTGGGGGATGGATTGGCCGCGGATAGCGTTTGCCAGTTTGCTGATGACACATCAGTGATTCTGGCCGACACTTCTATGACGGGACTGTCTTGAAAGTGCACAAACTCTGCATTGAAAATGCAGCAGTGGTGTTCTGATAACGGCCGCACTCTAAACGTAGATAAAACCGGCCTCATTGTTTTTTCAAAGCATGCAACAAGGTCTGAGTCACTGCTTGTGTGGCTTGGGGATAGATCCATACCTACTTTGGAACAGGTTAAGTTCTTTGGTGTTCATTTGGACCCCTCTTTAAACTGGGAACATCATATCTCAGCTTTTGGGGCTAAGCTTGGCAGTTCGTGTGGTGTAGTCCGAAGGCTTCGTGGAGTCATCACTGCAGAGACTGTTAGGCTTTTCTACCTTGGACAAATAAGATCTCTTTATTTATTTATTTATTTATTTATTTATTGAATACAGCATCCACAGCAGTTAAGCCAGTTACAGATACCTTTCTTAAAGTTAAAAACATTAAACTAACATTACTAGTTAATATTATTGTCGATATTACATCTCTTGTCTCTTATGGTATTTCCTTTTGGGGATCATCAACAAAGGCTATTAATATATTTAAAATTCAAAAACGCATAATAAGATGCATCTTCCACCTACATCCAAGAGCTTCATGTCGACCATTTTTTACTCAGTTTAAGTTGCTTACTGTTTCCTCATTATACTTTAGATCTTTAGTCATGCTTGTCAGAAGGAATAGGGAATTATTTCCGCTAAATAGACAGCTTTATGGGGGAAATATGGTTATGACTACCAGTGGGGCGAATGACCTAAGGGTACCTTTACATAACTCCACCTTCTATAAGAGAGGACCATACTATATGGCGATTAAAGCCGTAAGGATGTTACCAAGAGAAATCTGGCTTACCGAGTCGATTAATTGCTTTAAGAGACGCGTAAATGAATGGCTGTCTAATAGGTGCTTTTACTCTTTCAATTTTAATGAATAGTTTTTGTAATGTCAATATTTTTAACTTAATATTTTTTGTTTAGTGGGTTTTTTCTCATGCATTTGCTTTGTGTGTAAAAATTTTATTCCTTTTTAAATTGGAATTTTGCAAACTGTAAAACTTTGTTCAGTTTAACTCTCTTATTACTACTTTTTTAAATTATCTTGTATTTGTCTTTTTCTCCTTTTGTTTTCCTTTGTGTAAAGTTCCTATCGAAATGTCGATTAGTTTTTATATTAACTGTAGTTAGATCAATATATTTACAATTCTTAATGTTAAACATTTCTCTCTCTGACATCTGACGTTGCTTTGTTATGTGATCATAATTTTGTTGGCAAATAAAGGATATTATATTATATTAATTAACAACTTTTTTGAAATGAATGTATTCTTTTTTTGCTTGAAAACAGTGCTTGTGCTCCCTCTGCATAAGGGCAGCAATTTGGATAACCTGACCAATGAAAATGCTCGTTCTTTACTTCCTACACTATTCAAAGTAATTGAAAAATTTGTAAAAAAGCAACTTATGGAGTTTTTCACAAAACATAATATTTTGGTTGATCACCAGTTCAGTTTTCAAACTTCAAAAAGTACTAATGATGTAATATTCTTCATCTTGTAAGGGCTCTATAGGGGTTTAGTTGTTCTCCAAATCGGGCAGTTAATATTTGGTTTTAGTTACATCTAAAATATAAGCTATAAAGTGATAGTCTCTAAGTGCCTGTTTATATCATTTTTGAACAATATCAAGCTGAGATAATGATAATTTTAATTCATCCTCTAATATATTAGTCAATTCCTTCCATATTCCTGCTGCGTCCAATAGAAAACAATTTTTTTTTGTAATTTATCAATTGCCACAACTATAGGTTTCAAGAGATTAGTTAGATATTCCTCAGCTGATCTTCTAAGACCAATGTTCGAAACATTTTGGTGGTCGAGTCTTTCTTTTCTATTTTCTCCAAATATACATCTAGACAATCTGCCATACTGTTCCATCACTCGGAGATACTCTTAACCTGTTTATACTTTGCTTCTGCCAAGTGGTTATTTCTGAAATATATAATGACTTGTGAGAGAAGGTTTAGAAGGTGAGCTGAGCATCTATATGTTATGCCATGTTCTCCATTGTATTTAGATTTACAAGATGAAATCAAATGGCAAGCAATTTCAGTTAAATAATTACCAGTGTGAGGATTTCCCAAAATATTTATTGTTTTATATAAGAATGCACGTCCATCTTCACTAGTTATTATGGCACAAACTGCAGGCTCATTATGCACATTAGATCAACCATCAATTTTTTTAAAAACAACATTTGCTAATAAGAGGTGTCTCTCATGACAATAATAGTCCGGTCAAGTTAGCATCAAAAATAGGGGTAAGGTTACATTAATTCGCACCTTGCTAAAAATTGGCATGAATGTTGGGAACCCTATTATACACAATTTGTCAATTATCCACATCAATCCGAAGTGTGGAAAAAAATTTATTCAAGGTCAAATGTTGCAAAAATCGGTTTTTTGAGTTTTCCAGCTAAACGGTAAGTTTTATAATAAAAATAGGCGAGACAAAAATTATTCATCATGCAATTATCTATAAAAATTGTTCATACACTTTTTTTTCCTAAGAATCACCATTTCGGAGATACAGCGATGCAAAATGTTGAAAAAGTTGTATTCTTCATAATATGCACACATTTCCGCGCCACCCGTGAGGTAGTGTACATGGCGCGTTTTTTTTTACGTGGTTTCCCCGGTAGGCCTATTCCACGATCTATTGTGCTTCTGTTGAGTTAAAAAGCTATTGTATTAAATTGAAAATGGTACTATTGTAAATAACAAGAGCGATGTAAGTAATGCGTAAATTGAGAAAATTATTCGTCTGATTGATACTCTTCTAATGGAACATAATCCATACTGTCTTGCTCTTCTTCTTCTTTTTCATTTGTTGTTTTTTTTTCGTAGCTAGCTCGATTTAAAATGTCATAGTGATTATCAACAAAACATATTAATGTTGATGCTCCTGACTTTTCTGTTATAATAATTTTATCGCCATACTTCAACTTTAATCGTAACTTAATGGTTCTATTACCTAACGAATTGTTGCAAATATTTTGTAATTCGTCTAATGAAAATTGACAATCATCACTATTTTCGATGTGTGCAAATATTTCTTCCATTAAAAGATTCGTACTTTCAGATTGAGGACGACCGGCTTGACCCCCCGTAGTCGGTCTCAAGAAGGCATTATGACAGTCTTTATGATACTTAGCTTCGGCAGCAACTAAATCATGTTCGAACTCAATTCGAGTAATAACAGCTTTTGCTACATGATCAGAACGAGTCTGGGCTATATTCAGGATTATTTCTTTGAATGAAAGTGTTGTTACATGAAAAATTTTACGCCGATACTTCAGTGCTTTTCTGTTTTCTAGCTCTTCATTCAATTCATTGCCACAAAATAAGCAACACTTTTTAAAACAAAAAAATGGTTCACTTACGCGTGCTCTAGTACGAGGTGGACTTATTTTTGATGTACTAGCTTGTTCTTCATCCTGTTTTCTTTTCAATGCAGCGATTGTACCCTTCCGAGTATAGTTTTTTCGACACTGCACATGAACTGTCACAGAAGTCTGGTCTTTCAGGTATTCCGAAAATTCATCACCTCTTTCAATACTTGCATTAATTAATGTCTTTAGGCCACGATCAACAGTAACTGTTTCGCTTTCGGTCAAATGTTTATTACAAATAAAGCACAACTGCGACATTTCTATTACAAACACAAAACTGCACAAATTTTGTTTGAAAATATAAGCAATAACTACGTGTTCTTACTACGAAAGAATGCTTGAGACTAATACTATTATATCTAGGGAGGCCCTTCAAAAAGGAGCAGGTATACGAGCGTCGCCACGTGGACAATTGAATAGCAGACAGATGTTGCTCAAGGCCGTACGGTCATATAAAATGAGGGACTGGGTTTTTTTTGGAGTTTATATTTTTAAAACTGTATAATATGTATGTATACGCTACGAAAATTAATATTTTTACTTATATTATCGTTCTGTAACGTATATTACGGTAATTGACATGCATATTATGAAGAATACAACTTTTTCAACATTTTGCCTCCCTGTATCTCCGAAATGGTGATTCTTAGGAAAAAAAGTGTATGAACAATTTTTATAGATAATTGCATGATGAATAATTTTTGTCTCACCTATTTTTATTATAAAACTTACCGTTTAGCTGGAAAACTCAAAAAACCGATTTTTGCAACATTTGACCTTGAATAAATTTTTTTCCACACTTCGGATTGATGTGGATAATTGACAAATTGTGTATAATAGGGTTCCCAACATTCATGCCAATTTTTAGCAAGGTGCGAATTAATGTAACCTTCAATGTCTATTTTGACCGGACTATAAAGCATATTTTGCTGTAATTTGATTATTAGTATAAAATTTGTGGTTGTAAGAAAATTTTGATTGTTTAGAGCAAATAACTGAACCGAAAGTGAAAAGTTACTTTCTCTACTTTCCTGGAAAGTAAAGAAAAATAGTGGAAAACGAAGGTCAGAATCCTTTTTTGGGGATAAATGTTGAAATTTTAAGTTTTCCTATATTTCAGTTAATCGAAATAGTTACCTATGCAAGTTATAAAAGAAGTTTAAGAACCAATTTGTTTTGAAAATAATGGAATTATAGATCTTATATCTTCAAAAGTAAAGTTGAAATATTTCCCTATAATTAATCTCTTAATGTGTATAACATTAGGAAATAAGTCATACTTGAAGTACAATGTCATTTCAAATCTTCTGTGATATAATTTAATTATTTTTTTACAGAGTTGTCAAAGAAGAGATTATCGATGACACTGCCCACCTTCCTTGTTTTAATGGTAGAGTTGTGAGTTGGGTAAGGCTCATTTATTAAAATTTTTCTGATTATTTTTCAAAAAACATTAAAAATAGACTATTTTTGTTTGGTTTAATATTGAAATATGAAGAAATTTCTGAAAAAGGAAGTGCTACAAATCAGTCTTATTTCTATAGCTTGTATCTGCTGATGGTTCCAATCAATCTGATGGTGGTTCCCAGTGCACCGATAGTGTATCTCATCCTACGGAACCCAGACTTCCACCCCAAGCACCAGACTCTGTGTGCACTGACACTGAGTCTATAATTAGCTCAAGACAGGGTAGGAGACACCATAAATACTCATCTAGAATAAATGGACACCTTCCAAGGTAGGGAAAATATACAGAGTTGCAATAAATTTATTATTTTCTATAATATAGGTTACATACACTAGTAAAGTAAGTTATATATAAATAAATAAATAAATAAATGCTTTATTAACGGTCAAACCATTTAAAAATTTACAACACTTTACAACTACAAACAAGTTTCCAAATAGATAAAAAAAAACAATAGTAAACAATAATAAATCCAAAGCATCCGGTAAAACTACAGTAAGCTCACATTTAAGACTACATAAAGAACAATGAGGAGTAAAAAATTTGGACTATAGATTATGCTTTAAAAAAAATTTAAAACTATTTAAGGACATGTTAAAAATATCCAAATCAACGTGATCACGGGATAATTCATTAGCTAAAGTGCACATTCTATTTAGTGGTGCATAGGTGGAATAGTTGGTTTTATGAACATCCACAGAGAACACTTCAACCCATCGACTACTTCTCTGAGGCACATTGAAACCAATACGCATTAGTAGTTCTGGAGAATTTATTATACTATTAACGATTTTAAATAGATAAAGTAAGTCAATGTATTCCCTGCAATGCTCAAGAGGCTTCAAATTTAATTGGAGCAGTAAATCAGGGTAGTTGATATTCTCTTTAGGAACACCTAGTTTATACGCTACAAATCTTAAAAAGCGCTTCTGCACTCTTTCTAGCTCCAATTTGTGTACATTGTAGAAAGGTGACCATATTGGTGAGGCATACTCTAATATAGAACGCACAACACTGCAATAAACATTTTTAAGACAAATAATATCATTGAAGTCAGACAAATTTCGTGTAACAAACCCCACTAATTTCATTCCCTTATTAGTGATATTATGTATATGCTCTTTAAAAGTTAACTGACTATCCAATATTACACCAACATCAGATATAGAATCGGTCAATTCCACAGACACACCGTTAATCTTATAATTGTACTCAATTAAAGTCTTCTTTCTACAGAACCGCACTGTCTTGCACTTTCCAGTGTTAAGGTACAATCTATTAGTAGTACACCATACGCTAAATGCATCCAAATCAGACTGTAAATCAATGCAATCGTGCAAAGATCTAATGCACTTAAAAAATTTTAAATCATCAGCGAAAAGCAGTGCCGTTCCATGCGAAAAAGACTTGACGACATCATTCAAAAACAAGTTGAACAGAAGAGGGGCCAAATGCGCACCCTGAGGAACCCCAGATTGTACCCTAATTTCACGCGACAAGTAGTTCTTATATCGTACAATTTGTATTCTCCCCGTAAGATAGCTTCGCATCCACGAAAGGAGCGGATCTTGAATACCAATAGATTTCAGTTTAGTTAAAAGACAAGTATGATTCACTGTGTCAAACGCCTTGGAAAAATCAGTATATATAGCATCAACCTGGCAACGATCCTCCAAAGCACATAGCAAAAACTCAACATAAATCAAAAGATTTGTAACTGTGGACTTCCCCTTACAGAAACCATGTTGTTCTGGAACTATATAATTGCCAAAAACAGTTGTTAATTCATCAGTTAAAAGAGAATCGAATATTTTTGAAAGTATGGAACATTTAGAAATTGGCCTATAATTTTCTATATGTGCTCTATTTGAATTCTTATATATAGGGTAAACATAACCCCTCTTCCACTCATCAGGAAAAATCCCACTTTGAAGGGACAAATTATATAATTTACTCAAAATAAGTGAAAAGATACATTGGCATTGTTTTAAAAAGAACACTGTTATATTATCAGGACCAGAGCCTAAGTTGTCCTTTAATGTGTTTATCTTATTAAAAACATCAGTGGGTGAAAATGTACACGTTGAAAAATTTATATTAGAGTCACAATAAAAGTTAAAAGCTGCCCCAGGATCGTGGTCATATATATATGAAGATGAAAAATGATCGGCAAATAAGTTCACTATCGAATTTGGGTCGTCGCTAGTTGTATCGTTATATGACATTGTACCTGGAAGAGTGTAACCACCCTTCTTCATTTTTACATACTTCCAAAACTCTTTCTTATCACCACCCAATAACTTTTGCAGGGAAGAAATGTATTCTTCATAATTCAACCTAGACACGATCTTACATTGAGACTTAAGTTTGAGAATAACACATAATCAGTCTTAGAGTTAGCAGTCTTAAATCGTTTATGAGCAATCTTTTTATTAAATATCAATTCTTTAAGCTCAGAATTAAACCAATTAGGAAACTTTGGATTCTTTGATCGCAATTTGGGAACAAAACATTCAATAGCGTAATTTACATACTGATAAAAATAGTCTACAGCAATATTTATATCGTAAGTCCCGAAATAGTAGGTCCCAGGAATAGTAGGTCCCAGGAATAGTAGGTCCCAGGAATAGTAGGTCCCAGGAATATATGATTATATATATATATATATATATATATATATATATATATATATATATATATATATATATATATATATAATCATTGCAAACAACTGGATTGACGATTGTTTAAACCATGTTAGTGAATTAGGGTGTTAATTTTTATGACGTCTAAAATAATTTATTATAAGAAGAAAAGGAAGCAAATCTAGACCTTCAAACATTTTTCTTTACAGAGTATATGAGACTGCTTCAATTGTTAGTTCTGACATAGAAACGACCAGTTTTCAATCGGAGACCACCGGCAGGCACACAGCTTTATCAGAATGTTCCAGCGTGAGTCGATTGCATGTGGCAGGTCGAAAAAGACCTCAGAGGCGACGAAAACAAAGATTGCAGGTAAAATAATGGACTTTGCTAAGAAATACTTATTAAGAAGTGTAATTTCTGAAATTTAATATTTTTCAGCATATTTTTTGGATGAATATTTACTTTGAATTTGTCAATTACAGTAATCTTGACGTAAATGCTAAATTTCTTAAATTTTTAAATTTTTTGCAAACTGCGTACTTCCACTCTTTCCCTGAAAAAACATACAGGGTGAGATCAGACCAGGGAAATAAAATCAGCTGGTTTGATGACTCTCTGAGGGCAATGAGGGATAACCTTCAGTTTCTTGATGAATTAAGTAGACAGTATAACCTTGCAGGAGCTCGACAAGAATACAAAACTATAGAAATATGTATAAAAAAGCCATTCAAGTAGCCAAAATAAAAGCTAATGATAATCTAATTAATACCTCTAATAATCCTTCTAAAACCATATGGCAGATTATTAATGCAAAAACAAACGAAAATAATAAATTAAACTTAAGCCACAGCTGTACCATAACTCCAGATACTTTTAATAAATTTTTTTGTAATATTGCCCACGGAACAATACATTCAATACGAGCTTCTCAAAAAGATCCAGTCGATTTCATGTCTTGTTTGGTGGTGGGGGGCGCTCCCTTTGTTTTTGGGGCTGAGTCCTTCATTAAGGTCAGGGACATCATTGCCCAATTAAAAAATAAAAATAGCTCGGCTATCTTTGGTTTGAATGTGAAACTTATAAAAAGCATACAGAATGTTATCATCTCCCCTTTGACAACTCTTATTAATCAATGTTTTAGAGAAAGTATCTTTCCAGATATATTGAAAATTGCCCAAGTCATTCCCATCTTCAAGAGGGGAGACCCTGACTCACCGGGCAACTACAGATCGATTTCTTTGTTACCCATCATCTCAAAGATATTTGAAAAATGTATATTCAATAGAATAATAGATTATTTTGAAGGAAACAACCTCTTTACTCCCTGTCAGTTTGGTTTCAGGAGTGACAGTAACACCACAATGGCGATTCTGGACCTTGTTTCCTACATCTCAGATTCCTTTAACTAAATGGAGTATACTGGTGCCTTATTTTGTGATTTAAGTAGGGCATTTGACTGTGTTACGCATCAAATACTTCTTCAAAAACTCAAAAAATACAATTTTTCTAATTCAAGTGTTTCTTTCTTGGAATCATATCTGAAGAATAGGATGCAGATTGTTAGGGTTGCCGGGGTGTCGTCTGGATAGGGTGAGCTTAACATAGGTGTTCCACAGGGCTCTGTCTTGGGACCAATCCTGTTTTTAATCTATATCAATGACTTACCTCTTGTTGAACCAACAGCAAAGTTCACCTTGTTTGCGGACGACACCACGGTTGCTGTATCGACAAATTTGCTAAAAAATACTTTGTCAGAGGTCGACAGGGTGCAGAGAAATATTGAGGAGTGGTTTTGTGCAAACAGACTACTTCTCAATAAAAGTAAAACCAATAAAATGGTGTTCTCACTCAGAAATATAGAGGAGGTAAATGAGAAACCAAATGTCAAGTTTTTAGGGGTGCAGATGGATGAGGGGCTTCGTTGGCACAGCCATATCCAGGAAGTAGCTAAAAAGCTTAATACTGCTTTATATGCTCTTCGTTCTTTAGCAGAAAGTGCCTCAAGGTCTGTATTAAGAACAGCATACTTTGAACTTTTTCATCCAGTCGTGTCCTATTCCATATTGACTTGGGGGCATACACCCCAGGTATCTCAAGTATTTAAAATACAGAGGACTATCAGGGCTTCGTCGGGTCTTAACTATGGGGACTGCTGTAGGGAAGCCTTAAGGGCTCTTGGTATACTAACCATTCCTTCTTTGTATATACTTGAGAATCTGCTTTATATTCATAAGAATAGGCATGTTTATGGAATTCATGCAGAGGTGCATGACCATAACACTAGATTTAAGGATAGATTAGTGCCTATGTACCAACGTGTGGAGAGGTGTTGGAGTGGCCCGGGTTATTGGGGTATCAAACTTTTTAATAAAATTCCCCTAGAGTTACAAGATCTACCCTATTTAAATTTTAAATATAAAATAAAACAAATTCTTGTTCAAAATGCCTTTTATTCCACTGAGGAATTTATAAATTATAACTTTAAATAATATGTTAATTAATGTAGTGTTGTTTCTGTTCTTTTCATTTAACTGTTTATATTATTTAAGCAAGCATATCTGTTGCTACTTTGTCTTGGTAACCTATATATGTTTCTTGTATTTTTTACTTGTACACATTTTAATTTTTATACATACACTAGTTTTATTAGTACTTAAGCTATTTGATTGTATACTATTTTTATTAATTGACTTGTGTAAGTACCTTTTGTGCATTGACATTAATAAATAATCTTATCTAATCTTAATATTCTTTTCAGGCAATGTCGCGCACAAGTTCGTATTCAAGCATTACCGATTCGACCATGTCTCTAAACATTATAACCGTCACATTGAACATGGACACTGTCAACTTTCTTGGCATATCGATTGTAGGACAAAGTAATAAAGGGGGGGATGGGGGTATTTATGTAGGATCTATAATGAAAGGGTAAGTTTAATTGAAAAGAAAATGTACAGTGTGGTAAAATTTTTTCTGTTGATTTGATACAATCTAAATGAATTAGTAACTGTGGGTGTACTTGCAGTAATTTGCTTGATCTTTTAGGGGCGCAGTAGCTTTAGATGGTAGGATAGAACCGGGGGACATGATATTACAAGTCAACGATGTTAATTTCGAAAATATGTCGAATGACGAGGCCGTTAAGGTGTTGAGGGAGGTAGTTCAGAAGCCAGGGTAAGTTTTTTTACGTGAATTCGCGGTTTTTCTTTTACCAATATGTTTGAATTACTTGATTTGAGAATTTTGACCATGAGGGTGGCTAATTTTTAAACAGATGCAAGAAATGTTGGAAAACATTGGGTAATTTTGTTTTTTAGACCTATAAAATTAGTTGTTGCCAAATGTTGGGATCCCAATCCGAAGGGATACTTCACAATACCTAGGACGGAGCCAGTGCGACCTATAGACCCAGGTATGTCAAGTAAATAAGAACCAGTCATGTGTGAATGTGGGGCCCATTTCTGGCTCTCTTTCTAAAGATAATTTTTTTCTTTAATTTTTAGTCCCAGGCTAAATAGAGGCAAATATGTTTTATAAGTAATCCAAATTTAAAGTCTCTTGCATATGTAGTTTCAGTAAAAAAAAAAAAATGACTTGGAAATACATACAGACAGACGAACACCGAATACTCGTCTTAAGGGTTCCTTATGTATCTTTTTATGTGGTTATTAATAAAAATCCTCTCATGAAAATAAGTTAGAGTAATATACCGCTCTTTTCCTTGAATTTGGTGAATATCGACTTGTGCAATTGACATCAATCTTATAAAAAGATCATCAATTCCTAGGTTTGGCTAAGAGTTACGATTTCTCGGTAATTAAACTGAATTGCGCCTCTTCAAATAAATTGAGTACTGTCGAAGCTCCTTATTCGCGGTTTTGTTATTCCGACCACTTAACATGATTTTATCTACCAGTTACTTGTTAAAACTCACAAGTGCACCCTTGGCCTCCGCCGCATGCGCCTCCGGGTCACACATGTCGCTATGGCTTTTGATAAAAGCTATCGGAGCCTAATTTTTTGTTTTATTGCCTCATAATTTTGAGTAAATAGCACGTGTCTCTTTTTCTTTATTTGCGATTTATAATGTCGAGTAAAAGCAAAAAAAAAGTTACGGAATGTGCCCTCCGCAAATAAGGAACTTTGACTGTATACATAGAATAATCAAAGATCTACTAGATGAGTAACAATCCCAAAGTCCTGAAGCCAAAATCATTTTTTTTTTAGATATTTATTTGTGTCACAATTATTAAAATTTTACACACGTCAAAATAAACATACAAAAATAAAAATTCCTACAAGATACAAAACCGGTGGTTTTCAATAAACAACAAAATATTAATTCCCTATCACATCAACATATTTCAACAAGACACCAAGTCTGCATTAATAAAATCGTCAAGTGAATAAAAGCCATTTTGCATCAGTATATTTTTAACTTTGCTTTTCAACAGATCAAATGATAGGCTCTTTAGATGCAAAGGAAGCTTGTTGTAAAATCGAGGAGCATAATAATTGACAGAATATCGACTCTTAGTCAGACCTACAAAGTCAGGTACCATGAGTGAAGCATGCCTTGTATTGTAATGGTGAATGTCACTATGCAGTGCAAATTGTTCCCGTCTTTCGTAGATCCACAATAAACATTTAAATATATATACTGATGGCAATGTCAAAATGTTTAGATTCTTGAAGTGGTTTTTGACGTCTGCGCGAAAACGCAGCTCCATAATAATTCTAATGGCCTTTCGTTGCAGACTGAAGAGTTTGCCAGAATGCGATGAATGTCCCCAGATAAGAATTATATATGATAGATGGGTGTGGAGGAGGCTGAAGTAAGCGCTCATACATGTTTCCACACCACACTACAGCGAGGCCCCTGACCGCACCTCAATCATCGTAAGCCGAAGGCTCGTTAAATCAGGGTTCCTATTAGCCAAAGTTGTGTCGTCGGCATACAACACAACCCCGGAAGAAGAAGGGACACTATTTGGTAGATCGTTTATATATACCCAATACCGAGCCCTGCGGCACTCCGACGCTCACTTCACCGGTCTCTGAAAGATTATTATTATAATAAACACATTGAACTCTATTTTTTAAATAAGACTTAATTAGAGAGAGACTTGAAGAACCAAAACCATAGTGTTTCAATTTTGTTAGAAGAATATCATGTGAGATGCAGTCGAAAGCCTTGCTGAGATCACAAAATGTAATCCCAGCGAAGCCACCACTCTCAAATTCAGACACAATGGTGCGCACCAAATCAAGGATAGCCAATTCAGTGCCCCTTCCCGCCCGAAAACCAAACTGAGAAGGGTCAAAGATATTAAAGGTTTCCATATAACCGTAAATTTGCTTTGATAGGATAATCTCAAAAACCTTTGAGACCACCGGAATAATGCTTATGGGCCTATAATCCTGACAATCATCAATAGAACCTGTCTTATGAACAGGAATAACTTTAGATTTTTTAAAAGAGTCAGGAAATAAACCAGTTTTGACACATTTATTAAATAATATTGTCAGTGGGGATATAATGAGGTTTTTGATAGGCTTAACCATTCTGACATTGATGTTATATATATATATATATATATATATATATATATATATATATATATATATATATATATATATATATATATATATATATATATATATATATATATATATATATATATAAATATCCCTACTGTCCGAACTTTTGAGACTATATGGCTATTGTTTCCAGATCCTCGGAAAATACGTAAATACTATTATGATTAATTTTTTCACATTTATACACAAATATTCAATGTTTTTTTGTGATATTGATCTTTATTACATTAAGTCTTCTTATCTAGGTGCTTGGGTAGCCCATACAGCGGCCGTCAGAGGAGACCCAGTTGCGAGACCTCCGAGCAGTTCTACCGTTTCGAGCACTTCCATCGCAAGTACCATACCGGCCAATGAACGTGAGTGTCTTCTAGGTCCCGGTAGGTATTTGGCACTGCGCTGCTTTGGTTTGGCACAGAATCATGTGTTTCCAGTCCAATTTTTGTTGCTGAGCTTCAACATGAGATTATTGTATTTAGATCATTTGTCATTCATGATTGATCCAAATTCAAGAACCTCCATTTTGCATTCAAGTTTTTTCGTTTGTGATTTTCCATGCTTCGCATAGACTTCCGCTTATTCGGTGCTAATTTTACCGACATTTCTAATGTATCCTTTACAGATCTAGCGGAACCCCTGACGGTAAACTCGCCGATGTCCGAAATAGTCCAGGCGATGCAGCGGCCCGACAGCGGGCTGGAGATCCGAGATAGGATGTGGTTGAAGATCACGATCCCGAACGCTTTCATCGGGACGGACATGATCGATTGGCTGCTGACGCACGTCGAAGGGTTTCAGGAGAGGAGGGACGCCAGGAAGTACGCGTCACACTTGCTTAAAGCCGGGTTCATAAGGCATACTGTGAATAAGATTACTTTTTCGGAGCAGGTAAGCGTATAACGAGGCGAATTTAGATCATTATTATAATTTGATTTATTTTGTCCACAGTGCTATTATATTTTCGGCGACCTCTGCTCGGCCATGAGCAATTTGAAGCTGCAAGGCGACACCGATAGCGTTGGTCCGCTACCGAACGTACCAAACTATATGCCATATAGCGGGACATATAATCCGCTAGAGTACATGCCCATGCCGTTCTATAGCGAGAACACCGTGTACGGTTATAATAAGGAAGAAAGCGTGCTCAGTGGAAGCGGTAAGTTCGGTGTTAGATGTTTTGTAGATGTGTTTCGGACTGCTGGCGTTCCTGCGAGCTCGAATTTTTTGGAAAACCAAACTGACGGGTCTTGAAGTGTTGGTTAATTTTGAGAAATTTGGGCGTTCAGGAACACCTGTCGTCCGGAACTGCTACTGTTCCCTCTACTCGTGGTTCTATTTGTGTTTATATTGTCTAAATAATGTAAAAATTGTAAATAAAAACAAATTAAGTGTTTTTTGCATGGCGGAAAAAATGGGATATTAATTATATCGTGCGTTATTTTTTTTAGTTGTCAGTATGTATTATATATCTATTTTTTTTTTCTTAACAAAAAAGGAATAATTTCCTTTACTCTCATACATTAATTTACGTTGTACCTTCTGGCTGGTAAGCATAACTTTTAAATATAAAAATGTTCAGTGGTGCCATCGGGAGGATGCGGGGATAAGAGAGGCTTGGGATGAAAGCGTAGGAAGATCGCAGTGCTACAGATTTGGGATAAAAAATGTCTTTTTTAACATGAAATGTTCCAAGGAAATTATATTCTAGTTGTATTACGAACATGTAAAACGTTTGTAATCGAAGAGGGAGATTCTAAATGCTACGTATGTACGTGGATTATTCCGGAACGGTGGCAACGATTTGAATGAAATTTTTTGCGTTATATTTAGGAAGTTATTGTGATGGTCTTGCATTATTTTGGGTAAAAATGGTTCAGTAAAATCCAAGATGGCGCTGATTATATGACAGACAAAATTAATTTTCTCTAGAATTGGTATGGGGAAGTTTTTGGGATCTTACGTAACGAATTTAAAATTATTTTTATTTTTTTATTATTCTTATTTATTTATTACGAATTTAAAATAATTTTTAAAAGGTTCAATATGGCGGACAAAAAATTTTACGCCTCTCAATTTTGTCCATAATTGCTATAGAGGAATTTTTGAAAGTGTAAATAATGAATTAAAAAATATTTTTAAAATATCCAATATGGTCGGTCCTATATGGCGGACTAAAAATTTTACAATTTCCGATTTTGTTCAAAATTGATCGTGTTCTTGAAGGTATAAATTACAAATTTAGAATTATTTTTAAAAAATTTAATATGGCGAACTAAAAATTTTACATCTCTCGATTTTGTCCAAAATTGATATAGGGGGATTTTTGAGCGTGTAAATAAGGAATTCAAAATTATTTTTAAAAAATTCAATATGGCTGATGCAATATGTCGGACTAAAATTTGTATATTTCCCGTTTTTGAAGGTGTAAATTGCTAACTTAAAATTATTTTTAAAAAATTCAATATGGCTGATGCAATATGTCGGACTAAAATTTGTATATTTCCCGTTTTTGAAGGTGTAAATTGCTAACTTAAAATTATTTTTAAAAAATTCAATATGGCTGATGCAATATGTCGGACTAAAATTTGTATATTTCCCGTTTTTGAAGGTGTAAATTGCTAACTTAAAATTATTTTTAAAAAATTCAATATGGCTGATGCAATATGTCGGACTAAAATTTGTATATTTCCCGTTTTTGAAGGTGTAAATTGCTAACTTAAAATTATTTTTAAAAAATTCAATATGGCTGATGCAATATGTCGGACTAAAATTTGTATATTTCCCGTTTTTGAAGGTGTAAATTGCTAACTTAAAATTATTTTTAAAAAATTCAATATGGCAGATCTAATATGGTTGTCTAAAAATTTAACATTTTTCTATTTTGTCCAAAATTGGTATAGGGGGATTTTTGAGGGTGCAAATTACTAAATTAAAATTATTTTTAAAAATTCAATATGGCGGATTAAAAATTTTACAACTCTCGATTTTATACAAAAATGGTATCGGGTGGTTTTTGAAGGTGTAAATTGCGAATTTAAAGTGATTTTAAAAAAATTCAATATGGCGGATTAAAAGTTTACATTTCTCGATTTTATACAAAATTGGGATAAAGGAATTTTTGAGGGTGTAAATAATGAATTAAAAATTATTTTTAAAAACTTCAATATGGCCGATTAAAAATTTTACATTTCTCGATTTTGTAAAAATTGGTATAGGGGAGTTTTTTTTTCTTCTTCTTTTGTTTAAGACGACATCTTGTTTTTCTGCTATATTAAGCCTCCTGTGATGTTAATGCCCAACATTCGTGCCACCGTTTTGGAGGTCGAACAGTGGGTCTTCTAGTGTTTGGTATCTCGTTTTTAGCCCATGGTCCCTCCAATATCTGCGCCTTGACCTTATGAACCGTACCACATCAGACACCTTGAGCTCTTCCCTTATTTCGGAACTTCTTATTTGATCTCTTAGGGTTACTCCTTTGATTGTTCTGAACGTTTTCATTTCAGCCGTTCGTAGCATACTTTTTGTTTTAGATGTTTCGGCTCGAGTTTCCGATGCATAAGTTAGTACTGGTCTTATAACAGTTCTGTAGATGCGTGCTTTGCTCTCTGTGGACATATACTTATTTTTCCAGATTATGTCCCTCAGGCATCCTGATATCCTTGAGGCCTTGTTAGCTTGTGCTCTGACTTCCTGGTATAGATTTTTATTGCTTGATACATCAACTCCCAAGTATCTGCAAGACATGCTTTGTCTGATAGGATGGTTCTTCACCACCAATTTGCATCTGACAGGATCTTTTGAAATTACCATCGTTTCGGTCTGTAGATATTCCCATATTTAAATTTTTTGATGTGGTCTGGAGTTTTTGAAAGTGTAAATTGCGAATTTAAAATTATTTTAAAAAAATTCAATATGGCAGATCCAATAGGGCTGCCTAAAAAATTGTACAACTCTTTATTTTGTCCAAAATTGGTATTGGAGGATTTTTAAAGGTGTAAATTACCAATTTAAATATATTTTAAAAGATTCAATATGGTGTATCCAATATGGCGGACTAAAACTCTTACATCTCTCGATTTTGTCCAAAATTGGTATACATAGGTTTTTGAAGTTGTAAATTATGAATTTAAAATTATTTAAAAGAAAAATTCAATATGGCGGACTAAAAATTTAATATCATTTGATTTTGTTCAAAACTGGCAGTAGGGGGTTTCTGAGAGTGTAAATTACGAATTTATACATTATTTTTGAAAAATTCAATATGGAGGACCAAAATTTTTACATTTTTCGATTTTTTCCAAAATTGGTACAAGGGGTTTTTTAAAGGTATAAATTACGGATTTAAAATTATTTAAAAAAAAACTATAAAGTATTTTTCAATCTTTTTATGTGAATCCACGTTTTGTCAGTTATTATTTAGCACTGACTTCAAAAATCTGTTTCATATGAAAATTTATATTGTTATTTTTTGCTTTTTAGCGAATTTGTTGAAGATGATTCAATTTTTTTATGAAAAGTAATATGCGATTATTAATATTGAAGGAAGTTTGGCAACAAGGCGTGTATTTTGTGCTGACAACTTTTTGTTTGTGTACCTCTGTCAAATCTTAACTTTTCTGTGACATAATGAATGAACAGTTCTACGTGACATGTATCAGTGCGTTTTTTATTTGCGATATTCAAGTCTTCATTAGCTAATCTGATCAAGCCTTTCCGTACTATGTTGATGGTTCGATGGAAAGGCAAGTTTGTAAAAAGAAAAGAGACCTAAAATTGCTGCATTGGTACAATTGTAAATAACAGCTACGTCTTAAAGTGGATTCGATCTTCATCATTCCACAAGTACCGTATCCGTAATATGGCACCATGTGACTTTTTATTGCCGAAATTGCTATTGTGAGGTCATCGTTTTGATACCATCGAAGATTGGAGAAAAGAATGGCATATGTGTATCGGTTAGAGGGGGAATACGTTCACATTAATAAATAAATAACTTTTAAGTGTATTTCCGGGCAGAAGGTATTTACGTTTCATTCCTTAAATATACCAAGTCTTTTTCAGTAGGTCAATACGAACTAATTTTCCGCTAATACAATTTTTATCTAATTAGCAAAATGAAACGATCCATGTAAAATTTAAAAGAGAGTTTTCTGCAAGAAACAAACAGTTCTGTGTTTTGTACCGATTAAATTATTTTTCATTGGTTCATTTACAGAGTTTTTTTTTGCTTAGTCTGTTTGGAAGAACCAGTTTTACTTTACGAAAGTTTGTGTCGTAACACGACGTCACATAATTTTTTTAGCAACGTGACGTTTCGCATTAAACGAGAAGTCGGGCGCATTAACACAGTTAATGCGGAGTGGGAAAAGTTCAACTGAGTGTTTGTTATAAATAAAAACGTCTCGACGAACATTAACCAAAACAAAATAGTAGACAATTATTAGGTATGTAGCACAAAGTACAAACAAAATATCAGAATAGGTAACTCTGTTTGTTTCAGATGTCCTCCTAATACAATCCTCTTAATGCTCGATGTTAATTTATTGAGGCCGTGAGCTCGAATCGGGTGCAAAATGTGACCGTTTCAGGGAGAATTAAGACAGAAAAACTATCGTACCTTTTAGAGTGATCCTAACCTTAGTTTTTTTTACTAATGTTTGTCAGTAGACTGGTGGTGCTAGTTCCTAGAAACGTTCATTATCATTTATTTGTTAGTTCGATTGCGAATACAAACGCGGGGTGTTAAAATAATGAGAGCTCGGGATTTTTTGAAATATAATTCGCTGATTACTAGTAATTTTTCGTTGCTTTTTCTTAGAACTGCTTGGTTGGTATTCTCACAGTGCACGCTTACCTAAAGACAGTCCCAAAACACTATGAAACAAAAGTAGATCAATCAATGCTTTTGTTTCATTGAATTTATATATATATATATATATATATATATATATATATATATATATATATATATATATATATATATATATATATATATATATATATATATATATCATGATAATCTACCACAAAAACCAAGAAGTATATTCTAAATTGGATCGAAATAAGAACAAAGCTTCAAAATACAATGATTAATTGAAGTTTAGTGATGTAATTTTCTCGTTTTCTCAGAGAAGTTATAACAAAAGTACCGAAAATCCAGAATTTTTAAAATATATTTTTATATTTCCCATATAATTTGATTTCTTGAAGTTAATTAACACAGACAGTTTTAATATTCAATTATATTTTGAATACAGAATAATTTTCCCAATGTCGTAAATTTTTCCCACCCGAAGTGGCCCATTACCTACTAGTTTCTTTCGACATTTCGAATTTTCCTAAAAAAAATGTAATTACATAACTAAGTACCAAATAATCATTGAATTTAGGCACCTTGTTCTTATTTCGAATCAATTTAGCTTATTTTTTTGTGGTAGAAGCACAAGATCCTGAAATAAATTTATAGACACTAGTAGTATAGATAACGGGGTTCTGGGACCCGTGTTATGTCTCGATGACAGAAATAGTTTCGTATTTCCCTTAAAATCGGATTTCTGAAAGTGGATTAATATAAACAGCCCATTTGCGACTCTATGTCTGTAAGCTAAATTCTAAATCTTGTACGTCTTTCACAAAAACAAAGAAATATGAGTCAAATTGAATCGAAACAAAAATGTCTAAATACAATGATTATTCGTTCTTTGTGCTATAATTTCTTTATTTTTCTATAGAAGCTATAACAGAAATATCGAAAATGCAAGATTTTAAGTGTATTATACACAATAAAACTAAAAACCTTAGAGAAATATTCGTAATTCCCTTAAAATTGGATTTTTGCAAGTAAATTAACACAAGCAGCCCATAATTTGTGTTCATAAGCTACGTTCAGAATTAAGCTAAAGTGAGTTGAAATAGAAATAAAATATTTAAATACTATGAACATTTCAGATTTAGTGATGTAATTTAATTGTTTTCCTAGTGAAATTATAATTTTGAATATTTCGAATATAGAATAACTTTCCCAATGTCTTAATTTTTTTCCCAACAAAGGAAGCCCAGTGACTACCAGGTTTTTTCGAGATTTCCAAAATTCCCCAAAAAATGCATTTCTTGAAGTATATTAATATAAACGGTTCATTTTGACTTTCTGTCTATAATCTAAGTTCAGAATCTTGTACATCTCATTTAAAAATCAAAAAATTCAAACTAGTTTAGAATATATATATATATATATATATATATATATATATATATATATATAATGTTATGTCGGATATTCTCACGGGTGTGATGTGTAATCGAAGGTTTTCGGGCATCCCGTGTATGTGCTGAGTTACTCTCAGGACTATAAGGCAGCTGACGTTTCGGTGAAATCTCATTCACCATTTTCAAAGCTCACTGTAAGGCGTTCGCTCGTAGACGCTTGACTAGTCTAATCACAAGACTACTTCCTTTATATATATATATATATATATATATATATATATATATATATATATATATTGTACTATTTTCTTATTCTGACAAGTTTCGGAACTCTGCTTAACCACTTCACGTTCTGTTGTTTGTTCCTTATATCTTTCAATGTTGTTTTAGTCGTATTCTTAGATTGAGCGTTCTCAATGCTGACCGTTCCTAAAGTACAAGAGAGAAAAAAGAGTGGAAGCAGTAGTATCCTTTCTTTCTAATGGGCGAAGTATAGAATTAGACATGGTGACATTACTTTCACTCTTTTTCCTCTCTCGCATTGTGGGAACCGCCAGCATTGAGACCACATAATCTAGTATTTTTTAAATCTATTGTAGTACTGCACCTACGTTATACCAATTAAACTAAGTTAAAAACCAGAGTGACGAAAAATTACCGAGTAGAAAAGCGAGTTTTGAAAAATCCTGCTTTAAGATTATTTGTCGCACCCTGTATCGTGGTGCCATTTTGCATATGTTAAAAATGCACATAAAGTAGTATTTACATGGTGACCATATAAAAGTGTTTTTCTCAAAGGCGAGTAAATAACATAAATGATGGGACACCTTGTATTATAATTTAATTGTTTTCTATTTTAAACTGAGTACCTAAAAGTTCCTAGTGCCTTCTTTTCTCAATATACATTATTTTGTAATTTAGTATTTTACATTATTGCTCACCAGTTTATTAGTAGTTTTTTTTCCTTTTTATGTTGTACAAATTCTCTAATACTCACTAACAATTTTTAATTTTATTTTAATTGTGTAAGTAATAACGAATTTATTTTTTGATTTTTCTTTTTATTATTATTATTTTTTGTTAAGTATCTGGCGTCACGTATTTTTTTCGGTTCAATTTTGATAATAACATTGGTTGCTTGTCATAAAAGTTTGAATTTGATGCGTTCCTAGCATGATTTTCATATACAATTAGTTTCAGAAAAACGTGTTGACCTAAAAAGTTACGTTTTTGGTGACACTAGTTTTCCTTCTTACACGCAATCATTTCATTTTTGTCATCACTGGTATGATGTCCTAGATATTTTTATGAGATATGGCATGTATTTGGAAGCTTCACATCTTCTACCTCCTCCAGTATGGAATATAACTAAGTTGGTTTAAATCGACCTATTTTGACTTTAAGAGTCTTCCATTAAACGTTGTACTTGTATTTTCCGAACACCCTGTAGAGTTCAGTCGCCATTGTTATTTACAATTGACTCATATCGCCAAGACATACTGCTACCCAACTTGTCCGCATATTTTTCCATATTCTCCGAATTTCTACATTTGGTTTCGTTAGAGTGCAGGTCAACTCCATGATAGTAATACCTTCTTCTCTTTTCCAGTCCTGAGAAAGACGACTACGGTATTTCCGATCATTTTCTTGTTGTAACCATTGTTCAGCAGACTTTTCATGAATTTTTCTCATTCTCGCTGTGTTCAGTTACTGCAGATTGTAAAATTTCTTTGTTTTTTATACATCTTTCAGGTTTCTTAAGTCTAGTGAATATAGAACGTTCTATTTCACCCACATACACTAGAGCAAGGTGTCTTGTAAACGCCCTCTGTTTGAAATGGTATTGCATCCAAGGGCGGATCAAGCCTCCCTTTTTTTTTGGGGTGGGGGGGGGGGGGTCATATCACTAAAGTACAGTATGGCAAATGAAAGCAAGTTGTCGATGGGGAGTGAGACACCAGCAACATTCCCAGTATAAGATGCAGATTCGGATCTATTTCCCTGAACTTAAAGCTCTTGAGAGGAACGATCGCAAGGGAAAATAAGTTTTCGACGGGAGGGAGGGGGATGCCAACAGCATACACATTCCAAGTATAAGAGACAGAATTGAGTCTATTTTCCTGAACTGATAGCTCTTGGAGGGAGGGCGATCGCAAGAAAAAAACAAGTTGTCGATAGGGGGGAGATGCCAGCAACATACATATTCCTAGTATAAGAGGCAAAATCGGGTTTGTTTTCCTGAACTCAAAGCTCTTGGAAGGGGGCAATCGCGCTTGATTGTGTCCTTTGATTACTTCAAACATTGTCCAACTTCCTCACGTATATTGAAAATGATCCGAATGTTTGATTTTCGGAGGAATCTGGCAATCTTGTCAATGGTTCCGTGTAGATAAACAAATAATATGTCATAAGGTACCACCTATGGACAGTGTTGTCTTGCTTTACATACATAGAACCACTGACAAAATAATCCCAATTTCACACGGTCTAATACCAAGAACCAAGAAGGGAACAAGATGTGGAATTTATTGTAAATTCCCTATAATGAATATTAGTTGGACATATGCCTGTGTAATTCATGCATAACCAGGCAGGAGACCGGCATTACTAACCCTAATCAGGCCACGCATTTCCTATCGCATCGTACTGAAATGTTAAGAGGTCCTTGCCTTGGCTGCAGCTGAAAATGTGGTCACTTTAAGTTGGATCAAAGGACACGATTCGTCGGTGGGGCTAACCAAACAGGCAATAGACAATAAAAGATTAAACGTTACTCCCGTCATTTGTTTAAAATACGGTGGGATGAAACCGTAAACTGTAAATTCTCCCAGGCAGTTGTTAAACTACTGGGAAGGAGAAACAAACGAGATATATGTGATGATGTCGAGAGAATTCTTGTAGAGCACTGTCAGATAAGAACGTGTCGTGATTGTTAAACAGAATATGATGAAACTGTAGAAGATGTTCTGTGTGATTATTTCCCTTTTTTACTAAAAAGAGGATCCATGTTATTTGAGTATTGGCCCACTTTGACCAACATAGGGGCAATATCACTTGGTAAAATCATTGCCTACTTCAATTCTATAGACTGGGCGACAGGTTGAACCAAGTGCTATGGAGCCCAACCCACTCTCCTTACTTTCCACATCCAGATATATCTTAAATGTCCCATTTCTCTCTCTTAAAAAATCTTTTGGTGCTTAAGCCAAATTATTGATTTTTTTTAAATCCTTAAGGTTCAAGTTCCATTTCTCCTTTGATAGTTAGGCGACGATTCATTTTGGTGGCCAGACCATTCCACGTTTTATCACCGAAGTTAACGCCCATTAGGCTCGGTTAGTACTTGGATGGGTGTCCGCTTGGGAAGACCGCGTGACAGTGGTGCGACTTCAATCGAAATAATAATGTGTGTAAGTTATCGAAATTCGAACCGAATTATTCTTTTATTTTTCCCAATTTAAAAGACTTATTTTGTGCCATTTTTAATACGTATTATTTAATTTAACATACTAACTATTGCCAGATATTTTGCATGCAATTATGTTACTTTTATTTTTAAGTTGATCTGTTTGTAAATAAAAATTGTTCTTTACACTTTTCTTTATGTTTTTTTTTTTCTTTGATTTGTTCTTATTTTTATCATTTATTTAGATCTAAAACCCTATTTTAGCTGTTTCCATCTTACTCTAATGATATTTGCAAACAAGTGGTCCAGTTTGGACCTGGGTTTACCAAGTGAAGCAAATCGTGTTTTTGTCCACCGTCTTAGAAGTTTACCGCTCCAACTGTATCTTTTAATCTGGGAGCTTTTTTATAACGTGTATCCAATAATTAATTCTGCTGTCTTTAAGAGAGATGCACAGAATCTTCTTTATAGCGCTCGCTACAATTATAGTCTGGGGCCCAGTGAGTTTTCGTAGTCGATGAAGAGACATCGCTTCACCAAATTTTTTATATGTATTTTGATATTTCACTACAAATTTCGAGTACATAACTGAAATACTTTGTATTTGAACATGAAAATTCGGGTTAGATTTTGTCAAAATTCAAATTATTTTAAATCCTTTAGGGTTATACTTTGGGTATTTTTATTTGTAAAAAACTTTTAATATTTATGTATTTATGTTTGAGAAATTGCTCTTGTTAGGTAAGTTCCATAGTATTTTAATTTTCATGTAAATCAATTGCTGATTATTTCGAAAATTGTTGTAGAAAACACACCGATGAAAACCAATAATAAGGTCGAAACGTTTGTGAAAAAAAACAATAAAACATCTATGAGAAATAAATTAATTTTTATTCCACTGACCGAACGAAAAAACCCAAGAAAAAAAATTTATATATATATATATATATATATTATATATTATATATATATATATAATATATATATATATATATATATATATATATATATTATATATATATACAGGGTGATTTCAAAAATCGATCACGAAACTTAAGGGGGGTGATTCTACTTGACAAAATAAGGGTAGAGCTTCATATAATTTTTTTTCAAAATGTCATTCGTTTTCGAGTTACAAGCCGTCCAAGTTCAAGTTTTTATTTTTTGTTTTTTGAATTACTCGCTTACAGGAAAACCGATTTGACTAATATTTGAAAGATAGGCTAAGTCTTCTGCGCTTCATCATTTTAGTAACAATTCACATTGATTGTTTGCCGCTAGAGGGCACTTTACCTACATTGAAAATTGTTTTTTTGTCATAATTTTTTAGTGTTGGACAGCTACAGTAGTTTTTGGCATAATTTCCTGAAAGACTGATGCCAGGCCTTTAAAAAAGGTGCTCTTTATTTACCATCGCTAAACCCAACGGTTTAGACGTAAATCACCCTTAAAAATTAAGTGGTAAATTTACTTTTCTCATTTCATTACACCAGCTACCAGGTAAATAGCTATCAAAGTATACTAGAGCTGTCAGTTTAACATCAAATAAATTCGCTTTTTAAACTATTTAATTTATAATCTTAAAATAACTAATAATGGCTAATCACCAATATTCAAATATCGAATATTGTGATATCCATTTTTGTTATGGAAAAGCAAATGGTAATGCAGAGTTGGCAAGAAGATATTATATGGAGAGTTATCCGGAAAGAAATATCCCTCATGCTCAAACATTTTCCAGTGTGCACAGGAGGCTTGCGGAATGTGGTTCCTTTAAAAGTTATAATGGAAATAGGGGAAGACCTAGAACTGCTAGAAACGTGCAACAAGAAGAAAGAGTGCTTGAAATTATTGAAGATAATCCAGGTATTAGTACTAGAAAAATTGGGAATGAAGTGCGGCTCTGTCAGGCTAGTTCATGGAGGATACTAAGAGAAGAACAACTCTACCCGTTTCATTCAAAAAAGGTGCAGGCTCTTTATGACGATGATCGGCCGAGACGGTTGGAAATGTGCAATCAGATCCTAGCTAAGTATGAACACGATAATCGATTAATTGGCGTCATATTATTCACTGACGAAGCTGGTTTCACTCGTGATGGCATAACAAATCTACACAACATCCACACATATGCTTACGAGAACCCAAACAATGTGGTAGAAACGAAACATCAGCGTAGATTTTCACTAAATGTGTGGGCAGGGATAATAGGAGATTACCTTATTGGTCCTCATTTCTTTGATGGCCCATTAACTGGTGACGTATACTTAGATTTTATCCAAAATCGTCTCCCATTGTATCTGGAAGATGTGCCATTGGAAGTAAGGGCCAACATGTGGATCCTCCAAGACGGAGCTCCGCCCCACTTTAGTATACGTGTCCGACAGTATTTGAATGCAACGTATCCTGAGCGATGGATAGGACGAAGTGGACCATTGGCATGGGCAGCGAGGTCACCAGACCTTAATCCTATGGATTTTTTCTTTTGGGGTCATTTGAAACAATTGGTGTACGATATTCCAGTAATCAACGTCGAGGATCTTCGCTTCAGGATAATCGAAAAGTGCCAAATTATTAAAGAAACACCAGAAATTTTTCATCGAGTTAGGCGACATTTTTTGAAGAGTGTTAGGAAATGTATTGAAGAAAATGGGGGACATTTTGAGAATCTTTTTTAGTTTGTTTAGTACTGTTTCATTAATTTTTATCAATTAAATGTATATCGCAATAATCCATAATATGAATATTTACTGATTAGCCATTATTAGTTATTTTAAGATTATAAATTGAATAGTTTAAAAAGCGAATTTATTTGATGTTAAACTGACAGCTCTAGTATACTTTGATAGCTATTTACCTGGTAGCTGGTGGTAATGAAATGAGAAAAGTAAATTTACCACTTAATTTTTAAGGGTGATTTACGTCTAAACCGTTGGGTTTAGCGATGTAAATAAAGAGCACCTTTTTTAAAGGCCTGGCATCAGTCTTTCAGAAATTATGCCAAAAACTACTGTAGCTGTCAACACTAAAAAATTATGACAAAAAAACAATTTTCAATGTAGGTAAAGTGCCCTCTAGCGGCAAACAATCAATGTGAATTGTTACTAAAATGATGAAGCGCAGAAGACTTAGCCTATCTTTCAAATATTAGTCAAATCGGTTTTCCTGTAAGCGAGTAATTCAAAAAACAAAAAATAAAAACTTGAACTTGGACGGCTTGTAACTCGAAAACGAATGACATTTTGAAAAAAAATTATATGAAGCTCTACCCTTATTTTGTCAAGTAGAATCACCCCCTTAAGTTTCGTGATCGATTTTTGAATCACCCTGTATATATATATATATATATATATATATATATATATATATATATATATATATATATATATATATATATATATATATATATATAGTATGTATTTGCTCCCTAGTACCGATAAATTGACTTATTTATAGGTGATTTGAAGAGTTTCTAGACTGCCACCTAGATGGCGCTGATATAAAAAAATCATGCTGTTGCTGGAAGGGTCCATTCTTCTTCTGAACACATGTGAAATGTCAAATCGATTTGTCAAATAGTTTTTTTTTCTGCCACTGGGTTTCCGGACTGTGGCTATCTTAACCATTCAACATTAACTGTCATCGTTTATTTTTTTAAAACATATTTTTAAGAGCGTAAAGTCCTTTTTACATAGTACGCAGTCATTTGGTAGTTTTACCTGGAAAGTTTTCCGGGAGTTTTGAAAATTGGTAATTTTATAGATTTTGATGTGCTCTTTTCGAATTTCGACTTTGCCACCTCGTATCTCCGCCGCTCGCGCCGCCATATTGGAAAAAGGCGCCTAATAACAGTTTTTTTACAATATTTCCTTTCCGACGCTTTTTACGACAAAAACATTTATATACAAAATTAAACTAGAGAAAATTTCGTACAATTTATGTATTTACAATTTTTTTTTGTAAAATCAATAGTTTTTGGCGTACGAGCGCCGCAAAGTACATTTCAATATGCGTTTTGGAAAAAAACTCATATCCACACCACCTTGAGGTAGAGTAAGCGGCACGTTTTTTTTCTCGTGGTGTCTCTAATCCACATGTGATGCACACTTCCGAAATTTAGCGCAATCTCCTTCGCTTTGCTGTTCCTGATGGACCAGGCGTTGCGAGTTGGTCTTGGGCACCGATCGAGACGTCGCAGACCGAAATTTCATCCGCATCATCTGCGATGGATATAGCCACAATAAATCTGAAACGGATGGCATAACTACTTCCGAAGCCGCACGAATGCTACCGAGGTTTTGAATCTTTATTGTTTTTAATGCAATGGTACCTAAACTACCAACGACTGTTGCAGACGGCATTTGCTTTAATCGTGGAATAATTTGATCAGGAGCGATAGCAGTTGTAGGTGTTACACAATGGATACCGCCCATGGCATGGAAAGTGTTCTTACCATCTAATATCTGCGTATTGAAATCAGCATTGTCAAAAACAAATTGAGAAAATGCGTTATCATTGATATTCAACGGTGCGCGCATAATAGATGAAACTTCGAACAAAACTTTGCTTCGGTGTATGAAGAGCAAAATCCAAGAGATGATAATACATCTATTAATCGCCAAGATCCATACTTACGAAATAAAAATGCAGCTAGTCCGATCTGTAATGATGATATAAAAGATTTCGGCCTTGCTGCTGCAATTGTAGAATGGGCGAGAGCCATGCTTTTTTTCTTCCATTTTTCAAAAGACCCTCGTTTGTTTCTTAAAATACTCCATCTAGGAAAACGCGTAAAGTTTCAGGTATATCTGACTCAGAGTCAGTTTTGTCTCATAGACCGTAGAGCGAATATCCTCTATAACAATTTCTGCTGCATCACCGTATTTTTTGAGGAGTTGTGCTTTCACTGTTTTTATGTGTGGACGGTAATCACCTTCAATTTTGGCTATCAATTCGTCCAGAGAAAACTGACACTCATGGGAATTCTGCTCAAGATAAGGATAAATGAACTGCATCGCAGTATCGACCTCATTTGCATACGGACCTTTTTTTATATCTTCAGCTGGTGGTGCTTGATACAATTTTTTCTTGCAGGAATTGTGGTACTGTGCATCGGCTGCGACCAAATCATTCACATTCATTGATAATTTCCGCACACTATACACAACATTACGCTTGCACAACCGCGTCTATTTTTGTTTTGCTATAAACTCTGCTGTTATCTCATCAGCGCATAAAAAACAATGGTCTTTGAATGATAATGTTGGGTGCGAGGATCGCAGTAGTGGTTGAGGTGTCGTGACATCGCTTCCTCTATGCAATGATGCAGCGATTAACTTTTCATTATTATATCGTTTTCGACATACATTATGAACCACTATCGATTTTAGTCCCGCCAAAAGTTCAACTTTATTGTCTTTTTCTTTTAACACTTGACTTACGAAGAGTCTCCAATACTTTTTCCTTCACTTCAATTGTTTCACTTTCTAATAATGGATTATTACAATTAATTTACTTTATCAGAAGCCATGACTCTATAAACACAAACAGCACTGTAAGACGGTAGACGTATACTGATGATTCAGACTAAATACTTCTCTTGAGTTCTACCGACAGATGTTTCATTTAAGGTCGAGAGAGGGACCCGACACAAAGGCGACGCATTACCCTTATACCTGTTTTTTTAATACCTGCGACAATAGTAAAATATTTTGGAGAAATATACGAAAAAAAACGCGGTGGTGTAGATGAATAATACTTTGCGGCGCTCGTACGCCAAAACTATTGATTTTACAAAAAAAATTGTTAATATATAAATTGTAGGAAATTTTCTCCAATTTAATTTTGTATATAAATATTTTTGTCGTAAAATGCGTCGGAAAGGAGATATTGTAAAAAAACTGTTATTAGGCGCCATTTTTCCAATATGGCGGCGCGAGCGGCGGAGATACAAGGTGGCCAAGTCGAAATTCGGAAAGAGCACATCGAAATCTATAAAACCACCAATTTCCAAAACTCCCGGAAAACTCTCCACGTAACCCCCTTTTTTTGACCAAATGACTGGACTAAGAAACAATCACAGTAAAGCGTTTTAAAATGATCATGTAAACCTAGTATTTGTACATTATATTTTGAAGTATGTTCTAAAGATATCATATTCCTTTTATCGGTGTAGAAAAAAGAACACCTACTATTTCCCCTCAACTCTTTCCAGGAGGTAGCTCCAACGGTTCCGATCCTCTCAAAGACAACGTCGGCGGCCACAGCAGCGCGAGCGATTCCGACCTGACTTCCCTGGGTCCCCGTTCCGGACCGCCCCACATCGGCGCCAGCGGCAACGGGAACGGCAGCAGCAACGGCTCGGAGAGGAGCAGCGGAACGCAGGTGGCCGCTGGTCAAGGAGGAGGGAACAACAAAGACATAGCCGGTAGTAGACAGTCGTTTAAGATCGCCATGGGGAACCCATGCGAGATGTTTGTCGATGTGATGTAGTTAGTTTTTAGACAGTGTGCTGTAGGAGTTGTAGAGACTGGATTGCTCGGATATCTCCTCTTTTCTTTTAAGTCGATTAAAGCTTTGACGTCGTAGAAACATCTATTTTTTTAAAGTGGATGCTGGTAGCCGTTACTATGTGGTGGTTAATCATCTTCGGGAAATGTTTAAAAAGGAACTACTATGTTTTATACCACTAAATTTATTTAGAAAACAGTGACTGCAGTTTCAATTCACAGAGTCATTTTCAAACTGAATTACAAAGGTAGACCAAGTATTCAATACAGAAACATGAGAAAATTTAACAATAAATAAAAACTACCTGAGATGTTACATTATTACAAAGGGGAGGTACTAAATTTTGGGAACTAATTATTATTTGGCGAGAACAAATAACGGGGAAAACCCAAGTTCTGTCTGGTCATTAAGCAAATTTACATTTTTATTTTTACTATGTTTATATATTTCTAAAGATTCAAGAATATTTAACTTTTGGCCCTTTGTTGAATAATGTAATATGTCAGTGTTGCTTAAATCAGGAAAACTGTGGTTGTGTTCTAAGAAATGGTTGGCAAAGCTCGAGTCTGGTTTTTGTAGTCTATATGATCGGTAGTGTTCTGAAAAGCTAGTTTTAAAGCTTCTACCACTTTGTCCCATATACAAGTTATCACACTCTGAACATTTTAACTTATAAACTCCTAATTTATCAAATTTATTAATTTAATCTTTAGCATTGTAAAGGATAGTGGACAGATTGTGTTGAGATTTAAAGGTTATTTTTATGTTATGTTTGGAAAAGTATTAGCTATGTTTTCTGATAAGGTACCACAGTATGACAAAGATATGTAAGATGAACTATCTTTATCATTTTTTATTTTGGAATATATTGAATTAAAAGCTAGTTGTTTTTGTTTTTTAGTTATTAATTTCTTTATGGTTTGTTTGTTAGAAATTGTTTGATATTGCAGTCCTTTCAATGATATTTAGTTCCTTTTGAAGATCTTCTTCAGAGAGAGGTAAAGAGAATGCTCTATGTATCATTGAATTGTATGCAGCCATTGTGTGTTGAATCATTAGATATAGTATTACCTGTAAACGTTGGTTTTCTAAAAAATTTAAATTTGCACTGATTATTGTGGTGAGATATTTTATTCAATTTACTCTGGAAATTGAAAATAACCATAAAATAAATTTCTTGATCTCACCATATTTCACCTCAATAATCAGTGTAAATTTAAAATTTTTAGAAAACCAACGTTTACAGGTAATACTATAGCTAATGATTTTTTTCACCCCTTACAACACAAAATGGCTGCATACAATTCAATGATACATAGAGCATTCTCTTTGCCTCTCTCTGAAGAAGATCTTCAGAGGAACTAAATATCTTGAAAGGATTGCAATATCAAACAATTTCTCCAAGAAACCATAAAGAAATTAATAACTAAAAAACAAAAACAACTAGCCTTTATTCAATATATCCCAAAATAAAAATGATAAAGATAGTTCATCTTAGATATCCTTGTCATACTGTGGTACCCTATCAGAAACATAGCTAATACTCTTTCCAAACGTAACATAAAAGTAGCCTTTAAATCTCAACACAATCTGTCCACTATCCTTAACAATGCTAAAGATACAATTAATAAATTTGGGTAAATCAGGAGTTTATAAGTTAAAATGTTCAGATGTGATAGCTTGTACATTGGACAAAGTGGTAGAAGCTTTAAAACTCGTTTTTCAGGACACCACCGATCATATAGACTACAAAAACAGACTCGAGCTTTGCCAACCATTGCTTAGCACACAGCCACAGTTTTCCTAATTTAAGCAACACTGACATATTACATTATTCAACAAAGGACCCAAAAGTTAAATATTCTTGAATCTTTAGGAAATATATAAACATAGTAAAAATAAAAATGTAAATTTGCTTAATGACAGACAGAACTTGGCTTTTCCCGTTATTGTTGTTGCCACATAATAATTAGTTCTCCAAAATTTAATACCCCCCCCCCCCCCCTTTGTAATAATGGTATTTCTCAGGTAGTTTTTATTTATTGTTAAATTTTCTCATGTTTCTGTATTAAACACTTAGGTCCTACCTTTCTAATTCAGTTTGAAAATGACTCTGAGAGTTGAAACTGCAGTCACTGTTTTCTTATAAATTTAGTGGTATAAAACATTAGTAGTTCCTTTTTAAACATTCCCCGACATCTATTTTTGTAACTTATAAGGACGGACGATAGGTCTGTTTCATGTGGACGATGCCTTTGAAGCTCTAAGAGGAGATAACCAAGCGCAAGTATTCAAATTCTTTGACGCTTTTACTGTAATATTCGACATCAAATACCAGATTAATAAGCATCAAAATTGCCTTTTTAACATTCTAAAAATATGTCAGTTGACGTTACGTGACAGCTGTCATCTTTATGACGAAATATCTTTCAAAGCATGACGTCAGTTTGTCAGAATGTGGTGTATCAGTAATAAAAAATAAATTGTGATGTAAAAACGTCAAAAAATCTGAATGTTCATCCAACATTAAGAAACGTTGAATTTGCAGCTACGAAAAACGTCGATAGATTTGCTAACTGTAATTTTTTGGCTGCTTTATCTGTTTTTGGCCTGTTTTTTGTTTGTTTGTTTGTTTGTGTTGTAGTTGTTTTTTGCCTTTGGATTTATCAAGGTTAAAATTATTCAAAAAGCGTCACTTGTTGACCACATAGGACCAGGGCTTATCTGTTTTTAGGTGGATGTGAAATGGAACATGGAGATTTTTGCATGAGAGCCTTCAGAACAAACCTGAATAACGTTATTTTTGATATGCGTACTTTTAAAAAGTTGGGCAACATTGTTTTTATTAATAAAAATATAAAATTGACGAAAAAAAAAAATCGTTTTTTTTTTTTTCAACTTTTCTCTCGTGTAACTTTGAAGGTATTCATTTAGAGAAAGTTGAAGAGGAAAAAGAGTTTCAGAATTAAATTTGCCATAAGGTAGGGTTGGTCGGAAATCTCAAAATATATTTCCCTTATTGCAAAATAGCAATAATTAAAAAAAAAGGTAAAAAAAGTAGTTTTTTTAATCAATTTTTTTCGACCATTTAAATTTCTCTGAGGACCTTCATATTAGAGCAAAGAAAACTTTATGGCATGATAAAATAACGCGCTAAATTCGTTTTGATTGAATCGATAGTTTTTCCAAAATAATTTTGCAATCCGAATTCGTTTACAAAATTGACCATTTTTCAAGTTTGTCTGAGTCCAAAATATCACGTTAACATATTTAATTTATTTTCGACATATAGTAGGGAACTCAAGTTTTCCAACGCTTTTTTCAGAATCAAAATCGGATGATTTGGACGCCCTCAGGATTGTTTAAAGACATTGTTGATAATTTTGCTTATAAACAAATAGATTATCTTGGCGGATTTTCATTGGATTTTTCTTTGCAATACATGGTTTGAAAGTAATTGTAAAGACGCTTCTTTTCGTGAAAAAAAATTTCAAATCCGTCAACTTGATTTCCGAGATACGAACTGTCAAAGTTGACAGCCTGTTGTACGGTGAATCTATAAACAATACTGACCTGATTCTTGAAGCAAAAACTGTATTTTACGAATAAAATAGTTTAAACACCAAATTTTTTCAATTTGTTTAAACAATGGTTATTTAAACAATTTGATAATCAAATAGATATACATCGTTATAAAATAATTAATTATATTAATAAACAAAGATTCACTTGGAAAGTCCAATACTATAGGGTACAGTATGCTGTAAGTTTGATGCATAAATAACGTCATTTGTTTATAACAAAATGAATGCATGATGGGCATGATGGCATTATGATATTTGCGCTGCATTATTCGTGGTTCATCGGTTTAAAAAAAAAAAATGATCAAAATCGCCCCATTAGAAAGCCGAGAAATGAATTTTTTTTTCAGATATGTATTTTTGAATCTTCGAAATTCAGTCTTAAAATGAGAGCTCCCCACCCCTCTTTTTTTTTTAATTTCTCACGCGCTGTGGGCGATATTCTTTCATTTTTTATTCAAGTTTCCGATAACATAAACATTTAAATATTTGTATCAAAAAAGAGCTCGGCAAGACAAAGTTTTTGGTTCAAGAATCAGGTCTGTATTGTTTATAGATTCACCGTAACAGGCTGTCAACTTTGACCGTTTGTATCTCGGAAACCAATTGACGGATTTGAAATTTTTTTTCACGAAAAGAAGCGTCTTTTCAAGTACTTTCAAACCACGTATTACAAAAAAAATCCAATGAAAATCCGCCGAGATCATCTATTTGTTAATAAGCAAAAATATCAACAATGTCTTTAAACAATTCCTGAGGGCTTCCAAATCATCCGATTTTGATTCTGAAAAAGGGATTGGCAAACTTGAGTTCCCTGCTATAAGTCGAAAATAAATTTAAATACGTTAACGTGATATTT
This sequence comes from Diaprepes abbreviatus, assembly GCA_034092305.1. Lineage (NCBI taxonomy): Eukaryota > Metazoa > Arthropoda > Insecta > Coleoptera > Curculionidae > Diaprepes > Diaprepes abbreviatus. The sequence continues at coordinate 564,476 of JASJET010000322.1, read as the reverse complement.
TGGACTCAGACAAACGTGAAAAATGGTCAGTTTTTGTAAACGAAATCGGATTGCAAAATTATTGTGAAAAAACTACCGATTCGATCCTAACGAATTTTAGTGTGTTATTTTATCATGGCATAAAGTTTTCTTTGCTCTAATATGAAGGTCCTCAGAGAAATTTAAATGGTCGAAAAAAATTGATTAAAAACCTGCTTTCTTTTACCTCTTTTTTAATTATTGCAGTTTTGCAATAAGAGAAATATATTTTGATATTTCCGGCAAATTTAATTACGAAACTTTTTTTCCTTTTCAACTTTCTTCTAAAATGAATATTTTCAAAGTTACACGAGATAAAAGTTGAAAAAAAAAAACGTTTTTTTTTTCTCGTAAATTTTATATTTTTATTAATAAAAACAATGTTGCCCAACTTTTTGAAAGTACGCATATCAAATTTATCGTTATTCAAGATATTCTGAAGGCTCTCATGCAAAAATCTCCATGTTCCATTTCACATCCACAAAACCCCGATATTTTACAGATAAGCCCTGGTCTAACATTAGAAATTATAAATCTAATGTGCCTTGCTGTCAAATCCAGCAGCATTTTGACACATTCTAGTTGACACGTGACGTGTTCGATTAGCTGGTTGACATGTGACTTTTTCACCATCAACAATATGTATCCTCTCGCAAAAAACTAAATTGACGTCACGAAACTGCATTTTTTTTTATAAATCAATACGCACATCTCGTGCATTTATCTCTATACATAACAAAGGATTTCCGTAAAAGTGAGGTTATGAGATGGAACGATAAATTTATGAAATGTGTATAAATAATAAGACTAACTCTTATTTGCATCATAATAATTAAATCTGGCTTTATTAGTTTCCTCCCATTTAAACTAGAAAAATTTAGGAAATTAATTCACATTCTAAACACGACTTTTTGAGCCAGGTTTAATATATGAACCTGCAAATGAGCACAAGCACTTTTTAAATCGTGCACAAGTTCTAGAATCCATTTTATTTTTGCTTTTGAGCAGCATGATTTTTCTAACCTAGAAAGTTTGGTATGTGATAACTTTTTTGGCCTATTTTTTGTATATTTAATAAGAGAAAAAAAAATTTTTTTTGGTTAAAAATAATTGAAATATTTATCTTTATATAATTAAAACGAAATGTGATTTAAAATAAGCTTATCAATCAAAATTAGTGCAATTTTTTTTTCGAGCGCCCCCTGTTGCCATAACTGTGTACACTCGCTTGGTGTGACCATAGACATAGAAGTATATAGACTACGGATCCTGGAGAACCGCGTTGGCTCTCGTTTGAAAGCGACAGAGCGAAATCGGACAGTAGTACCTCACTGTGGACGGAGCTAAACACGATTCCTAAAACGTTATTGAATACGCCTCTCGCCTGACCGCTATTAGAGAGAGAGAGAGAGGTACTTTTGTCCTATTTTATTCTGTCTCTGTCTAAACGTCTATATATTTTGTCTGTGGGTGTGGCACGCTGCGATTGTTATAAATCACTTTTTATCATTAGCATTCAATATTTTCAAAAGATAAAACTCATTGTGTATACAGGGTGAAGCAGTGTCACTAGAAGCAGCTCTTCGAGCTCAAGTAATAATTCTGTAGAGTCCTAATGAAGAAAGAAAGAGAAAAAAAAGCAAAAATGGGAAAATATTGTGATCAAATTCACGCATTTGATCAATATTCGATTGTTTAACAGAGGTGCATCGTTTGAACTACCAAATTGTGGCAACGCAGCTTGTGGGTATGCATGATAACCTGAGTTTTCTCAAGCAGCAACCGCCTTTCTCGTATTTTCAGTGCACCCCATTCGGTAGATTAAATTTATTAATTCATCTAAGAAAATATAATTTTTTGAGTTGCACACCCTGTATACATTTTTATGTATTTTCACAATTATTACGTGGGGTTTCTGTTATATATTTATTTCGATAAAATTGTAAATAACTTAAGTAAATAATACCTTAAAAAATGTAATAAATAGACATTTCTAGGAGGTATATTTTTATTTGAAGAAAAGCGTTGTTTTTAAAAGTTGCAATGTACATATTTACGATATATTTTATGTTATAGTGTTTTATGTATAAAAAAATTATCTAAGTATTTCGCTAGAGACACAAGTTTATGTAAAGCTGGGTTTCCATCGAACGCGTGCGCAGCGCTATCGGTGTAAATCCGGCTTAAGATGTTGCATGAAGCATGTCTTATTATTAATAAAAAATTATTATATTTCAGCTTTTTTGTTTTATTTGCTCATATTTTGGATTTTTTTTGGGGATTTTTTAATTATAATCTAAATACCTACAGTATCGAAAACAGAATTTGTTAATACGTTCTTAAATGCAAAGATATGATGATTCCAAGAAAGCAGACCATACCATATACACTGAATGGACAACTATAATTAGGAAGAATCTGAAAATTTGAGTGTACTATCGTGCGTGGGGGACAGTCGCCTAAAATATTTTCAAGATGGCGGCACTTCCGGCTATATTGCTTATTTTAAATGAAACACTCTATATATTATTGCATTTTTGATTTCTACGTAAATTCTATACATATTTTATGTACAGGGTGAGTCAACGATTGGATGAAGTAAGTTTGTGCCTTTTCGGTGAAATTTACAAAGAAACTATATTTATTGTTTGATACAGTTTATTTTTACGCAGATTTTAAAAATATTTAGGACTCTACAGGGTGAGCCAAAAAAATAGGGCAGCATAAAGTTGTATTTTTTTAAATAGAACACCCTATATACGAATCGTATTTTCGATTTAGCTTATAATTTTAAATCTTTTTTATTAAGGGTTTACTATAACAGAACTTTATAGTTTCTGAGATAATTAAGTTTAAAGAAAAAAAGTCACATTTTCAAGCATCAATTCAATCCTAAATAACGTTTTCAATTTTGTGACAAATATATTCAAATTTGGAATTTAGCAAGGCCAAGGAAAAGTTAACATAATTTTTACCTAATATTTGCAATAAAAGCTACAGGGTGTTGAACACATCGGCTCAAATTTGAACAAGTTTAAATGAATAAATATCTTTTTTTTTAAATGGTACACCCTGTATATTTTCATGTTATCTAATAGAGTAATAAAAACCCTAAAAGTTTTGTTCAATATATCCTATACCTATTTATAATAGTTTTTGAGATATTTCAGTTTTTCTTATTTTCCATACTTTTTTACAGAAATAGTCTTCATTATCATAGTAACCATGTAAAATAATAAAAAGAAACTACAGAAACAAACAGAATGTGGTTAAATATGATGAAATACATTATTCGTTATATTACAAAGGCAATAGTTTAATTAAACTTATTGTGAAAAAATTAACACAACAATAACGACAAGGCAAATACATATTTACTTTTATACTAAATTGAAACAAAAAAATTACCTATTAAATACTGAGATTAATTATTTCTTTTTAATAAGTGTTCGAATAAACGACCCTCTTGTGCAATGCACAAATTTAGCCTTTTTTGCAGATTTTCTCGGACCCTGGACAAAATTAGTGGCGTTATTGTTCTACAGGTATCCCTAATCCTGTTTCGCATATCTTCCACTGTTGTTGGTGGATTAACAAACACCTTATTTTTAATATAACCCCATAGGAAGAAATCTAATGGGATGATGTCGCAAGACCTTGGTGGCCACTCAATGAAACCCCCACGTCCAATCCATTTTTGCGGATATCGTTGGTCCAAAAACGCACGAACTTCACGATGGTAATGCGGAGGCGCACCATCGTGCTGGAACCACATACTGTCGAGCTCATCCCTATCGAGACCTTGAAGCAGTTGGGGTAGTTCTTCTTGTAGAAAGTTCAGGTAACTATGGCCATTTAGTGGTTCATTAAAAAGTGGGGTCCAATAATCCGATTATGATGAATACCACACCAAACATTTAATGACCAGTGGTTTTGATGTTGCACCTCTCTAATCCAAAATGGGTTTTCTGTGGCATAATAATGCATGTTGCGTCTATTTACGGCACCGTTACTTCTAAAAGTAGCTTCATCACTAAACATTACCTTGCATAATAAATTTGGATTTAATTGAATCTCCGCATTTATTGTACGACAAAAGTTTACACGACTTTCAAAATCCTGTCCATGCAATTCTTGGTGTAATTCCATGTGATATGGATGATACCTATATTTCTTGGTAGTACGATTAGCGGTGGATTGTGATGTTTCACATAATGCTGCTACCTGACGGCTACCAATATAAGGATTTTCCTGAACATTTAACAATACTTGTAGTTCTTTTTCTTCATTAGTTACTGGTTTGTTGACTTGGATAATCAACAGTACCAGAAGAATCAAATCTTTGCATTAAGTTTTGAAAAGTATGGGTATTAGGCTGGCGTCGATCAGGATACTTCATTTTGTAAATTCTTTGAGCAAGACGGCAATTTTTTTGAGCCTCTCCTATTGTATAAATCATATCTATTAACTCATTCTTTGGAAAATTCATTTTACAATATAAGATTAATGCAAAAAAAAAAACTACACTACATAAAAACCAAAAGAAGCGATTGCGGTTATAAATTTGACACACAGAAAAATGTTCTTTTACATTGTTTTTGCCATGGCTACTATGATAATGAAGACTATTTCTGTAAAAAAGTATGGAAAATAAGAAAAACTGAAATATCTCAAAAACTATTATAAATAGGTATAGGATATATTGAACAAAACTTTTAGAGTTTTTATTACTCTATTAAATAACATGAAAATATACAGGGTGTACCATTTAAAAAAAAAATATTTATTCATTTAAACTTGTTCAAATTTGAGCCGATGTGTTCAACACCCTGTAGCTTTTATTGCAAATATTAGGTAAAAATTATGTTAACTTGTCCTTGGCCTTGCTAAATTCCAGATTTGAATATATTTGTCACAAAATTGAAAACGTTATTTAGGATTGAATTGATGCTTGAAAATGTGACTTTTTTTCTTTAAACTTAATTATCTCAGAAACTATAAAGTTTTATTATAGTAAACCCTTAATAAAAAAGATTTAAAATTATAAGCTAAATCGAAAATACGATTCGTATATAGGGTGTTCTATTTAAAAAAATACAACTTCATGCTGTCCTAGTTTTTTGGCTCACCCTGTAGAGTCCTAAATATTTTTAAAATCTGCGTAAAAATAAACTGTATCAAACCATAAATATAGTTTCTTTGTAAATTTCACCAAAAAGGCACAAACTTACTTCATCTAATCGTTGACTCACCCTGTACTTGGTCTTTCCTTCATTTATTTGGAGCCCTATTAGAACAAACTCCCAAATAAAATATTTAAAAAATATTTGTTTATGGGTTTTTAAGGTTAGGTTTTTAGAAAAATATCATATGTCAGTTAGGAATGGGCGTTTTTAAATCCAACAAAATTGCATTGAAAATCCATTTAGACGTCACAAGAACTCATCGGCTTATTCAGTGCTTTTTTATCGATGGAATAAAAGAACTCGCCTAAACTATAAATTTTTCCTATAAGAAAGTCTTTATTATTTAATTTGGGTTAGTTTTCTTGCAGGCGAAGATCGACTGTAGTAGTCTTTTTATGATATTTTGAAAATTATTAATACAGAGTGGTCAAAAAAGAAGAATAAAAATGATATTTACAAAATCGTCAAAAGTCAATTTTTTCAAATAGAAAGCACCTATTTTTATAATTTTATCATATTAAGCATTAAAAATAAGGGTAACTTCATACAAGATTGTCTGTTCCAAAAATTTCAAAATATTGGCAATTCAACATTTTTCTATTGTAAAAATGCCATACGGCTTTTAAGTTTTGTTATTAGTTGGCCATGGCGGCGCGGCGTGGCGAAAATAAAACAATCGAACCCTACAGAACTGTCACTATTTCTTGTCTTTTGACATTATATATATATATATATATATATATATATATATATATATATATATATATATATATATATATATATATATATATATATATATTTGACAATAATAATCATGCCGGGGCGATTAAATTACACGTAAAAAGATTATTTAAAATTACGTTGTATTGAATGTTAAAAAGTGAAAAATGTCAATAAAGAATGAAAGCTTGAAAATTACGGTTTTTGGGTTTAGACCGTGTCAAATTGGAATTATTATCCGACGTTTTGCCTACGATTGTACGAGGCATCTTCAGGGATCTTTACTTCACGAGATTAGAATATTGAATTCTCAGTGTCTACTAAGATAAAGTAATTCCTTATTCAGTTTATTAAATTTAAAGCAAAATGTAAAGGTCGAGGACTTACGATAATAAGAAATATCAACTATGCTATATCATTTTAAAGGAAAAAATAAAATGCAAACTATTGGGCTAAAAATATATAGGGTGTTCCATTTAAAAAAAATACAGCTTTAAGTCGTATCTCATTTTTGGTAGTCGGAAATAAAAAATAAGAGTATCAATGTATTCTACTTAAAAAAGTGCCCATAGAAAGTTTTTTCGTTTTTTTAATATCTTAAATAATAACCAAACTATATACCATATTAGAATTTGGTCAAATTTGAAAATCGCCCTGTAAACGGATCAAAATAGCCCTGATCTGTTTTTGCATTCATATGTTTCTCTAAAAAAGAGCTCGAGAATGGAGGTGAGTTTTTTTTGTATTGGTTGAGGTTTTTAAATTAGCCTATAAAAACATCGAGTTTTGCTCACCCTGTACAGTCGTTTTTTGCTAACTTTAATAGTTGAAAAACTCCATAAAAGTATCGAATTTGAGATGCCCTGTAGATCTTCAATATCATCAGCATATAGCGTAATTCCTTTGTGGGTAAGGGCAGAGGTTATATTGTTTATGTAGATTAAAAACATACCCAAGATGGATCCGTGAAAAGTACCATGCCACGAAGCTACAAAAACTTAAAACATGCCAAGCGAAAGTTTTAATAATAGGAATATATTTTTACTTAGGAGCAAAAAAAGCAGTGTTTTCTTTTGGAACAGAACTTGGTTTCTTTTCACATGAGAATTTTTAGTGGGATTTATATATACTGTAGGTATTTAACAGTTTATTCGGTAGATTTTTCCTCATCACTAATTTTTTTTTATTCACATTGTTTGGTTTGATTTTTCGATTAATTTCCGATTGATTTTTTTCACTAATTTGTTGTTTTATTGCAGTTTTAAGTTACCTCTAAGCGCAATTTTCACAGTACACTATTTTGCAAAGACTTTGCAAAAATTTGCTTGAAGGTAAGTTAGTTTTTGGCGTTTCATTTCGCATTATTATTTATTTTCTTTAAGTTATTTACTAAAAATTATTATTTTTATTGCCTGCAAAAATTAGGTATTTAGGGCATGAAATTTGACGTTATTAATAGGTGTTTCGGTTAGTAATGTTGATATTTTCGTAAAGTTTGAACATTTATTTCCAGAACAAAATGAATTACCTCAATATTTAAAGTATTGGACGTCGTTAGCTATGAATTTTTCTCATCTTTATGTGGAAAAATGGAGTCCACAACAACAGATGGAACTTCAAAATGCTGAGTCTCTAATTTAAGAACTGCTCTTTATGGAGATTGTTCAAAACCCTCACGGGAGGTGGTAAAAACGAATAACCACTTGACTCACAATAACAGCACAGCCACCTCCCCTGCGGAAAAATCGGAGCGACAATGTTGGAAGAGCAGACAGCCTCACCGGATCACACCTGTGTTGTAAAGACTGCCATGATATTACAGATCTTCCATCGAATTGCTCTTGCATCCCCCTCCAGTTGATTATCCATTCCAGGGGATATCCGAGGCTTTATAAAACCAAGACCAAAGCGGATGGCCCCAAACAAGCAGATTGTAGAGCTTATAAACATTGTAAATGCCATTAGAAGACTATGCTACTTCCCTGTGGCATGAAAGCACGCCATTATCACCATGATTCACAAGAAGGGCAAAACATCCACAGAGGCCGCCAACTATCCATCGGAAAAATAGTAGAAATCCTCATATTGCTCAAATTGAGAACGATAACTCAGGGCCCTAGGGTGATCCCACTGGAGCAGTTTAGTGTCATAAGGGGACCGTCCACTGCCCACCAGACAATCAGACTGGTCCATGAGATCATCTCCGCATTCGACAGAAGAGCACCCCCTAGACACAGTCACGCTAGATATGGCGAAAGCTTGCGACAAGGTCTGGCATGACTGTCTAGGCATGATGATACGTGTTGGATACCCACAACATATTGTGAAGCTGATCCTGCTTTTCCTATCAAGCAGGTTATTCTCTGTCAGGGTAGATAATACCATGTCCAGGCAGAGAATGATAACTGCGGGTGTCTCGCTCCCATGTCTCCCTACATATTTAGTAAATACATGGCAGAATCCTAAAAATTGGCTATATCGGTCTCAGCGTGTACACGGACGATACAAACCTGAGTATAACCAACAGAAACCTGCCTATTATTTCTTTTAGGCTGCAGGAACACCTCAGTAGCCTGGAGGAATGGGTGGGCCGATGGAAGCTGAAAGATAACGTAGACAAAACACAGCCTTACGGTCAACTACGTTTATACAATAAAGCTATCCAGTGGTCCTGCAAGGTAAAATTATTGGGGCTGAAAAAGGCACAGGCACTGCTAGCTCTCTTTACTCTCTTCTCGGTAGGGGCAACAAGTTGTCCAGCAGGAATAAATTGACCACATACAAAGCCATAATACGCTCAGCGATATTACTTGGTATAGTCCATGGAAATTAAATTTTTGTAGGGAAAAAATGTAATTAGCGATTTTATTGCTGAAAAGGGTATATTTTGGCATCACTAAAAACATACTTCGATGGAAATTCATACGGTCCGTGGCTTAGAAAATGGCGGCCAAAAAATGGACTTTTTTCAGTTTTTCCAGTTTATCTTGAAAAATAAGGGTTGTATGAAAAAATATTTTAAACAAAAGTTATAGATAATTGAAAAACCTATAGATCAATATAATTAAAGTTATAGATGGCACCACTAGTTATCGAAATATAATTTTCTTTCTCGGAAAATTCAATTTTTTTTTATTGATAATTAAATGACATTTATTATTTAACTATCGCTTCAAAATTCTAGAAAGTGGAAGATATTTTTGACCCAAAAAAGTGTGTTTAATCCGAAATTTGTGAGATGAATTGTTTCCTAGAAAATCGAGCTCAATGTTGAAAATTCGATGTCGATTATTATCCTTCCTAATAAAGATACAGCAACCAGGTTGACAGCAATTTGTTTAAAATGACGTATATTTTGAAGATATATTTTCAAAAATTTTTTTTTTGTTTTTCCGTCGAGAAAATTGCGAAAAATAGTTTTTTTTTCACTCGAAAAATTGCAATAACTTTTTTGTCAGTGTAGTTACGATTCTTTTAATACGTCTATTAGATTTAGATATATCATTTCCGATCTCTGGAAAAAAAAAAACTATTTTACGATAAAATTTACCTTTTTTTAAAAAAAAATTCGCAACGTCGCGGTTTATAAATATTAAGGGCTGAAATTTACAGAAGACATTATTGAATACTTGTAGTTTATCGAGAAATTTACGTCATTTCAAACAAATTGCTGTCAATGTGGTTGCTGTATCTTTATTAGGAAGGTTAATAATCGACATCGAATTTTCAAATTTGAGCTCGATTTTCTCGGAAACTATTCAACTCACAAATTTTGGATAAACACACTTTTTTGGGTCAAAAATATTTATCATTTCCTAGAATTCTAAAACGATAGTTCATTAATAAATATCATTTAATTATAGATAAAAAAAAATGGAATTTTCCGAGAAAAAAAATTATATTTCGATAACTAGTGGCGCCACCTATAACTTTAATTATACCATCGATAGATCTTACAATTATCTATAACTTTTGTTTGAAATATTTTTTCATACAACCCTTATTTTTCAAGATAAACTGAAAAAACTGAAAAAAGTGACCATTTTTTGGCCGCCATTTTGTAAGCCATGGACCGTATGAATTTCCATCGAAGTATGTTTTTAGTGATGCCAAAATATACCCTTTTCAGCAATAAAATCGCTAGTTACATTTTTTTCCCAAAATGGCTCTTTTTGAGTCTAAATTCCATGGATCAGTATACCATCCTGGGCGCACATCCCAAAAACCAGACGGTACTAACTGCAGGTTGTGTAGAATAAAATACTACGGATCATAGTAAACTGCCCCTGGTACCCGAGCACAGCACAATTACACAGAGAGTTCCAGATTTCTACCATTTTAGAGTTCTCTAGGACCACTACCGAGAAATTTTTTAACACTATTCCCAATCATCATAACGAAAAGGTCTGGAATGTCTTTCCCAGCGACCTGGAGTAAGACGAAAAAACTTTAGAGTAGGAGTTATCAGAAATGAAGTAAAAAATGTAACATATAAAGTGATCTGCTTAAACCAAGTAGGTTTCGGACAACTGCCGGTATTACCGGTAGTCGCACAAATAACAATTGATAACAAACTGTCTTTTAATGACGTATGTTTACCTTTCGAAATGCCATAGATGTCATTAGTATATACCAACAAATGTATTAGTAACGCCATCTCTTAGTAAATTCGACATTATTTACCGAAACACCTATTAAATCGAATATAAAAATTTTTGTTTTTTAAACGAAGCATTTTTTAGATCAGATGGGAGTCGTGAGTTACCAGTTTACTCAAACATAAGGAAAAACTAAGGAAGAGAGGGAGGGAGAGAAAAAACACTAATCAACCCGAGTATACCAAAAAAAACACTTTTTTTTAAGGAAAAATTTTATAAAGGCTTCTAATGTATATTTTATCGTTACATGTACAGGTGATTCTTAGTAGAATAGAGACAGAAGATAGATTAGAGATACCTTAAAGAAAGATAGGTAGCGTAGTCTTTATATTTATTATTATTATTATTATTTTGTTCTTGTTCATGATTTGCTATGGAAGATATTAGTAAAAGTATTATTAAAATATGTTTTTTTGCGGCGTTAAAAAATCTACAGGGTGTAAAAATAGTGTAACAACGATTCAGGATAGATTGTAAGTACTCGGATGTTAAAAAGGGTATTTTGTTCTTTTATTAATGCTTAAAAATACGCGCAAAACAAAAGTATCTTTTTTGATATATCATTGAAGATTTAATTATAAAAATCATCACAATAGCTGTCAAACGACGTTCGATTTCTTCCCGCATCGTTTCAATGCGGTTGTGCAGGTGGATGCGTTATTTTCCTGAAATCGTATGTTTTAAGATTGAAATTTGTGCATTTTTCAAAAGTGTTTTCCTTCTTTTGCGGTTGCGCTCAAAAGTATTTTGACTAGTCACCCTTATTTTTAATGCTAAATAAGATAACATTAAATTTTTACCTTTAAAAAAATTGACTTTTACGAATTTTTCAAATTAATATTTAATGTTAATTTTTGATCACGCTGTATTTATTTATTATCAAAATATTAACACAGTACGCTAAAGTAGATCTCTTCGATCATACCCTAGATTTAAACAACAATAGATTTGTTTGAAGGCTGTTTATGGTCGGTGGGGGAGACGCTTTTTTGATGTTAGACAGACATAAACATATTTACTTATCTTGTTTTTCAGTTTAATTGCTTGTCGTGACTTTTTCGGTGTTTTTAAGTGTTAGAAATTACTATAAATGCGAAGTTTACAATTAATATTAACAAAAAGAGGATTTAAAAACATATTTTTATCGGTAAATATTGTTAGATATTGTTTACATATTGAAATAACAATAATAAAAATTTAGGCAACCATATATTCATACTTTGTTTTCAGAATTGACGTACCTAGGGGTATGTTCGAAGGACGTACCGATGATACTCGTTTAAATAATGCAATTAGAAAAGGATAGCATAAAATCGGTATGTTTGTACCAAGAAATTAAATATCTACTGTTTATCAACACTTTTTGAAATATAAATAAAAATATTATTACGTTATTCAGCGTTCCAACAACCGGGCCCTAGTTCTGACGTTATGCTACTTCTACAGGGGTATGTTCGAAGGTAGATCTACTTCTAGAAGGAAACCAACCTCAAATAATAAAGGATTTCATACAGGTGAAAATGAGGCCTGCAAACGTCACTTTTGACATAAATAATGAAAAATTTTGTCATATCAAAATATTTTTGAGCGCTACTGTATATACAGTAAAAAAAAATTTACCCTAGAAGTTTATTATGCTATTTTTTACATTCTGTATAAATAATCGAAAAGATTTTTTGTCTTCCTTCAAATTCGTACCTAAAAAAAGTCCCATTGAAGGTGGACAACTTTTTCGGTTTAAAATGTTTTTTAAAATATCGTAAAAAGATATGTTATTATTTATCGATTAGCCCTTAATATAACATATTAGCAAAACATATTTAAAATGAAAATTTTAGGGCATGAAATTGATGCCCTCTTTTGCGTATTTACTTCAGTTGTTGTAAAAAAATATTCTCAGGGAGTGGCAAAAATCTTGATTTATTTTTTACTTTTTTATGACTCGGTACATTTTTAAAAAGACGCATTTTTACTATCATCATCTTACACTAGCTCATCTATTTAATCTGTGTAAAAAGGTCTTACTGCTCGTGCGCAAAAAAGCAAGTAATCCATGAAAACAAAATCTCGATGACGTTCTTTTGACGGAAAAAAAGTAAGGTTAGTTAGTTTTCTAGGTATATTCTTTTGAATAATTATCACTTGAAGTGATCATGATCACTTCGACCCAATGACAAGTTAATGCATATTCAAAAGAACATGAAGTTATCAGTTTCACTTTGATCAGTGATAATTTACTCAAAAGAATACAGCCTCTGTGATTTGGCATTTGCCATAGACATAAGAGTAATTAATAATACTTAATATAAACTACGAATCCTATAGAAGAAAGTTGATGCACGCTAAGAAAGAGATAGAGCGTTTTCGCTCTCTTTAAATTTCGATCAGGTGACAGGGGTATCCAATAATGTTTGGAGTATCGTGCTTAGATCCGCTCTGTCTCTTTTTAAACATGAGCCAAATTTCTTCAGATCAGCTCATAATCTTTATATTGTCTATGGTATTTGCATAGACATAAAAGTTAAGTATCTAGACTTCGGATCCTATAGGAGCAAGTTGATTACGAATCTGGAATTTTCCTGTTGTTGCGGGTTTTCGCGCTATTCTAAATTCGAAAAATAGGTTGAGGTTATGTAACAGGGCAAGTTTATTTTTTTCGCTAAACTACGATGATGGTTCGGTAAGTTTTCGGCCTGATAAAGACTACAAAAGATTTTTCAAAATGTTTTTATTTATTTTTCAACATAGTCCCCTTGTACTTCAATACTCTTGCAAAGTGTTCATTCGAAGACGTTTTTGGTCGACTGTTAACAAACGCGGCACTCATCCCGCAGAAAGCTTTTTCATGGCAAGGACATCATGTAAAATGTAATGGACACGATCTATCGAGATGTTTGCTATATCAGCAAGCTCTCGTACCTTCAATCGGCGGTCATGAAGTATGACATTGTGAATTTTTGTGACAGTTTCGTCAGTTGTAGCGGTTTTTGGGCGTCCCGAGTGCTCATCATCTTGAATGTGATGTACGACCACGATTAAATTCAACAGCCCATTTTTTTACTGTCAAAAACGAAGGCGAAGAATCCTTTAAAGTACAATCTAACTCATTTTTAATGTCCGTAGGAGTTAAGCCCTTTAAAACAAAGCACTTTATAACCGCTCGAACTTCAATTTTATCCATCTTTCACAAAATATCGAACCTTATGTGTTCACTCGATTGCCACAAACAAGGAACTGAACGGAAACATCTGAAACTTTGCTAGGCGTCATCTTAAGGTTATTGCTTACCAAATATTATAGTTATTTGATCCTACTAGCGCCCTCTCTGGTTCAGGCCCAGAACTTATCGAACCATCCTCGTATGTATGGTAGTTGAAAGTACTAGTCTTCCCCTTCAAAATCTACGTGGATTTATATTGATATTTTTTTTCATCTTTAAAATATTCGTGTTTATCAAAAATTTTAGTTCGCCATATTGCATCCCACCCCCTGGAAATGACAGTTTTAAAATTCTGACTACATTTTCATATTCATCGAAATTGTTCAACAAAAATTTCGGGGTAGCCAACGAACTCGCTATTTTTGCCTGGATTTGAAAGTCTGATCAGAAACCTTAACTTTGAGCCACCATATAGACGAGAAAACATCAATTTCCTTGAAAAGGAAATTATTATCGTAGATTTAGAAATACTAGATTGCGCATCCCCAGTGTCGGTCGTTCCTACAGTGCGAGAGGAAGAAGAGTGAAAGCAATATTCTCTTTTTTTTTAACAGGCGGAGCATAGAACCAGACATAATTATTCACATTTGGAGATTACATGGTTCTATGCACGGCCTATTAAAAAGAGAGAAGAATAATGCTTTCATTTTTCTTACCTTTTCGCACTGTGGGAACGTCCGGCATCGGGGACGCACAATCTAGTGTTTTCGAAATCTATGGTTATAATGCAAAATTGATAAATTTCAATTGATGATACAAATCTAAGTAAGGATTGAACGGGAAGCGATAAAATGTAAACTTACCCTGTTACATAACCTCAAAAATAGCGAAAAACACTTTTAGATTAAAATATTGCGACAAAATCATCGGTTGATGAAACCCCAGTCCGATCTACGTATTGACTTTCCAAGTACAGCATAACGCAGTAGATTTTCTAAGGGTGCTCACATTCGGTTCAACCGCATTTGGTACATTACTCTGTGATAAACGTCTAGGGTCACCATGTTTACCTGTTTTACACTCTTCGATCATACTCTAGATTTAAACAACAATAGATTTGTCTGAAGGCTGTTTATGGTCGGTGGGGGGTCGCTTTTTTGATGTTTGACAGACATAAACATATTTACTTATCTTGTCTTTCAGTTTAATTGCTTGTCGTGACTTTTTTCGGTGTTTTTAAGTGTTAGAAATTACTATAAATGCGAAGTTTACAATTAATATTAACAAAAAGAGGATTTAAAAACTTATTTTTATCGGTAAATATTGTTAGATTGTTTACATATTGAAAATAACAATAATAAAAATTTAGGCAACCATATATTCATACTTTGTTTTCAGAATTGACGTACCCAGGGGTATGTTCGAAGGACGTACCGATGATACTCGTTTAAATAATGCAATTAGAAAAGGATAGCATAAAATCGGTATGTCTGTACCAAGAAATTAAATATCTACTGTTTATCAACACTTTTTTAAATATAAATAAAAATATTATTACGTTATTCAGCGTTCAAACAACCGGGCCCTAGTTCTGACGTTATGCTACTTCTACAGGGGTATGTTCGAAGTTTACACTGCTAGTTCTGTGACCCAGTTTTCGAGAAAGGAGGGCAAATTCCTTGGTCGTCAACCACGAGCACCCTTTATGTATCGAAGAACAACATCCACAGTATTCAATCGCGGTTTGTTTAGATCCTATAACTGCTTGTCCTCTCCATTCCATTCAGTCAAAATATGTTTTTAACAAAATTTAAGTCCGACCCTGTCTATTCAGAATGTTAAAATCACCATCACAAAAAGATTTCATCAAACAAAAAATTACAATAGACTGAATCATTTAAGATTGATAAGAATTTTTCTTTTTTGCTTATTTTTAATTTAATCTTTTATAGTATATAAAATTGACAGTGAAATCAAAGTTTTTGCAGCGATTTAATAAAATTTATAGAATCATTTTAACAACACTGAAATCTACAGTTTATTATTAACAGTCTTCCTATTGAATTTGTAGCGATTTCATGTAAAAATTTATTGCAGATATCTGAAAGTTTCAAGTCGTAGGGAACACCCAGTAGATGATAAATACGTAAAAAAGTAGAGCTAGATCAGCTCTGTTTTTTTATAAACAATATCCAAAATCGGAAAATTCGATTTTTTGTCTGTAGAATTTTCCGGTTACATTTTAGAGAATACTTGTCCAAATGAAAGTTGTGAGTATTGAAAAAATCTTTAACTTCATTTTTTATACGTCAAAATCGATAAATAAATTATCGAGACAATGGCGAAAAACCACCTTTTTTGCACTATTTTATAAATGTTAGTAACTTTTGCAAGAAAGGCCGAAAGTGATGTATAACCCCTTGATGATAAGGCCATTATGTGCCTTTATAACTGTGCGAAAGCTGGACCAAATCGGTTTGGTAGTTTATGAGTAATCTTAATTGTTTATCCCAGACACTGAATGTTCAAACAATTGTCCTTGCCCTGAGGATGATTCTACAGATATTTGCAAAAGCGGAATGGATTCTTTGAAGTTCAAACTACAAGCAAAGATGAAAAAACGATGGATTTTGAAAAAAATTGTTGTGAATAAAACCGTTTAAAGAAGGGATACCTTTTTTCCGTATAAACAATTGGAATAACTTCGTTTATTTGAATGATACAAGTTTGTGAATAAGTGGACTTGAAAGCTGGTGAAAAGACACGAATTTTAAAAGAAAACAAAGTCTCCTACGACCAATGGGAGCTAAGATAGCATTTTTTTAAAAGTCATATCTCTTTTGTTTATAAACATTAAGAGTCGAAATTTTCACAGATTTTAAACGAAGACCTATATTTTATGATGCAATTGATAAGTATGAAATTCATGCATCGTTAGGAAAGTTCGTTTAAAATCTGTGAAAATTTCGACTTTTAATGTTTATAAACAAAAGAGATATGACTTTTTTAAAAAAAAATGCTCCTATCGGTCGTAGGAGACTTTTTTTTAATTCGTGTTTTTCACCAGCTTTCAGGCCCACTTATTCATAAACTTGTATCATTAAAATTACCAAAGTTATTCCAATTGTTTATACGTAAAAAAGGTACCCCTTTTTTAAACGGTTTTATTAACAACAATTTTATTCAAAATCCATCGTTTTTTTATCTTTGCTTGTAGTTTGAACTTCAAAGAATCCATTCCGCTTTTGCAAATATCTGTGGAATCATCCTCTGGGCAAGAACAATTGTTTAAACATTCTGGGTCTGGGATAAACAATTAAGACTTTATAAACTAATTAAGATTTATAAACTACCAAACCGATTTGGTCCAGGTTTTGCACCGTTATAAAGGCACATAATGGCCTTATCATCAAGGGGTTAAACATCACTTTCGGCCTTTCTTGCAAAAGTTATTAACATTTATAAAACAGTGCAAAAAGGTGGTTTTTCGCCATTATCTCGATAATTTATTTATCGATTTTGACGTATAAAAAATGAAATTAAAGGTCTTTTCAATACCCACAACTTTCATTCGGACAAGTTTTCACTAAAATGTAACCGGAAAATTCTACGGACGAAAAATCGAATTTTCCGACTTTGGATGTTGTTTATAAAAAACCAGGGCTGATCTAGTTGTACTTTTTTACGTATTTATCATCTACTGGGTGTCCCCTACGACTTGAAACTTCCAGATATCTGCAATAAATTTTTTCACCTTCTTTCATAGGAAGACTGGAGTATATGTACTCTTCAATCTCACTTCTCAACATCTTTCTAAATATAAATAAAAATAACATCAGCGTTTTTTCAAAGTGCCACAAGCTGGCTAAATATATAAGTTAAGTTTTTTTGCCACTCTCATGTACTGAAAAGTTTACAAATCATTTGTATATTTGATTTAGTATTTTTATAAATTAAAAAAAATATACACTGCCAATATCGTTAGGTGCTTATTTAAGTTTTAAACTGTCTAAATGATACTGGAACGTTGAAAGATCACCGTGCGTCGTCATAGTCCGGTCAAAGTAGACAAAAAAAAAACGATAACAAACAGTCAAATAATTAATTTGTAAAAGGTAGCTATAATAATATGTCTTGAGTAATGTACCGGATTCCTCGAAAGAAATTTTCTCTTTTATTTGGTCACTGCGTGAACACATCCACCCGGGTGGCGCAGCATGTCAAACAGTAGAATTTTTTTTATGAATTTAGCCGCTGTGGAGAATTTCACAGAAAACCCTGTATTTTGTGTATAAAAGTGTAACAAAAGCAATGATTTTGCGGTTCAATAATAGCAGGATTTGCATGACATAAATCAAACGCCAAGTGTTTCCATCACCAGACATTAATAAGTGAATAGATTCGAATAAATCGATTGAACTGTGAATATAAAACATCTGTATGGGGTGAGTATGCCAGAGCGAAGAACTTGAAAATATTGTTTAAACAGAAATTCGACCGTTTCGAAATTCGAATCGGTGGGAATCGGGTTTCATCGGCTTGGGGCTTACTAGCGCCTTAGAACGAAGTGGACTAATAGTACATGTACTGGCTTGTTCCATTTGTACATTTTACGTGGATGTCATAGACTTCTTGTCTTTCAGGTATTAATGAAACACTCCATTTCTTTCAACACTTGAATCGAAGTCTTCATTCCACGATCAACAAAAACAATTTCACTTTCATTCGAAGGATTACTAAAGGGTGTTTTTTTTTTTATAGAGGTATAGAACTTGTAAATGGAATAAAACAAACATGAATTTTTTAAATTGATATGAAACTTACTTTATTCGAAAGATAACCTTCTGGCATTATAATTTAAATATGACTTCTAGCATATGACCACCACGGCTTGCTCGGACGTAGTCTAATCTGGAGGTCCAATTTTCGATGACTTTTTCCAACATTTGTGGCCGTATATCGGCAATAACGCGGCGAATGTTGTCCTCCAAGTGATCAATCGTTTCGGGCTTATCGGCGTAGACTAGCGACTTCACATATCCCCACAGAAAATAGTCTTGTGGCGTTAAGTCGCACGATCTTGGAGGCCAATTCACGGGTCCGAAACGTGAAACTATGCGGTTACCAAACGTTTCCTTCAATAAATCAATTGTGGCACGAGCTGTGTGACATGTTGTGCCGTCTTGTTGAAACCACAGCTCCTGCACATCATGGTTGTTCAATTGATGAACGAAAAAGTCACTAATCATGGCTCTATAGCGGTCACCATTGACTGTAACGTTCTGACCAGCATCGTTTTTAAAGAAGTACAGACCAATGATTCCACCAGCCCATAAAGCACACCAAACAGTCAGTTTTTCTGGATGTAACGGTGTCTCAACATACACTTGAGGATTATCATCACTCCAAATACGGCAGTTTTGTTTATTGACGTATCCATTCAAACAAAAGTGAGCTTCATCGCCCATTCACCGAATCTACGCCTTGCTAGGTGATCGTGTGGCTTCAATTCTTGCACGAGTTGGATTTTGTAAGCACGCAAACCAAGATCTTTCCGCAAAATCTTCCATAAAATGAATGGACACATATCCAATTCCTGTGCACGATGGCGGATAGACTGATTCGGGTTTTCCTCTACGCTACGCTCTACAGCAGCAATGACTTCTTCTGTACGCACTGTACGACGTCTCTGTGGATGCGTATTATCATTTAGAGTAAACGTGGTGCGAAAACGTTCTATAATTAATCGAATTAATTGCTCTGATGGACGATTATGTTGACCGTAAAATGGACGTAGTGCGCGATACGTATTTCGAACAGAACCATGATTTTCAAATAAATTTGCACAATTTGGAAGCGTTGTTCAGGCGTCAGTCTATTCATGTTGAAATGCCAAACCAAACTAAACATAATTAACTTGGCAGCTGACAAAATGACCGCCAGTTAAAAAAGTGTTGCCAACTTAAAGTTTTATACCTCTATAAAAAACACTCTTTACTTCGATCATACCTTATAGATTTAAACAATAATAAATTTGTTTTAAGGCTGTGTATGGTCGGTGAGGAAGAGGCTTTTTTGATGTTTGAAAGACATAAACATGTTTATTTATCTTTTCTTTCAGTTTAATTGCTTGTCATGACTCTTTTCAATGTTTTTAAGTGTTCCAAATTACTATAAATGCGAAGTTTACAATTAATATTAACAATAAGAGGATTTAAAAACTTATTTTTATCGGTAAATATTGTTAGATATTGTTTACATATTAAAAATAACAATAATAATAATTTAGGCAACTATAAATTCATACTTTTATGCATTCTAGAATTGACATACTGATTATCATGTGATACTCGTTTAAATATTCCAATTAGAAAAGGATGGCAACAAATCGATATGTGTGTACCAAGAAATGAAATATCTACTGTTTATCAACACTTTTTCAAATATAAATAAGAATATTATTACGTTATTCAGCGTTCAAACAACCGGGACTTGGTTCTGACGTTATGTCATTCAGGGGTATGTGGTCGTCGCCACAGGAACAATGGAGTAGCACACAGATGTTGTTCAAGGTTAGACGGGCGAACGGAATTAGGGGTTGAGTGTATATTCACTCAGAATTATATAATTTGTACGTATTTTAGTCTGTGAGTCACACGAACTTATATTTGTCGCGTAAGAGTGCATATTAGTATTTTCGATGTTTAAAATCGCGATATCTCAGGAATAGTGACTTTTAGGAAAAAAAGTAGAAGAATAATTTTTGTAGAGAATTGCATTGTCTATAACTTTTGTTAGACGTATTTTTACGATAACACTCAATATTTACGAGAAAAATTCGACAAACCCATATTTTTAACCCTTGACCTTGAATAAATGTTTTAACAGGCCTAGGATGGGTGGGGACTTACGATATTTTATTTATAATACTGTATTTATGCGAATTTTCGTGAAATTGAATGTCTGTCTTGACTGGATTACTCTTGTATTGATAAAATTGTAGAAGCTTCAAATTTCAGTGATCAAAAGAGCTTGGTAAACTGTACGTTTTTGAAAGGCTAATATTTTATTTTTTATAATAATTCTTGTCTTTAATTTTTATTACAAATAAACCCAAACAGCACAAATACGTCTTAAAGACATCCATAAAACGTCTGATCTCAACATTCAGGACGTCTTATGGATGTCCATAAAAGACGAATGACGTCCGTAAGACGTTGTATAGACGTCTTATGTTACAAAAGGTAACGTCTTTAAGACATTTGTTTACAACGTCTTATGGACGTCCCTTCCCAACATTAAAACAACATATTCCACCAATAAAATTATGTACATTAAAAAGGGTCCCTTTAATTTTTTTGTTTGTCTTGTTTACAAAGTCAAACCGTAATTCTTCAAAAGTCCAAGAAATAACTTTAATTAAGAAAAAATCAAGAGCAAAATATACACTACCATTTTAAATAACTACAAGTTCCGCATGAATAATTTGCTTTAAAAAATATGTTCAACATAATCTCTTTATACAAAAAAATACATAACTTAAGCATAATGTAAACTTTTTCTAATTTGAAATTTAAGAAGAGGGGTAGAAAAGCATATATTTTCAGAACTACTACTGTTCGAATTATAAGTGAACCTGTCAAATTTAAGCCTTAGTTTATCCCTTTGATAAAATAACTCTAAAAGATAGACTATCAACAAAATAAAAGTTTATTGAAATAAAAAGTACACAAATCTTTAAATAGTTTTAAAAACAAGAATTTTTATTTAGTCGAATAACAAATCTGATCTGATGCCCTTTTCAGTTATATTTGGATTAAAATTTCCTCATTCTTCCGACTTTTTGCCAGTCCTGTTGTCTCTGTAGATCCTAATAACAAACTGATTTTAATTTTATAGGATAAAGTTTATCATTTGTGGGAGTAAATTTTTTGATATTTTTGCGAATTTTTATAATTGTCCTCTACTATAGAATCGTGACTTATGCTATTTCAAGGTTAATATGTATAATGAAAGACAGAACTTACTCATAATAAGTCTCACCAAGTTGGAATCGTAGAACTTTTTTTTTCCTTTTTCGTACTAATCAACTGTACATGGTAATTTTACAAGCTCGCTTTACAAAGTTATAAATGCTCCGTACTCCCAGTTTTGAAATTTCTAAAACCTTAAACAAAATTATTTCTTGTAATTAACACAACTCTATTTTCTATGTTCTTTAAATATAAACCAATCATCAGGAACAAAATAAATCTTACAGGTTTCATTAGTGGAGCACTCCATAAACAAACATTTCGCCTTCCACTTCATTAGTAATATTTCTTGTAATATTTAGGACCGGGTCTGGATGAGCTGTGCAAGCCTTTTTCGCACAGATAATATTTTTGAAGATTTCATTTCATACTTCTAATAACATAGAGTTACTACAAAAATATAAGCGGTAAAGCATTCGGGAATTTCCTCTAACACAACCTATAAATAACGTTACTGTTTTTCCTAAGTACATATGATTCTCGATCTTACCTTTTAAGTATTACATAAACACGAATTAAAAAGATTCTCAGAGGCCCATAGATAAATCAACTATTTTAATAAAATTCTTTCAAAATCTAAATTTTCACGTCGGCACCCCAACAACATTAAAAATGAATAACGACATGACGAAACACAAGTACAAAACTGAAAAATGACAGTTGACAGAAACAAAAGGCGGGTTTTTTACAGTTATAGTTTCGCTGGCATATTTATGTGTGTCATTGTTATCGGTACATCAAACAGTCTGTGACAAAAAGCACCAAAGTATTGATAAAAAAGATCACGCAAAAGTTCCATTAATCAAGGTCGTAGTAAGCCTACTCAAAATTTGTCGTTCAAACAAAAATTTTAACCTCAACTTGTATATAGCTGAGCTCTGTGCGGCGTTGCAAACTTATTACTCAACTGCGACAAAATCCATATGGAAGGAACTACTTTTTAAATTTTATCAACTAAATTATACACAACTGTATTTATTTTCATATAAAATGTAGTATGTAGACTTTTAAAAGATATCTTAAATACGTTGTATATAGACGTCTTATGGACGTCTTTAAAACAACGTCTATAAGACGCCTTATTTATGTCTTAAGACGTTCAGACATAATCTGGATATAAAAATGACGTTTATAAGACGTCTAGTGCTGCGTGGGAAGTTAGACGTAGTTTCGATAATCTTTCAATTTTTCCAGTATATCATTTTTTGCTTTACGTGTCTCGTGTTAGTTAATTGATAATTTTGTGATATAAATATTTATTTGCCTTTTTTTGTTTTTCTGTTGTTGAGAACGTATGTATGTAATCGATATACAGAGTGATTTATTATAGAATTCTTCTTCCTTGCGTCGCTAAAAATTGCTAAATTTTTTGATCAATATCTTTGCAAAATAATACCGCAATTTTTCCTAAAATTGATTCATTTTTGCTTGGTGGGTATGAACGATTTGAAATGCCCATTTTAAAGAATAATTGAAACTAAAAGAATAATAAGTAATTCAAAATAATTCGCTTTGTATATCCGCATAATTTTTAAGAAATTATTAGATTTATTAACTTCTAGAGATACAATCGGTGGTGCGGTTTGAAATTAGGGCGAACGAATTTGACCCTCGATCCGCTACGCCACTGGATACAAAATATAATAACGCTATAAGAACAGGGTATTTTTATTTTGGCGATTTCAGAAAACATGTTATAAAATATAAGAAGCGGGTTGTACAAATTTGCTAGAAATACTATTTTTCTCCAGAATTAAAAATTAAACTGATAAGTGTTTACGCTGAATTAAGAATGTTCATATTTTTGTTTATACAAAACTGCAAGCTACAATGTTGAAGTTTTCTTAGCGAATTTGTACGCACGTTAACAAAAAATACACATGTGCTATTTTTGTGGAAAATACAGGGAATCATATTGTAACCAAAAAATGTTGTGTGACTGAAAAATGATCATTTTATGTTATTATACAAAAAATGTACTCAGAATAAAAAGTTAAATGTCGAAATGTATTTTATTTTCCAAAATAAATATGCAGCGTGACCACGAACTTGAGATATAAAACTGGACTGCTCGTGTTCCATATCTCCCTTATAAAAAAATGACCCCACCGTGCTCCGTGCCATTTGGTGCAAATAATTGCTTTGGCAACAATGAATTCCCTAAGTTTTCATGATATTGGTGAAAGTTTATTTTTGACATTGAATACTTTTCATTTTGACAAAAATTTATTTTTGATTTTGCTGTTTTATGGATTTTATCACATTTTATGTAACGTTTTACTGAAAATTTCAAACAGGAAAGTGAACTTTAAGGTTTTTTTTTGTATTTTAAAAAATGTGATTCTTCATCATAAGACGTGCGAAAACCTCATCTGGTAAATTGGAATTTATTTAATTGGTAAGTTATAAAGCATTCAATAATAATTATATAAAATTTTACCTTAGAATCAAATTGTAAATCTAAGGGTAACAAGTTTAATCTTATGGATATGATATATGATAATTATTAAATGCTATCAATATTTTAGTTTTCCAAGAGAAAAGAATCTTCAAATTCAAGAGCTGAAGCAAATTGGTCATGATCATAATTCTTTTATACATCAGATAAGTAACTCTGTTCAGAGCATTTTTCTGGAAATTGTTTTATACAAGAAGATGAGCAAAAAGTTTGTGTTGTGCTTCTTACAAATAAACTGCCTGAACTGCACTGTTTGATGTAAACATCTTGAAGCAACTAAACTTGGACTTAATAACATACGCTGGCTCTACAAAAAAAATCCTGAATTAGGTGTGCATTAACCAACAACACTATTGTTTGACCATAAAGTTAATGTTCCGCTGACATATAAAGCTGAATATCGAAACTGGTATGGTGTTAAAATTTAAAATGATTATATGTTTAAAAACCAATATGCCATATTAAAATAGAAATAAATGATAAAATATAATATGAAATTTTTCAATATTATTAAGGATGTTTGGAAATTACATAAATTTTACTTTTATGTATTTGTTTTGTCTAAAAATAAAGTAATAACCTTTTGTTTGAATATGTTATTAAGTAATAAAACAAAAATTCTTGATTTTAGCTCAGATAGGAAATTTGTGTCACGAAAATCCTTTGTCAAAGTAGTGCGAAGCTGCGATTGATTACCATTTCAAAAATTCAACTCTAGGAAAGATCAATTCCAGATCCTTAAACAGTTAAGTAAATTGAAAGTTTGACCTAGTGTAAAAATTAAAAGTTGCTAGTAAATCTTTATGTATATATTTAGATTAAAAATGATTGTATTAATGTAAGAATTCTCTTGTATTTACAAGCTTCTTTATATTTAAAGTGTCTTAATAAATATTGTTTTGTTTACAATTAAATATAAACTGCTTTAACACTATCCCCTTTAGAGTTTAATTTTTTTTATATAAAAAATGGTTTAGTACATAATGTTACTTTACTTCATTTAAATTAAAGCTCCGTTTTTATGAAGGAAATGTCAACATTATTATGAATGTTGTTAACCCTATATAAATACCTAACATATCAGTTCCCTAAAAGCATCGAAGAGAAAATAATTTTAACAAAGACCTAATCGAAACTATTTTTAAATGATGAAACTATCTTACTTTGCAATAGATTATGTGGACATTTCGATACCTTACATTAAACAATATACTATATTAATTCATGACATAAAATTTTTGAAAATAAATGCCTTAATACTTTTTTTCCTTAACTTCTTATACTCTACGTCCGAATAAGGATGTTTCTAAAACAAATATTTCAAAAAAAAATTAGTCTCGATTTGTTTTTGGCGCATATTTCACATTTTAGCTATTTTGCTAAATAACAGTTTTATTGTAAAAAATAAAATATGTAAACAGTCATAGAAAAAGCATTTTCATTTATTTAGAATAACTGACATTTCATGCTTGTTATCTAAAAATAATAAAATTGTTACATATTTACGCTGTTCCAAAGAAGTTAAAAAAATTTGCTTTATTGGAGTTGCTTTAAACAGAAAAATTATAATTTTGAGGAAACTAGAAGTAGAAATTCAAGTTAAATATTGTTTTACAGAAACAATTATCCTGGGCTGCGATTCTATAAGAGTAAAGGGAAAGCGAATGTCATAATAAGGATCTTCTATCTTTGTTCAGTCTGTATTAACACATAAGTATATCACTGTCCTAAAAGAGATAAGGAAAGAGAATGTCAAAAAATATGCTTACAGAATCGGAGCTCTGGTCTTTTTTATTGAATATACTCGATTAACCTGTCAAGGAAAATAAGGAAGAGCGATTTATTGTTTAATATATAGTATAGAAAGAGATAATTATTGTCTAAACCTGTTAGAATAATAGAATTGACATTCATACACGACACATTCACGCCAATGTACCGAATGGCGACCAATAAGGGGGATCAAAAATTATTTTCATGAGCAGTCCAGTTTTATATCTCAAGTTCTTGAGCGTGACCCAGTTTTTTTTAAGGATAATTTATTTTGAAGCGAGCTTCGCATAAAGTTAATACGCTAAATGGAGTTTGTTTTACAGGGAAACAATTCGATCTATAAATGGAAAACTATATACAGGAACATTCTGAAAATTTGACAGTATGTTAATGTCGATGGGAGCAACCCAGCTAAAATATTTTCAAGATGGTGACACTTTCGATTATACCGGTAGTAGGTGTCAACTTGCTTATTTTAAATGGAACACCCTATATATTATTTCATTTTTTGATTCTGCGCAAAATTCTAGACACATTTTGTGTAGCATGTCCTATATCTAAATCTAAGCGTTTTAAACATATTTAAGTTTTTATGTCAAAAGTTACGTTTGCAGGCCTTAAAATAATTATTAATTTTACCTATAAAGAAGCCGTTTTTTTATCTAATTTGGGTTGGATTTCTTGTTAAAAAGGGTCTACTTTATTAGATTTTTATAATATTGTGATAACCAGTAATACAGGGTGTTCAAAACATAAGATTAAAAATTAAATTGAAGGAATCGTTAAAAGTCAATTTTTTTCAAATAGAAAACCCCAAATTTTTTAAATTCATCTTATTTAACATTAAAAATAAGGGTAAAAATTCATAAAGAGTGGAAACTAGGGAAATTATGTTTTTTTTGGAAAAATTTCGGTATTTACTCCCTATTTCGAGGTTGATTCTTCACTATTTTTCCTCACTTTCTCGGAAAACTAAGAAAAAAACGAAAAATCAAAAATACGTCTCAGAAACGCCATCAAACTCTGTCGGATCACGTAAAAAGGCGCAACGTTGCCAAATGTAATTTTTTTTCGTAATATACACTATAAAATTTGTCCTTCTCAGTCAACAATATAGTTTAATTTTTTTAATGTTTACAACAGTTTCTGAGTAAAAATAATCCTAACCACTCAAAATTTTTCATTGGTTTTGGTTAGGGTAATAATTCGGATTAGAGTAAATCTAAAAGTGAGTGACATTTTGGTTTTGTTTATTTTGATTTGTTTTTGATAATTATTTTGATTTTAGAGTAAATCTGGAGTTGGGTGCCAATTTGATTTTGTTCCTTTTGATTTGTTTTTTTATAATTTTCGTGATTTAAGTTCAAATTTATGAATTTTTTTTTGGTGGGTACCATTTTAGTTTCGTTTCTTCTGATTTGTTTTTGATAATTTTTTTGACTTTTCCGATAAGAAAAGCGCAGAATTATGAATTTTTGTTGGTGGATATCATTTTGGTTTTGTTTCTTTTGATCTGTTTTTGATAATTTTCTTGATTTTTCCGGTTAAAAAAGTGCAAATTTATGATTTTTTTTTAATACAGATGCTTCAATTAGTGTGCATTTTTTTTAATAGAAAAATCATCAAAAAGAAATTAAAAGAAACAAAGCTAAAATGGTACCCACCTCTAGATTTACTCTAATCCGAATTATTACCTTGGTTAGTTCCGGTTTAGCTTGATTTTTGTTAATTTGGAAAACAGAAACTAACCTGAACTAATCTAAATTGACCTAGATTTATATTTTTCTGGTATAAACTTTAAAACTTAGCCATTACAATTAACAACATGGTTGTTAACTGTTGAATTTCAAAGAAATCGTTTTTGCAATCTGGCAGCATTGCCGATTTGAACAAGTACGCCTTCTTTATCTGAACTATGCAAGCTATTATTTATTGAAGGAGCCGTTTTGTTTTTATTTGTTGTGGTTTTTGTATTGCTAATTTTCCAAATTTTTCCGATAAAAAAGTGCATATTTTGAATTATTGTATAATCAGTGTGGAATTTGTGGTTGTAACAAAAGTTTAACGATTTAGTGAAAAAAATTGAACCTAAAGTGAAAAGTGATAATCCCTGTTTTCCGCAAAATTGAAGAAAAACTATGGAAAACCGAGATCAGAATCGTGTTCCACGGTCTCGAAATAGGGGATATGTATCGAAATTTTTCAAAAAAAAAAATTTTCCTAGGATTTCACCCATTACGAATTTTTATCTTTTATTTGGAGATTTTGCTGCGGATTTTAAGTTCAATTATAATCTTAGTTGGCTATGACGTTTTACTCATAGTTAGCTATGACGGTATTGAAAAACTATCAAATGCTAATGAAATATTTGAAACTGCATTTGCCATTTGAAAATTGTTAATAATTATGCCGGGGCGATTAAGTCATACAAACGAAAATTATTTAAATTTATTTATTATTTATGGAAAATGTGATAAATTTAGATGAAGAACATGTGATACATTTATCATCCCATATCCGCAAAAACAAAACCCATCAAACTTTGTATACGTATGGAATTTCTACTCGTCTTAAAATTATTCATTTATTTCCGTTAGAAGCTGCATTTTTGCGCTTCATTACGTATCAACTGGGTCAGAAAATACCAATCTTTGATTTACCCTGTATATAAACAGACGGCTTATTTTAATCAATCATGTTTTTCAAATAGGGATTTAATTTTTATTGTTTGTAATTTTATTTAATTATTTTATTAGCGTAATAGATAAATTTTCCGGGAATTTACAGTTATTTTTATTTTTCATCAAATTTTATCACTGAATCAACAATTGGATTTAACTATCGCGTAGCACTTAGTGAATATCGAGAAATACAGTCGACGAAAAATGGTACCCCTTTGTTATTTTAAATATTTTATCAAAAATAATGCATAGTTTGTACACTAATAATTTTATGACGTAATCTTTTCCATCATTCTTCGAAAAAATACTCCTGAAAACATTTTACTCCCTGGTTTTGAGTAACTATTAAAAATATCAAGATGGTCGTGGTTTTCAATAAGCGTTGCCATTGTTTTTATTTTAAAATTGGTCAAAATCGTAGCCTTCTTGATTTTCGTCATAGCGGAATCACCGCTTCGCGTCTCTCGTCAAGAACGCCTTAGTGAAAACCAGAACTGTTGAGGCATCAAGAGGGCTATTGTCAAAACAAATGGCATTACAGAGCGACGCGTTAATTTTTGAGTATGGCGCGTCGTTTTTTAGTATGTTTTATATATTATTAGGCTGTGGTTAGTGTGATTTAGGATACTATAACTGCAGAAAGATGTAAAAAAATCATTTATACACATTAATTTCGATATGTTAAAGATTTTATTTATCAGACGTTGTGTGCTGGATAATATAACCTTAGAAGATTCATTTTCCATGATCACTAGGCTGTCCATGTACCGAAGAAGCGAAATTGTCTCCAATGTAGCCAACATATACCTAACAGGTAGGTTAAAAAAGATTTTTTTCCGAAGTTTATAGTTAACTTCTCTTTGATGCTCTGTCTTTGAAAGGAAGTGCAATAAACATAAATGTGCGGCAAATCGGGGAAAAAAAGATTGATGCCGAATACAAAAAAAAGTTTATTATTATATATTATAAATACCGGTAAAACAAAAGGGAATCCCGACCTTGTTATAGTTTATGGGAATTAATACAACCACAAGAAGAAGATAACTATTTTGATGATTAATTGTTATTAATTAATTAAAATACCAGGGTCATTCTATTACTACGTGGTGACAGAAATGCAAAATGATGATAATATTAATAAACAAACAAATGGGGAAAATGGGTCATTAAGGCAACATCGAGATACGCACATTAAAATTCTGTTTCTAGTTTTGAAACCTATTGGGTGTGTTTAATTGGTAACAGGTAATCAGTCCACTGAAACTGAAAAGAACGAAACTATGCACTTAGTCTCGCTTCTACATGGAATATTCTCTTCAAGCGAGATCATTGTGCCGGTACGGTGCCTGAGCCTAGACTATGTTCAAAAACGGGGCGGCGCCAACGTCAACCAATAGGTATGATCTACCGCCCCGTATAAAGCACGCTGCACATTAAGTTGATCTTCAATCGGTAAGCACAAATAATGACAAATAAGATTTTGGCAATATATATATATATATATATATATATATATATATATATCTATATATATATATATATATATATATATATATATATATATATATATATATATATATATTAGTAGCTTTATTCGAAATTTGACTTAGGCAACAATTTCTGCTTCGATCGAGAGGAAAATTAACCACGAGTCACTTGTTTAGCATTATCTGTTAAATTTTAATTTTTTTCCAAAAAAAATTCAAAAATGGGGTTATATCTCAAAATATCGAAAAGAAAAAAGTTATTAGAAAAGTTATATATATATATATATATATATATATATATATATATATATATATATATATATAAGATACTAATACACCACAATCTAAACATATTAAAGCTATTATGAATTTCCCTATCCCAAAAACGAAAAAACAACTGCAGTCGTTCCTCGGAACATGCAACTGGCTGCGTGAGTATGTCCCAAATATGGCAGAGTTAACTCTTCCACTTGTACCCTTGCTTCGAAAAAATCATAGGTGTAAATGGTCTAAAGAACAGGATGAGGCATTCAAGAACATAAGACATTTAGTAGCCAAACCTTTAATTTTACATAGACCTGATTATAATCAAGATTTTATTTTACAGACAGACTTAAGTGATAGGGGAATGGGATGTGTTTTGTATCAGATGGGGCCTAATAATTCGAAAAATATTATTTCGTATGGTAGTGCTACATTTTCAAAAACTGAATTAAATTATCATATTAATGAAAAAGAATGTTTATCTGTTGTATGGGCCATTAAAAGGTACAGGCATTACTTAGAGGAAAAACCGTTTGTCTTAAGAACGGATAATCGTTATATATATATATATATATATATATATATATATATATATATATATATATATATATATATATATATATATATATGTGTGTGTGTGTGTGTGTATGCGGATTTCACGGATTCCTCCGTGTGAGTTGCAATAGCAGTGGATATATCCACATTATGCCGTTGTAGTGCTGAAATCACATTCAGCAAACGTACAACTATATGCAGCTCCGCGTATGAATGAAGTAAAATGCGAACAGTAAATGCAAACTTCTCTCCATCTTATCCTTTCTGTGTTAGAGGTTGCACAGTTAGAACAAATTGTTATAAAACGCATTTATCCTATTCCACCACCATCGAGATGATGCCCTACCTGTACCACCATACCGAGAAGAAAGTCAAAACTTACCCTATCCGCCACAGTGATACGGCAGAGATACATGTTTCGTCTCTACTAGACTCATCAGGGTACCGACATGCACCTGGCTGT
Organism: Diaprepes abbreviatus; assembly: GCA_034092305.1. Classification (NCBI taxonomy): domain Eukaryota; kingdom Metazoa; phylum Arthropoda; class Insecta; order Coleoptera; family Curculionidae; genus Diaprepes; species Diaprepes abbreviatus. The sequence goes on along the minus strand of JASJET010000322.1, from coordinate 533,020 downwards.
GCAAAGGACAGATCAGAAGCAAGCATGCAAATACTGAACGCGGCTTCGCCGACCTTCCGCCAGATGGCGTATAAATGTTTATGCGGCTTTCACGGATTCCTGCGTGTGAGATGCAATAGCAGTGGATATATCCACATTATGCCGTTGTAGTGCTGAAATCACATTCAGCAAACGTACAACTATATGCAGCTCCATGTATGAATGAAGTAAAATGCGAACAGTAAATGCAAACTTCGTCCCAACCATATCCCTCCGTGTTAAAGGTTGCACAGTTTGAATATATATATATATATATATATATATATATATATATATATATATATATATATATATATATATATATATATATATATATATATATATATATATATACAGGGTGATTCAAAAATCGATCACGAAACTTAAGGGGGTGATTCTACTTGACAAAATAAGGGTAGAGCTTCATATAATTTTTTTTCAAAATGTCATTCGTTTTCGAGTTACAAGCCGTCCAAGTTCAAGTTTTTATTTTTTGTTTTTTGAATTACTCGCTTACAGGAAAACCGATTTGACTAATATTTGAAAGATAGGCTAAGTCTTCTGCGCTTCATCATTTTAGTAACAATTCACATTGATTGTTTGCCGCTAGAGGGCACTTTACCTACATTGAAAATTGTTTTTTTGTCATAATTTTTTAGTATTGACAGCTACAGTAGTTTTTGGCATAATTTCTGAAAGACTGATGCCAGGCCTTTAAAAAAGGTGCTCTTTATTTACATCGCTAAACCCAACGGTTTAGACGTAAATCACCCTTAAAAATTAAGTGGTAAATTTACTTTTCTCATTTCATTACCACCAGCTACCAGGTAAATAGCTATCAAAGTATACTAGAGCTGTCAGTTTAACATCAAATAAATTCGCTTTTTAAACTATTTAATTTATAATCTTAAAATAACTAATAATGGCTAATCAGTAAATATTCATATTATGGATTATTGCGATATACATTTAATTGATAAAAATTAATGAAACAGTACTAAACAAACTAAAAAAGATTCTCAAAATGTCCCCCATTTTCTTCCATACATTTCCTAACACTCTTCAAAAAATGTCGCCTAACTCGATGAAAAATTCCTGGTGTTTCTTTAATAATTTGGCACTTTTCGATTATCCTGAAGCGAAGATCCTCGACGTTGATTACTGGAATATCGTACACCAATTGTTTCAAATGACCCCAAAAGAAAAAATCCATAGGATTAAGGTCTGGTGACCTCGCTGCCCATGCCAATGGCCCACTTCGTCCTATCCATCGCTCAGGATACGTTGCATTCAAATACTGTCGGACACGTATACTAAAGTGGGGCGGAGCTCCGTCTTGGAGGATCCACATGTTGGCCCTTACTTCCAATGGCACATCTTCCAGATACAATGGGAGACGATTTTGGATAAAATCTAAGTATACGTCACCAGTTAATGGGCCATCAAAGAAATGAGGACCAATAAGGTAATCTCCTATTATCCCTGCCCACCCATTTAGTGAAAATCTACGCTGATGTTTCGTTTCTACCACATTGTTTGGGTTCTCGTAAGCATATGTGTGGATGTTGTGTAGATTTGTTATGCCATCACGAGTGAAACCAGCTTCGTCAGTGAATAATATGACGCCAATTAATCGATTATCGTGTTCATACTTAGCTAGGATCTGATTGCACATTTCCAACCGTCTCGGCCGATCATCGTCATAAAGAGCCTGCACCTTTTTTGAATGAAACGGGTAGAGTTGTTCTTCTCTTAGTATCCTCCATGACCTAGCCTGACAGAGCCGCACTTCATTCCCAATTTTTCTAGTACTAATACCTGGATTATTTTCAATAATTTCAAGCACTCTTTCTTCTTGTTGCACGTTTCTAGCAGTTCTAGGTCTTCCCCTATTTCCATTATAACTTTTAAAGGAACCACATTCCGCAAGCCTCCTGTGCACACTGGAAAATGTTTGAGCATGAGGGATATTTCTTTCCGGATAACTCTCCATATAATATCTTCTTGCCAACTCTGCATTACCATTTGCTTTTCCATAACAAAAATGGATATCACAATATTCGATATTTGAATATTGGTGATTAGCCATTATTAGTTATTTTAAGATTATAAATTAAATAGTTTAAAAAGTGAATTTATTTGATGTTAAACTGACAGCTCTAGTATACTTTGATAGCTATTTACCTGGTAGCTGGTGGTAATGAAATGAGAAAAGTAAATTTACCACTTAATTTTTAAGGGTGATTTACGTCTAAACCGTTGGGTTTAGCGATGTAAATAAAGAGCACCTTTTTTAAAGGCCTGGCATCAGTCTTTCAGAAATTATGCCAAAAACTACTGTAGCTGTCAACACTAAAAAATTATGACAAAAAACAATTTTCAATGTAGGTAAAGTGCCCTCTAGCGGCAAACAATCAATGTGAATTGTTACTAAAATGATGAAGCGCAGAAGACTTAGCCTATCTTTCAAATATTAGTCAAATCGGTTTTCCTGTAAGCGAGTAATTCAAAAAACAAAAAATAAAAACTTGAACTTGGACGGCTTGTAACTCGAAAACGAATGACATTTTGAAAAAAAATTATATGAAGCTCTACCCTTATTTTGTCAAGTAGAATCACCCCCTTAAGTTTCGTGATCGATTTTTGAATCACCCTGTATATACATATGATCATGCGGCTTTCACGGATTCGGCTCTGCTCGGGCGCCATGTTGTAGTAATGCCCCTGATGTTAAGGGCATATAACTAACGAACTATTTGCGATCACCTAAAATATACGGATGTTTCGTCCCGATACTGGTGCTGCACTCATCAGTGGGATCCACCGGTATCTTTTCCAGACATCCTTCTTGTACTTTTCACAAACTTGAACTTCTATTTAAGTCCAGTTTTGCCGGAAAGCGATGGAAAGATGTTGGTTCCACAACAATATATATATATATATATATATATATATATATATATATATATATATATAATATTCAAACAGATCATGATCAAATCTAGACATATTTAAGATCTCAATATTAAATAATTATGCACCTAGGTAACATAATCCCTGTATGTGCACAAAATCAATCATATATTAATTCCAAAAAACAACCATAAAAAGAAAACATATTGAATGAAAATAGTACTAATCAATGAAATATCTATTTACTAAACAAACCTACATACTAAACAAACCTACACACTAAGTAACCTATGAAGATTTTGTCAAAGAAAAAGTTTAAATTGATCAATGTTATGAAAAATATATGTTCTGCAAAGCTTACTAAATTTTTTCACATCGAAGATTGTTCTTATACTAATCGGGATAATATTGTAGAACTTGGGCGCCACACAGTTAACAAATCTATAACTAATGTTTTTATTACTATTTGGTAACCTTAGATGTCTATTCATTCTACATTTCGTTTCATAAGAGTGACTTACATAATTTTTTAATTTCGTACACTTATATACATAAATACAAGAAAACAATATATACAATAAACGGACATCAAAAATTTGTTCTGAATAAAGAAACCTAGTAGAATATCTTTTTTTCTTCCAAAAAATTACCTTTAAAATGTAATTTTATACTACGTTGAGTTGTTGTAACGAGTTTTGATACAGGCCACCCCAAACAATTATTCCATATCTAATTAAGGATTCTACTAATGTTTTATAAATATTTATTAAAAGTTGCCTAGTGAAAATGTTTCTCAGTATATAAAATTTATGAATTAATTTTCTGATGTTTGTTAATTTTAAAATGTGCTGATCCCATTTTAGATTTTTGTCGATTATTATACCCAAATATTTTATGAATGGTACATTTTTTATTAAGATATTTCCAGCTTCAATTTGGTTGAAGTCTGGACGATTTGATGTTGTTATCGAAAATACAATATAATGAGTCTTATCAACGTTCAAAGTGAGTTTAGAGGAATCCAGCCAGTTTATTATTTTAAGCAGACCAGTTTTTGTTGATTCTTTTACTTGATCCCAGGTTTCTCCAGAAAAAACGGCCACTGTATCGTCCGCGTATGAAATTAGAGAACCATGCTTCACGCACATGCTTGTTAGTGAAATTATATAAACTATAAACAAAATCGGTCCTAATACTGTCCCTTGAGAAACCCCGATTCTGATGTCTAAAGGGTCACTATAGATCAATTTTTAAAATTTGTTTTCTATTTCTTAAGTAACCCTCAAAGACACTCAACACAGGACCCCTAACACCATAGATGTTTAAAACCTCCAAAAGTGAGTCATGGGGGTACAGTGTCAAATGCTCTGGCAAGATCCAGAAAGACGGCAAGACATTTTTTATCATTATCAAGATTCACGGTTACTGACTTAGTAAATTCATAAATCGCATCTGATGTACTCAATCCACTGGTGAATCCAAATTGATTTTTAGAGAGGATGTTATTAATTTCCAAAAAATTTACCAATCTATCCTTTAAACTTTTCTCAAATATCTTCGCAAAATTATTTATTACACTAATTGGACGATAATTGCTAATAGTCGCTTTGTCTCCTGCTTTATGCATTGGTGTAACAAGTGTCAGTTTGAAATGGCTGGGTACTTTACCCGATTTAAAAATTAAATTTATTAGATAAGTCAAGGGTTTCAGCAAGAATGGTTTAACGAACTGAGAATTTATTCCATCTACACCGGGAGCGCAATTATTCTTTAAAGAGTGTTAACAAAAAAAATGTTGCAAAAATTTGCCATTTCTTTCACGTCTGAAAATATTCTATTGGAATCTTCAATTTGATAATATATATATATATATATATATATATATATATATATATATATATATATATACATATATATATATATATATATATATATATATATAATGATCAATGTTAAATTAATTAAGACACGAACAAAATGCCAACAGTATTGAAGATTTATTAAACAATAAGTACTTGTTTCCTCCAAAACTAACAAAACTATGACAAACAAAAAGAGGGATGAACCAACGTCGAATATTTTTATACAAAATACTTAAAGCAGATTAAAAACATTCTTAACACAAAAAATACCGAATATAAAGAACGAAATGGGGAACACCCGTAGATGGGGAAAGACGGTGAGTAATTATCTAATACTCACTGCCAACGAATCCAGATATATTGGTAACTTCTTTTTACATGCATTAATGATTTATACAAAGTAAGATAAGCAATTGAATTTCTCCAAGCAACTCTCATTGTTGTTTGTTTGTTGTTGTTACCGTGCAAATTAAGTTTTTATTTAGAGAGATACCAAATGCGAACCGATCTATAAAGTAAATCGATGTATGTTTCTTATGAAATGCGCGTACCGACAAGATAAGATAAATTCATTGTAATAAAATCTATAAAAAAGCAAAGGTGTCGTTATAAAGCTCGGTGAAATTTCGGGTATTCGGCAACTCCAGTAATAACAATAAAAAATCGTTTTAGTTTGGAATCTACAAATGCCGATATAATTTTTTTTTTAAATTAAAAAGTGAGAGTATTATTTATTTGTAAAATTACTACCAAAATAAGGTAAGTAATATTTTTTTTTCTAATGAAAGATTGCAGTTTTAACGGGTATCACGCCTCATAGAAAACTCTTAGTAATTAAAATAAAAAGGACACACATTACGTTAGGGTTCCGTGGCATTTTTGTTTTTTTCACACTTATAGGCAAAATTGTAAGTGCACATCTTACTAATTGAATAACAACAGCACTTACACAGCTTTTTTGGAGCCTTAAAAGTGCCCTCTTTACATGGTTCTCTTGGGAATTGTACAGGGTTGTTATTCATATTTTGATAAGCTCTAGAGATTTCATTATAGAAGTTAAGAAAAAACTCTAAATACATAAGTTGGATTTTTTCTATATCGCAAGAATATGGTACTAGAAAAGACAAATGCTTCTGAAAAATTGTATTCCACATTTCTTTAATGCAACACCCTGTATTTTTCCTATAAGGAATCCTTTTTTATTTAATTTGGATTAGATTCCTTGTTGAAAAGGGCCTACTTTATTAGATTTTTATCATATTTTGATAATCAATAATACAGGGTGTTCAAAAAATAATATTAATAAAATTTTTATATGAAATTGAAATTTTTGAAGTCGGTGCCAAACTAATACCCGACAAAATGTGATTTGCCTAAACAGATTAAAAATACTTTATTTGTAATTGCTTTCTTACCATAATTTGTATATATTTGTAATTATTTATTTCATTTACAAATAATTTGGCGCCAACTTCAAAATGTTCAATTTCATATAAACATTTATAGTTATTTTTCACTTTTTAGCGCACTTTTAGAAGTCGGTTCAATTTTTTTATAAAAATTTTATTTTTCTATTTTTAGTTTTGGAATTCATTATAATATCCATAAATTATTTGAACTAAGTGCTGATCGAGATTAGTGTACCCCGCAATGACTTCAACGTGACAAAAAAGTACCCATTTTATCCAAAGTTGTAAATCACCCTAAAATGAACCACTAAAAATTCTTTGATTCTTAGAATTCTCCAAATACCAGTGAAATTGTGTCAAGCAAATAATTAATCTGTCATAGTAAATCCACTATCTTAGTTTTAGTTCGCTATATTGGATTCGCCATATTGAATCCTGAATATACTTTTAAATTCATAATTTACACCCTCAAGAACCCTCTATATCAGTTTTGGAGAAAATCGAAGAATGTAAAATTTTCAGGAATCTGTTATATTCAGTTTTTCAAAAAAATATGTTAGATTCATAATTAACACTAACAAAAATCCCTCAGTACTGATTTTAGACAAAATTGAGAGATTAATCCGCCATTTTGGATTTTTTATCCGTCATATTGGATATGTCATATTTAATTTTTTTTCAATAATTTCAGATTCGTAATGTGCGCTACCATAAACTCCCCCATATCAATTTTGAAAACATCTGACAACATTTTTATTCGCCATATTGGATATGCCATATTCAATTTTTAAATAATAAAATCAGATTCGTTATGTGCAACCCCGAAAACTCCCCCGCACCAGATTTAAAGAAAATCGGACCAAATTAATTTTTTGTAGGCCATATTGGATCAGCCATATTGAATTTTTTTTAAATAATTTGAAATCGTTATGTGCCACCCCGAGAACTCCCCCATACCAATTGTGGAGAAAATCGGATAAAATTAATTTTTTTGGCCGCCATATTGTCAGCGTCATCTTGGATTTTATTTCACGAATTTCGTTCAAAAAAATATGGGACCACCGCAGCAACTTCCTGCACATAACGTAAAAAAAATCATTCAAATGGGTGACGCCGTTCCGGAGTAATCGGTGTACATATATAAAAAAAAATACATAGTCGACGAATTGAGTAAGATTCCTTGTTAAAAAGGGTCTACTTTATTAAATTTTTATAATATTTTGAAAACCAATAATAGAGGGTGTTGAAACAATAAGATTAAAATTTAAATTGAAGGAATCGTTAAAACTCAATTTTTTCAATGGAAACCCCCAAATTTTCTAATCTTATTTTATTTAGCATTAAAAAAAAGGATAAGTTTGTATAAGTTTTGTGTATGCCGAAAATTTTTAGTTTTCGAAATATTGCTAATTTAATATTTTTATATGGCGATTTTGATGCGGATTTTTAGTTCAGTTATAATCTTAATTTGCTATGATGGCATTGAAAAACAATCAAATGCTAAAGAAATTTATAAAACTATCATCATTTGAAAGTTATTAATGCCGGGGCGCTTAAAATATATATACTATTGCCTTGACGAATTCAAACTGCACATTGTGATGGCTTCTGTTTTTGTGGATAGAGAGATAGATAGAAAAGTCTCTATTTATTCCAATAATTATCACTTATAAAAAAAACTCATAAGGGCATGGAACAATGTCAAAAAAAAAATATCATTACTGTAATAAACATTATAATAAAAATTATAGTTCATTCTCAGCTGTAGGTAAAAAAAGAAAAAAAAATTAAAAGGAAAAAAACCTCAACAATAATTTTACAGTTTTAAATACCGTTCTTGAATAATTCTATCAAATTAATGTGGTAAAAACAAAACAATTCAAACTTAGGATAAAGGGCAATATTATAAATGATAAAAATTTAAATAACAAGGAAACTTACACACATTTAAAATTTAATGATACAACCCATTACAAAAATTCTACTTCGAGACAATGCTGCCTTTATCACACTCATAAAACTCTTTCAATGTATAGAAGGCTTTTTTACACAGAAATATTTTTAGGACACACTTTAATCTATTGCTCGGTAGTAAATGTACAGTTTCAAACAAAGAATTAAAAACTTTTATTATAGAAAACTCAACATTTTTCTGCAAATAACCAAAGTTATATTTATCAGGAAGCAGATTTGTTTTATTTCTAATAATGTATTTATGTTTAATAGATGCACCCTTAAAAAGATCTTTGTTAACAATAATAAACATCACCGAATCTAAAATGTACATACCTATAATCATCAAAATATTATTACTAATAAAGCTATTTCTACAACTGTCTTGTTTCATTGCAAAAATACACCGTAAACATCTTTTTTGCAGAATCAAAACTCTATTGATATCACAGGAATTACCCCAAAATATCAAACCATATCTGAGTCTGGACTGTACAAACACATGGTAAGCTGTCAGAGTTGCATCGATTTTAACTCTCTCCGAAATAATTCTTAATGCAAAACAATACTGAGCTATTTTAGTGGCAACTGTCTCGATGTGCGCCTCCCAGTCCAACCTTCTGTCGATGTATAGTCCCAAAACAACAGCGGTCTCCACTGATGTTATTGTTGTATACTCAAATATTGATGTAAATTGATTATTTAATCTGCACTGTGTCTTGGAAACATTTAGCGACAGGGTATTGGACTGAAAGTATCCATCGATAATGTCCATGACAGATTGAACCTTCATCGACAGCAACTTCGCCGTGCTTTCACTGAATATAAGCGATGTATCATCAGCATATAGTACAGTCTGCTCTCCAAAGATTTCGGGTAAATCATTTGTATAAAGAATATACAAAAGAGGTCCAAGTGTTGAACCCTTTTCATTTTAATCCTCTGAGACACTATAGCCCTTCCATGGAGATCAGACTCCACCACACACTGAGTCCTGACCGTCAAATACCTCTTATACCATACATTTCAAGTTTTAACAATACTGTTTTATGATCCACAGCATCAAAGGCTTTAGACAGATCCAGACACATGGCCAATATTTGCTTTTTTTATTTAGTGATTCTAGAATTTGTATGCTTGGCACAAAGCTCTTACTATGGATTTCCCTTTTCTAAAGCCATTTTCTTTATATGATATTCCAGAAAACTTATTCAGAAATGTTACAATTCTCTGATATAAAACTTTTTCACAAACTTTGCTTATATTAGGCAATAGCGAGATTGGTCTATACCTCTTTTCTTCAGAATTCTCCCCTTTCCTACAGATTGCTCTAATATGGGCGTTTTTCAGTTTACCCGGAAAAATACCTGTAGTAAAACACATATTTACAATAAAAGATAAAGGCTCAGAAATAAAGTCACCCACATCTTTTAAAATAAAGGATGTTTTTTATAGAGGTATAGAACTTTTAAATGGAATAAAACAAAGATGAATTTTTTAAATTGACATGAAATTTACTTTATTCGAAAGATAACCTTCTGGCATTATAATTTAAATATGACTTCTGGTATATGACCGCCACGGCTGGCTCGGACGTAGTCTAATCTGGAGGTCCAATTTTCGATGACTTCTTCCAGCATTTATGGCCGTATATCGGCAATAACGAGGCGAATGTTGTCCTCCAAGTGATCAATCGTTTCGGGCTTATCGGCGTAGACTAGCGACTTCACATATCCCCACAGAAAATAGTCTAGCGGCGTTAAGTCGCATGATCTTGGAGGCCAATTCACGGGTCCGAAACGTGGAACTATGCGATTACCAAACGTTTCCTTCAATAAATCAATTGTGGCACGAGCTGTGTGACATGTTGCGCCGTCTTGTTGAAACCACAGCTCCTGCACATCATGGTTGTTCAATTGATGAACGAAAAAGTCAGTAATCATGGCTCTATAGCGGTCACCATTGACTGTAACGTTCTGATCAGCATCGTTTTTAAAGAAGTACGGACCAATGATTCCACCAGCCCACAAAGCACACCAAACAGTCAGTTTTTCTGGATGTAACGGTGTCTCAACTTACACTTGAGGATTATCATCACTCCAAATACGGCAGTTTTGTTTATTGACGTATCCATTCAAACAAAAGTGAGCTTCATCGCTAAACAAAATTCGCTTATGAAAATCGGGATCAACGGCAATCTTGTTTTGGGCCCATTCACCGAATCTACGCCTTGCTAGGTGATCGTGTGGCTTCAATTCTTGCACGAGTTGGATTTTGCAAGCACGCAAACCAAGATCTTTCCGCAAAATCTTCCATAAAGTGAATGGACACATTTCCAATTCCTGTGCACGATGGCAGATAGACTGATTTGGGTCTTCCTCTACAGCAGCAATGACTTCTTCTGTACGCACTGTACGACGTCTCTGTGGATGCGTATTATCATTTAGAGTAAACGTGGTGCGAAAACGTTCCATAGTTAATCGAATTAATTGCTCTGATGGACGATTATGTTGACCGTAAAATGGACGTAGTGCGCGATACGTATTTCGAACAGAACCATAATTTTGAAAATAAATTTGCACAATTTGGAAGCGTTGTTCAGGCGTCAGTCTATTCATGTTGAAATGCCAAACCAAACTAAACATAAATCACTTGACAGCTGACAAAATCGCCGCCAGTTAAAAATGTGTTGCCAACTTAAAGTTCTATATCTCTATAAAAAACATCCTTTATAGTTTCAAGAGAAATACTGTAAATAACAATTTTTATAATTATTCTTTTTACTGTTATTAATAAATATCAAGGAAATCGGCTGCGATGCTCTTTTATTTATAAACTTTGATGGTCTTTCGAAAAACATAACTAAAGAAAAACTATTACAATAACCTATGAAAAAACCTGTGTATGTCCTCCCCGTGTTAGAAGCAGGGTTCTAAGCAGCCCGTTTTAAACACCTATATATAGTTTTCTATATATAGATCGAATTGATTTCCGGTGGGTGTACCCCTTTAAAATAAATTGTTAACGTTATAATTGTTGTACTATGAATTTTTCACAGATACCTAAGACACTTTTAAAGCTTCTCTTAAAATCCCTGAGTGCTGGGTGGATTCGAAAATGCATAGTGAATTTTTAAATTAACAATAAAAAATTTTTTTTGACGTCAGTGGATATTCCCCTTTAAAATAAATTGTTAGCGTTATAATTGTTGAACTATGAATTTTTTGCAGATACCTAAGACACTTTTAAAGCTTCTCTTAAAATCCCTGAGTGCTGGGTGGCTTTGAAAATCCATAGTGAATTTTTAAATTAACAATAAAAAATTTTTTTAACGTCAGTGGATGTATCCCTTTAAAATAAATTGTTAGCGTTATAATTGTTGAACTATGAATTTTTTGCAGATACCTACGACACTTTTAAAGCTTCTCTTAAAATCCCTGAGTGCTGGGTGGCTTCTAAAATGCATAGTGAATTTTTAAATTAACAATAAAAAAATTTTTTAACGTCAGTGGATATATCCTTTTAAAATAAATTGTTAGCGTTATAATTGTTGAACTACGAATTTTTTTGCAGATACCTAAGACACTTTTAAAGCTTCTCTTAAAATCCCTGAGTGCTGGGTGGCTTTGAAAATCCATAGTGAATTTTTAAATTAACAATAAAAAATTTTTTTAACGTCAGTGGATGTATCCCTTTAAAATAAATTGTTAGCGTTATAATTGTTGAACTATGAATTTTTTACAGATACCTAAGACATTTTTAAAGCTTGTTTTAAAATCCCTGCGTGCTGAGTAGCTTCAAAAATGCATAGTGAATTTTTAAATTAACAATAAAAATTTTTTTTAACGTCAGTGGATGTACCCTTTTAAAATAAATTTTTAATGTTATAATTGTTGTACTATGAATTTTTCACAGATATCTAAGACCCTTTTAAAGCTTCTCTTAAAATCCCTGAGTGCTGGGTGGCTTCTAAAATGCATAGTGAATTTTTAAATTAACAATAAAAAAATTTTTTAACGTCAGTGGATATATCCTTTTAAAATAAATTGTTAGCGTTATAATTGTTGAACTACGAATTTTTTTGCAGATACCTAAGACACTTTTAAAGCTTCTCTTAAAATCCCTGAGTGCTGGGTGGCTTTGAAAATCCATAGTGAATTTTTAAATTAACAATAAAAAATTTTTTTAACGTCAGTGGATGTATCCCTTTAAAATAAATTGTTAGCGTTATAATTGTTGAACTATGAATTTTTTACAGATACCTAAGACACTTTTAAAGCTTGTTTTAAAATCCCTGCGTGCTGAGTGGCTTCAAAAATGCATAGTGAATTTTTAAATTAACAATAAAAAATTTTTTTAACGTCAGTGGATGTACCCTTTTAAAATAAATTTTTAATGTTATAATTGTTGTACTATGAATTTTTCACAGATACCTAAGACCCTTTTAAAGCTTCTCTTAAAATCCCTGAGTGCTGGGTGGCTTCGAAAATCCATAGTGAATTTTTAAATTAACAATAAAAATTTTTTTTAACGTCAGTGGATATACCCCTTTAAAATAAATTGTTAGCGATATAATTGTTGAACTATGAATTTTTTGCAGATACCCAAGACACTTTTAAAGCTTCTCTTAAAATCCCTGAGTGCTGGGTGGCTTCAAAAATGCATAGTGAATTTTTAAATTACCAATAAAAATTTTTTTTAACGTCAGTGGATATACCCCTATAAAATAAATTGTTAGCGTTATAATTGTTGAACTATGAATTTTTTACAGATACCGAAGACACCTTTAAAGCTTCTCTTAAAATCCCTGAGTGCTGGGTGGCTTCGAAAATCCATAGTGAATTTTTAAATTAACAATAAATAATTTTTTTTGACGTCAGTGGATATTCCCCTTTAAAATAAATTGTTAGCGTTATAATTGTTGAACTATGAATTTTTTGCAGATAAATAAGACACTTTTAAAGCTTCTCTTAAAATCCCTGAGTGCTGGGTGGCTTCGAAAATCCATAGTGAATTTTTAAATTAACAATAAAAATTTTTTTTAACGTCAGTGGATATACCCCTTTAAAATAAATTGTTAGCGATATAATTGTTGAACTATGAATTTTTTGCAGATACCTAAGACACTTTTAAAGCTTCTCTTAAAATCCCTGAGTGCTGGGTGGCTTCAAAAATGCATAGTGAATTTTTAAATTAACAATAAAAAAATTTTTTAACGTCAGTGGATATACCCCTATAAAATAAATTGTTAGCGTTATAATTGTTGAACTATGAATTTTTTACAGATACCGAAGACACCTTTAAAGCTTCTCTTAAAATCCCTGAGTGCTGGGTGGCTTCGAAAATCCATAGTGAATTTTTAAATTAACAATAAATAATTTTTTTTGACGTCAGTGGATATTCCCCTTTAAAATAAATTGTTAGCGTTATAATTGTTGAACTATGAATTTTTTGCAGATACCTAAGACACTTTTAAAGCTTCTCTTAAAATCCCTGAGTGCTGGGTGGCTTCTAAAATGCATAGTGAATTTTTAAATTAACAATAAAAAAATTTTTTAACGTCAGTGGATGTATCCTTTTAAAATAAATTGTTAGCGTTATAATTGTTGAACTACGAATTTTTTTGCAGATACCTAAGACACTTTTAAAGCTTCTCTTAAAATCCCTGAGTGCTGGGTGGCTTTGAAAATCCATAGTGAATTTTTAAATTAACAATAAAAATTTTTTTTAACGTCAGTGGATGTATCCCTTTAAAATAAATTGTTAGCGTTATAATTGTTGAACTATGAATTTTTTACAGATACCTAAGACACTTTTAAAGCTTGTTTTAAAATCCCTGCGTGCTGAGTGGCTTCAAAAATGCATAGTGAATTTTTAAATTAACAATAAAAATTTTTTTAACGTCAGTGGATGTACCCTTTTAAAATAAATTTTTAATGTTATAATTGTTGTACTATGAATTTTTCACAGATACCTAAGACCCTTTTAAAGCTTCTCTTAAAATCCCTGAGTACTGGGTGGCTTCGAAAATCCATAGTGAATTTTTAAATTAACAATAAAATTTTTTTTTAACGTCAGTGGATATACCCCTTTAAAATAAATTGTTAGCGATATAATTGTTGAACTATGAATTTTTTGCAGATACCTAAGACACTTTTAAAGCTTCTCTTAAAATCCATGAGTGCTGGATGGCTTCAAAAATGCATAGTGAATTTTTAAATTAACAATAAAAAATTTTTTTAACGTCAGTGGATATACCCCTATAAAATAAATTTTTAGCGTTATAATTGTTGAACTATGAATTTTTTGCAGATATCTAAGACACTTCTAAAGCTTCTCTTAAAATCCCTGAGTGCTGGGTGGCTTCAAAAATGCATAGTGAATTTTTAAATTAACAATAAAAAAATTTTTTAACGTCAGTGGATATTCCCCTTTAAAATAAATTGTTAGCGTTATAATTTTTGAACTATGAATTTTTTACAGATACCTAAGACACTTTTAAAGCTTCTCTTAAAATCCCTGAGTGCTGTGTGGCTTTGAAAATCCATAGTGAATTTTTAAATTAACCATAAATTTTTTTTTAACGTCAGTGGACATACCCCTTTAATATAAATTCTTAGCGTTATAATTGTTGTACTATGAATTTTTCACAGATACTTACCACACTTTTAAAGCTTCTCTTTAAATCCCTGAGTGCTGGGTGGCTTCTAAAATGCATAGTGAATTTTTAAATTAACAATTAAAAATTTTTTTAACGTCAGTGGACATACCCCTTTAATATAAATTGTTAGCGATATAATTGTTGAACTATGAATTTTTTGCAGATACCTAAGACACTTTTAAAGCTTCTCTTAAAATCCCTGAGTGCTGGGTGGCTTCGAAAATCCATAGTGAATTTTTAAATTAACAATAAATAATTTTTTTTGACGTCAGTGGATATTCCCCTTTAAAATAAATTGTTAGCGTTATAATTGTTGAACTATGAATTTTTTGCAGATACCTACGACACTTTTAAAGCTTCTCTTAAAATCCCTGAGTGCTGGGTGGCTTCTAAAATGCATAGTGAATTTTTAAATTAACAATAAAAAATTTTTTTAACGTCAGTGGATATATCCTTTTAAAATAAATTGTTAGCGTTATAATTGTTGAACTACGAATTTTTTTGCAGATACCTAATACACTTTTAAAGCTTCTCTTAAAATCCCTGAGTGCTGGGTGGCTTTGAAAATCCATAGTGAATTTTTAAATTAACAATAAAAAAATTTTTTAACGTCAGTGGATATATCCTTTTAAAATAAATTGTTAGCGTTATAATTGTTGAACTACGAATTTTTTTGCAGATACCTAAGACACTTTTAAAGCTTCTCTTAAAATCCCTGAGTGCTGGGTGGCTTCTAAAATGCATAGTGAATTTTTAAATTAACAATAAAAAATTTTTTTAACGTCAGTGGATATATCCTTTTAAAATAAATTGTTAGCGTTATAATTGTTGAACTACGAATTTTTTTGCAGATACCTAAGACACTTTTAAAGCTTCTCTTAAAATCCCTGAGTGCTGGGTGGCTTTGAAAATCCATAGTGAATTTTTAAATTAACAATAAAAAAATTTTTTAACGTCAGTGGATATATCCTTTTAAAATAAATTGTTAGCGTTATAATTGTTGAACTACGAATTTTTTTGCAGATACCTAAGACACTTTTAAAGCTTCTCTTAAAATCCCTGAGTGCTGGGTGGCTTCTAAAATGCATAGTGAATTTTTAAATTAACAATAAAAAATTTTTTTAACGTCAGTGGATATATCCTTTTAAAATAAATTGTTAGCGTTATAATTGTTGAACTACGAATTTTTTTGCAGATACCTAAGACACTTTTAAAGCTTCTCTTAAAATCCCTGAGTGCTGGGTGGCTTTGAAAATCCATAGTGAATTTTTAAATTAACAATAAAAAAATTTTTTAACGTCAGTGGATATATCCTTTTAAAATAAATTGTTAGCGTTATAATTGTTGAACTACGAATTTTTTTGCAGATACCTAAGACACTTTTAAAGCTTCTCTTAAAATCCCTGAGTGCTGGGTGGCTTTGAAAATCCATAGTGAATTTTTAAATTAACAATAAAAAATTTTTTTAACGTCAGTGGATGTATCCCTTTAAAATAAATTGTTAGCGTTATAATTGTTGAACTATGAATTTTTTACAGATACCTAAGACACTTTTAAAGCTTGTTTTAAAATCCCTGCGTGCTGAGTGGCTTCAAAAATGCATAGTGAATTTTTAAATTAACAATAAAAATTTTTTTTAACGTCAGTGGATGTACCCTTTTAAAATAAATTTTTAATGTTATAATTGTTATACTATGAATTTTTCACAGATACCTAAGACCCTTTTAAAGCTTCTCTTAAAATCCTTGAGTGCTGGGTGGCTTCGAAAATCCATAGTAAATTTTTAAATTAACAATAAAAATTTTTTTTAACGTCAGTGGATATACCCCTTTAAAATAAATTGTTAGCGATATAATTGTTGAACTATGAATTTTTTGCAGATACCTAAGACACTTTTAAAGCTTCTCTTAAAATCCCTGAGTGCTGGGTGGCTTCAAAAATGCATAGTGAATTTTTAAATTAACAATAAAAATTTTTTTTAACGTCAGTGGATATACCCCTATAAAATAAATTGTTAGCGTTATAATTGTTGAACTATGAATTTTTTACAGATACCAAAGACACCTTTAAAGCTTCTCTTAAAATCCCTGAGTGCTGGGTGGCTTCGAAAATCCATAGTGAATTTTTAAATTAACAATAAATAATTTTTTTTGACGTCAGTGGATATTCCCCTTTAAAATAAATTGTTAGCGTTATAATTGTTGAACTATGAATTTTTTGCAGATACCTAAGACACTTTTAAAGCTTCTCTTAAAATCCCTGAGTGCTGGGTGGCTTCTAAAATGCATAGTGAATTTTTAAATTAATAATAAAAAAAATTTTTAACGTCAGTGGATATATCCTTTTAAAATAAATTGTTAGCGTTATAATTGTTGAACTACGAATTTTTTTGCAGATACCTAAGACACTTTTAAAGCTTCTCTTAAAATCCCTGAGTGCTGGGTGGCTTCGAAAATCCATAGTGAATTTTTAAATTAACAATAAATAATTTTTTTTGACGTCAGTGGATATTCCCCTTTAAAATAAATTGTTAGCGTTATAATTGTTGAACTATGAATTTTTTGCAGATACCTAAGACACTTTTAAAGCTTCTCTTAAAATCCCTGAGTGCTGGGTGGCTTTGAAAATCCATAGTGAATTTTTAAATTAACAATAAAAAAATTTTTTAACGTCAGTGGATATATCCTTTTAAAATAAATTGTTAGCGTTATAATTGTTGAACTACGAATTTTTTTGCAGATACCTAAGACACTTTTAAAGCTTCTCTTAAAATCCCTGAGTGCTGGGTGGCTTTGAAAATCCATAGTGAATTTTTAAATTAACAATAAAAAATTTTTTTAACGTCAGTGGATATATCCTTTTAAAATAAATTGTTAGCGTTATAATTGTTGAACTACGAATTTTTTTGCAGATACCTAAGACACTTTTAAAGCTTCTCTTAAAATCCCTGAGTGCTGGGTGGCTTCGAAAATCCATAGTGAATTTTTAAATTAACAATAAATAATTTTTTTTGACGTCAGTGGATATTCCCCTTTAAAATAAATTGTTAGCGTTATAATTGTTGAACTATGAATTTTTTGCAGATACCTAAGACACTTTTAAAGCTTCTCTTAAAATCCCTGAGTGCTGGGTGGCTTTGAAAATCCATAGTGAATTTTTAAATTAACAATAAAAAAATTTTTTAACGTCAGTGGATGTATCCCTTTAAAATAAATTGTTAGCGTTATAATTGTTGAACTATGAATTTTTTACAGATACCTAAGACACTTTTAAAGCTTGTTTTAAAATCCCTGCGTGCTGAGTGGCTTCAAAAATGCATAGTGAATTTTTAAATTAACAATAAAAATTTTTTTTAACGTCAGTGGATGTACCCTTTTAAAATAAATTTTTAATGTTATAATTGTTATACTATGAATTTTTCACAGATACCTAAGACCCTTTTAAAGCTTCTCTTAAAATCCTTGAGTGCTGGGTGGCTTCGAAAATCCATAGTAAATTTTTAAATTAACAATAAAAATTTTTTTTAACGTCAGTGGATATACCCCTTTAAAATAAATTGTTAGCGATATAATTGTTGAACTATGAATTTTTTGCAGATACCTAAGACACTTTTAAAGCTTCTCTTAAAATCCCTGAGTGCTGGGTGGCTTCAAAAATGCATAGTGAATTTTTAAATTAACAATAAAAATTTTTTTTAACGTCAGTGGATATACCCCTATAAAATAAATTGTTAGCGTTATAATTGTTGAACTATGAATTTTTTACAGATACCAAAGACACCTTTAAAGCTTCTCTTAAAATCCCTGAGTGCTGGGTGGCTTCGAAAATCCATAGTGAATTTTTAAATTAACAATAAATAATTTTTTTTGACGTCAGTGGATATTCCCCTTTAAAATAAATTGTTAGCGTTATAATTGTTGAACTATGAATTTTTTGCAGATACCTAAGACACTTTTAAAGCTTCTCTTAAAATCCCTGAGTGCTGGGTGGCTTCTAAAATGCATAGTGAATTTTTAAATTAATAATAAAAAAATTTTTTAACGTCAGTGGATATATCCTTTTAAAATAAATTGTTAGCGTTATAATTGTTGAACTACGAATTTTTTTGCAGATACCTAAGACACTTTTAAAGCTTCTCTTAAAATCCCTGAGTGCTGGGTGGCTTCGAAAATCCATAGTGAATTTTTAAATTAACAATAAATAATTTTTTTTGACGTCAGTGGATATTCCCCTTTAAAATAAATTGTTAGCGTTATAATTGTTGAACTATGAATTTTTTGCAGATACCTAAGACACTTTTAAAGCTTCTCTTAAAATCCCTGAGTGCTGGGTGGCTTTGAAAATCCATAGTGAATTTTTAAATTAACAATAAAAAAATTTTTTAACGTCAGTGGATATATCCTTTTAAAATAAATTGTTAGCGTTATAATTGTTGAACTACGAATTTTTTTGCAGATACCTAAGACACTTTTAAAGCTTCTCTTAAAATCCCTGAGTGCTGGGTGGCTTTGAAAATCCATAGTGAATTTTTAAATTAACAATAAAAAAATTTTTTAACGTCAGTGGATATATCCTTTTAAAATAAATTGTTAGCGTTATAATTGTTGAACTACGAATTTTTTTGCAGATACCTAAGACACTTTTAAAGCTTCTCTTAAAATCCCTGAGTGCTGGGTGGCTTTGAAAATCCATAGTGAATTTTTAAATTAACAATAAAAAAATTTTTTAACGTCAGTGGATGTATCCCTTTAAAATAAATTGTTAGCGTTATAATTGTTGAACTATGAATTTTTTACAGATACCTAAGACACTTTTAAAGCTTGTTTTAAAATCCCTGCGTGCTGAGTGGCTTCAAAAATGCATAGTGAATTTTTAAATTAACAATAAAAAATTTTTTTAACGTCAGTGGATGTACCCTTTTAAAATAAATTTTTAATGTTATAATTGTTATACTATGAATTTTTCACAGATACCTAAGACCCTTTTAAAGCTTCTCTTAAAATCCTTGAGTGCTGGGTGGCTTCGAAAATCCATAGTAAATTTTTAAATTAACAATAAAAATTTTTTTTAACGTCAGTGGATATACCCCTTTAAAATAAATTGTTAGCGATATAATTGTTGAACTATGAATTTTTTGCAGATACCTAAGACACTTTTAAAGCTTCTCTTAAAATCCCTGAGTGCTGGGTGGCTTCAAAAATGCATAGTGAATTTTTAAATTAACAATAAAAATTTTTTTTAACGTCAGTGGATATACCCCTATAAAATAAATTGTTAGCGTTATAATTGTTGAACTATGAATTTTTTACAGATACCAAAGACACCTTTAAAGCTTCTCTTAAAATCCCTGAGTGCTGGGTGGCTTCGAAAATCCATAGTGAATTTTTAAATTAACAATAAATAATTTTTTTTGACGTCAGTGGATATTCCCCTTTAAAATAAATTGTTAGCGTTATAATTGTTGAACTATGAATTTTTTGCAGATACCTAAGACACTTTTAAAGCTTGTTTTAAAATCCCTGCGTGCTGAGTGGCTTCAAAAATGCATAGTGAATTTTTAAATTAACAATAAAAATTTTTTTTAACGTCAGTGGATGTACCCTTTTAAAATAAATTGTTAGCGTTATAATTGTTGAACTACGAATTTTTTTGCAGATACCTAAGACACTTTTAAAGCTTCTCTTAAAATCCCTGAGTGCTGGGTGGCTTCTAAAATGCATAGTGAATTTTTAAATTAACAATAAAAAATTTTTTTAACGTCAGTGGATATATCCTTTTAAAATAAATTGTTAGCGTTATAATTGTTGAACTACGAATTTTTTTGCAGATACCTAAGACACTTTTAAAGCTTCTCTTAAAATCCCTGAGTGCTGGGTGGCTTTGAAAATCCATAGTGAATTTTTAAATTAACAATAAAAAAATTTTTTAACGTCAGTGGATATATCCTTTTAAAATAAATTGTTAGCGTTATAATTGTTGAACTACGAATTTTTTTGCAGATACCTAAGACACTTTTAAAGCTTCTCTTAAAATCCCTGAGTGCTGGGTGGCTTCTAAAATGCATAGTGAATTTTTAAATTAACAATAAAAAATTTTTTTAACGTCAGTGGATATATCCTTTTAAAATAAATTGTTAGCGTTATAATTGTTGAACTACGAATTTTTTTGCAGATACCTAAGACACTTTTAAAGCTTCTCTTAAAATCCCTGAGTGCTGGGTGGCTTTGAAAATCCATAGTGAATTTTTAAATTAACAATAAAAAAATTTTTTAACGTCAGTGGATATATCCTTTTAAAATAAATTGTTAGCGTTATAATTGTTGAACTACGAATTTTTTTGCAGATACCTAAGACACTTTTAAAGCTTCTCTTAAAATCCCTGAGTGCTGGGTGGCTTCTAAAATGCATAGTGAATTTTTAAATTAACAATAAAAAATTTTTTTAACGTCAGTGGATATATCCTTTTAAAATAAATTGTTAGCGTTATAATTGTTGAACTACGAATTTTTTTGCAGATACCTAAGACACTTTTAAAGCTTCTCTTAAAATCCCTGAGTGCTGGGTGGCTTTGAAAATCCATAGTGAATTTTTAAATTAACAATAAAAAAATTTTTTAACGTCAGTGGATATATCCTTTTAAAATAAATTGTTAGCGTTATAATTGTTGAACTACGAATTTTTTTGCAGATACCTAAGACACTTTTAAAGCTTCTCTTAAAATCCCTGAGTGCTGGGTGGCTTTGAAAATCCATAGTGAATTTTTAAATTAACAATAAAAAATTTTTTTAACGTCAGTGGATGTATCCCTTTAAAATAAATTGTTAGCGTTATAATTGTTGAACTATGAATTTTTTACAGATACCTAAGACACTTTTAAAGCTTGTTTTAAAATCCCTGCGTGCTGAGTGGCTTCAAAAATGCATAGTGAATTTTTAAATTAACAATAAAAATTTTTTTTAACGTCAGTGGATGTACCCTTTTAAAATAAATTTTTAATGTTATAATTGTTATACTATGAATTTTTCACAGATACCTAAGACCCTTTTAAAGCTTCTCTTAAAATCCTTGAGTGCTGGGTGGCTTCGAAAATCCATAGTAAATTTTTAAATTAACAATAAAAATTTTTTTTAACGTCAGTGGATATACCCCTTTAAAATAAATTGTTAGCGATATAATTGTTGAACTATGAATTTTTTGCAGATACCTAAGACACTTTTAAAGCTTCTCTTAAAATCCCTGAGTGCTGGGTGGCTTCAAAAATGCATAGTGAATTTTTAAATTAACAATAAAAATTTTTTTTAACGTCAGTGGATATACCCCTATAAAATAAATTGTTAGCGTTATAATTGTTGAACTATGAATTTTTTACAGATACCAAAGACACCTTTAAAGCTTCTCTTAAAATCCCTGAGTGCTGGGTGGCTTCGAAAATCCATAGTGAATTTTTAAATTAACAATAAATAATTTTTTTTGACGTCAGTGGATATTCCCCTTTAAAATAAATTGTTAGCGTTATAATTGTTGAACTATGAATTTTTTGCAGATACCTAAGACACTTTTAAAGCTTCTCTTAAAATCCCTGAGTGCTGGGTGGCTTCTAAAATGCATAGTGAATTTTTAAATTAATAATAAAAAAAATTTTTAACGTCAGTGGATATATCCTTTTAAAATAAATTGTTAGCGTTATAATTGTTGAACTACGAATTTTTTTGCAGATACCTAAGACACTTTTAAAGCTTCTCTTAAAATCCCTGAGTGCTGGGTGGCTTCGAAAATCCATAGTGAATTTTTAAATTAACAATAAATAATTTTTTTTGACGTCAGTGGATATTCCCCTTTAAAATAAATTGTTAGCGTTATAATTGTTGAACTATGAATTTTTTGCAGATACCTAAGACACTTTTAAAGCTTCTCTTAAAATCCCTGAGTGCTGGGTGGCTTTGAAA
This sequence comes from Diaprepes abbreviatus, assembly GCA_034092305.1. Taxonomy (NCBI): domain Eukaryota; kingdom Metazoa; phylum Arthropoda; class Insecta; order Coleoptera; family Curculionidae; genus Diaprepes; species Diaprepes abbreviatus. The sequence continues at coordinate 510,258 of JASJET010000322.1, read as the reverse complement.
ATCCATAGTGAATTTTTAAATTAACAATAAAAAAATTTTTTAACGTCAGTGGATATATCCTTTTAAAATAAATTGTTAGCGTTATAATTGTTGAACTACGAATTTTTTTGCAGATACCTAAGACACTTTTAAAGCTTCTCTTAAAATCCCTGAGTGCTGGGTGGCTTTGAAAATCCATAGTGAATTTTTAAATTAACAATAAAAAATTTTTTTAACGTCAGTGGATATATCCTTTTAAAATAAATTGTTAGCGTTATAATTGTTGAACTACGAATTTTTTTGCAGATACCTAAGACACTTTTAAAGCTTCTCTTAAAATCCCTGAGTGCTGGGTGGCTTCGAAAATCCATAGTGAATTTTTAAATTAACAATAAATAATTTTTTTTGACGTCAGTGGATATTCCCCTTTAAAATAAATTGTTAGCGTTATAATTGTTGAACTATGAATTTTTTGCAGATACCTAAGACACTTTTAAAGCTTCTCTTAAAATCCCTGAGTGCTGGGTGGCTTTGAAAATCCATAGTGAATTTTTAAATTAACAATAAAAAAATTTTTTAACGTCAGTGGATGTATCCCTTTAAAATAAATTGTTAGCGTTATAATTGTTGAACTATGAATTTTTTACAGATACCTAAGACACTTTTAAAGCTTGTTTTAAAATCCCTGCGTGCTGAGTGGCTTCAAAAATGCATAGTGAATTTTTAAATTAACAATAAAAATTTTTTTTAACGTCAGTGGATGTACCCTTTTAAAATAAATTTTTAATGTTATAATTGTTATACTATGAATTTTTCACAGATACCTAAGACCCTTTTAAAGCTTCTCTTAAAATCCTTGAGTGCTGGGTGGCTTCGAAAATCCATAGTAAATTTTTAAATTAACAATAAAAATTTTTTTTAACGTCAGTGGATATACCCCTTTAAAATAAATTGTTAGCGATATAATTGTTGAACTATGAATTTTTTGCAGATACCTAAGACACTTTTAAAGCTTCTCTTAAAATCCCTGAGTGCTGGGTGGCTTCAAAAATGCATAGTGAATTTTTAAATTAACAATAAAAATTTTTTTTAACGTCAGTGGATATACCCCTATAAAATAAATTGTTAGCGTTATAATTGTTGAACTATGAATTTTTTACAGATACCAAAGACACCTTTAAAGCTTCTCTTAAAATCCCTGAGTGCTGGGTGGCTTCGAAAATCCATAGTGAATTTTTAAATTAACAATAAATAATTTTTTTTGACGTCAGTGGATATTCCCCTTTAAAATAAATTGTTAGCGTTATAATTGTTGAACTATGAATTTTTTGCAGATACCTAAGACACTTTTAAAGCTTCTCTTAAAATCCCTGAGTGCTGGGTGGCTTCTAAAATGCATAGTGAATTTTTAAATTAATAATAAAAAAATTTTTTAACGTCAGTGGATATATCCTTTTAAAATAAATTGTTAGCGTTATAATTGTTGAACTACGAATTTTTTTGCAGATACCTAAGACACTTTTAAAGCTTCTCTTAAAATCCCTGAGTGCTGGGTGGCTTCGAAAATCCATAGTGAATTTTTAAATTAACAATAAATAATTTTTTTTGACGTCAGTGGATATTCCCCTTTAAAATAAATTGTTAGCGTTATAATTGTTGAACTATGAATTTTTTGCAGATACCTAAGACACTTTTAAAGCTTCTCTTAAAATCCCTGAGTGCTGGGTGGCTTTGAAAATCCATAGTGAATTTTTAAATTAACAATAAAAAAATTTTTTAACGTCAGTGGATATATCCTTTTAAAATAAATTGTTAGCGTTATAATTGTTGAACTACGAATTTTTTTGCAGATACCTAAGACACTTTTAAAGCTTCTCTTAAAATCCCTGAGTGCTGGGTGGCTTTGAAAATCCATAGTGAATTTTTAAATTAACAATAAAAAAATTTTTTAACGTCAGTGGATATATCCTTTTAAAATAAATTGTTAGCGTTATAATTGTTGAACTACGAATTTTTTTGCAGATACCTAAGACACTTTTAAAGCTTCTCTTAAAATCCCTGAGTGCTGGGTGGCTTTGAAAATCCATAGTGAATTTTTAAATTAACAATAAAAAAATTTTTTAACGTCAGTGGATGTATCCCTTTAAAATAAATTGTTAGCGTTATAATTGTTGAACTATGAATTTTTTACAGATACCTAAGACACTTTTAAAGCTTGTTTTAAAATCCCTGCGTGCTGAGTGGCTTCAAAAATGCATAGTGAATTTTTAAATTAACAATAAAAAATTTTTTTAACGTCAGTGGATGTACCCTTTTAAAATAAATTTTTAATGTTATAATTGTTATACTATGAATTTTTCACAGATACCTAAGACCCTTTTAAAGCTTCTCTTAAAATCCTTGAGTGCTGGGTGGCTTCGAAAATCCATAGTAAATTTTTAAATTAACAATAAAAATTTTTTTTAACGTCAGTGGATATACCCCTTTAAAATAAATTGTTAGCGATATAATTGTTGAACTATGAATTTTTTGCAGATACCTAAGACACTTTTAAAGCTTCTCTTAAAATCCCTGAGTGCTGGGTGGCTTCAAAAATGCATAGTGAATTTTTAAATTAACAATAAAAATTTTTTTTAACGTCAGTGGATATACCCCTATAAAATAAATTGTTAGCGTTATAATTGTTGAACTATGAATTTTTTACAGATACCAAAGACACCTTTAAAGCTTCTCTTAAAATCCCTGAGTGCTGGGTGGCTTCGAAAATCCATAGTGAATTTTTAAATTAACAATAAATAATTTTTTTTGACGTCAGTGGATATTCCCCTTTAAAATAAATTGTTAGCGTTATAATTGTTGAACTATGAATTTTTTGCAGATACCTAAGACACTTTTAAAGCTTCTCTTAAAATCCCTGAGTGCTGGGTGGCTTCTAAAATGCATAGTGAATTTTTAAATTAATAATAAAAAAATTTTTTAACGTCAGAGGATATATCCTTTTAAAATAAATTGTTAGCGTTATAATTGTTGAACTACGAATTTTTTTGCAGATACCTAAGACACTTTTAAAGCTTCTCTTAAAATCCCTGAGTGCTGGGTGGCTTCGAAAATCCATAGTGAATTTTTAAATTAACAATAAATAATTTTTTTTGACGTCAGTGGATATTCCCCTTTAAAATAAATTGTTAGCGTTATAATTGTTGAACTATGAATTTTTTGCAGATACCTAAGACACTTTTAAAGCTTCTCTTAAAATCCCTGAGTGCTGGGTGGCTTCTAAAATGCATAGTGAATTTTTAAATTAACAATAAAAAATTTTTTTAACGTCAGTGGATATACCCCTATAAAATAAATTGTTAGCGTTATAATTGTTGAACTATGAATTTTTTACAGATACCAAAGACACCTTTAAAGCTTCTCTTAAAATCCCTGAGTGCTGGGTGGCTTCGAAAATCCATAGTGAATTTTTAAATTAACAATAAATAATTTTTTTTGACGTCAGTGGATATTCCCCTTTAAAATAAATTGTTAGCGTTATAATTGTTGAACTATGAATTTTTTGCAGATACCTAAGACACTTTTAAAGCTTCTCTTAACATCCCTGAGTGCTGAGTGGCTTTGAAAATCCATAGTGAATTTTTAAATTAACAATAAAATTTTTTTTTAACGTCAGTGGATGTATCCCTTTAAAATAAATTGTTAGCGTTATAATTGTTGAACTATGAATTTTTTACAGATACCTAAGACACTTTTAAAGCTTGTTTTAAAATCCCTGCGTGCTGAGTGGCTTCAAAAATGCATAGTGAATTTTTAAATTAACAATAAAAATTTTTTTTAACGTCAGTGGATGTACCCTTTTAAAATAAATTTTTAATGTTATAATTGTTGTACTATGAATTTTTCACAGATACCTAAGACCCTTTTAAAGCTTCTCTTAAAATCCCTGAGTACTGGGTGGCTTCGAAAATCCATAGTGAATTTTTAAATTAACAATAAAATTTTTTTTTAACGTCAGTGGATATACCCCTTTAAAATAAATTGTTAGCGATATAATTGTTGAACTATGAATTTTTTGCAGATACCTAAGACACTTTTAAAGCTTCTCTTAAAATCCATGAGTGCTGGGTGGCTTCAAAAATGCATAGTGAATTTTTAAATTAACAATAAAAAATTTTTTTAACGTCAGTGGATATACCCCTATAAAATAAATTTTTAGCGTTATAATTGTTGAACTATGAATTTTTTGCAGATATCTAAGACACTTCTAAAGCTTCTCTTAAAATCCCTGAGTGCTGGGTGGCTTCAAAAATGCATAGTGAATTTTTAAATTAACAATAAAAAAATTTTTTAACGTCAGTGGATATTCCCCTTTAAAATAAATTGTTAGCGTTATAATTTTTGAACTATGAATTTTTTACAGATACCTAAGACACTTTTAAAGCTTCTCTTAAAATCCCTGAGTGCTGTGTGGCTTTGAAAATCCATAGTGAATTTTTAAATTAACCATAAATTTTTTTTTAACGTCAGTGGACATACCCCTTTAATATAAATTGTTAGCGTTATAATTGTTGTACTATGAATTTTTCACAGATACTTACCACACTTTTAAAGCTTCTCTTAAAATCCCTGAGTGCTGGGTGGCTTCTAAAATGCATAGTGAATTTTTAAATTAACAATTAAAAATTTTTTTAACGTCAGTGGACATACCCCTTTAATATGAATTGTTAGCGATATAATTGTTGAACTATGAATTTTTTGCAGATACCTAAGACACTTTTAAAGCTTCTCTTAAAATCCCTGAGTGCTGGGTGGCTTCGAAAATCCATAGTGAATTTTTAAATTAACAATAAATAATTTTTTTTGACGTCAGTGGATATTCCCCTTTAAAATAAATTGTTAGCGTTATAATTGTTGAACTATGAATTTTTTGCAGATACCCAAGACACTTTTAAAGCTTCTCTTAAAATCCCTGAGTGCTGGGTGGCTTCTAAAATGCATAGTGAATTTTTAAATTAACAATAAAAAAAATTTTTAACGTCAGTGGATGTACCCTTTTAAAATAAATTTTTAATGTTATAATTGTTGTACTATGAATTTTTCACAGATACCTAAGACCCTTTTAAAGCTTCTCTTAAAATCCCTGAGTGCTGGGTGGCTTCGAAAATCCATAGTAAATTTTTAAATTAACAATAAAAATTTTTTTTAACGTCAGTGGATATACCCCTTTAAAATAAATTGTTAGCGATATAATTGTTGAACTATGAATTTTTTGCAGATACCTAAGACACTTTTAAAGCTTCTCTTAAAATTCCTGAGTGCTGGGTGGCTTCAAAAATGCATAGTGAATTTTTAAATTAACAATAAAAAATTTTTTTAACGTCAGTGGATATACCCCTATAAAATAAATTGTTAGCGTTATAATTGTTGAACTATGAATTTTTTACAGATACCAAAGACACCTTTAAAGCTTCTCTTAAAATCCCTGAGTGCTGGGTGGCTTCGAAAATCCATAGTGAATTTTTAAATTAACAATAAATAATTTTTTTTGACGTCAGTGGATATTCCCCTTTAAAATAAATTGTTAGCGTTATAATTGTTGAACTATGAATTTTTTGCAGATACCTAAGACACTTTTAAAGCTTTTCTTAAAATCCCTGAGTGCTGGGTGGCTTCTAAAATGCATAGTGAATTTTTAAATTAACAATAAAAAAATTTTTTAACGTCAGTGGATATATCCTTTTAAAATAAATTGTTAGCGTTATAATTGTTGAACTACAAATTTTTTTGCAGATACCTAAGACACTTTTAAAGCTTCTCTTAACATCCCTGAGTGCTGGGTGGCTTTGAAAATACATAGTGAATTTTTAAATTAACAATAAAAATTTTTTTTAACGTCAGTGGATGTATCCCTTTAAAATAAATTGTTAGCGTTATAATTGTTGAACTATGAATTTTTTACAGATACCTAAGACACTTTTAAAGCTTGTTTTAAAATCCCTGCGTGCTGAGTGGCTTCAAAAATGCATAGTGAATTTTTAAATTAACAATAAAAATTTTTTTTAACGTCAGTGGATGTACCCTTTTAAAATAAATTTTTAATGTTATAATTGTTGTACTATGAATTTTTCACAGATACCTAAGACCCTTTTAAAGCTTCTCTTAAAATCCCTGAGTACTGGGTGGCTTCGAAAATCCATAGTGAATTTTTAAATTAACAATAAAATTTTTTTTTAACGTCAGTGGATATACCCCTTTAAAATAAATTGTTAGCGATATAATTGTTGAACTATGAATTTTTTGCAGATACCTAAGACACTTTTAAAGCTTCTCTTAAAATCCATGAGTGCTGGTGGCTTCAAAAATGCATAGTGAATTTTTAAATTAACAATAAAAAAATTTTTTAACGTCAGTGGATATACCCCTATAAAATAAATTTTTAGCGTTATAATTGTTGAACTATGAATTTTTTGCAGATATCTAAGACACTTCTAAAGCTTCTCTTAAAATCCCTGAGTGCTGGGTGGCTTCAAAAATGCATAGTGAATTTTTAAATTAACAATAAAAAAATTTTTTAACGTCAGTGGATATTCCCCTTTAAAATAAATTGTTAGCGTTATAATTTTTGAACTATGAATTTTTTACAGATACCTAAGACACTTTTAAAGCTTCTCTTAAAATCCCTGAGTGCTGTGTGGCTTCGAAAATCCATAGTGAATTTTTAAATTAACCATAAATTTTTTTTTAACGTCAGTGGACATACCCCTTTAATATAAATTGTTAGCGTTATAATTGTTGTACTATGAATTTTTCACAGATACTTACCACACTTTTAAAGCTTCTCTTAAAATCCCTGAGTGCTGGGTGGCTTCTAAAATGCATAGTGAATTTTTAAATTAACAATTAAAAATTTTTTTAACGTCAGTGGACATACCCCTTTAATATAAATTGTTAGCGATATAATTGTTGAACTATGAATTTTTTGCAGATACCTAAGACACTTTTAAAGCTTCTCTTAAAATCCCTGAGTGCTGGGTGGCTTCGAAAATCCATAGTGAATTTTTAAATTAACAATAAATAATTTTTTTTGACGTCAGTGGATATTCCCCTTTAAAATAAATTGTTAGCGTTATAATTGTTGAACTATGAATTTTTTGCAGATACCCAAGACACTTTTAAAGCTTCTCTTAAAATCCCTGAGTGCTGGGTGGCTTCTAAAATGCATAGTGAATTTTTAAATTAACAATAAAAAAAATTTTTAACGTCAGTGGATGTACCCTTTTAAAATAAATTTTTAATGTTATAATTGTTGTACTATGAATTTTTCACAGATACCTAAGACCCTTTTAAAGCTTCTCTTAAAATCCCTGAGTGCTGGGTGGCTTCGAAAATCCATAGTAAATTTTTAAATTAACAATAAAAATTTTTTTTAACGTCAGTGGATATACCCCTTTAAAATAAATTGTTAGCGATATAATTGTTGAACTATGAATTTTTTGCAGATACCTAAGACACTTTTAAAGCTTCTCTTAAAATTCCTGAGTGCTGGGTGGCTTCAAAAATGCATAGTGAATTTTTAAATTAACAATAAAAATTTTTTTTAACGTCAGTGGATATACCCCTTTAAAATAAATTGTTAGCGATATAATTGTTGAACTATGAATTTTTTGCAGATACCTAAGACACTTTTAAAGCTTCTCTTAAAATCCCTGAGTGCTGGGTGGCTTCAAAAATGCATAGTGAATTTTTAAATTAACAATAAAAATTTTTTTTAACGTCAGTGGATATACCCCTATAAAATAAATTGTTAGCGTTATAATTGTTGAACTATGAATTTTTTACAGATACCAAAGACACCTTTAAAGCTTCTCTTAAAATCCCTGAGTGCTGGGTGGCTTCGAAAATCCATAGTGAATTTTTAAATTAACAATAAATAATTTTTTTTGACGTCAGTGGATATTCCCCTTTAAAATAAATTGTTAGCGTTATAATTGTTGAACTATGAATTTTTTGCAGATACCTAAGACACTTTTAAAGCTTCTCTTAAAATCCCTGAGTGCTGGGTGGCTTCTAAAATGCATAGTGAATTTTTAAATTAATAATAAAAAAATTTTTTAACGTCAGTGGATATATCCTTTTAAAATAAATTGTTAGCGTTATAATTGTTGAACTACGAATTTTTTTGCAGATACCTAAGACACTTTTAAAGCTTCTCTTAAAATCCCTGAGTGCTGGGTGGCTTCGAAAATCCATAGTGAATTTTTAAATTAACAATAAATAATTTTTTTTGACGTCAGTGGATATTCCCCTTTAAAATAAATTGTTAGCGTTATAATTGTTGAACTATGAATTTTTTGCAGATACCTAAGACACTTTTAAAGCTTCTCTTAAAATCCCTGAGTGCTGGGTGGCTTTGAAAATCCATAGTGAATTTTTAAATTAACAATAAAAAAATTTTTTAACGTCAGTGGATATATCCTTTTAAAATAAATTGTTAGCGTTATAATTGTTGAACTACGAATTTTTTTGCAGATACCTAAGACACTTTTAAAGCTTCTCTTAAAATCCCTGAGTGCTGGGTGGCTTTGAAAATCCATAGTGAATTTTTAAATTAACAATAAAAAAATTTTTTAACGTCAGTGGATATATCCTTTTAAAATAAATTGTTAGCGTTATAATTGTTGAACTACGAATTTTTTTGCAGATACCTAAGACACTTTTAAAGCTTCTCTTAAAATCCCTGAGTGCTGGGTGGCTTTGAAAATCCATAGTGAATTTTTAAATTAACAATAAAAAAATTTTTTAACGTCAGTGGATGTATCCCTTTAAAATAAATTGTTAGCGTTATAATTGTTGAACTATGAATTTTTTACAGATACCTAAGACACTTTTAAAGCTTGTTTTAAAATCCCTGCGTGCTGAGTGGCTTCAAAAATGCATAGTGAATTTTTAAATTAACAATAAAAAATTTTTTTAACGTCAGTGGATGTACCCTTTTAAAATAAATTTTTAATGTTATAATTGTTATACTATGAATTTTTCACAGATACCTAAGACCCTTTTAAAGCTTCTCTTAAAATCCTTGAGTGCTGGGTGGCTTCGAAAATCCATAGTAAATTTTTAAATTAACAATAAAAATTTTTTTTAACGTCAGTGGATATACCCCTTTAAAATAAATTGTTAGCGATATAATTGTTGAACTATGAATTTTTTGCAGATACCTAAGACACTTTTAAAGCTTCTCTTAAAATCCCTGAGTGCTGGGTGGCTTCAAAAATGCATAGTGAATTTTTAAATTAACAATAAAAATTTTTTTTAACGTCAGTGGATATACCCCTATAAAATAAATTGTTAGCGTTATAATTGTTGAACTATGAATTTTTTACAGATACCAAAGACACCTTTAAAGCTTCTCTTAAAATCCCTGAGTGCTGGGTGGCTTCGAAAATCCATAGTGAATTTTTAAATTAACAATAAATAATTTTTTTTGACGTCAGTGGATATTCCCCTTTAAAATAAATTGTTAGCGTTATAATTGTTGAACTATGAATTTTTTGCAGATACCTAAGACACTTTTAAAGCTTGTTTTAAAATCCCTGCGTGCTGAGTGGCTTCAAAAATGCATAGTGAATTTTTAAATTAACAATAAAAATTTTTTTTAACGTCAGTGGATGTACCCTTTTAAAATAAATTGTTAGCGTTATAATTGTTGAACTACGAATTTTTTTGCAGATACCTAAGACACTTTTAAAGCTTCTCTTAAAATCCCTGAGTGCTGGGTGGCTTCTAAAATGCATAGTGAATTTTTAAATTAACAATAAAAAATTTTTTTAACGTCAGTGGATATATCCTTTTAAAATAAATTGTTAGCGTTATAATTGTTGAACTACGAATTTTTTTGCAGATACCTAAGACACTTTTAAAGCTTCTCTTAAAATCCCTGAGTGCTGGGTGGCTTTGAAAATCCATAGTGAATTTTTAAATTAACAATAAAAAAATTTTTTAACGTCAGTGGATATATCCTTTTAAAATAAATTGTTAGCGTTATAATTGTTGAACTACGAATTTTTTTGCAGATACCTAAGACACTTTTAAAGCTTCTCTTAAAATCCCTGAGTGCTGGGTGGCTTCTAAAATGCATAGTGAATTTTTAAATTAACAATAAAAAATTTTTTTAACGTCAGTGGATATATCCTTTTAAAATAAATTGTTAGCGTTATAATTGTTGAACTACGAATTTTTTTGCAGATACCTAAGACACTTTTAAAGCTTCTCTTAAAATCCCTGAGTGCTGGGTGGCTTTGAAAATCCATAGTGAATTTTTAAATTAACAATAAAAAAATTTTTTAACGTCAGTGGATATATCCTTTTAAAATAAATTGTTAGCGTTATAATTGTTGAACTACGAATTTTTTTGCAGATACCTAAGACACTTTTAAAGCTTCTCTTAAAATCCCTGAGTGCTGGGTGGCTTCTAAAATGCATAGTGAATTTTTAAATTAACAATAAAAAATTTTTTTAACGTCAGTGGATATATCCTTTTAAAATAAATTGTTAGCGTTATAATTGTTGAACTACGAATTTTTTTGCAGATACCTAAGACACTTTTAAAGCTTCTCTTAAAATCCCTGAGTGCTGGGTGGCTTTGAAAATCCATAGTGAATTTTTAAATTAACAATAAAAAAATTTTTTAACGTCAGTGGATATATCCTTTTAAAATAAATTGTTAGCGTTATAATTGTTGAACTACGAATTTTTTTGCAGATACCTAAGACACTTTTAAAGCTTCTCTTAAAATCCCTGAGTGCTGGGTGGCTTTGAAAATCCATAGTGAATTTTTAAATTAACAATAAAAAATTTTTTTAACGTCAGTGGATGTATCCCTTTAAAATAAATTGTTAGCGTTATAATTGTTGAACTATGAATTTTTTACAGATACCTAAGACACTTTTAAAGCTTGTTTTAAAATCCCTGCGTGCTGAGTGGCTTCAAAAATGCATAGTGAATTTTTAAATTAACAATAAAAATTTTTTTTAACGTCAGTGGATGTACCCTTTTAAAATAAATTTTTAATGTTATAATTGTTATACTATGAATTTTTCACAGATACCTAAGACCCTTTTAAAGCTTCTCTTAAAATCCTTGAGTGCTGGGTGGCTTCGAAAATCCATAGTAAATTTTTAAATTAACAATAAAAATTTTTTTTAACGTCAGTGGATATACCCCTTTAAAATAAATTGTTAGCGATATAATTGTTGAACTATGAATTTTTTGCAGATACCTAAGACACTTTTAAAGCTTCTCTTAAAATCCCTGAGTGCTGGGTGGCTTCAAAAATGCATAGTGAATTTTTAAATTAACAATAAAAATTTTTTTTAACGTCAGTGGATATACCCCTATAAAATAAATTGTTAGCGTTATAATTGTTGAACTATGAATTTTTTACAGATACCAAAGACACCTTTAAAGCTTCTCTTAAAATCCCTGAGTGCTGGGTGGCTTCGAAAATCCATAGTGAATTTTTAAATTAACAATAAATAATTTTTTTTGACGTCAGTGGATATTCCCCTTTAAAATAAATTGTTAGCGTTATAATTGTTGAACTATGAATTTTTTGCAGATACCTAAGACACTTTTAAAGCTTCTCTTAAAATCCCTGAGTGCTGGGTGGCTTCTAAAATGCATAGTGAATTTTTAAATTAATAATAAAAAAAATTTTTAACGTCAGTGGATATATCCTTTTAAAATAAATTGTTAGCGTTATAATTGTTGAACTACGAATTTTTTTGCAGATACCTAAGACACTTTTAAAGCTTCTCTTAAAATCCCTGAGTGCTGGGTGGCTTCGAAAATCCATAGTGAATTTTTAAATTAACAATAAATAATTTTTTTTGACGTCAGTGGATATTCCCCTTTAAAATAAATTGTTAGCGTTATAATTGTTGAACTATGAATTTTTTGCAGATACCTAAGACACTTTTAAAGCTTCTCTTAAAATCCCTGAGTGCTGGGTGGCTTTGAAAATCCATAGTGAATTTTTAAATTAACAATAAAAAAATTTTTTAACGTCAGTGGATATATCCTTTTAAAATAAATTGTTAGCGTTATAATTGTTGAACTACGAATTTTTTTGCAGATACCTAAGACACTTTTAAAGCTTCTCTTAAAATCCCTGAGTGCTGGGTCGCTTTGAAAATCCATAGTGAATTTTTAAATTAACAATAAAAAATTTTTTTAACGTCAGTGGATATATCCTTTTAAAATAAATTGTTAGCGTTATAATTGTTGAACTACGAATTTTTTTGCAGATACCTAAGACACTTTTAAAGCTTCTCTTAAAATCCCTGAGTGCTGGGTGGCTTCGAAAATCCATAGTGAATTTTTAAATTAACAATAAATAATTTTTTTTGACGTCAGTGGATATTCCCCTTTAAAATAAATTGTTAGCGTTATAATTGTTGAACTATGAATTTTTTGCAGATACCTAAGACACTTTTAAAGCTTCTCTTAAAATCCCTGAGTGCTGGGTGGCTTTGAAAATCCATAGTGAATTTTTAAATTAACAATAAAAATTTTTTTTAACGTCAGTGGATGTATCCCTTTAAAATAAATTGTTAGCGTTATAATTGTTGAACTATGAATTTTTTACAGATACCTAAGACACTTTTAAAGCTTGTTTTAAAATCCCTGCGTGCTGAGTGGCTTCAAAAATGCATAGTGAATTTTTAAATTAACAATAAAAATTTTTTTTAACGTCAGTGGATGTACCCTTTAAAATAAATTTTTAATGTTATAATTGTTGTACTATGAATTTTTCACAGATACCTAAGACCCTTTTAAAGCTTCTCTTAAAATCCCTGAGTACTGGGTGGCTTCGAAAATCCATAGTGAATTTTTAAATTAACAATAAAATTTTTTTTTAACGTCAGTGGATATACCCCTTTAAAATAAATTGTTAGCGATATAATTGTTGAACTATGAATTTTTTGCAGATACCTAAGACACTTTTAAAGCTTCTCTTAAAATCCATGAGTGCTGGGTGGCTTCAAAAATGCATAGTGAATTTTTAAATTAACAATAAAAAATTTTTTTAACGTCAGTGGATATACCCCTATAAAATAAATTTTTAGCGTTATAATTGTTGAACTATGAATTTTTTGCAGATATCTAAGACACTTCTAAAGCTTCTCTTAAAATCCCTGAGTGCTGGGTGGCTTCAAAAATGCATAGTGAATTTTTAAATTAACAATAAAAAAATTTTTTAACGTCAGTGGATATTCCCCTTTAAAATAAATTGTTAGCGTTATAATTTTTGAACTATGAATTTTTTACAGATACCTAAGACACTTTTAAAGCTTCTCTTAAAATCCCTGAGTGCTGTGTGGCTTTGAAAATCCATAGTGAATTTTTAAATTAACCATAAATTTTTTTTTAACGTCAGTGGACATACCCCTTTAATATAAATTGTTAGCGTTATAATTGTTGTACTATGAATTTTTCACAGATACTTACCACACTTTTAAAGCTTCTCTTAAAATCCCTGAGTGCTGGGTGGCTTCTAAAATGCATAGTGAATTTTTAAATTAACAATTAAAAATTTTTTTAACGTCAGTGGACATACCCCTTTAATATGAATTGTTAGCGATATAATTGTTGAACTATGAATTTTTTGCAGATACCTAAGACACTTTTAAAGCTTCTCTTAAAATCCCTGAGTGCTGGGTGGCTTCGAAAATCCATAGTGAATTTTTAAATTAACAATAAATAATTTTTTTTGACGTCAGTGGATATTCCCCTTTAAAATAAATTGTTAGCGTTATAATTGTTGAACTATGAATTTTTTGCAGATACCCAAGACACTTTTAAAGCTTCTCTTAAAATCCCTGAGTGCTGGGTGGCTTCTAAAATGCATAGTGAATTTTTAAATTAACAATAAAAAAAATTTTTAACGTCAGTGGATGTACCCTTTTAAAATAAATTTTTAATGTTATAATTGTTGTACTATGAATTTTTCACAGATACCTAAGACCCTTTTAAAGCTTCTCTTAAAATCCCTGAGTGCTGGGTGGCTTCGAAAATCCATAGTAAATTTTTAAATTAACAATAAAAATTTTTTTTAACGTCAGTGGATATACCCCTTTAAAATAAATTGTTAGCGATATAATTGTTGAACTATGAATTTTTTGCAGATACCTAAGACACTTTTAAAGCTTCTCTTAAAATTCCTGAGTGCTGGGTGGCTTCAAAAATGCATAGTGAATTTTTAAATTAACAATAAAAAATTTTTTTAACGTCAGTGGATATACCCCTATAAAATAAATTGTTAGCGTTATAATTGTTGAACTATGAATTTTTTACAGATACCAAAGACACCTTTAAAGCTTCTCTTAAAATCCCTGAGTGCTGGGTGGCTTCGAAAATCCATAGTGAATTTTTAAATTAACAATAAATAATTTTTTTTGACGTCAGTGGATATTCCCCTTTAAAATAAATTGTTAGCGTTATAATTGTTGAACTATGAATTTTTTGCAGATACCTAAGACACTTTTAAAGCTTTTCTTAAAATCCCTGAGTGCTGGGTGGCTTCTAAAATGCATAGTGAATTTTTAAATTAACAATAAAAAAATTTTTTAACGTCAGTGGATATATCCTTTTAAAATAAATTGTTAGCGTTATAATTGTTGAACTACAAATTTTTTTGCAGATACCTAAGACACTTTTAAAGCTTCTCTTAACATCCCTGAGTGCTGGGTGGCTTTGAAAATACATAGTGAATTTTTAAATTAACAATAAAAATTTTTTTTAACGTCAGTGGATGTATCCCTTTAAAATAAATTGTTAGCGTTATAATTGTTGAACTATGAATTTTTTACAGATACCTAAGACACTTTTAAAGCTTGTTTTAAAATCCCTGCGTGCTGAGTGGCTTCAAAAATGCATAGTGAATTTTTAAATTAACAATAAAAATTTTTTTTAACGTCAGTGGATGTACCCTTTTAAAATAAATTTTTAATGTTATAATTGTTGTACTATGAATTTTTCACAGATACCTAAGACCCTTTTAAAGCTTCTCTTAAAATCCCTGAGTACTGGGTGGCTTCGAAAATCCATAGTGAATTTTTAAATTAACAATAAAATTTTTTTTTAACGTCAGTGGATATACCCCTTTAAAATAAATTGTTAGCGATATAATTGTTGAACTATGAATTTTTTGCAGATACCTAAGACACTTTTAAAGCTTCTCTTAAAATCCATGAGTGCTGGGTGGCTTCAAAAATGCATAGTGAATTTTTAAATTAACAATAAAAAAATTTTTTAACGTCAGTGGATATACCCCTATAAAATAAATTTTTAGCGTTATAATTGTTGAACTATGAATTTTTTGCAGATATCTAAGACACTTCTAAAGCTTCTCTTAAAATCCCTGAGTGCTGGGTGGCTTCAAAAATGCATAGTGAATTTTTAAATTAACAATAAAAAAATTTTTTAACGTCAGTGGATATTCCCCTTTAAAATAAATTGTTAGCGTTATAATTTTTGAACTATGAATTTTTTACAGATACCTAAGACACTTTTAAAGCTTCTCTTAAAATCCCTGAGTGCTGTGTGGCTTTGAAAATCCATAGTGAATTTTTAAATTAACCATAAATTTTTTTTTAACGTCAGTGGACATACCCCTTTAATATAAATTGTTAGCGTTATAATTGTTGTACTATGAATTTTTCACAGATACTTACCACACTTTTAAAGCTTCTCTTAAAATCCCTGAGTGCTGGGTGGCTTCTAAAATGCATAGTGAATTTTTAAATTAACAATTAAAAATTTTTTTAACGTCAGTGGACATACCCCTTTAATATAAATTGTTAGCGATATAATTGTTGAACTATGAATTTTTTGCAGATACCTAAGACACTTTTAAAGCTTCTCTTAAAATCCCTGAGTGCTGGGTGGCTTCGAAAATCCATAGTGAATTTTTAAATTAACAATAAATAATTTTTTTGACGTCAGTGGATATTCCCCTTTAAAATAAATTGTTAGCGTTATAATTGTTGAACTATGAATTTTTTGCAGATACCCAAGACACTTTTAAAGCTTCTCTTAAAATCCCTGAGTGCTGGGTGGCTTCTAAAATGCATAGTGAATTTTTAAATTAACAATAAAAAAAATTTTTAACGTCAGTGGATGTACCCTTTTAAAATAAATTTTTAATGTTATAATTGTTGTACTATGAATTTTTCACAGATACCTAAGACCCTTTTAAAGCTTCTCTTAAAATCCCTGAGTGCTGGGTGGCTTCGAAAATCCATAGTAAATTTTTAAATTAACAATAAAAATTTTTTTTAACGTCAGTGGATATACCCCTTTAAAATAAATTGTTAGCGATATAATTGTTGAACTATGAATTTTTTGCAGATACCTAAGACACTTTTAAAGCTTCTCTTAAAATTCCTGAGTGCTGGGTGGCTTCAAAAATGCATAGTGAATTTTTAAATTAACAATAAAAATTTTTTTTAACGTCAGTGGATATACCCCTTTAAAATAAATTGTTAGCGATATAATTGTTGAACTATGAATTTTTTGCAGATACCTAAGACACTTTTAAAGCTTCTCTTAAAATCCCTGAGTGCTGGGTGGCTTCAAAAATGCATAGTGAATTTTTAAATTAACAATAAAAATTTTTTTTAACGTCAGTGGATATACCCCTATAAAATAAATTGTTAGCGTTATAATTGTTGAACTATGAATTTTTTACAGATACCAAAGACACCTTTAAAGCTTCTCTTAAAATCCCTGAGTGCTGGGTGGCTTCGAAAATCCATAGTGAATTTTTAAATTAACAATAAATAATTTTTTTTGACGTCAGTGGATATTCCCCTTTAAAATAAATTGTTAGCGTTATAATTGTTGAACTATGAATTTTTTGCAGATACCTAAGACACTTTTAAAGCTTCTCTTAAAATCCCTGAGTGCTGGGTGGCTTCTAAAATGCATAGTGAATTTTTAAATTAATAATAAAAAAATTTTTTAACGTCAGTGGATATATCCTTTTAAAATAAATTGTTAGCGTTATAATTGTTGAACTACGAATTTTTTTGCAGATACCTAAGACACTTTTAAAGCTTCTCTTAAAATCCCTGAGTGCTGGGTGGCTTCGAAAATCCATAGTGAATTTTTAAATTAACAATAAATAATTTTTTTTGACGTCAGTGGATATTCCCCTTTAAAATAAATTGTTAGCGTTATAATTGTTGAACTATGAATTTTTTGCAGATACCTAAGACACTTTTAAAGCTTCTCTTAAAATCCCTGAGTGCTGGGTGGCTTTGAAAATCCATAGTGAATTTTTAAATTAACAATAAAAAAATTTTTTAACGTCAGTGGATATATCCTTTTAAAATAAATTGTTAGCGTTATAATTGTTGAACTACGAATTTTTTTGCAGATACCTAAGACACTTTTAAAGCTTCTCTTAAAATCCCTGAGTGCTGGGTGGCTTTGAAAATCCATAGTGAATTTTTAAATTAACAATAAAAAAATTTTTTAACGTCAGTGGATATATCCTTTTAAAATAAATTGTTAGCGTTATAATTGTTGAACTACGAATTTTTTTGCAGATACCTAAGACACTTTTAAAGCTTCTCTTAAAATCCCTGAGTGCTGGGTGGCTTTGAAAATCCATAGTGAATTTTTAAATTAACAATAAAAAAATTTTTTAACGTCAGTGGATGTATCCCTTTAAAATAAATTGTTAGCGTTATAATTGTTGAACTATGAATTTTTTACAGATACCTAAGACACTTTTAAAGCTTGTTTTAAAATCCCTGCGTGCTGAGTGGCTTCAAAAATGCATAGTGAATTTTTAAATTAACAATAAAAAATTTTTTTAACGTCAGTGGATGTACCCTTTTAAAATAAATTTTTAATGTTATAATTGTTATACTATGAATTTTTCACAGATACCTAAGACCCTTTTAAAGCTTCTCTTAAAATCCTTGAGTGCTGGGTGGCTTCGAAAATCCATAGTAAATTTTTAAATTAACAATAAAAATTTTTTTTAACGTCAGTGGATATACCCCTTTAAAATAAATTGTTAGCGATATAATTGTTGAACTATGAATTTTTTGCAGATACCTAAGACACTTTTAAAGCTTCTCTTAAAATCCCTGAGTGCTGGGTGGCTTCAAAAATGCATAGTGAATTTTTAAATTAACAATAAAAATTTTTTTTAACGTCAGTGGATATACCCCTATAAAATAAATTGTTAGCGTTATAATTGTTGAACTATGAATTTTTTACAGATACCAAAGACACCTTTAAAGCTTCTCTTAAAATCCCTGAGTGCTGGGTGGCTTCGAAAATCCATAGTGAATTTTTAAATTAACAATAAATAATTTTTTTTGACGTCAGTGGATATTCCCCTTTAAAATAAATTGTTAGCGTTATAATTGTTGAACTATGAATTTTTTGCAGATACCTAAGACACTTTTAAAGCTTGTTTTAAAATCCCTGCGTGCTGAGTGGCTTCAAAAATGCATAGTGAATTTTTAAATTAACAATAAAAATTTTTTTTAACGTCAGTGGATGTACCCTTTTAAAATAAATTGTTAGCGTTATAATTGTTGAACTACGAATTTTTTTGCAGATACCTAAGACACTTTTAAAGCTTCTCTTAAAATCCCTGAGTGCTGGGTGGCTTCTAAAATGCATAGTGAATTTTTAAATTAACAATAAAAAATTTTTTTAACGTCAGTGGATATATCCTTTTAAAATAAATTGTTAGCGTTATAATTGTTGAACTACGAATTTTTTTGCAGATACCTAAGACACTTTTAAAGCTTCTCTTAAAATCCCTGAGTGCTGGGTGGCTTTGAAAATCCATAGTGAATTTTTAAATTAACAATAAAAAAATTTTTTAACGTCAGTGGATATATCCTTTTAAAATAAATTGTTAGCGTTATAATTGTTGAACTACGAATTTTTTTGCAGATACCTAAGACACTTTTAAAGCTTCTCTTAAAATCCCTGAGTGCTGGGTGGCTTCTAAAATGCATAGTGAATTTTTAAATTAACAATAAAAAATTTTTTTAACGTCAGTGGATATATCCTTTTAAAATAAATTGTTAGCGTTATAATTGTTGAACTACGAATTTTTTTGCAGATACCTAAGACACTTTTAAAGCTTCTCTTAAAATCCCTGAGTGCTGGGTGGCTTTGAAAATCCATAGTGAATTTTTAAATTAACAATAAAAAAATTTTTTAACGTCAGTGGATATATCCTTTTAAAATAAATTGTTAGCGTTATAATTGTTGAACTACGAATTTTTTTGCAGATACCTAAGACACTTTTAAAGCTTCTCTTAAAATCCCTGAGTGCTGGGTGGCTTCTAAAATGCATAGTGAATTTTTAAATTAACAATAAAAAATTTTTTTAACGTCAGTGGATATATCCTTTTAAAATAAATTGTTAGCGTTATAATTGTTGAACTACGAATTTTTTTGCAGATACCTAAGACACTTTTAAAGCTTCTCTTAAAATCCCTGAGTGCTGGGTGGCTTTGAAAATCCATAGTGAATTTTTAAATTAACAATAAAAAAATTTTTTAACGTCAGTGGATATATCCTTTTAAAATAAATTGTTAGCGTTATAATTGTTGAACTACGAATTTTTTTGCAGATACCTAAGACACTTTTAAAGCTTCTCTTAAAATCCCTGAGTGCTGGGTGGCTTTGAAAATCCATAGTGAATTTTTAAATTAACAATAAAAAATTTTTTTAACGTCAGTGGATGTATCCCTTTAAAATAAATTGTTAGCGTTATAATTGTTGAACTATGAATTTTTTACAGATACCTAAGACACTTTTAAAGCTTGTTTTAAAATCCCTGCGTGCTGAGTGGCTTCAAAAATGCATAGTGAATTTTTAAATTAACAATAAAAATTTTTTTTAACGTCAGTGGATGTACCCTTTTAAAATAAATTTTTAATGTTATAATTGTTATACTATGAATTTTTCACAGATACCTAAGACCCTTTTAAAGCTTCTCTTAAAATCCTTGAGTGCTGGGTGGCTTCGAAAATCCATAGTAAATTTTTAAATTAACAATAAAAATTTTTTTTAACGTCAGTGGATATACCCCTTTAAAATAAATTGTTAGCGATATAATTGTTGAACTATGAATTTTTTGCAGATACCTAAGACACTTTTAAAGCTTCTCTTAAAATCCCTGAGTGCTGGGTGGCTTCAAAAATGCATAGTGAATTTTTAAATTAACAATAAAAATTTTTTTTAACGTCAGTGGATATACCCCTATAAAATAAATTGTTAGCGTTATAATTGTTGAACTATGAATTTTTTACAGATACCAAAGACACCTTTAAAGCTTCTCTTAAAATCCCTGAGTGCTGGGTGGCTTCGAAAATCCATAGTGAATTTTTAAATTAACAATAAATAATTTTTTTTGACGTCAGTGGATATTCCCCTTTAAAATAAATTGTTAGCGTTATAATTGTTGAACTATGAATTTTTTGCAGATACCTAAGACACTTTTAAAGCTTCTCTTAAAATCCCTGAGTGCTGGGTGGCTTCTAAAATGCATAGTGAATTTTTAAATTAATAATAAAAAAAATTTTTAACGTCAGTGGATATATCCTTTTAAAATAAATTGTTAGCGTTATAATTGTTGAACTACGAATTTTTTTGCAGATACCTAAGACACTTTTAAAGCTTCTCTTAAAATCCCTGAGTGCTGGGTGGCTTCGAAAATCCATAGTGAATTTTTAAATTAACAATAAATAATTTTTTTTGACGTCAGTGGATATTCCCCTTTAAAATAAATTGTTAGCGTTATAATTGTTGAACTATGAATTTTTTGCAGATACCTAAGACACTTTTAAAGCTTCTCTTAAAATCCCTGAGTGCTGGGTGGCTTTGAAAATCCATAGTGAATTTTTAAATTAACAATAAAAAAATTTTTTAACGTCAGTGGATATATCCTTTTAAAATAAATTGTTAGCGTTATAATTGTTGAACTACGAATTTTTTTGCAGATACCTAAGACACTTTTAAAGCTTCTCTTAAAATCCCTGAGTGCTGGGTCGCTTTGAAAATCCATAGTGAATTTTTAAATTAACAATAAAAAATTTTTTTAACGTCAGTGGATATATCCTTTTAAAATAAATTGTTAGCGTTATAATTGTTGAACTACGAATTTTTTTGCAGATACCTAAGACACTTTTAAAGCTTCTCTTAAAATCCCTGAGTGCTGGGTGGCTTCGAAAATCCATAGTGAATTTTTAAATTAACAATAAATAATTTTTTTTGACGTCAGTGGATATTCCCCTTTAAAATAAATTGTTAGCGTTATAATTGTTGAACTATGAATTTTTTGCAGATACCTAAGACACTTTTAAAGCTTCTCTTAAAATCCCTGAGTGCTGGGTGGCTTTGAAAATCCATAGTGAATTTTTAAATTAACAATAAAAAAATTTTTTAACGTCAGTGGATGTATCCCTTTAAAATAAATTGTTAGCGTTATAATTGTTGAACTATGAATTTTTTACAGATACCTAAGACACTTTTAAAGCTTGTTTTAAAATCCCTGCGTGCTGAGTGGCTTCAAAAATGCATAGTGAATTTTTAAATTAACAATAAAAATTTTTTTTAACGTCAGTGGATGTACCCTTTTAAAATAAATTTTTAATGTTATAATTGTTATACTATGAATTTTTCACAGATACCTAAGACCCTTTTAAAGCTTCTCTTAAAATCCTTGAGTGCTGGGTGGCTTCGAAAATCCATAGTAAATTTTTAAATTAACAATAAAAATTTTTTTTAACGTCAGTGGATATACCCCTTTAAAATAAATTGTTAGCGATATAATTGTTGAACTATGAATTTTTTGCAGATACCTAAGACACTTTTAAAGCTTCTCTTAAAATCCCTGAGTGCTGGGTGGCTTCAAAAATGCATAGTGAATTTTTAAATTAACAATAAAAATTTTTTTTAACGTCAGTGGATATACCCCTATAAATTAAATTGTTAGCGTTATAATTGTTGAACTATGAATTTTTTACAGATACCAAAGACACCTTTAAAGCTTCTCTTAAAATCCCTGAGTGCTGGGTGGCTTCGAAAATCCATAGTGAATTTTTAAATTAACAATAAATAATTTTTTTTGACGTCAGTGGATATTCCCCTTTAAAATAAATTGTTAGCGTTATAATTGTTGAACTATGAATTTTTTGCAGATACCTAAGACACTTTTAAAGCTTCTCTTAAAATCCCTGAGTGCTGGGTGGCTTCTAAAATGCATAGTGAATTTTTAAATTAATAATAAAAAAATTTTTTAACGTCAGTGGATATATCCTTTTAAAATAAATTGTTAGCGTTATAATTGTTGAACTACGAATTTTTTTGCAGATACCTAAGACACTTTTAAAGCTTCTCTTAAAATCCCTGAGTGCTGGGTGGCTTCGAAAATCCATAGTGAATTTTTAAATTAACAATAAATAATTTTTTTTGACGTCAGTGGATATTCCCCTTTAAAATAAATTGTTAGCGTTATAATTGTTGAACTATGAATTTTTTGCAGATACCTAAGACACTTTTAAAGCTTCTCTTAAAATCCCTGAGTGCTGGGTGGCTTTGAAAATCCATAGTGAATTTTTAAATTAACAATAAAAAAATTTTTTAACGTCAGTGGATATATCCTTTTAAAATAAATTGTTAGCGTTATAATTGTTGAACTACGAATTTTTTTGCAGATACCTAAGACACTTTTAAAGCTTCTCTTAAAATCCCTGAGTGCTGGGTGGCTTTGAAAATCCATAGTGAATTTTTAAATTAACAATAAAAAAATTTTTTAACGTCAGTGGATATATCCTTTTAAAATAAATTGTTAGCGTTATAATTGTTGAACTACGAATTTTTTTGCAGATACCTAAGACACTTTTAAAGCTTCTCTTAAAATCCCTGAGTGCTGGGTGGCTTTGAAAATCCATAGTGAATTTTTAAATTAACAATAAAAAAATTTTTTAACGTCAGTGGATGTATCCCTTTAAAATAAATTGTTAGCGTTATAATTGTTGAACTATGAATTTTTTACAGATACCTAAGACACTTTTAAAGCTTGTTTTAAAATCCCTGCGTGCTGAGTGGCTTCAAAAATGCATAGTGAATTTTTAAATTAACAATAAAAAATTTTTTTAACGTCAGTGGATGTACCCTTTTAAAATAAATTTTTAATGTTATAATTGTTATACTATGAATTTTTCACAGATACCTAAGACCCTTTTAAAGCTTCTCTTAAAATCCTTGAGTGCTGGGTGGCTTCGAAAATCCATAGTAAATTTTTAAATTAACAATAAAAATTTTTTTTAACGTCAGTGGATATACCCCTTTAAAATAAATTGTTAGCGATATAATTGTTGAACTATGAATTTTTTGCAGATACCTAAGACACTTTTAAAGCTTCTCTTAAAATCCCTGAGTGCTGGGTGGCTTCAAAAATGCATAGTGAATTTTTAAATTAACAATAAAAATTTTTTTTAACGTCAGTGGATATACCCCTATAAAATAAATTGTTAGCGTTATAATTGTTGAACTATGAATTTTTTACAGATACCAAAGACACCTTTAAAGCTTCTCTTAAAATCCCTGAGTGCTGGGTGGCTTCGAAAATCCATAGTGAATTTTTAAATTAACAATAAATAATTTTTTTTGACGTCAGTGGATATTCCCCTTTAAAATAAATTGTTAGCGTTATAATTGTTGAACTATGAATTTTTTGCAGATACCTAAGACACTTTTAAAGCTTCTCTTAAAATCCCTGAGTGCTGGGTGGCTTCTAAAATGCATAGTGAATTTTTAAATTAATAATAAAAAAATTTTTTAACGTCAGAGGATATATCCTTTTAAAATAAATTGTTAGCGTTATAATTGTTGAACTACGAATTTTTTTGCAGATACCTAAGACACTTTTAAAGCTTCTCTTAAAATCCCTGAGTGCTGGGTGGCTTCAAAAATCCATAGTGAATTTTTAAATTAACAATAAATAATTTTTTTTGACGTCAGTGGATATTCCCCTTTAAAATAAATTGTTAGCGTTATAATTGTTGAACTATGAATTTTTTGCAGATACCTAAGACACTTTTAAAGCTTCTCTTAAAATCCCTGAGTGCTGGGTGGCTTCTAAAATGCATAGTGAATTTTTAAATTAACAATAAAAAATTTTTTTAACGTCAGTGGATGTACCCTTTTAAAATAAATTTTTAATGTTATAATTGTTGTACTATGAATTTTTCACAGATACCTAAGACCCTTTTAAAGCTTCTCTTAAAATCCCTGAGTACTGGGTGGCTTCGAAAATCCATAGTGAATTTTTAAATTAACAATAAAAAATTTTTTTAACGTCAGTGGATATACCCCTATAAAATAAATTTTTAGCGTTATAATTGTTGAACTATGAATTTTTTGCAGATATCTAAGACACTTCTAAAGCTTCTCTTAAAATCCCTGAGTGCTGGGTGGCTTCAAAAATGCATAGTGAATTTTTAAATTAACAATAAAAAAATTTTTTAACGTCAGTGGATATTCCCCTTTAAAATAAATTGTTAGCGTTATAATTTTTGAACTATGAATTTTTTACAGATACCTAAGACACTTTTAAAGCTTCTCTTAAAATCCCTGAGTGCTGTGTGGCTTTGAAAATCCATAGTGAATTTTTAAATTAACCATAAATTTTTTTTTAACGTCAGTGGACATACCCCTTTAATATAAATTGTTAGCGTTATAATTGTTGTACTATGAATTTTTCACAGATACTTACCACACTTTTAAAGCTTCTCTTAAAATCCCTGAGTGCTGGGTGGCTTCTAAAATGCATAGTGAATTTTTAAATTAACAATTAAAAATTTTTTTAACGTCAGTGGACATACCCCTTTAATATAAATTGTTAGCGATATAATTGTTGAACTATGAATTTTTTGCAGATACCTAAGACACTTTTAAAGCTTCTCTTAAAATTCCTGAGTGCTGGGTGGCTTCGAAAATCCATAGTGAATTTTTAAATTAACAATAAATAATTTTTTTTGACGTCAGTGGATATTCCCCTTTAAAATAAATTGTTAGCGTTATAATTGTTGAACTATGAATTTTTTGCAGATACCCAAGACACTTTTAAAGCTTCTCTTAAAATCCCTGAGTGCTGGGTGGCTTCTAAAATGCATAGTGAATTTTTAAATTAACAATAAAAAAAATTTTTAACGTCAGTGGATGTACCCTTTTAAAATAAATTTTTAATGTTATAATTGTTGTACTATGAATTTTTCACAGATACCTAAGACCCTTTTAAAGCTTCTCTTAAAATCCCTGAGTGCTGGGTGGCTTCGAAAATCCATAGTAAATTTTTAAATTAACAATAAAAATTTTTTTTAACGTCAGTGGATATACCCCTTTAAAATAAATTGTTAGCGATATAATTGTTGAACTATGAATTTTTTGCAGATACCTAAGACACTTTTAAAGCTTCTCTTAAAATTCCTGAGTGCTGGGTGGCTTCAAAAATGCATAGTGAATTTTTAAATTAACAATAAAAAATTTTTTTAACGTCAGTGGATATACCCCTATAAAATAAATTGTTAGCGTTATAATTGTTGAACTATGAATTTTTTACAGATACCAAAGACACCTTTAAAGCTTCTCTTAAAATCCCTGAGTGCTGGGTGGCTTCGAAAATCCATAGTGAATTTTTAAATTAACAATAAATAATTTTTTTTGACGTCAGTGGATATTCCCCTTTAAAATAAATTGTTAGCGTTATAATTGTTGAACTATGAATTTTTTGCAGATACCTAAGACACTTTTAAAGCTTTTCTTAAAATCCCTGAGTGCTGGGTGGCTTCTAAAATGCATAGTGAATTTTTAAATTAACAATAAAAAAATTTTTTAACGTCAGTGGATATATCCTTTTAAAATAAATTGTTAGCGTTATAATTGTTGAACTACAAATTTTTTTGCAGATACCTAAGACACTTTTAAAGCTTCTCTTAACATCCCTGAGTGCTGGGTGGCTTTGAAAATACATAGTGAATTTTTAAATTAACAATAAAAATTTTTTTTAACGTCAGTGGATGTATCCCTTTAAAATAAATTGTTAGCGTTATAATTGTTGAACTATGAATTTTTTACAGATACCTAAGACACTTTTAAAGCTTGTTTTAAAATCCCTGCGTGCTGAGTGGCTTCAAAAATGCATAGTGAATTTTTAAATTAACAATAAAAATTTTTTTTAACGTCAGTGGATGTACCCTTTTAAAATAAATTTTTAATGTTATAATTGTTGTACTATGAATTTTTCACAGATACCTAAGACCCTTTTAAAGCTTCTCTTAAAATCCCTGAGTACTGGGTGGCTTCGAAAATCCATAGTGAATTTTTAAATTAACAATAAAATTTTTTTTTAACGTCAGTGGATATACCCCTTTAAAATAAATTGTTAGCGATATAATTGTTGAACTATGAATTTTTTGCAGATACCTAAGACACTTTTAAAGCTTCTCTTAAAATCCATGAGTGCTGGGTGGCTTCAAAAATGCATAGTGAATTTTTAAATTAACAATAAAAAATTTTTTTAACGTCAGTGGATATACCCCTATAAAATAAATTTTTAGCGTTATAATTGTTGAACTATGAATTTTTTGCAGATATCTAAGACACTTCTAAAGCTTCTCTTAAAATCCCTGAGTGCTGGGTGGCTTCAAAAATGCATAGTGAATTTTTAAATTAACAATAAAAAATTTTTTTAACGTCAGTGGATATTCCCCTTTAAAATAAATTGTTAGCGTTATAATTTTTGAACTATGAATTTTTTACAGATACCTAAGACACTTTTAAAGCTTCTCTTAAAATCCCTGAGTGCTGTGTGGCTTTGAAAATCCATAGTGAATTTTTAAATTAACCATAAATTTTTTTTTAACGTCAGTGGACATACCCCTTTAATATAAATTGTTAGCGTTATAATTGTTGTACTATGAATTTTTCACAGATACTTACCACACTTTTAAAGCTTCTCTTAAAATCCCTGAGTGCTGGGTGGCTTCTAAAATGCATAGTGAATTTTTAAATTAACAATTAAAAATTTTTTTAACGTCAGTGGACATACCCCTTTAATATAAATTGTTAGCGATATAATTGTTGAACTATGAATTTTTTGCAGATACCTAAGACACTTTTAAAGCTTCTCTTAAAATCCCTGAGTGCTGGGTGGCTTCTAAAATGCATAGTGAATTTTTAAATTAATAATAAAAAAATTTTTTAACGTCAGTGGATATATCCTTTTAAAATAAATTGTTAGCGTTATAATTGTTGAACTACGAATTTTTTTGCAGATACCTAAGACACTTTTAAAGCTTCTCTTAAAATCCCTGAGTGCTGGGTGGCTTCGAAAATCCATAGTGAATTTTTAAATTAACAATAAATAATTTTTTTTGACGTCAGTGGATATTCCCCTTTAAAATAAATTGTTAGCGTTATAATTGTTGAACTATGAATTTTTTGCAGATACCTAAGACACTTTTAAAGCTTCTCTTAAAATCCCTGAGTGCTGGGTGGCTTCTAAAATGCATAGTGAATTTTTAAATTAACAATAAAAAAATTTTTTAACGTCAGTGGATGTACCCTTTTAAAATAAATTTTTAATGTTATAATTGTTTTACTATGAATTTTTCACAGATACCTAAGACCCTTTTAAAGCTTCTCTTAAAATCCCTGAGTGCTGGGTGGCTTCGAAAATCCATAGTAAATTTTTAAATTAACAATAAAAATTTTTTTTAACGTCAGTGGATATACCCCTTTAAAATAAATTGTTAGCGATATAATTGTTGAACTATGAATTTTTTGCAGATACCTGACACTTTTAAAGCTTCTCTTAAAATTCCTGAGTGCTGGGTGGCTTCAAAAATGCATAGTGAATTTTTAAATTAACAATAAAAAATTTTTTTAACGTCAGTGGATATACCCCTATAAAATAAATTGTTAGCGTTATAATTGTTGAACTATGAATTTTTTACAGATACCAAAGACACCTTTAAAGCTTCTCTTAAAATCCCTGAGTGCTGGGTGGCTTCGAAAATCCATAGTGAATTTTTAAATTAACAATAAATAATTTTTTTTGACGTCAGTGGATATTCCCCTTTAAAATAAATTGTTAGCGTTATAATTGTTGAACTATGAATTTTTTGCAGATACCTAAGACACTTTTAAAGCTTCTCTTAACATCCCTGAGTGCTGAGTGGCTTTGAAAATCCATAGTGAATTTTTAAATTAACAATAAAATTTTTTTTTAACGTCAGTGGATGTATCCCTTTAAAATAAATTGTTAGCGTTATAATTGTTGAACTATGAATTTTTTACAGATACCTAAGACACTTTTAAAGCTTGTTTTAAAATCCCTGCGTGCTGAGTGGCTTCAAAAATGCATAGTGAATTTTTAAATTAACAATAAAAATTTTTTTTAACGTCAGTGGATGTACCCTTTTAAAATAAATTTTTAATGTTATAATTGTTGTACTATGAATTTTTCACAGATACCTAAGACCCTTTTAAAGCTTCTCTTAAAATCCCTGAGTACTGGGTGGCTTCGAAAATCCATAGTGAATTTTTAAATTAACAATAAAATTTTTTTTTAACGTCAGTGGATATACCCCTTTAAAATAAATTGTTAGCGATATAATTGTTGAACTATGAATTTTTTGCAGATACCTAAGACACTTTTAAAGCTTCTCTTAAAATCCATGAGTGCTGGGTGGCTTCAAAAATGCATAGTGAATTTTTAAATTAACAATAAAAAATTTTTTTAACGTCAGTGGATATACCCCTATAAAATAAATTTTTAGCGTTATAATTGTTGAACTATGAATTTTTTGCAGATATCTAAGACACTTCTAAAGCTTCTCTTAAAATCCCTGAGTGCTGGGTGGCTTCAAAAATGCATAGTGAATTTTTAAATTAACAATAAAAAAATTTTTTAACGTCAGTGGATATTCCCCTTTAAAATAAATTGTTAGCGTTATAATTTTTGAACTATGAATTTTTTACAGATACCTAAGACACTTTTAAAGCTTCTCTTAAAATCCCTGAGTGCTGTGTGGCTTTGAAAATCCATAGTGAATTTTTAAATTAACCATAAATTTTTTTTTTAACGTCAGTGGACATACCCCTTTAATATAAATTGTTAGCGTTATAATTGTTGTACTATGAATTTTTCACAGATACTTACCACACTTTTAAAGCTTCTCTTAAAATCCCTGAGTGCTGGGTGGCTTCTAAAATGCATAGTGAATTTTTAAATTAACAATTAAAAATTTTTTTAACGTCAGTGGACATACCCCTTTAATATAAATTGTTAGCGATATAATTGTTGAACTATGAATTTTTTGCAGATACCTAAGACACTTTTAAAGCTTCTCTTAAAATCCCTGAGTGCTGGGTGGCTTCGAAAATCCATAGTGAATTTTTAAATTAACAATAAATAATTTTTTTTGACGTCAGTGGATATTCCCCTTTAAAATAAATTGTTAGCGTTATAATTGTTGAACTATGAATTTTTTGCAGATACCCAAGACACTTTTAAAGCTTCTCTTAAAATCCCTGAGTGCTGGGTGGCTTCTAAAATGCATAGTGAATTTTTAAATTAACAATAAAAAAAATTTTTAACGTCAGTGGATGTACCCTTTTAAAATAAATTTTTAATGTTATAATTGTTGTACTATGAATTTTTCACAGATACCTAAGACCCTTTTAAAGCTTCTCTTAAAATCCCTGAGTGCTGGGTGGCTTCGAAAATCCATAGTAAATTTTTAAATTAACAATAAAAATTTTTTTTAACGTCAGTGGATATACCCCTTTAAAATAAATTGTTAGCGATATAATTGTTGAACTATGAATTTTTTGCAGATACCTAAGACACTTTTAAAGCTTCTCTTAAAATTCCTGAGTGCTGGGTGGCTTCAAAAATGCATAGTGAATTTTTAAATTAACAATAAAAAATTTTTTTAACGTCAGTGGATATACCCCTATAAAATAAATTGTTAGCGTTATAATTGTTGAACTATGAATTTTTTACAGATACCAAAGACACCTTTAAAGCTTCTCTTAAAATCCCTGAGTGCTGGGTGGCTTCGAAAATCCATAGTGAATTTTTAAATTAACAATAAATAATTTTTTTTGACGTCAGTGGATATTCCCCTTTAAAATAAATTGTTAGCGTTATAATTGTTGAACTATGAATTTTTTGCAGATACCTAAGACACTTTTAAAGCTTTTCTTAAAATCCCTGAGTGCTGGGTGGCTTCTAAAATGCATAGTGAATTTTTAAATTAACAATAAAAAAATTTTTTAACGTCAGTGGATATATCCTTTTAAAATAAATTGTTAGCGTTATAATTGTTGAACTACAAATTTTTTTGCAGATACCTAAGACACTTTTAAAGCTTCTCTTAACATCCCTGAGTGCTGGGTGGCTTTGAAAATACATAGTGAATTTTTAAATTAACAATAAAAATTTTTTTTAACGTCAGTGGATGTATCCCTTTAAAATAAATTGTTAGCGTTATAATTGTTGAACTAATTTTTTTACAGATACCTAAGACACTTTTAAAGCTTGTTTTAAAATCCCTGCGTGCTGAGTGGCTTCAAAAATGCATAGTGAATTTTTAAATTAACAATAAAAAATTTTTTTAACGTCAGTGGATGTACCCTTTTAAAATAAATTTTTAATGTTATAATTGTTGTACTATGAATTTTTCACAGATACCTAAGATCCTTTTAAAGCTTCTCTTAAAATCCCTGAGTACTGGGTGGCTTCGAAAATCCATAGTGAATTTTTAAATTAACAATAAAAATTTTTTTTAACGTCAGTGGATATACCCCTTTAAAATAAATTGTTAGCGATATAATTGTTGAACTATGAATTTTTTGCAGATACCTAAGACACTTTTAAAGC
The DNA here is from genome assembly GCA_034092305.1 of Diaprepes abbreviatus. Lineage (NCBI taxonomy): Eukaryota > Metazoa > Arthropoda > Insecta > Coleoptera > Curculionidae > Diaprepes > Diaprepes abbreviatus. The sequence continues at coordinate 479,282 of JASJET010000322.1, read as the reverse complement.
TTCTCTTAAAATCCATGAGTGCTGGGTGGCTTCAAAAATGCATAGTGAATTTTTAAATTAACAATAAAAAAATTTTTTAACGTCAGTGGATATTCCCCTTTAAAATAAATTGTTAGCGTTATAATTTTTGAACTATGAATTTTTTACAGATACCTAAGACACTTTTAAAGCTTCTCTTAAAATCCCTGAGTGCTGTGTGGCTTTGAAAATCCATAGTGAATTTTTAAATTAACCATAATTTTTTTTTAACGTCAGTGGACATACCCCTTTAATATAAATTGTTAGCGTTATAATTGTTGTACTATGAATTTTTCACAGATACTTACCACACTTTTAAAGCTTCTCTTAAAATCCCTGAGTGCTGGGTGGCTTCTAAAATGCATAGTGAATTTTTAAATTAACAATTAAAAATTTTTTTAACGTCAGTGGACATACCCCTTTAATATAAATTGTTAGCGTTATAATTGTTGAACTATGAATTTTTTACAGATACCGAAGACACCTTTAAAGCTTCTCTTAAAATCCCTGAGTGCTGGGTGGCTTCAAAAATGAATAGTGAATTTTTAAATTAACAATAATTTTTTTTTTAACGTCAGTGGATGTACCCCTTTAAAATAAATTGTTAACGTTATAATTGTTGTACTATGAATTTTTCACAGATACTTACGACACTTTTAAAGCTTCTCTTAAAATCCCTGAGTGCTGGGTGGCTTCTAAAATGCATAGTGAATTTTTAAATTAACAATTAAAAAATTTTTTAACGTCAGTGGACATACCCCTTTAATATAAATTGTTAGCGTTATAATTGTTGAACTATGAATTTTTTACAGATACCGAAGACACCTTTAAAGCTTCTCTTAATATCCCTGAGTGCTGGGTGGCTTCAAAAATGAATAGTGAATTTTTGAATTAACAATAAATTTTTTTTAACGTTAGTGGAAGTACCCCTTTAAAATAAATTGTTAGCGTTATAATTGTTGAACTATGAATTTTTTACAGATACCGAAGACACCTTTAAAGCTTCTCTTAAAATCCCTGAGTGCTGGGTGGCTTCAAAAATGAATAGTGAATTTTTAAATTAACCATAAATTTTTTTTTAACGTCAGTGGATGTACCCCATTAAAATAAATTGTTAGCGTTATAATTGTTGTACTATGAATTTTTCACAGCTACTTACCACACTTTTAAAGCTTCTCTTAAAATCCCTGAGTGCTGGGTGGCTTCTAAAATGCATAGTGAATTTTTAAATTAACAATTAAAAATTTTTTTAACGTCAGTGGACATACCCCTTTAATATAAATTGTTAGCGTTATAATTGTTGAACTATGAATTTTTTACAGATACCGAAGACACCTTTAAAGCTTCTCTTAAAATCCCTGAGTGCTGGGTGGCTTCAAAAATTAATAGTGAATTTTTAAATTAACAATAATTTTTTTTTTTAACGTCAGTGGATGTACCCCTTTAAAATAAATTGTTAGCGTTATAATTGTTGTACTATGAATTTTTCACAGATACTTACCACACTTTTAAAGCTTCTCTTAAAATCCCTGAGTGCTGGGTGGCTTCAAAAATGAATAGTGAATTTTTAAATTAACAATAATTTTTTTTTTAACGTCAGTGGATGTACCCCTTTAAAATAAATTGTTAGCGTTATAATTGTTGTACTATGAATTTTTCACAGATACTTACGACACTTTTAAAGCTTCTCTTAAAATCCCTGAGTGCTGGGTGGCTTCTAAAATGCATAGTGAATTTTTAAATTAACAATTAAAAAATTTTTTAACGTCAGTGGACATACCCCTTTAATATAAATTGTTAGCGTTATAATTGTTGAACTATGAATTTTTTACAGATACCGAAGACACCTTTAAAGCTTCTCTTAAAATCCCTGAGTGCTGGGTGGCTTCAAAAATTAATAGTGAATTTTTAAATTAACAATAAATTTTTTTTTAACGTCAGTGGATGTACCCCTTTAAAATAAATTGTTAGCGTTATAATTGTTGTACTATGAATTTTTCACAGATACTTACGACACTTTTAAAGCTTCTCTTAAAATTCCTGAGTGCTGGGTGGCTTCTAAAATGCATAGTGAATTTTTAAATTAACAATTAAAAAATTTTTTAACGTCAGTGGACATACCCCTTTAATATAAATTGTTAGCGTTATAATTGTTGAACTATGAATTTTTTACAGATACCGAAGACACCTTTAAAGCTTCTCTTAAAATCCCTGAGTGCTGGGTGGCTTCAAAAATTAATAGTGAATTTTTAAATTAACCATAAATTTTTTTTTAACGTCAGTGGACATACCCCTTTAATATAAATTGTTAGCGTTATAATTGTTGAACTATGAATTTTTTACAGATACCGAAGACACCTTTAAAGCTTCTCTTAAAATCCCTGAGTGCTGGGTGGCTTCAAAAATGAATAGTGAATTTTTAAATTAACAATAAATTTTTTTTTAACGTCAGTGGATGTATCCCTTTAAAATAAATTGTTACCGTTATAATTGTTGTACTATGAATTTTTCACAGATACTTACGACACTTTTAAAGCTTCTCTTAAAATCCCTGAGTGCTGGGTGGCTTCTAAAATGCATAGTGAATTTTTAAATTAACAATAAAAAATTTTTTTAACGTCAGTGAATATACCCCTTTAAAATAAATTGTTAGCGTTATAATTGTTGAACTACGAATTTTTTTGCAGATACCTAAGACACTTTTAAAGCTTCTCTTAAAATCCCTGAGTGCTGGGTGGCTTCAAAAATGAATAGTGAATTTTTAAATTAACAATAATTTTTTTTTAACGTCAGTGGATGTACCCCTTTAAAATAAATTGTTAGCGTTATAATTGTTGTACTATGAATTTTTCACAGATACTTACGACACTTTTAAAGCTTCTCTTAAAATCCCTGAGTGCTGGGTGGCTTCTAAAATGCATAGTGAATTTTTAAATTAACAATAAAAATTTTTTTTAACGTCAGTGGATATACCCCTTTAAAATAAATTGTTAGCGTTATAATTTTTGAACTATGAATTTTTTGCAGATACCTAAGACACTTTTAAAGCTTCTCTTAAAATCCCTGAGTGCTGTGTGGCTTTGAAAATCCATAGTGAATTTTTAAATTAACCATAAATTTTTTTTTAACGTCAGTGGACATACCCCTTTAATATAAATTGTTAGCGTTATAATTGTTGAACTATGAATTTTTTACAGATACCAAAGACACCTTTAAAGCTTCTCTTAAAATCCCTGAGTGCTGGGTGGCTTCAAAAATGAATAGTGAATTTTTAAATTAACAATAATTTTTTTTTAACGTCAGTGGATGTACCCCTTTAAAATAAATTGTTAGCGTTATAATTGTTGTACTATGAATTTTTCACAGATACTTACGACACTTTTAAAGCTTCTCTTAAAATCCCTGAGTGCTGGGTGACTTCTAAAATGCATAGTGAATTTTTAAATTAACAATTAAAAAATTTTTTAACGTCAATGGATATACCCCTTTAATATAAATTGTTAGCGTTATAATTGTTGAACTATGAATTTTTTACTGATACCGAAGACACCTTTAAAGCTTCTCTTAAAATCCCTGAGTGCTGGGTGGCTTCAAAAATGAATAGTGAATTTTTAAATTAACAATAAATTTTTTTTTAACGTCAGTGGATGTACCCCTTTAAAATAAATTGTTAGCGTTATAATTGTTGTACTATGAATTTTTCACAGATACTTACGACACTTTTAAAGCTTCTCTTAAAATCCCTGAGTGCTGGGTGGCTTCTAAAATGCATAGTGAATTTTTAAATTAACAATAAAAATTTTTTTTAACGTCAGTGGATATACCCTTTTAAAATAAATTGTTAGCGTTATAATTGTTGAACTACGAATTTTTTTGCAGATACCTAAGACACTTTTAAAGCTTCTCTTAAAATCCCTGAGTGCTGGGTGGCTTCAAAAATGAATAGTGAATTTTTAAATTAACAATAATTTTTTTTTAACGTCAGTGGATGTACCCCTTTAAAATAAATTGTTAGCGTTATAATTGTTGTACTATGAATTTTTCACAGATACTTACGACACTTTTAAAGCTTCTCTTAAAATCCCTGAGTGCTGGGTGGCTTCTAAAATGCATAGTGAATTTTTAAATTAACAATAAAAATTTTTTTTAACGTCAGTGGATATACCCCTTTAAAATAAATTGTTAGCGTTATAATTTTTGAACTATGAATTTTTTGCAGATACCTAAGACACTTTTAAAGCTTCTCTTAAAATCCCTGAGTGCTGTGTGGCTTTGAAAATCCATAGTGAATTTTTAAATTAACCATAAATTTTTTTTTAACGTCAGTGGACATACCCCTTTAATATAAATTGTTAGCGTTATAATTGTTGAACTATGAATTTTTTACAGATACCGAAGACACCTTTAAAGCTTCTCTTAAAATCCCTGAGTGCTGGGTGGCTTCAAAAATGAATAGTGAATTTTTAAATTAACAATAATTTTTTTTTAACGTCAGAGGATGTACCCCTTTAAAATAAATTGTTAGCGTTATAATTGTTGTACTATGAATTTTTCACAGATACTTACGACACTTTTAAAGCTTCTCTTAAAATCCCTGAGTGCTGGGTGACTTCTAAAATGCATAGTGAATTTTTAAATTAACAATTAAAAATTTTTTTAACGTCAGTGGATATACCCCTTTAATATAAATTGTTAGCGTTATAATTGTTGAACTATGAATTTTTTACAGATACCGAAGACACCTTTAAAGCTTCTCTTAAAATCCCTGAGTGCTGGGTGGCTTCAAAAATTAATAGTGAATTTTTAAATTAACAATAAATTTTTTTTTGACATCAGTGGATGTACCCTTTTAAAATAAATTGTTAGCGTTATAATTGTTGTACTATGAATTTTTCACAGATACTTACGACACTTTTAAAGCTTCTCTTAAAATCCCTGAGTGGTGGGTGGCTTCTAAAATGCATAGTGAATTTTTAAATTAACAATTAAAAATTTTTTTAACGTCAGTGGATATACCCCTTTAATATACATTGTTAGCGTTATAATTGTTGTACTATGAATTTTTTGGGACACCCTGTATATATTTTTGTAAGGAAATTTTAATCTCTATTTTAATATTTAAAAATATACAGGGTGTTCCTTTTAAAAACCGTGCATTTATTTAAAAAAATACAGTTTTTCATAAGCATTTGTTTTTTCTAGTAACATATTCTCGCTATATGGAAAAAATCCAGCAATATCCCAAACAGCACAAATACGTCTTAAAGACGTCCATAAAACGTTGTATAGACGTCTTATGTTACAAAAGGTAACGTCTTTAAGACATTTGCTTACAACGTCTTATGGACGTCCCTTACCAACATTAAAACAACATATTCCACCAATAAAATTATGTACATTAAAAAGGGTCCCTTTAATTTTTTTGTTTGTCTTGTTTACAGAGTCAAACCGTAATTATTCAAAAGCCCAAGAAATAACTAATTAAGAAAAAATCAGGAGGAAAATATACACTACCATTTTAAATAACTACAAGTTCCACATGAATAATTTGCTTTAAAAAATATCTTCAACATAATCTCTTTATACAAAAAATACATAACTTAAGAATAATGTAAACTTTTTCTAAATTGAAATTTATGAAGTGAGGTAGAAGAGCAAATATTTTCAGAACTACTACTGTTCGAACTATAAGTGAACCTATCAAATTTAAGCCTTAGTTTATCCCTTCGATATAATAACTCTAAAAGGTAGACTATCAACAAAATAAAAGTTAATTGAAATAAAAAGTACACAAATCTTTAAATAGTTTTAAAAACAAGAATTTTTATTTAGTCGAATAACAAATCTGTGCCCTTTTCAGCCATGTTTGGATTCAAATTTCCTCATTCTTCCTACTTTTTGCCAGTCCTGTTGTCTCTGTAGATCCTAATAACAAACTGATTTTTATTTTTTAGGATAAAGTTTATCATTTGTGGGAGTAAATTTTTTGATATTTTTGCGAATTTTTATAATTGTCCTCTACTATAGAATCGTGACTTATGCTATTTCAAGGATAATATGTATAATGAAAGACAGAACTTACTCATAATAAGTCTCGCCAAGTTGGAATCGTAGAACTTTCTCTTTCCTTTTCGTACTAATCAACTGTACATGGTAATTTTACAAGCTCGCTTTACAAAGTCATAAATGCTCCCTACTTCCAGTTTTGAAATTTCTAAAACCTTAAACAAAATTACTTCTTGTAATTAACAAAACTCTATTTTCTAGGCTCTTTAAATATAAACCAATCATGGAACAAAATAAATCTTACAGGTTTCATTAGTGGAGCACTCCATAAACAAACATTTCGCCTTCCACTTCATTAGTAATATTTCTCGTAATATTTAGGACCGGGTCTGGATGAGCTGTGCAAGCCTTTTTCGCACAGATAATATTTTTGAAGATTTCATTTCATACTTCTAATAACATAGAGTTACTACAAAAATATAAACGGTAAAGCAGAGGCACATAGATAAATCAACTATTTTAATAAAATTCTTTCAAAAGCTAAATTTTCACAGTCGGCACCCCAACAACATTAAAAATGAATAACGACATGACGAAACACAAATATAAAACTGAAAAATGACAGTTGACAGAAACAAAAGGCGGGTTTTTTAAAGTTATAGTTTCGCTGGCATCATATTTATGTGTGTCATTGTTATCGGTACATCAAACAGTCTGTGACAAAAAGCACCAAAGTATTGATAAAAAAGATCACGCAAAAGTTCCATTAATCAAGGTCGTAGTGAGGCTACTAAATATTTGTCATTCAATCAAAAATTTTAACCTCAACTTGAATTCAGCTGAGCTTTGTGCGGCGTTGCAAACTTATTACCCAACTGCGACAAAATCCATAGGGAAGGAAATGCTTTTTAGTTTTTATCAACTAAATTATACCCAACTGTATTTATTTTCATATAAAATGTAGTATGTAGACTTTTAAAAGATATCTTAAAGACGTTGTATATAGACGTCTTATGGACGTCTTTAAAACAACGTCTATAAGACGCCTTATTTATGTCTTAAGACGTTCAGACATAATCTGGATATAAAAATGACGTCTATAAGACGTCTAGTGCTGTGTGGGATATGTATTTAAGTTTTTTCTAACTCCTATGATAAACTCACTAGAGCTTGTCAAAATATAAGGAACAACCCTGTATATTACTTGTTGAAAACATAGAGCTAATAATTGTTTTGCAGATGATACCTGGATCTGATGTCAGTGATAATGAGCACAGTGATAATGACGTTCAAAATGGTGCTGAAGACGGACTTATTACCGAAATTGGTGCTCCTCGAACATATTTTGACGATGAGAGAATTCATATTCCTGATCTCGATAATGTGAGCCACTTTTAATTAATTTAATTGGAGGTAAAAATCTCCGTTGTGTTGTAAACCCGACCTAACTAAATTAGGTTTGTAACAAACTTATACTACTCCACTTCTATGTCACACGTCTGTAGCCACTTCCAGAGATGTGTGCAATCATACAGTAGGAAGAAGCAATATATAGGTTATGTAACAGTGAATTTGGTAATGTCAAGTTTCAGTTCAGAAAAGTTTTGTTAATTATTTTTTTTCTCTAAACAGTAAATAAATGTCCAACGTGGGGCGCCAATTTGTGGCGGGGATTTCTCCGAGACTCTACCATTAGATTTACTACATTTTCAATAGTATTTTAGTTCGCTTGAGGTTGGATGTAATAATGAGAACACACGTAACACAACACTACATTTATTTACTATTTAGAAAATAAAAATAATTAACAAAACTTTTCTGAACTGAAACTTGAAATTACTAAATTTTCTATTACATAACCTATATATTGCTTCTTCCTACTGTATGATTGCACACATCTCTGGAAGTGGCTACAGATGTGCGACATAGAAGTGGAGTAGTATAAGTTTGTTACAGGTTTAAGTTTCAGAGAGTAATTATTACATTTGTTTTTGTCTTCTGGTAAATAAAAGAGCCCGTGAGAGATTAACTTGTTCAAAACACATCCTGCTTTGTTTTCTATAGAGGGTGTCCGGGAAATGTGGGAAATCTCCCGAATATGAAAAAACCACGTGAAAGGACTACTAAAAGTTCATATAAACTATACAGGGCGTAATAATAATAATAATAATAATAGTATATTAACGAATCAAATAAATACAATTCATTTCAAAAATAAAAAACGCAAACACCATTTAAAACAGAATCATAATTAAAAAACTTACAAATCTAAGTATGCATTAAAGTGCTTCAAAAGACAATTATTGACAGTTGACAATATTAACTAGTTTTTCAAGAATTGCAAAATTTTTAATTTAAAGACATTAACTGGCAAATGAAAAATATCAATCTCGGTAGGAACTGAATTCATTTCCCTACACATTCGAGAAATAGGACTGTTAATGCCATAATTCGTTCGGTGATATATGACCTCAAACAAATCGTGCGCTCTAAAAGCTCTTTGAGGAGCCAATAATCTAATATTATTGAGTAGTTCAGGAGAATCAATACAAGAGTTAACAATCTTATAAAGTAGAACAAGGTCAAGATATATGCGCCTCACACACAATGGTAGCAACCTCAAAGCATCGGCAGTATCATCATATACATACCGCTCCTGGTGGTTTAAAGGCAATGAAACTTAAAAACTTTCTTTGTACTCTTTCTACTTTTTCTTTGTATGTAGAATAATGAGGTGACCAAACTTGGGACGCATATTCTAAGATTGATCGAAGTACAGAGCAGTATATCATTTTAAAACAGTCTACACTATTAAAATCTGTAAGTATTCTCTTCACAAACCCGAGCAACGTCAAACCCCTGTTCACAATATTATCAATATGTGTGTCGAAGCAAAGGGCCCGATCAAATGTAACACCCAGATCCTTCACACATTCAACACGATTAATCATGTTATTATCAAGAAAGAAATCAAAAGTTATCCAATCCCTTTTAATGGAGCATTTATTAACACTGAGGTGCATAAAATTTAACTTACACCATTCAGAGAATCGAGCTAGATTCTGCTGAATGCCCTCGCAATCGTTGCAACTCCCGACAACCCGAAATATATTTAAATCATCTGCATAAATAAGACATCTACTGAAAGTTATGATGTCCTCGATATCGTTAATAAAGCAGTTAAAAAGGAGCGGAGCGAGGTGATCACCTTGAGGAACACCAGAGGTATATCAGATGGTTCACAGTTATTAATTTTTACTCGCTGTACTCTATCAGACAGGTAACTATTTATCCATTGTAGAAATGATCCATGGATGCCCAAGCCTTCCAGCTTGTAAATAAGAAGTTGATGGTTAACCTTGTCGAAAGCTTTGGAGAAGTCAGTGTAAATAGTATCCACTTGACACCTCCCCTCCAAAGCCTTCACCAAGTACTGCTCATAAACGAGCAGATTAGTAGTAGTCAATTGATCTGCCATAAAGCCATGCTGTGAAGTCGCTAACACATCCCTAAAAAGAGGACACATCCTTTAGTAAACAATATCCTCAAAAATCTTACTAAATACTGAAAATTGCGAAATTCCACGATAATTTTCAACGTTAGCTCTGTCTCCATTTTTATGGATTGGCGTAATGTAAGTAGTTTTCCATACTTTTGGAAAAACACCCGTTGATAAAGAGATATTAAAAATCTGAGCCAACACTGCAGATAAAACACTCTGACAATTCTTAACAAATATGACTGGTATCCCGTCGGGTCCGGTACCCAATTTACTGTTCAAGTCATCTATTGCATTAAACACGTCCATTCAACTTGAAGGAAACTAAGGTTTACAATTTTCATGTAATTAAAAGTACGGGTCTCACAATGTTCATACGTGTAGACTGTGGAGAAAAAAGCTCTAAAGAGCTCTGCTATAGCGGTTGAGTCTTCCGCTCTAACATTATTACGTGACACACTACTAGGAAGAGAAAATTTCGTATTCTTGGCATTAACCTACCTCCAGAAAAACCTACTATCACACTTTATAGAGTCTTTAATGCCAGAAATATGGGGTTATGAGTATCACAGCTAGTCCGACCCTGCAGCTGTGAGTAATTCACAACCCTTTCTTGGATAGTAATTTGAAGGGTCTTACCTGGTATACATCATATTAAAAAAAAATTGAAATATACCGGGTGGTTCAATAATTATGTGTAAAAAACTTGATTTCATTGCAGCTCCTAAGACGAGGCCTATACGGAAAAAGTTTATATGAACTTGTAGTATACTTTTTTTCATATCCAGAAGATTTCCCACATTTTTCCGGACACCCTGTATATCGAAGATGAATGAGACCATTCACGTTAACCTCTTTTTGGGACCTTCTAAACACATCTTCAAGGTATAAGGTGAATAGGTTTGTTTACTCGTAGAGATGTAATTCGCTATTGCGTTGTTTCCTATAGAATGGGAATTTAGCGTTTTTTCTCTTTTTAGACGAATTTTAGTTTTAAAAAATTATGGGCATTCTGTGGACCTGGTTTTCTTATGTCGATAGCTTTCCTGGATCCGGGAAATATAGAAAGTGATCTGCAATGTGGCACAATCGTGCAGTACAAACTTCTTTGGATTTTACTCTCTGCCACCATTTTAGGACTGCTGATGCAACGACTGTCAGCAAGATTAGGTAAATACTTATACTGGGTGTTTTATGCAGATGAATTTACAATTAGTTGTCAACGTGCTTTTGTGAAACTAATTGTAGATGACTAATAGACCGTCAGCTGTGCATAAGGTGAAATGGACTGGTTTTTTTTTGTTTACCCTTTGGAGGGTTAAAAGATCCAAGCGAGTTCGTGAAAAGCGTCAGTAGTCACCCAAATTGAATTCACTTTAATGGCAGACAATTTGAGATCAGGAAAAAACAGATTTTTTTTTGTAAGTGAAAATTGTTTTTCCAAATTTTCGAAGGGGCTGCCAGGGTTGACCCCATGGGCTCTTTTCACAAACTTTCATAGATCTTTTAGCCCTCCAAAGGACAGATAAAATGAGTCCATTTCACCTTATGCTCTGCATCTTCGTTTATAGTACGTCTTTTAGAAGTTCTTATAAACGGTTTTCCAAGAAATCCAGAAACATCTCGCTATTCTCTAATAAAATGTGGATTTTATAGCTCCCATTAATGCAAATTGTGCAATTTATATTCCCAGATACAATTTAAAATTTTAAACTATACAGGGTGAGTCAACGATTGGATGAAGTAGGTTTGTGCCTTTTCGGTGAAATTAACAAAGAAACTATATTTATTGTTTGATACAGTTTATTTTTACGCAGATTTTAAAAATATTTTGGACTCTACAGGGTGAGCCAAAAAACTAGGACAGCATAAAGTTGTATTTTTTTAAATAGAACACCCTATGTACGAATCGTATTTTCGATTTAGCTTAGAATTTTAAATCTTTTTTATTAAGGGTTTACTATAACAAAACTTTATAGTTTCTGAGATAATTAAGTTTAAAGAAAAAAAGTCACATTTTCAAGCATCAATTCAATCCTAAATAACGTTTTCAATTTTGTGACAAATATATTCAAATTTGGAATTTAGCAAGGCCAAGGACAAGTTAACATAATTTTTACCTAATATTTGCAATAAAAGCTACAGGGTGTTGAACACATCGGCTCAAATTTGAACAAGTTTAAATGAATAAATATCTTTTTTTTAAATGGTACACCCTGTATATTTTCATGTTATTTAATAGAGTAATAAAAACCCTAAAAGTTTTGTTCAATATATCCTATACCTATTTATAATAGTTTTTGAGATATTTCAGTTTTTCTCATTTTCCATACTTTTTTACAGAAATAGTCTTCATTATCATAGTAGCCATGGCAAAAACAATGTAAAAGAACATTTTTCTGTGTGTCAAATTTATAACCGCAATCGCTTCTTTTGGTTTTTATGTAGTGTAGGTTTTTTTTGCATTCATCTTATATTGTAAAATGAATTTTCCAAAGAATGAGTTAATAGATATGATTTATACAATAGGAGAGGCTCAAAAAAATTGCCTTCTTGCTCAAATAATTTACAAAATGAAGTATCCTGATCGACGCCAGCCTAATATCCATATTTTTCAAAACTTAATGCAAAGATTTGATTCTTCTGGTAATGTTGATTATCCAAAACGTAAAGTGGTCAACAAACCAGTAACTAATGAAGAAAAAGAACTACAAGTATTGTTAAATGTTCAGGAAAATCCTTATATTGGTAGCCGTCAGTTAGCAACATTATGTGAAACATCACAATCCACCGCTAATCGTACTACCAAGAAATATAGGTATCATCCATATCACATGGAATTACACCAAGAATTGCATGGACAGGATTTTGAAAGTCGTGTAAACTTTTGTCGTACAATAAATGCGAAGATTCAATTAAATCCAAATTTATTATGCAAGGTAATGTTTAGTGATGAAGCTTTTTTTAGAAGTAACGGTGCCGTAAATAGACGCAACATGCATTATTATGCCACAGAAAACCCATTTTGGATTAGAGAGGTGCAACATCAAAACCACTGGTCATTACATGTTTGGTGTGGTATTCATCATAATCGAATTATTGGACCCCATTTTTTTAATGAACCACTAAATGGCCATAATTACCTGAACTTTCTACAAGAAGAACTACCCCAACTGCTTCAAGGTCTCGATAGGGATGAGCTCGACAGTATGTGGTTCCAGCACGATGGTGCGCCTCCGCATTACCATCGTGAAGTTCGTGCGTTTTTGAAGCAACGATATCCGCAAAAATGGATTGGACGTGGGGGTTTCATTGAGTGGCCACCAAGGTCTTGCGACATCACCCCATTAGATTTCTTCCTATGGAGTTATATTAAAAATAAGGTGTATGTTAATCCACCAACAACAGTGGAAGATATGCGAAACAGGATTAGGGATACCTGTAGAACAATAACGCCACTAATTTTGTCCAGGGTCCGAGAAAATCTGCAAAAAAGACTAAATTTGTGCATTGCACAAGAGGGTCGTTTATTCGAACACTTATTAAAAAGAAATAATTAATCTCAGTATTTAATAGGTAATTTTTTTGTTTCAATTTAGTATAAAAGTAAATATGTATTTGCCTTGTCGTTATTGTTGTGTTAATTTTTTCACATTATGTTTAATTAAACTATTGCCGTTGTAATATAACGAATAATGTATTTCATCATATTTAACCACATTCTGTTTGTTTCTGTAGTTTCTTTTTATTATTTTACATGGCAACTATGATAATGAAGACTATTTCTGTAAAAAAGTATGGAAACTAAGAAAAACTGAAATATCTCAAAAACTATTATAAATAGGTATAGGATATATTGAACAAAACTTTGAGGGTTTTTATTACTCTATTAAATAACATAAAAATATACAGGATGTACCATTAAAAAAAAAAGATATTTATTCATTTAAACTTGTTCAAATTTGAGCCGATGTGTTCAACACCCTGTAGCTTTTATTGCAAATATTAGGTAAAAATTATGTTAACTTGTCCTTGGCCTTGCTAAATTACAAATTTGAATATATTTGTCACAAAATTGAAAACGTTATTTAGGATTGAATTGATGCTTGAAAATGTGACTTTTTTTCTTTAAACTTAATTATCTCAGAAACTATAAAGTTTTGTTATAGTAAACCCTTAATAAAAAAGATTTAAAATTATAAGCTAAATCGAAAACACGATTCGTATATAGGGTGTTCTTTTTAAAAAAATACAACTTTATGCTGTCCTAGTTTTTTGGCTCACCCTGTAGAGTCCTAAATATTTTTAAAATCTGCGTAAAAATAAACTGTATCAAACAATAAATATAGTTTCTTTTTAAACTTCACCGAAAAGGCACAAACTTACTTCATCCAATCGTTGACTCACCCTGTACACTTTTTGTTCAAACTTTTTTTGTAATAAAATGATGGATTGCTAATAAAATCAGAAATAACTTTTTATTAATAATATAATCTAAATATTACAATTTTACCATATACTTTACTCCAAAATGTTACCAGTTGCACAAAGCGATATGTGCGTGTAGTCCGTAGCTGAGCGGCACGCCTGCAGCGTAACAACCAGCTGACTACCTGTATCCGCGCGATTTGACTACCATCCGATAGATTCTGTGGGTAGTTTTCAGAGGTCCATAGATCTTACAGGGATGTTTTTCGTGAAATCGAAAAATTTCTCGATAAACTATAAGTATTCAATAATATCTTCTGTACATTTCAGCCCTTAATATTTATAAACCGCGACGTTGCAATTTTTTTTTTAAAAAAAGGTAAATTTTATCGTAAAACAATTTTTTTTTCCAGAGATCGGAAATGATATATCTAAATCTAATAGACGTATTAGAATAATCGTTATTGCAATTTTTCGAGTACAAAAAACTGTTTCTCGCAATTTTCTTAACGGAAAATCAAAAGAAAAAATTTTTAAAAATATATTTTGAAAATATACGTCATTACAAACAAATTGCTCTCAACCTGGTTGCCGTATCTTTATTAGGAAGGATAATAATTGACATCGAATTTTCAACTTTGAGCTCGATTTTCTCGGAAACTATTCAACTCGCAAATTTCGGATTAAACACACTTTTTTGGGTCAAAAATATCTATCATTTCCTAGAATTCTGAAGCGATAGTTAATTAAAAAATATCATTTAATTATAAATTTAAAAAAAATGGAATTTTCCGAGAAAAAAAAATATATTTCGATAACTAGTGGCGCCACCTATAACTATAATCGATAGGTTTTTCAATTATCTATAACTTTTGTTTGAAACATTTTTTCGTACAACCCTTATTTTTCAAGATAAATTGGAAAAACTGAAAAAAGTGACCATTTTTTGACCGCCATTTTGTAAGCCATGGACCGTATGAATTTCCATCGAAGTATGTTTTTAGTGATGCCAAAATATACCCTTTTCAGCAATAAAATCGCTGGTTACATTTTTTTCCCAAAACTGCTCTTTTTGAGTCAAATTTCTATGGATCAATCGTAATTTGCTTATAACGTATGTGGGGACCATATAGAATCTTTCTTCGAAGTATACGGACGGAATTTTCCAACACCCTGTATACTCATATAAATCCAAAATATTGAAATTTTTTTTAACTCCAAAGTGGGAGAGGCTTAATCAAACAATATATTTCTAAAAATAAACTGTTTTAATTTTACGGAAATGCGGAGATATGCTAAAAGATAACGTAAAATTCCCGTTACGTGATTTATCAATATTTGCAGGTTTTAAAGAATTTGCATATCGGTTGGGGTAAGTCCCACACTTTTGCAATCATTATATTAGGTGCTGAATTAGTTTATTTATAATTTCCACTGTCAAAATGCGATAAATATGCAGCTAAAACACAACACGACGTGAAGTTTGTATACTGAACAATACCGACTGATCTCTACTATGGATCCCTACTCTTGTCGGCTGCTAAAGCCAAAAAATGGCAAACCATGGGCGAAAAAATGCGTTTCTGCACATCGGGCGGCAGTCATATTTTTGGATGCTGGCCAGATGAGGGCATGCGCATAAGCGACTTCCTGTTATCGATCGGTTGTTTCGTAGTGCCATCCGTAAACAGCACAGTATCGGCTTAACGCCATTTTTGTGTTTATTTTTGCTTTGCAAGTTACGTGCGATTTAAACGGATTTATAGCGTTTTAAGTGATTTATTTTATTTGTTCTTGTGTTTTTATTTAATATAATGGAATGTGTACATATTTTATTTGATTTATTTTCCTTTTTCTCTATAGGGTAAAAAATAGTGTTGCTTTACAACGTTTTTGGAGTTACGTTCTTTTCGTATAACATTAAATTTCCAAAACATGTAGTATGATATATTTCTGGCACTTTCCAAATGATTACCAACAGATAAACTGAATTTTTAAACAGTCAATTCTTAAAAAAAAAATCAAAATTCGCACCAAACCATAGAATAGTTTATTCTATCATATGAAAAAAGTACATTGATCAATATGTCAAGAAATGGTATAATTTCTCCATCTATTACATTACTTACATAAATAAAAACTAACGATTCATTTCAAAATATATTTATTTGGCAATGCAAGTAAGTATAATTATGAATAAAAACATACTTCCTCATAATGACGTTGGAATATTTTAAAACATACATATATAACTTACAATAATTATAATGTATTATTATTTGGTTATATACATAAAATACTTGAGTAAAAGGTTTATATTGTAGCCATAATCGGCTATTGGCTCTATAATTTCTAAGCTCTGTTTGAATTATTTTTCCAAATTGCCAACGAATTTTTGCCAGTAACTAATTTGCACAATGGCCATATTCTTGCATAACTTCATCTACCTTATATTTAACCGATGTTTCCAACCAGCTCAAATGTTTTTTTTTTGTTCTGCAGCCAATCTGATTTATAATTTTGTATGTTTGAAGATTGTGGACATGACGTTAAAAAGCGTCGTTCATTATTAATACTGGTTTTGGAAGTAAATTCAGATTAGTTATGTCCGTACTCATTTTATGAAATTGTTATGAATCATGTTGTCATGGAAATCCTCACTTTCAAATCGTCAAATAAAAAATTCATTAATATGTTAACAGAAGCAAAATATTACGAAATAAGTTAGACAAATGTGAATTTCTTTTGTTGGTATATTTTTTTTATTCACCCCCAGCAATGACCTTGTTCACTTATTTTATTTGAAATAACATTTTTATCATTTTGTCGAAAAAATTAATGCGATAAGAAAATATAAGACGAGTTCTTTTATTCCATCGATGGAAAAGCGCTGAATTAGTCCGATGGGTTCTTGTGACGTCATAAATGGATTTTCAATGAAATTATGTTGAATTTAAGAACGCTCATTTCCGATTGACATGTGACATTTTTCCAGAAACCTAACCTTAAAAATCCAATATTTTATTTGGAAGTTTATTTTATATTTATATAAATATTTTTATATAATATAGAAATTCCGTCATTTTTATATATAACGAACAATAAATCAAAAATAGTGGCAATTATTTCTTTTCAAGACAGAGAAATAAAAACATAACCTTCAAAATTAACAGTTATTTTTTCCCCCACTACCTGTCCATCGCATTCATCGGAGTCTGAAGCCGATGGATTCGATGGATTGTTGATGCATCCATCGATAAAAAAAAGAACGGTGTAATGATTAATCGCATTTTTATCGCTTTATTTTAAGAACGGTTTGATGGATTTCAGATTAGTGCGCAAAATCATCGATGGAATAAAAGAACTCGCCTATATGCTCCGATCACCATTGCGGCAGAAAAATATTAATATATAAAATTATTTTCAAGTCCTGCATATCCGTTAAAAAACACATTTCGTATCAATATTTTCTTAAAAAATTAAAAAAAAAAGACAAGGAAAAGATGGTAATTATTTTTTCATAATTAGAGAATAAATTGCCGAACTTTAAAAAAATGTTAATTATTCACTCCCACCCCACAACAAGAAAGTTAACGCACACAGACGGAAACAATAGATTAGAGAAATAGTAAGATACATTTTTTTCACAATTTTACTTTCACAGTATAAGAAATTACTAAACTAACTCCCATCGGTACACTGATCGGATTATTCCCTTCTGCTTCAGATATTATTTGTGCCCATATGATATAACTCCCAGAACAAGAAAGTTACATAAGACCGACTTCTTTACTAAAGATTGCAACTTTGATAACTTGCTTCATTTAGACACCATTTATGACTAATTGAACTAACTAAATAGATTTTCGAAGTTCGGTCCTGTCGATGGTCACCTGATCAATTTGTAGTGCGCATGCCGACATCTGGTCTAGGATGTTTACATTTTATTGTCGTAAATTTGCCGTTTTTGGAATTAAGCTTTGCGGATCTATAAATATTTTATCTATGATAACACCCCATTTAAAATAGACTTTCGCCGGTAACAAAAATGTAACATCGTTTTTTTTGCTGGAATGTGTTCATTTCGGCATCCTATAAAACATATCTCGATGGTAACTCTGAAAGACCTGAGCAAAAAAAATGGCGGTTTATCTCAAAAAGTATTAATTGTATCGAAAAAACCTATCGATTCATATAATATAAGTTATAGGTGGCGCCACTAGTCATTGAGATATATTTTTTCGACAAAATTTACGGATTTTGTTTCTTTTTTTTTTTAAAAAGACATTTATTAACAAATTACCGATTTAAAATTTAACATAAATATAGGTATTATCATTCTAAAAAAGTATGTGAACCTCGGAATCTGTGAGTTTTTTATTTTCCGAGAAATTCGATGCCAAAGTTGAAAATTCCACCTCAATTTT
Organism: Diaprepes abbreviatus; assembly: GCA_034092305.1. NCBI lineage: Eukaryota > Metazoa > Arthropoda > Insecta > Coleoptera > Curculionidae > Diaprepes > Diaprepes abbreviatus. Next base: position 460,904 of record JASJET010000322.1, on the reverse strand, counting down.
CCGCTTTCCTAATTAAGATACAATGCTCAATTTTAATGGAAATTGTTTGTATTGTTTTATATTTTGAAGATCTATTAAAAGATTTTTTTTTTTCAATCGTGGGCCGAGAAATTTTGCAAAAACCAATTTTTGCACAAACAAAATTGCGATAATTTTTCACCGGATGAAGATAATTTTTTTTTTAATGCGTGTATTGGATTTAGATGTATCATTTCCAATCTCAAAAAAAAGATTTTAATTTTGGATGAAAAAAACGTTTTTTTTTTTTTCAAAAATTCATAATGGCGTGGCAAATGAATATTAAGGGCTCAAATTTGCAGAAGATGCTTTTTAATACTTGTACTTTACCTGTGGATTTTTTGGATCCAAGAAAAATACTTCCATACGATCTGCGAACCTTCGAAAATTGGGCCGAATCTAATTGAAAATAGCTGCTGCAGGCCGCTGTCGCTGGGTTGTCGTGGTTCAGGCGCATTATCCATTGGCGCTTCAAGGAAACTTATGCATCACAAGTAATATTTATAATATCGATGTTGTTTTATTAATTTATATGATAGTAACAATTTGTTTAGTCATATTAATTATTAATTTGTTTATTAACAAAATCTTTACAAAGAATTATAGAGAAAATCATACAAATATTCAATTATATATTACATATTATACTGTTTTTTTCCTTTATATTATTATTACCTAATAGTTTATTAACAAAATTTTTACGAAAATCTCTATAAGCCAATCATATAACAATGTAATAATAATATATATACGTCATATAAATATTTAATAATACATTAAAATTACGTGCGAAAACCATACAAATACATCAATTGTACATTCATCTTTCTTTTTTTTCTATTACTACTATGCAATCGGCGTCCATTTCATCATCGCAATTATTACTCTCAGATACATCGCACATACCATTTTCATCATTATTCTCAATTTCATTGTACATATCATTCTCATCATTATTAACATTTTCATAGTCAAAATCATTCTCACCCATTATTTAGACTTATAAGCCAAACGGCTTCGCACTCCCTCCAGGGATTATTCACTCATACCAGGTATGCAAAGACACCAAAAGTATGAAGCTCTGTGGGGACCCTTTCCATGTTATCGGGTCCTAGATGGCGTGGTCTTCTGCACTTCCTACAAACTTTCGGACGGTTCGCGCGGTTGCAAGGAGAACCGCTTTCTGAATCGGTTTATACAGATGTTCACTAAGGCCCAGTCCCTTGATGTTCTGCAGGAGGTTCTTTGGTATCACTCCAGTTGTTGACAGTATTATAGGAATCGTGTGGACGCTGTTCATTGCAAACTGTCTGCGGATTTGCACCTACAGCTCTCTGTATTTGGCGATCTTCTCGTTATACTTTGACCTTAGGTTGTTGTTGTTTGACACAGCGATGTCGATTAGTGTAGTTCGCCTGGAAATTTTATCTGTTAGTATAATGTCTGGCCTGTTATGAGCAACTGTTTGATCTGTTAGGACCGTTCGATCCCAGTATAACTTGAACTCGTTGTTTTCAAGAATAGGCTCTGGATTATATTTGTAGTAAGGCACCTTTCCTACCTGCAATAGTTTTAACTTATCCGCTAACTCTTGGTGTAGTATCTTAGCGGCTGAATCGTGTCTTTCCTTATACTCGGTTGCGGCAAACGCTTGGCATCCTCCAGTTACGTGCTGGATCGTCTCTGATGTTCGACAGCCATATCTACATTGGTCATTTTCTATTGAGGGATCTTTGATAATGAATTTCCGATAGTTCTTCGTCGGAATAACCTGGTCTTGGATAGCTAACAAGAAGCCCTCCGTTTCCGAAAACATCTGTCCTGAAATCAACCAGTAGTTCGACGCTAAGTTGTCGACATTGTCCTGGTTGACCTCATTTGGATGCCGTCCATGAAGTGGCTTCTGTAGCCAAGCTTGTAACTTATCTTGGTCTGTTCGGTGGTGAGAAGCAATATCCCGTTCCCTCAGCTGTAGCGGCGTTGAATCGTCTGCCTCGCATATTGCTCGATGTAATGTGGAAGAGTCCGCTAACCTATGGAAATAAGAACGTAAGTTTATTATTTGTTGATCGAGCTGCTTACCAATATCGAACAATCCTCTTCCTCCTTGGTGTCTTGGAAGCCTTGTACGTTCAATAGCACTCCGAGGGTGGTGTTTGTGTGCTTTTGTTAGGAGTGTTCTTATTTTTCTTTGCAGGCCTTCGATGTCCGTCTTGCTCCATTTTACTATTCCAAAAGAGTAGCTAAGCGCAGAGCATGCGTACGTGTTGAGCGCCTTAAACAAATTTCTACTATTTAGACTAGTTCGTAACACCCGTCTTACCCTCCTGACAAATTCGGTTGTCAATTCGGCCTTCATAGTGCGATGGTCAATTCGTTTAGCTTGTTTCATACCTAGGTATTTGTATGTTTGTTCTGCTTACATTGCAGCAATGGTTTCACCGTTCTGCATCTCAAATGCACCCGGTTGTATCTTTCCTTTAACGATGTTCAAAATACGACACTTGTCAAGTCCAAACTGCATTCCGATATCCCCGGAGAACTCCTCGACAATTTTGAACATTTGCTCCAGCTGGTTTTTGGTAGCAGCCATCAGTTTAAGATCATCCATGTATAGAAGATGATTCAATCTTGCTACCTCTTCGTTGTTTTTCCTAATACTAAAGCCGTATCTGGTGGAGTTCAAACGGCTTGACAGACATATTATTAATTTCCTCTGAATTGTCATCATCGTTTTCTAAATCGCAGGAAATAAAATTTTCAAAGCAATTATCACACTGTCTATCACAGTACTCACACAAATCTGTACATTTCAGAAATTTCTGAAATTTTCGTAAAATTTTGTTAATAAACTATTAGGTAATAATAGTATTGAGGAAAAAAACAGTATAATATGTAATATATAATCGAATATTTGTATGATTTTCTCTATAATTTTTTTTTTCAATTGTGTTAAACTGTTAGATAATAATAATATAACGGAAAAAAAGTAGAATATGTAATATATAACCGAATATTTGTATGATTTTCTCTATAATTTTTTGTAAAAATTTTGTTAATAAACAAATTAATAATTAATATGACTAAACAAATTGTTACTATCATATAAATGAATAAAACAACACCAATATTATAAATATTACTTGTGATGCATAAGTGTCTTTGAAGCGCCAATGAATAATGCGCCTGAACTATGGCAACCCGCCGACAGCGGTCTGCAGCAGCTATTTTCGATTAGATTCGGCCCAATTTTCGAAGGTTCGCAGATCATATGGAAGTGTATTTCTTGGATTCAAAAAATTCACAGGTAAGTACAAGTATTAAAAAGCATCTTCTGCAAATTTGATCCCTTAATATTCATTTGCCACGCCAGTATGAATTTTTGAAAAAAAAAACGTTGTTTTCATCCAAAATTAAATTTTCTTTTTCTGAGATTGGAAATGATACATTTAAATCCAATGCATGCATTAAAAAAAATTTATCTCCATCCGGTGAAAAGTTATCGCAATTTTCTTGGTGCAAAAATTGGTTTTTGCAAAATTTCTCGGCCCACGTTTGAAAAAAAAAATTCGTTTAATAGATCTTTAAAATATAAAACAATACAAACAATTTCCATTAAAATTGAGCATTGTATCTTAATTAGGAAAACGGAAAATTGAGGTGGAATTTTCAACTTTGGCATCGAATTTCTCGGAAAATAAAAAACTCACAGATTCCGGGTTTAACATACTTTTTTAGAATGATAATACCTATATTTATTTAAATTTTAAATCGGTAATTTGTTAATAAATTTCCTTTTAAAAAACAAAAACCGTAAATTTTGTCGAAAAAAAATATATATCATGATAACTAGTGGCGCCACCTATAACTTATATTATACGAGTCGATAGGTTTTTTAATTCTCTACAATTTTTATTTGAAACATACAACTTTTACTTTTCGAGATAAACTCAAAAAACTGAAAATCGTCCGCCATTTTTGGTCCGCCATTTTTTTTGCACAGGTCTTTCAGACTTACCATCTAGATATGTTTTATAGGATGCCGAAATGAACACATTCCAGCAAAAAACACCAATGTTACGTTTTTATTACTGAAGAAACTCTATTTTCCATGGAGTATATTCATTTTGCATGAATTTTAAAGATATCCTATACAGGGTGATTCAAAAATCGATCACGAAACTTAAGGGGGTGATTCTACTTGACAAAATAAGGGTAGAGCTTCATATAATTTTTTTTCAAAATGTCATTCGAGTCCAAGTTCAAGTTTTTATTTTTTGTTTTTTGAATTACTCGCTTACAGGAAAACCGATTTGACTAATATTTGAAAGATAGGCTAAGTCTTCTGCGCTTCATCATTTTAGTAACAATTCACATTGATTGTTTGCCGTTAGAGGGCACTTTACCTACATTGAAAATTGTTTTTTTGTCATAATTTTTTAGTGTTGACAGCTACAGTAGTTTTTGGCATAATTTCTGAAAGACTGATGCCAGGCCTTTAAAAAAGGTGCTCTTTATTTACATCGCTAAACCCAACGGTTTAGACGTAAATCACCCTTAAAAATTAAGTGGTAAATTTACTTTTCTCATTTCATTACCACCAGCTACCAGGTAAATAGCTATCAAAGTATGCTAGAGCTGTCAGTTTAACATCAAATAAATTCGCTTTTTAAACTATTTAATTTATAATCTTAAAATAACTAATAATGGCTAATCAGTAAATATTCATATTATGGATTATTGCGATATACATTTAATTGATAAAAATTAATGAAACAGTACTAAACAAACTAAAAAAGATTCTCAAAATGTCCCCCATTTTCTTCCATACATTTCCTAACACTCTTCAAAAAATGTCTCCTAACTCGATGAAAAATTCCTGGTGTTTCTTTAATAATTTGGCACTTTTCGATTATCCTGAAGCGAAGATCCTCGACGTTGATTACTGGAATATCGTACACCAATTGTTTCAAATGACCCCAAAAGAAAAAATCCATAGGATTAAGGTCTGGTGACCTCGCTGCCCATGCCAATGGTCCACTTCGTCCTATCCATCGCTCAGGATACGTTGCATTCAAATACTGTCGGACACGTATACTAAAGTGGGGCGGAGCTCCGTCTTGGAGGATCCACATGTTGGCCCTTACTTCCAATGGCACATCTTCCAGATACAATGGGAGACGATTTTGGATAAAATCTAAGTATACGTCACCAGTTAATGGGCCATCAAAGAAATGAGGACCAATAAGGTAATCTCCTATTATCCCTGCCCACACATTTAGTGAAAATCTACGCTGATGTTTCGTTTCTACCACATTGTTTGGGTTCTCGTAAGCATATGTGTGGATGTTGTGTAGATTTGTTATGCCATCACGAGTGAAACCAGCTTCGTCAGTGAATAATATGACGCCAATTAATCGATTATCGTGTTCATACTTAGCTAGGATCTGATTGCACAATTCCAACCGTCTCGGCCGATCATCGTCATAAAGAGCCTGCACCTTTTTTGAATGAAACGGGTAGAGTTGTTCTTCTCTTAGTATCCTCCATGAACTAGCCTGACAGAGCCGCACTTCATTCCCAATTTTTCTAGTACTAATACCTGGATTATCTTCAATAATTTCAAGCACTCTTTCTTCTTGTTGCACGTTTCTAGCAGTTCTAGGTCTTCCCCTATTTCCATTATAACTTTTAAAGGAACCACATTCCGCAAGCCTCCTGTGCACACTGGAAAATGTTTGAGCATGAGGGATATTTCTTTCCGGATAACTCTCCATATAATATCTTCTTGCCAACTCTGCATTACCATTTGCTTTTCCATAACAAAAATGGATATCACAATATTCGATATTTGAATATTGGTGATTAGCCATTATTAGTTATTTTAAGATTATAAATTAAATAGTTTAAAAAGCGAATTTATTTGATGTTAAACTGACAGCTCTAGTATACTTTGATAGCTATTTACCTGGTAGCTGGTGGTAATGAAATGAGAAAAGTAAATTTACCACTTAATTTTTAAGGGTGATTTACGTCTAAACCGTTGGGTTTAGCGATGTAAATAAAGAGCACCTTTTTTAAAGGCCTGGCATCAGTCTTTCAGAAATTATGCCAAAAACTACTGTAGCTGTCAACACTAAAAAATTATGACAAAAAAACAATTTTCAATGTAGGTAAAGTGCCCTCTAACGGCAAACAATCAATGTGAATTGTTACTAAAATGATGAAGCGCAGAAGACTTAGCCTATCTTTCAAATATTAGTCAAATCGGTTTTCCTGTAAGCGAGTAATTCAAAAAACAAAAAATAAAAACTTGAACTTGGACGGCTTGTAACTCGAAAACGAATGACATTTTGAAAAAAAATTATATGAAGCTCTACCCTTATTTTGTCAAGTAGAATCACCCCCTTAAGTTTCGTGATCGATTTTTGAATCACCCTGTATATATTTTTAGGTGTGGTGACGGGTTTACATTTAGCGGAATTATGTTACAGACAATATCAGCGAGCGCCACGGATTTTATTATGGTTAATGATGGAAATTGCCATAATCGGCAGCGACATGCAGGAAGTTATAGGAACTGCCATAGCTATTTATGTGTTATCAGACAGAAGGTAAGAACTGGCATTAATCATGTATTAGACTGTCACAGAAAATAGAGGAGATTTTTTATCAAATATGGATGTTTTAGAGTTCCGCTCTGGGTTGGCGTTTTAATAACCATCTTGGACACATTCACTTTTCTATTCATAGACAAGTACGGATTGAGAAAGCTAGAGGCTTTCTTTGTCTTACTCATTAGCATTATGACGGTGACTTTTGGTTATGAATATGTCACTTCGAAACCCGACACCTTGGGTGTCATGAAGGGGCTCTTTTTCCCTTGGTGCGAAGACTGCGACTCTAGAGCTCTGTTGCAAGCTGTAGGGATTATAGGTATGGTAGTTACACAAGTTTTTTTTTCTGTTCGAATGATTTACATAACTACGTTTTTAGGTGCAATAATAATGCCGCATAATTTTTACCTTCACTCGGCCCTGGTAAAATCCAGAGAAGTGGACAGGACGAGAAGCGAGAAAGTGCGAGAAGCTAACCTATATTATTTCATTGAATGTTCTATAGCTATCTTCGTCAGTTTGATAATAAATATTTTCGTTTTAGCCGTTTTTGCACACGGCCTCTATTTGAAAACCAATAAAGAGGTGGTACGTATAATTATTTCTAATTCCACTGTGAACTCTTCACTGTCGTTTTTTACAGCATCTTTTCCTGTACAGGGTGAGTCAACGATTGGATGAAGTAAGTTTGTGCCTTTTCGGTGAAATTAACAAAGAAACTATATTTATTGTTTGATACAGGTTATTTTTACGCAGATTTTAAAAATATTTAGGACTCTACAGGGTGAGCCAAAAAACTAGGACAGCATAAAGTTGTATTTTTTTAAATAGAACACCCTATATACGAATCGTATTTTCGATTTAGCTTATAATTTTAAATCTTTTTTATTAAGGGTTTACTATAACAAAACTTTATAGTTTCTGAGATAATTAAGTTTAAAGAAAAAAAGTCACATTTTCAAGCATCAATTCAATCCTAAATAACGTTTTCAATTCTGTGACAAATATATTCAAATTTGGAAATTAGCAAGGCCAAGGATAAGTTAACATAATTTTTACCTAATATTTGCAATAAAAGCTACAGGGTGTTGAACACATCGGCTCAAATTTGAACAAGTTTAAATGAATAAATATCTTTTTTTTTAATGGTACACCCTGTATATTTTTTACAGAAATAGTCTTCATTATCATAGTAGCCATGTAAAATAATAAAAAGAAACTACAGAAACAAACAGAATGTGGTTAAATATGATGAAATACATTATTCGTTATATTACAACGGCAATAGTTTAATTAAACATAATGTGAAAAAATTAACACAACAATAACGACAAGGTAAATACATATTTACTTTTATACTAAATTGAAACAAAAAAATTACCTATTAAATACTGAGATTAATTATTTCTTTTTAATAAGTGTTCGAATAAACGACCCTCTTGTGCGGTGCACAAATTTAGTCTTTTTTGCAGATTTTCTCGGACCCTGGACAAAATTAGTGGCGTTATTGTTCTACAGGTATCCCTAATCCTGTTTCGCATATCTTCCACTGTTGTTGGTGGATTAACATACACCTTATTTTTAATATAACACCATAGGAAGAAATCTAATGGGGTGATGTCGCAAGACCTTGGTGGCCACTCAATGAAACCCCCACGTCCAATCCATTTTTGCGGATATCGTTGGTCCAAAAACGCACGAACTTCACGATGGTAATGCGGAGGCGCACCATCGTGCTGGAACCACATACTGTCGAGCTCATCCCTATCGAGACCTTGAAGCAGTTGGGGTAGTTCTTCTTGTAGAAAGTTCAGGTAACTATGGCCATTTAACGGTTCATTAAAAAAGTGGGGTCCAATAATTCGATTATGATGAATACCACACCAAACATTTAATGACCAGTGGTTTTGATGTTGCACCTCTCTAATCCAAAATGGGTCTTCTGTGGCATAATAATGCATGTTGCGTCTATTTACGGCACCGTTACTTCTAAAAGTAGCTTCATCACTAAACATTACCTTGCATAATAAATTTGAATTTAATTGAATCTCCGCATTTATTGTACGACAAAAGTTTACACGACTTTCAAAATCCTGTCCATGCAATTCTTGGTGTAATTCCATGTGATATGGATGATACCTATATTTCTTGGTAGTACGATTAGCGGTGGATTGTGATGTTTCACATAATGCTGCTAACTGACGGCTACCAATATAAGGATTTTCCTGAACATTTAACAATACTTGTAGTTCTTTTTCTTCATTAGTTACTGGTTTGTTGACCACTTTACGTTTTGGATAATCAACAGTACCAGAAGAATCAAATCTTTGCATTAAATTTTGAAAAGTATGGGTATTAGGCTGGCGTCGATCAGGATACTTCATTTTGTAAATTCTTTGAGCAAGAAGGCAATTTTTTTGAGCCTCTCCTATTGTATAAATCATATCTATTAACTCATTCTTTGGAAAATTCATTTTACAATATAAGATGAATGCAAAAAAAAACCAAACTACACTACATAAAAACCAAAAGAAGCGATTGCGGTTATAAATTTGACACACAGAAAAATGTTCTTTTACATTGTTTTTGCCATGGCTACTATGATAATGAAGACTATTTCTGTAAAAAAGTATGGAAAATAAGAAAAACTGAAATATCTCAAAAACTATTATAAATAGGTATAGGATATATTGAACAAAACTTTTAGAGTTTTTATTACTCTATTAAATAACATGAAAATATACAGGGTGTACCATTTAAAAAAAAAAGATATTTATTCATTTAAACTTGTTCAAATTTGAGCCGATGTGTTCAACACCCTGTAGCTTTTATTGCAAATATTAGGTAAAAATTATGTTAACTTGTCCTTGGCTTTGCTAAATTCCAAATTTTAATATATTTGTCACAAAATTGAAAACGTTATTTAGGATTGAATTGATGCTTGAAAATGTGACTTTTTTTCTTTAAACTTAATTATCTCAGAAACTATAAAGTTTTGTTATAGTAAACTCTTAATAAAAAAGATTTAGAATTATAAGCTAAATCGAAAATACGATTCGTATATAGGGTGTTCTATTTAAAAAAAATACAACTTTATGCTGTCCTAGTTTTTTGGCTCACCCTGTAGAGTCCTAAATATTTTTAAAATCTGCGTAAAAATAACCTGTATCAAACAATAAATATAGTTTCTTTGTTAATTTCACCGAAAAGGCACAAACCTACTTCATCCAATCGTTGACTCACCCTGTACATTTATCTATCAATACTTAAGTTTTATTTTAGCACCAGTCTTGCTTAAAGTATCCATCAATTGATTCATCAGTTTTTCCCGATACCGGTCCTAAAGCCAACGAACTGGTCGACGCTGACCTCTACAATGGTGGTATATTTTTGGGATGTACTTACGGTTTAGCCGCCATGTATATTTGGGCTATAGGTATTTTGGCTGCCGGACAAAGTTCCACTATGACTGGTAAACACTTTTTACTATATATCTAAAACCTTCTACCACTTTCTAGGTCACAATCGTTTAATGTGTAACCCCACAAAAAAAGTCAGCGAATGTAAAATCAGGCGAACGTGGTGGACACAGTGAAATTATGTAATTTTTTAGGTACATACGCTGGCCAATTCACAATGGAAGGCTTCCTAAACCTCCAGTGGTCTCGTTGGAAGAGGGTACTGTTCACAAGAAGTCTGGCGATAATTCCAACATTTTTTGTAGCGTTTTTCACTACCATAGAAAGTCTTACTAATTTCAACGACATTTTGAATGCTGTCATGAGCATACAGTTGCCTTTTGCAACTATACCGCTAATAGCATTTACGAGCAGTAGAAAAATTATGGGAGAATTCGTGAACGGATTGTAAGTATTAGAATCGATGTTTTTTACACCCTGTATATACAGAATTGTTTTTTTTTTTCAGATGGAACAAATTTATGTCGATCACTCTTAGCCTAGCCGTTATAGCGATAAATATCTATTTAGTTGTTGGTACCATCAGTGATTACAAACTTCCTTGGTCCATTCTGTCCGTCATCTTCATCTTAAGTTTCTTCTACATCCTTTTTTGTTTGTATTTACTTGTCCATATGATAGTGTGTATGGGAGGTAGGTGGTTCCTAAGGTTCCAGTTTGTAAGGAAACATATCGCAGGTCCCGTTGATTTGGATTATTCTATCGAACCCACATTGTAAATTAATTTGAGTTACGATTCTAATGCTTAAAATGGGAATCTCAAAAAATACAAAATATTTTGTTTTATTTTAAGTATTGATACATGAATTTGTAACACCCTGTATATATTTTAAGTCAAAAGAATGCGACAAACATTTTATTAATTTTACTTGTATTTGCATAGTATTATAGTAATATTATGTATTTTTTTCTATATTTTTGTTCTCAAATGCCGAATATATAATTTAATATATGATTTAAAAAAAAAACAGTAATCTCGTTTTTATTTAAAAATCCTTATTCTAGATTTTTTAAAATTAATCCTTATTCTATTTTAAAAATTGCCGCCAAAAACGTATTTGATGTATCACTGGTTGTCTATCTCAAAAATACTTAATACACTCGTGTAAATTAGTCTTCGTACCATTTACACTAAAACAATAAAATCGCATTATTAATTTTTTTAAATAAAAAAATTGAATTTTTGTTCATGGCAAACTAAACTTTGTGAACTTTTATTAGGGTGTCCTTGTCTAATTAATTTAAAAGATAAAGAAACGAACTGACGCACTAAAGTCGACTGTTTTTTTTCGGAAGTTCATACTGTGCGGTATAAATTTTGTTCTTTCTGTTTTGATTTTTAACTTTTAAAAGTAACTCGTAAATATGTAACGAAAGTGCCAACGAAAAGTAAGTAAATATAATTTATCCACTATTTAATATATAGACATATATTGTGCTTAAGCTAAAAAAGCATTTAAAAAATGTCGAGCAGTTTGTTTAATTTAATTTTTATTTTCATTTTGATTTTCATTACATAAAACTCTAAATTGGAATTTTAATTTTACTGTTTAATATACAGTCAGACTATTTTGTTGTCTATACTTACTTTTTTTACCGTTTTATTTGAATTGGGTATCGGCAATCTGCTGAGAAATAATTTTAAAGGTATGAGTTCGTAAAGAGTGAAATGATAGGAAAATGACGTTTTTTTTTGAAAAAATTTGGATACATACCCCTATCTCGAGGTCGTAGAACATGATTCTGCCCTCGGTTTTCCATAATTTTTCTTCAATTTTGCGGAAAACAGCGAAAAACATGTTTCACTTTAAGTTCAATTTTTTCCACTAAATCGTTAAACTTTTGTTATAACCACAAATTCCACATTGATAGAAGCTTCTGTATTATACAATAATTCAAAAATATGCACTTTTTTTATCGAAAAAATCCGAAAAATTATCACGACAAAAATTACAACAAATCAAAAGAAACGGCCGCCATCAACAAATAATAGTTTGCATATTTCGCTAAAGATGGCGTACTTGTTGAAGTCGGCGATGTTGCCAGATTGCAAAAACGATTTCTTTGAAATTCATATATATTCTTCTCTTTCTATTTGAATTGGAAAGAAAAGGTCCCAAAAAGACTTTTTCCCTTTACTTTGATTATTGAAGTACTATTAATTACTCTTATGTCTATGCCTTTGATGTGCGATTTTGACTCTAAATATTAAGGGTTTTAAGGATTATACTTGCTTTTGTCTGTTTCCCTTCAAATACCAGCAGTTTTAAGCGGATAATATGAATTGATCATATTGCTTATGTCCGTTAGCAGAAAGTGTTTTTTAATTAATAAATCTAGGTCAATTTAGGTTAATTTGAGTTTTTTAAACTAACAAAAACCAAGCTAAACCAGTACTAACCAGAACTAACCAAAAATTTTGGATTGTTGAAGTTACTTTTACCCTTTTTTATACATTACAAACATTAAACTATGTTGTTAACTGTAATGGATAAATTTTAAAGTTTATACCAAGAAAGTATAAATTTAGGTTAATTTAGATTAGTTCAGGTTAGTTTCTGTTTTCCAAATTAACCAAAATCAAGTTAAACCTAAACCAATCTACCCTAACCAAAACCAACTAAAGTTTTAGAGGGGTTAAGATTTACTTTACTCAGAAACTGTTTTAAACATTAAAAAAATTAAATTATTTTGTTGACTGAGAAGGACAAATCTTATAGTTTATATTATGGAAAAAAATTATATTTGGCGCCTTTTTACGTGATTCGGAGACTAGTTTAGATAGTCTGACGGTTGATGACGTTTCCGAGACGTGTTTTTGATTTTTCGCTGCTAAAATTTGTGCAAAAATAATTGAAATATATTACTTACAATATATTTTAACTAGTTCCATTGAAAATAAATACGTAAATTCGGTTTTTAAATGAAATAAAAGTGCTTTGTGAAGGGACGCTTTTTTTTTAGTTTTTCGGGAAAGTGACGAAAAATCAAGGCCAGAATCGTGTTCTACGACCTCGAAATAGGGGGTAAATATCGAAATTTCTCCAAAAAACCATATTTTCGATGCTTTTCACGCTTTACGAATTTTTACCATTTAAAATTTAAAGAAAAACATTTATTAGGCATCAGAATAAAACATTATTGACAACGAAAAATTTCTAAAAAGTCTCCAACAGTTCTAACTCTAACTTAATAACTTTTTATTTGTGTAACGACAATGTATACTCAACTTTTTTATCGTTTATGAACGCCTTGGAAGCCCTTTTGTTATTTTGGTGAATGCAGGATGAGAAAATTTTTAATTATTAATAGTAAGTACTATTGCCGTGGTGGGCAGTAAACCTGAACCACGGATACAAGTTTTTATTCATTCTTTTTAACTTGCAAAGGGAATATTGCGATGAATCAGGCGATAATTTTATATTTGAGTTATTATGGATGTGGGACAGTATACTGTCCATTTTTTTAGATTCAACTGGTATATACATAGTTCCTCTCAGGACTTTAAGGCAGCTCATGTTTCGACGAAATCTCATTCACCATTTTCAAAGTTCACTGTACGGCGTTCGTTTGTAGACACCGTACAGTAAGCTTTGAAAATGATGAATGAGATTTCACCGAAACATCAGCTGCCTTTTAGTCCTGAAAGGGAGCACATACACGGGATGCCCGAAAACTTTCTATTACATTTATATAATATATATATATATATATATATATATATATATATATATATATATATATATATATATATATATATATATATATATACAGGGTGATTCAAAAATCGATCACGAAACTTAAGGGGGTGATTCTACTTGACAAAATAAGGGTAGAGCTTCATATAATTTTTTTTCAAAATGTCATTCGTTTTCGAGTTACAAGCCGTCCAAGTTCAAGTTGTTATTTTTTGTTTTTTGAATTACTCGCTTACAGGAAAACCGATTTGACTAATATTTGAAAAATAGGTTAAGTCTTCTGCGCTTCATCATTTTAGTAACAATTCACATTGATTGTTTGCCGCTAGAGGGCACTTTACCTACATTGAAAATTGTTTTTTTGTCATAATTTTTTAGTGTTGACAGCTACAGTAGTTTTTGGCATAATTTCTGAAAGACTGATGCCAGGCCTTTAAAAAAGGTGCTCTTTATTTACATCGCTAAACCCAACGGTTTAGACGTAAATCACCCTTAAAAATTAAGTGGTAAATTTACTTTTCTCATTTCATTACCACCAGCTACCAGGTAAATAGCTATCAAAGTATGCTAGAGCTGTCAGTTTAACATCAAATAAATTCGCTTTTTAAACTATTTAATTTATAATCTTAAAATAACTAATAATGGCTAATCAGTAAATATTCATATTATGGATTATTGCGATATACATTTAATTGATAAAAATTAATGAAACAGTAGTAAACAAACTAAAAAAGATTCTCAAAATGTCCCCCATTTTCTTCCATACATTTCCTAACACTCTTCAAAAAATGTCGCCTAACTCGATGAAAAATTCCTGGTGTTTCTTTAATAATTTGGCACTTTTCGATTATCCTGAAGCGAAGATCCTCGACGTTGATTACTGGAATATCGTACACCAATTGTTTCAAATGACCCCAAAAGAAAAAATCCATAGGATTAAGGTCTGGTGACCTCGCTGCCCATGCCAATGGTCCACTTCGTCCTATCCATCGCTCAGGATACGTTGCATTCAAATACTGTCGGACACGTATACTAAAGTGGGGCGGAGCTCCGTCTTGGAGGATCCACATGTTGGCCCTTACTTCCAATGGCACATCTTCCAGATACAATGGGAGACGATTTTGGATAAAATCTAAGTATACGTCACCAGTTAATGGGCCATCAAAGAAATGAGGACCAATAAGGTAATCTCCTATTATCCCTGCCCACACATTTAGTGAAAATCTACGCTGATGTTTCGTTTCTACCACATTGTTTGGGTTCTCGTAAGCATATGTGTGGATGTTGTGTAGATTTGTTATGCCATCACGAGTGAAACCAGCTTCGTCAGTGAATAATATGACGCCAATTAATCGATTATCGTGTTCATACTTAGCTAGGATCTGATTGCACATTTCCAACCGTCTCGGCCGATCATCGTCATAAAGAGCCTGCACCTTTTTTGAATGAAACGGGTAGAGTTGTTCTTCTCTTAGTATCCTCCATGAACTAGCCTGACAGAGCCGCACTTCATTCCCAATTTTTCTAGTACTAATACCTGGATTATCTTCAATAATTTCAAGTACTCTTTCTTCTTGTTGCACGTTTCTAGCAGTTCTAGGTCTTCCCCTATTTCCATTATAACTTTTAAAGGAACCACATTCCGCAAGCCTCCTGTGCACACTGGAAAATGTTTGAGCATGAGGGATATTTCTTTCTGGATAACTCTCCATATAATATCTTCTTGCCAACTCTGCATTACCATTTGCTTTTCCATAACAAAAATGGATATCACAATATTCGATATTTGAATATTGGTGATTAGCCATTATTAGTTATTTTAAGATTATAAATTAAATAGTTTAAAAAGCGAATTTATTTGATGTTAAACTGACAGCTCTAGCATACTTTGATAGCTATTTACCTGGTAGCTGGTGGTAATGAAATGAGAAAAGTAAATTTACCACTTAATTTTTAAGGGTGATTTACGTCTAAACCGTTGGGTTTAGCAATGTAAATAAAGAGCACCTTTTTTAAAGGCCTGGCATCAGTCTTTCAGAAATTATGCCAAAAACTACTGTAGCTGTCAACACTAAAAAATTATGACAAAAAAACAATTTTCAATGTAGGTAAAGTGCCCTCTAGCGGCAAACAATCAATGTGAATTGTTACTAAAATGATGAAGCGCAGAAGACTTAGCCTATCTTTCAAATATTAGTCAAATCGGTTTTCCTGTAAGCGAGTAATTCAAAAAACAAAAAATAAAAACTTGAACTTGGACGGCTTGTAACTCGAAAACGAATGACATTTTGAAAAAAAATTATATGAAGCTCTACCCTTATTTTGTCAAGTAGAATCACCCTCTTAAGTTTCGTGATCGATTTTTGAATCACCCTGTATATATGTATATATAATAATTTATTTTACCTTCTTCAGAATTCACAGCGTGCTTGAACAAAAATTCACGAACGACACTACACACCGTGAACACATTAATTACATTTAATATTATGTTATATTAAGAAATTAGTTTTCATAAAATAAGTAAATAAAGTAGTACCTTTCAGTACTACATACAAACAAGGATTTATATTTACATCACATTGTATTTGTTTTTCTATAAATTCATAGCATCTTATTAATGATATTGAGACTCTAGCAACGATGTAGTGATGGATGATTTAAATAAAAGTATTGTTGGTTGGTAAGAAGGGATGCGCAACATTGCCACATTTTGTGCTTGTTTCTTATATAATGTATATAACATTTTATTAGTGATATTTAATAATTTAAATTCCAATTTATATAATACTGGAATAATAGTCTTGGTATATATGGTCTTTAGTAAGAGACAAGCTTACTAATAGGTAAACACATAAAATTTTAAAAAATCGGGCTAGTTAATAGAAACAAGGATTTGGAAAAATTTAATTTATTATAAAACTTTTCACCTATCTAAAAATATATATAAACAAACATTATACTTATCATTAATCATATACAAAGATAAAAAGTAAAATACTGAACTTTTTAAATCAGTGTTGAAACTATTTCAGTTCAATTTTAAATTGAACAAAAAATTCCCAAAACTCATTGCACCACTTTCTATTTAAGTTCCACATCACCGTGGCATTTAACCATGTGAAACCGTAATCCTTTCCTGTCCCTATAACTCTTATCTTTACAAAATTTACATTTGTGAGGCCTATCTTTCGTATGATAGTACATGTGCCTTTCCAAATCGTACTTGGCTATGAACAATGCTCCGCAAACAAAGCACTGGTATTCCTTTATCCCATAATGTCTGTTCATGTGATCTGTGAAGTTTTTCTTTAGGGGAAACCTTTTGGGGCATACGTCGCAAGCGTACTTCCACTTGTTGGGGTCGCTGTGAACGCAGAAATTATGAGTTCTTAGATTGGAGTAGGTGTTGAACCGTTTGTCGCATTTCTCGCATCTAAAAGAAATTAAGATTTTAAAAAACTTGTCATAAGGATTTGATAGTCTCTATTAAAAAAAACCATAACCATCGACCGAAGTCCTTCAGCCCGTGAATATTTACATTCTAATAATAAACATTTACTTCTACTGTCCAAACAAGCAGGATATTCAAAAAGAAAAAAGACAAAAAAAGTCCAACATTATTTTAACAACATAATAAGTTCCTCCAGAAGAACTCAGGAGAATATAGGCAAATTAGCAGAGAAATATCAAGGCTTATAAGAAGAGATATACGAAAATACAAATAGGAAGCCATATCCGATGTAATCGAGCAGAATAAAAGCTTAGAAGAAACCTGGCAGAAGGAACAAAAGAAATTCATAAACTCCGCGATGCAGCAGGTACAATTACAACAGATAGAGAAAAAATAGCGGAAGATTTCTACAGCGCGTTATACAAAAAGTACACCACTGACAATGACCTAACAAACATTCCAAATGTCTGCAATCTAAGCTCAGAAGATATGCCAGAAATTTCATCATCAGAAATTGAAGTGGCCTTACAAGAAATGAAAAACAACAGAGCCCCAGGAGAAGATGGCATTGTTACTGAAAGTATTAAAGCAGGAGGGGAAAAATTGATAAATGCTCTCAAAGTCCTATTTAATAGATGTTTAGAGACCGGACAACTCCCAGCTTCATGGAACAATGCCATAATGATAATCATGCATAAGAGAGGCGATCCCACCGACCTAAAAAACTACCGTCGAATCAGTCTCCTCTACCACATGTACAAACTATTTATAAAAATAATAACACAAGATAACATAATAAGACGATTGACTCCCAAATTAGATTTCTACCAACCTAGAGAACAAGCAGGTTTCAGATCCGGTTATGGTACAAACGACCACTTGCTAGTTATGAAAACGCTCATAGAAAAAACAGTGGAGTACAACAAACCACTGGTCTTAATATTTGTGGACTACGAGAAAGCGTTCGATTCAGCGGACCAAAACAAAATATCTGCTGCACTAGCTGATTGTAGAGTCGACCACAGATATGCAGCTTTAATTAAGAACATATATAATAGCGCAACAGCAAGTGTGAAAGTCCATTCCGAAATAACATCTACATTTAGAATGGAACGTGGCATACGACAAGGTGATAACATCTTACCAAAACTATTTACAATGCTGGTAGAATACATGTTTAAAAAATAGGTTGGGGGAACATGGGAGTCAATATAGATGGTGAACGATTAAACCACCTACGCTTTGCTGACGATATCGTGTTAATTTCTGACAACCTTGAAGAAGCCCAAGAGTTACTAAGGACACTGAATGCAGCGTCAGATGTGGTAGGTCTAAAAATTAACCGTACAAAAACTCAATGTATGACAAACTTAGTCCCAAGTAGCAACATATCCCTAAACGAATCTGAAATAGAGTATGTAACATCTTATAAATATTTGGGCCATAAACCGAGAATAAACCGAGATAACCAGACCTGCGAAATTCAAAGACGCATAACACTAGCATGGGCGGCGTTCGGCAAGCTGAGAAAGGACTTATTTAAAAGCAATATACCGACTTGCTTGAAAAGAAAGGTTTATGAACAGTGTGTGCTCCCTGTGCTCACGTACGGTGCAGAAACTTTAACACTCACTAAGAAAAGTTGCGAAAAAATTAGAGTGACTCAGCGAGCCATGGAGAGGTCGATGTTGGGAATAACGCTGAGAGATAAAGTTCCACATGTAATTATTAGAACTAGAACAGGGATCAAGGATCCTATAGAAAGTATAACACATATGAAATGGAACTGGGCTGGACATCTGGCGAGAATGGAAGACGCTAGGTGGACTAAACGCATTATAGAGTGGCGTCCTAGGTTCCAGGCATTTAGAAGTAGGGGCAGACTTCCAACACAGTGGATTGATGATATCAAGAGAATTGCAACAAACTGGATTCAATCAGCACAAGATCGGGAACATTGGAAACGATTGAGGGAGGCCTATGTTCAGCAGTGGACGCTATAGGCTGTGTGATGATGATGATGAAGTTCCTCCAATAGCGTGCGAATTGGAAATCTTCTGGCTCTTCTCCGGTTTGGCTCTATCCTCATATACATATTCTGAATAATTATCATTGTTGGTGATTTTTGTGGAAAGTATATTGAGTTGTTCAGATATTGATTGTACTTTGGTTATTTCTAATAGCATATTGTTTGAGGGATTATGTAAAGGGTTATCAGGGTGTCTCATTTTCGTGATCACTCGGAGTGCAGCGGTTTCGGCCACTTCTAAATTTTTCAAAGCTGATGGTCTGCAGTTGATATACATTGGATGCATGTATTCCAGAAGTGGGCGACATACAGCCTTGTAAATATGCGCTGCCGTTGTCGTGGATATTCCATCACTTTTGTAAGTAAGGCTTCGGAAGTGTTTAGCTCTTTGGATGCATTTTTGTTTTACCGCTTTTGTGTGCGCGCTTAGGTTTAATTTGTGGTCTATAATAATGCCAAGGTATTTTACTGATGGTTTTGCTTTTATAATTTGATTGTTAAGTGATATAGTTGTGTTTATATTTTGGTAATTAGTGTTGAATATGATTAATTGGCATTTGTTTGGATTGGCCTTTAGTCTCCACAACTTAAATGAGAATAAACCGAGTCATTGAAATTGGAACCATGGAGGTTAGGGCGGCACTCCAGAAGCTGAAGAACAGGAAGAGCGCAGGACATGATGGCATCCCGAATGAACTACTCAAATACGGTGGCCAACGCCTTACACAAGAATTGACAAAACTGATTCAAAAAATTCTCCATCAACACAAAATACCGGACGAATGGCGCACTAGCACGACCATTCTTATGTTTAAAAAGGGAGACAAAAAAATACCATCGAATTACAGAGGAATAAATCTCTTAAATACCACCCTGAAACTTACCACAAAGATAATAACGGCTAAAATTAACAGCTTAACTACATTGGCAGAGGAACAACAAGGCTTCAGATCAGGAAGATCATGCACAGATGCAGTTTTTGTCATAAGACAAGTAACAGAAAAATCGATTGAATACAACAAACCGGCTTATATGTGCTTCATCGACCTGGTGAAGGCTTTCGACCGTGTGCAATTGAGAGATATCGTACATCTCCTATACAATAGACAAATCCCTCGCAATATAATAAAAACTATTGAAAATATATACACAGCCAATCAAATCCGAGCCAAAATAAACGGAAATCTCACCAAACCAATACCTGTGGGATGTGGCATCCGACAAGGGGACTCTTTAAGTCCTCTTCTATTTAACATCATAATGGACGAGATAATAAAAGCAGTACGTGTGTTGAGAGGATATAGGATGGGAGATCGGGACGTTAATATCTTATGCTATGCTGATGATGCAGTTCTGCTGGCAGAAAACGAAGATGATCTGCAGCGACTGTTACACAGATTCAACTGCACAGCAAAATCATTCAATATGACCATATCAGCCTTAAAAACAAAATGCATGACAACGTCAAAAATACCATTGAGATGTAAATTGGAAGTTGATGGCAAAATTATACAACAGGAGATGAAGTTTAAATATTTAGGAATATCAATCTCGGGATTTGGTGATGTCGAGACTGAGGTGAGGGAACAAACACAAAAAGCGACAAGAATAGCGGGGTGTCTGAACGATACTATATGGCGAAATAAAAACATCGGAACAGAAACTAAATCCAGAATATATAAAGCAGTAATTAGGCCAATTATGACATATACCGCTGAAACTCGCCCCGATACATCAAAAACCAAACAGATTTTAGAAACAACTGAAATGAGGGTGCTGCGCAGGATAACAGGAAAAACACTGTACGATAGAGAAAGGAGTGAAAATGTAAGAGAGAGGTGCAAGGTGGAAAACATAAACGACTGGGTGCTGAACAAAAAGGTGGAATGGAATGGGCACATTGACAGGATGGACGACCGAAGAATTGTGAGAGTCACACGTGATAAGTCACCAGCGGGACGTAGGAGTACAGGACGCCCCCGAAAGCGATGGAGCGACAACTTGAATGTATAGTGGACAGAGTGGTGAGGGACAACAGGCGTTTCGTCTAAACCAAAGAAAGAAGAAGAAGAAGAAGAACTTAAACCATTCATTTGTTCTGTTTGTTATTTCTTGTAAGGAGGCTTGTGTTAATTGTAGTGTCTTTCCATGAGCAATCAGGGCAGTATCGTCTGCATATTGCAATACATATCCCTCAAACATTGGTTCCTGTAAATCATGACAATATAGATTGTATAAAAGAGGTGACAATGTCGGACCTTGCGGAACTCCCAGTTCGGGCTTAAACTCTTTGGATAATGAACTGTTTACTTTAACTTGCAGCGTTCTGTTAAATAAAAATTCCTTTACTATCAAAATAAGATCTTTTGGACGATTCATTTAAAACAGCTTGAATAATAAGCCCTTGTGCCACACACTATCAAAGGCCTTATTGATATCCAACATTAGAGCAGAGCTTCTATATCCTCTTAGTTTGGCGGTTTGTACGTTGGAAACAAATATCGAAAGTGGGTATAATGTAGACGTGTTTTCCCTAAATCCAAACTGGGATTGAGGAATATGTCCCCCTACTGAGTCTTGCAGATGATTTTTTATGATTTTTTCGAAGTTTTTTCCCAAGACTGGTAGCAGTGTGATTGGTTTATATCCTGTTGGTTTGCTCATATTTGAATTGGGCTTCGCTACAGTGACAATTAATCCGTGTTTCCACATTTTGGGAAAGCAATGATGATGATAACAGAAGTTGTACATTTTAATAATATATTGATGGATATTGTTATCTAGCTTTCGTAATATTTCTCTTGTAATGCCGTCGACTCCAGGAGCTGTGTCTTTTCCACTGTTTAAAACGGGAAAGTATTCTTCCTCTGTTATTCCATCTTCCATTCTTTCTGTTTTTGTTGTTCTCTTTGTCATAAAGTAATTTTGAAACCATGTGTTGACCATGATATAGTTGAAGGTTTTCTTAAAGTGTTGCATATAATTCTGTCTTCTCAGTGTCCTCTTCAAATATTTGGTCGTCTTCCGTCATGTTCGGAAAGCTGTGTTTTGTTTTGTATTTGGTAAGTTTGTTTATTTGCTGCCAGTATGTCTTTCCATGCTTCTCAATTATTTCATTACATGTTTTAATCCATCTGTGTTCTCTAAATTGTTGTGTCAGTTTTTGTATATTTTTATTGTATGCGTTGATGTTTCTTTTAAAATCCGGGTTTGGATTGGACTGATATTCCTTGAGCATTTTTCTTTTATTTTTTATTAATAAATGGAGGAAGCTGGTGAAGGAAGTATTTTGGTTTGTATTTGGGAGAAAATTTTTCAATTGCATATGCAAGGGCTTCATTGAATTTTTCGATTGTTGTTATATCGATAATTTTGTTTTGTGCTATATATGAATTCATATACTTAGGCACTTTGGAGACATCACATTTGGGTCATCAGATGTGTCTGGAGTCTGTAATTGCATGTCGAACTCTATATGGAAACCCAAATGATCGGCTCTCAAATCAACAGTGTAAATAGAGGTGATGTTATTTTCAATATTCTTTGTAAACAGTATAAGATCCGGAATACTGTCTTCATTCTTGGCCATGATAAAAGTAGGTGGTGTTATTGCTTATTTGCTTATTTTTATTTTTCTTGTTGCCTGGGTTAAAGTCTCCAATAATAACGCAATATTTGTAAAGTGCAGCTTTTGTAAATATTGTTTCATTGATTTGATTTGCCGATGGATGAATATACACAACAATTATATGCAAATGATCTTCTAGAAATGGAACTGAGAAATGGGTGGCTTCGTTAAGGGTTTGATTAATTTGGGGTGGATTTTCTTTTCTCATCTTTAAAATTGGGTCGGTCTGTATCAAGGTTCCTCCCTGTGTATTAATTATTGTTGTTCCTTTTCTTTTTATTGGCTGTATTACTGTTATCATTGATTTTTGCTTCGACAAAAAGAGCACAATTTATACCATGCTGCTCAATGTAGTTGTTAATAAGATACTTTTTCGAACAGTAGCTGTTTATGTTGCTATATAATATTTTAAGCATCATTGGGTTCGGCTGATACTATTTCTCCATGGTAGGCAGAGCATCAATATACACTGATCTCGTAAATAGTATTTTCTAGAATAATTCAGGGGTTTTTCATTTGGAAGTTACTAGAATTATATGAAATTTTCACAACATGTTTCGATTAATTGCGAAGTAAGTAATTTTCTAATAAAAGAAAACACAAAATTGAATATCCTAATATCTCCTCAGCTATGAGGTCTGTACCTCATGATGCTTCTAGCATACCTGTCTCTAAGCTCTCGAAAAAAATGTGAAATCAACTTTGAATCAGATGAACTAGGTGATTTTGAACCACAATTCAGTCCAAGTTTTCAAGAGGAAAACGAATACGAATATAGTCGCAGTGAACGGCTCCATTTTATATCTCAGGAAGAGCTCAACCATCTTGTTTGTGATTTGGATCTTCCAGTCACAGCCGCTCGGATCTCGTTTACAGCATTGGAATCTCTTACAAAAAGAAGTGAAAATGTCCACATTTTGGAAAAGGCAGTCTATGTTAGCAGTATTTTTCTCAATGGCAAATGACTTAGTTTATCGTCATGATATTTCGGGTTTAATCAATAAACTTGGCCTTTCCTATAAATCTACCTAGTGACGACTGTTTATTGACTCTTTGAAGGCAAGTCTAATATGAAAGATAAATAATAAATAAATAAATGCTTTATTAACGGTCAAACCATTTAAAAATTTACAACACTTTACAACTACAAACAAGTTTCCAAATAGATAAAAAAACAATAGTAAACAATAAACAAACAAATCCAAAGCATCCGGTAAACTACAGTAAGCTCACATTTAAGACTACATATAGAACAGTGAGAAGTAAAAAATTTGGACTATAGATTACGCTTTAAAAAATTTTTAAAACTATTTAAGGACATGTTAAAAATGTCCAAATCAACGTGATCACGGGATAATTGATTAGCTAAAATGCACATTCTATTTAGTGGTGCATAGGTAGAATAGTTGGTTCTATGAACATCCACAGAGAACACTTCAACTCATCGACTACTTCTCTAAGGCACATTGAAGCCAATATGCATTAGTAGTTCTGGAGAATTTATTATACTATTAACGATTTTAAATAGATAAAGTAAGTCAATGTATTCCCTGCGATGTTCAAGAGGCTTCAAATTTAATTGGAGTAGTAAATGAGGGTAATTGATATTTTCTTTAGGAACACCTAATTTATAAGCTACAAATCTTAAAAAGCGCTTCTGCACCCTTTCTAGCTCCAATTTGTGTACATTGTAGAAAGGTGACCATATTGGTGAGGCATACTCTAATATAGAACGCACAACACTGCAATAAACATTTTTAAGATAAATAATATCGTTGAAGTCAGATAAATTTCGTGTAACTAATAAGGGAATGAAATTCGTGGGGTTTGAATTTCATTCCCTTATTAGTGATATTATGTATATGCTCTTTAAAAGTTAACTGACTCTCCCATATTACACCAACATCAGATATAGAATCGGTCAATTCCACAGACACACCGTTAATCTTATAATTGTACTCAATTAAAGTCTTCTTTCTACAGAACCGCACTGTCTTGCACTTTCCAATGTTAAGGTACAATCTATTAATAGTACATCATACGCTAAATGCATCCAAATCAGACTGCAAATCAATGCAATCTTGCAAAGATCTAATGCAGTTAAAAAATTTTAAATCATCAGCGAAAAGCAGTGCCGTTCCATGCGAAAAAGACTTGACGACATCATTCAAAAACAAGTTGAACAGAAGAGGGGCCAAATGCGCACCCTGAGGAACCCCAGATTGTACCCTAATTTCACGCGACAAGTAGTTCTTATATCGTACAATTTGTATTCTCCCCGTAAGATAGCTTCGCATCCACGAAAGGAGCGGATCTTGAATACCAATAGATTTCAGTTTAGTTAAAAGACAAGTATGATTCACTGTGTCAAACGCCTTGGAAAAATCAGTATATACAGCATCAACCTGGCAACGATCCTCCAAAGCACATAGCAAAAAGTCAACATAAATCAAAAGATTTGTAACTGTGGACTTCCCCTTACAGAAACCATGTTGTTCCAGAACTATATAATTGCCAAAAACAGTTGTTAATTCATCAGTTAAAAGAGAATCGAATATTTTTGAAAGTATAGAACATTTAGAAATTGGCCTATAATTTTCTATATGTGCTCTATTTGAATTCTTATATATAGAGTAAACATAATTCCTCTTCCACTCATCAGGAAAAATCCCACTTTGAAGGGACAAATTATATAATTTACTCAAAATAAGTGAAAAGATACATTGGCATTGTTTTAAAAAGAGCACTGTTATATTATCAGGACCAGAGCCCAAGTTGTCCTTTAATGTGTTTATCTTATTAAAAACATCAGTGGGTGAAAATGTACAGGTTGAAAAATTTATATTAGAGTCACAATGAAAGTTAAAAGCCGCCCCAGGATCGTGATCACATATATATGAAGATGAAAAATGATCGGCAAAAAGACTTGCATATATTACTTCAAAGCATAAAATATGAAGATCATAAATGGAATATTTGTGTCAATCTAAAAGTTATAGCACAACTTACAGGACTGCAGTGTGGCTACACTAAATATTGTTATTTTTTAAAGTAGACACAAAAAACTCAAAAAAATATTTTTTCTCTTGTAGATCTTTTTCAGTTTTAAACACAACTTACCCATATTTTTTTTCATTCAAATGTATCTTCTCATGTTCGGTCAACTCCTTCTTTGTTACAAAATTTTTTCCACAAAATTTGCAGGTGAAACCTCTGGTTTCTCCGTGGTACAGCAAGTGTCTCTTGAAACTTCCCAATGTCGTTACCCGTTTGTCGCATATACTGCAAGAATAAGGACGAATTGTGTTTTTCTCCATTGAGTGTACTGACTCACAGTGTCTGATTAATTCACTTGCAAGAACGAACTTTTCACTACATACCTAGGTTAAAAAATATATATATACAGTGTGCGTAATTTTGAGTAAGAAATGGACTACTTTTTTTTAATGATTTCTCAGGAAACTTCATTCATTTCAAAGTTTAGAAATGACGTTCGTTAGCGTTCGCCTCTGATCCGCGGCATGGCAATAAACATCAAAAATTTGATGCCGATGCGGCTGAAGTTGCGAACGTTCACGGAACAAACTGCATATTCAGAAAAATATACTGTAAAATTGAGAAATAACAATTTATTAACTTCCCACATATTCTGAGATATCAGTAATAAACAATTGTCAAAAAATACCAACTTACCTCACAAGTAAATTTATCTGCATACCCTGGATGACCATTTTTTATATGCTTTTCCAACTTATCTTCATCTGCAAAAACCTCTGCGCACAAGGTACACTTGTACCCATGTTCAAATTTAATATGCATTCCTAGCTTTATGTATGAAGAAAATTTAGTGTCACAGTGAATACACTGGAGGTCTTCTGTATAAACTGTACTACCTGTATCTTTTTTATTTTTATTTTCAGGTGTATCAATTTCAGGATCTATGTTAATTGTAATGCATTCTTCCTGCATGTGCTCTTCATCATCATCTTCATTTATTTTTGTATACTCTCCTTCCATTTGTGCCTCATTGGTTATATCATTTGGTATCACATATTCTGCTACTATTTGTTCCCCACTCTCATCACTACAGTTGCCTAAATTTTCAGAAAAATCATTTTTCTCCTCATCTGATTCTATAGATTTAATACTGTCTTCATTTTGTTTTTGAGCAAGTTTGCGTTGATTTTCTTCATATTTACTGCACATGTCTATGAAATAATAGGAGATATCTAGCAGATTTTTGCAATTTTGGCATATTGAATAACAATTTAACCAATCCTGAAGAATTAATTTAGTTGGATCAGCCATAGACTTAGAAGAAATTAATATTACTTAATATAGACTGCTGATAGAGCATTTTCGATGAGTACTACCTCTCTTTCTAATGGCAGAACTCAACACAATACATGAAATGTTATTGGATATCCTTGTCACCTGACCGAAATAAGAAAGAGAGGTACCACTAAAAAAAACGCTCTATCTCTTTTTAAGCGCGAGCCAACTTTCTTCTATAGAATCTGCAGTCTGCATTAAGTAATATTAATTTCTCTTATGTCCATGCAAACAGCACATTTTAAAATTTTTACAGGATTATGATAATGATGAACCAATAAAGAATTTTTAAGAGCTCAAGGACAAATCATCCAGTTTGTCAAATTTTCTTGACATCGTGGTGAACGCGTTCAAATCTTAGATCTATAGAATGCACCAATTAAAAGAAATTATAAATAAAATAGATAAATAAATACTTTATTACTGAAAATTTACACCTTGTAATTTACAAACAGGCCTTTAAAACTGTCAAACAATAAACAAACAAATCTTAAAAAAGTAGCTATTTGACTACAGTACAGTCATAATTTAAGAACTACATGAAGAACAATGAATAGTTAAAATTTACGATACAAATATCACTTTAAAATGTTTTTGAAACTATTTAAGGACATGTCAAAGATGTCCAGATCAACACGATCATGTGACAAATTGTTAGCTAAAATGCATATTCTATTTATTGAGACATCAGTGGAGTTCTATGAGTTTTACTACTAAAATAAAGCTCAATTGAGGATATTGGTTTTTAATAAAAATGTACATCGAAGTATTGAAAGTATGAGAATAATTTCCTCGA
Organism: Diaprepes abbreviatus; assembly: GCA_034092305.1. Taxonomy (NCBI): domain Eukaryota; kingdom Metazoa; phylum Arthropoda; class Insecta; order Coleoptera; family Curculionidae; genus Diaprepes; species Diaprepes abbreviatus. The sequence goes on along the minus strand of JASJET010000322.1, from coordinate 432,853 downwards.
AAACCAATTTTCTATAATTTCAAGATAGTTATTCAAAGTTTTTTTGCAAAAAATGTGAACAGCAGTCAACAAATTCACATTATTTAAACGACTTTTGTACCGACAACGCCGGCATTCCGGTAAAAACGATAGTAAATTACTGCACCTACCTGAAAAGGGGCAACAATTTGGAGCTTTTGAAGTATCGTTAAATTATCCTCATATTCTAAACTTACGCGAATGAGTATGTCATTTGGTGTTAAGCATATACTGCACGATTTTGGACCCATTAAATGTTTTTTTTTCGAAATATGCACCTTTTTCTACAAAAACACCTTGTTTACCTTTTTGAGTGGTCTATTTTTTGGTAGTTCATTTCACTCATTTTTATATGAAGTTAGCGGTAGGTCGTTTGTTCATACTCGGTCAAGGCCTGTTTTAATGTATAGTGAATTTTGGCACCATTGCAAAGATATCTAAGGTATATTCTTTTGAGTAAATATCACTTTCAGTTCTGTCACTTGAAGTAATCATGATCACTTCGACCCAATGACAAGTAAATGCATATTCAAAAGAACATGAATTTATCAGTTTAATTTTTTTCACTTTGATCAGTGATAATTACTCAAAAGAATACAGCTCTAATCAAAGCTTAGTATGCAGTATTTATAAGTTTTTATTTATTATTTTACTTATATATTGTTTTTATCTTTTAACATATAAACAATAAAATATAGATAGTTATAATACATGTTTGTATATGCAACTTTTGCCTTGATTGAAAACTAAGGTTCATTCGTTTTTTTCAAAGAAAATTAAATATAACTGGCTGACTGTTGAAAGACAGGTGGCCACTAGTAATTGAGAAGAAGAAGGAAGAAAATTAAATGCCTCAATTTGAACAAAAAAAAGAAGACCAGATGATCGTATTGCTAAATTTTTGTTTATGTTTGTGATTTCAATTTTTCGCAGATTTTAAAAGAAAACATTCGTTTTGAGAAGAAAAACCGTAAGAAATGGGTACGCACGGACAAGCGTGCAAAATCTTGCAGCTGTCTGATTGTACTATGATGTATATTTTGTCGTATTTGGATGCCACATCTTTATTTAATCTGAGCAGGTAAGTTACTGAAAGCATAATAACACGTTAAATAATTCCGATAAACACAGTATTTATATCGTATTACTTTAAAAGGATTGTATTTTGAACTTACGGTCTTTTTTTTTAAGAACTTGCTCATATTTCCGAAATATAGTAGAAGATCCACAATTGTGGAGGTATATTGAAGCCAGACATGAACCAAATACCACTAAAAAAGTTCAGTATGTGTGTGATAGAGTTCACGATAAAACCATATATTTATTATTGCGGGCTGAAAGTAAATATGATGGACTTGTGCCTCAAAATTTTTTGCATTCGATGGGTTGTTTGGAAAATTTGACAGTTTTGGCACTGGAAAATCAGAGACTGGATGGGCGATCTGTAAGTAGTTTTTTCTAGAATAAATTGTTTTTAATGAGGATATATTTTTTAGGATATTTATTTCGATTAACTAAAATCTAGGAAAACAATGTTTTTTTTTTTTTTTTAAATTTTGATACTGTTTCGAGTGAAGAATAGAATCCTGGCCTTGGTTTTTCCTCACTTTCCCGGGAAACCAAAAGAACGTCACTGTCAATTTCACGAGTCACTTTTATTTCTGAAAAAACTCAATGAAAAAGTAGAAATACATTTCATAAACGTCATCGATCATTGCTCTACTGAAAACGCCAGATATTCGTTGCGACGTTGCAAGATGTAAAATATTTTCATGGTATAAACTATAAAATTTGTCCATCTGAGTCAACAACAAAGTGTAATTTTTGTAATGTGAAAACAAGGGAAAAATTAATTTGAACTAACCTAAAAATTGTTATTGTCGAGCATAAACCACATGGAGTTGGAACAATCTCTGCCAAGGGAGGGTATTGGGATAGGTTCAAGTTTTTTTCGGGTCCTTTTCAGAAATCTTATTATGCTCTGTCCAAATAATTGGCGCCACTATTAAATATGACAGATCATTTTGTTTTTTGGTTGCTTTTCTTGATTTTTTTGATAGAAAAAGTCCAAATTTGTGAAATTTTATATAATACAGAAGTTTCTATTAGTGTGAAATTTGTCGTTATAAGAAAATTTGAACGATTTAGTACAAAAAAATTGAACTAAAGTGAAAAGTGATTTTCTTCTCTTTCTAGGAAAGTCATTAAAAATAGTAGAAAATGTCAGAATTGTGTTCTATAACCATGAAATAAGTAGTGAATTTTTGGAAAAAAAAACAGTCTAGATTTCACTTAATTGAAGTAATTATCATTTTTAGATTACTTTATCAGATTTTCCAAAATCATTGGAAGAATTAAGTTTAAAGAAGACCCATGTAAAAAATGGAAAGCTGTTTTTCCAAGGATCATTCCATGTGATGAGAAGTTTGAGGGTGGGTAATTTCTTAAACAAAGGTTTACTTGCAAATGTTAAAAGATTACTATTTTTTTGATATTTTAGGTTCTAGTATTGGATGAATGTGATTGGGTCGATAGTAATTTCTTCATGTCCATTGCAAAATATGAAAAACTTGAGATTCTGTCTATAATAAAATGTATGAGGTTACATTTGAATGTTATACCCTATCTCAGTGTCGCAAGGCATGGATGTAAAAACCTTAAAGTCATTGATTGCAGATTTAATAGTAGGTGTTGTATACAAATTTGGGAAAATTAAAACACTGAATAATAAAAAAAGGGGAATTTTTACTGAAAAAATAATGGTTTTTTTAGCTGTTGGGAATGAAATTTTAAGAACATTTGATTCACAAAAAACTTTATTGGCCCTATATTTTCAAAGCATGAGCTCTTATGAGTTGGATACCGGTACACCTTTCATGAGATGTCCGCCTTTGACGAATGAATACCAAGATTTGATCTCGCAGGTAAAAATGTGTGGTAATATTTAAATAATACTATATAGGGGGTGCTCAAGTTTTGTTAATATTTTATATCTTTCTAACCTAAAAATTATACATCATATTAAGTAGTTTATAAAGAATTTACTATAAAATATCAATACATGAATAACTTTATTTTTGATCTATTTGTAGAGCACCATTAAAAATCGTAGCTTGGAACAATTCAAGTACATTATAGGTGATTTGGTAGAAGAGATACCTCAAGGTGTATTATATACAGACCCATATTCCGAATGCACTTGTGGGTACAAAGAAAGAATCAATGAAGGCAAGTATATTAAGAAAATTACTATCAGATACAAATTTTTATTGTACTAATCAGTTTTTTGTAGAGCAGGCAGAAACTTGTGAAGTCCTCCATTTTTTTTTTACAGAAATACTCCAGAGTTTAGTGTGTTTTATAATAAATTTTAGGCTAAATAAGATATAAAAGGTTTTTAAGTTCTGAAATACTTGTTTCTTACTCTTATTCCCTTATTTTAATGTATTATCTTCTTCAGAACCATTGTCGCTATCACACGAACCTGCCAAATCAAGAAAAGAGCCCGCGCCACGTGCTATGCCTGTAGATGATTTTATAGACTTTCATCTTTCACCACAAAGATTCATTTGTAGAAGACACGTTAAGGAATTGAATAAACTTCCGAAAGATTTCAAGAATTTCTTTTATCAGAATCAGAAGAAATTTTATCCGGGTAAGTAGCAGAATTGTTTTTGCAACTGAGATCATTATTCTGTATTTATTTCTTTGCAATATCTTTATTTAGCGGTTTATTATTTTTCTTCTTAATTTCTTACTGTCCCATCATCTTCCTGGTTGCCTCATCTTTGAAACAGAAATGTACTTATCAAACCCCAAAAAGATTTAAACATTTCTAATCCCTCATTCCATCAATTATTAAAGTAAAATTCATAGAAACCACAAATTTGAGTAAAATTTGTTAATATTTTTTATAAAAAGAAGTCCATTCATAACTCAATAGACAAATCAAAATTCTCCTTATTTTCGGTAAATATAAGGCAAAGTATTTATCTTTGCCTGGCACATCTTAAACAACCTATCGCTCATTTTCCCTAGGAGTAAGTAGCAGTGCAAGTATAGTGGGTTTAGAAGGGCTTTGATTTGATATACCAAAAACCAATGCTTTTACTCCTGTAGAATTAGCTCATTTTTTTATTATTTTGCTTGTATACTTCAGTTTAATTCTATTTTTATTTTTTTGCTTACTTTAAAATGTAGTATCTAAATGTATTTACTTTATTTTATTTTGTCTTGAAAAATAAACAGTTTGTGAAGGCTAAGCTCTTTCTTTTGTTATGACGTTGCTTTGTCTTCCGTTATGAACATTTTGTTGGCAAGTAAAGAATGTTATTATTGTTATTCCTCTCTATTACATATTTTCACAGTCTCTCAATTCAAGAGTTTCTCCAGAATCTTATGTTCGTCCTGTATACAATTCTAGATACTAAGAGAATTAAGAAATTATATACTATTTTGTCGGCCATTCAAAAACTATTGAAACATTATGTTGAAAGGGTTCAGATATGTATTTATCAATTATTAATAGTGGGACACTCTTAGCAACTGTTTTGAAGTTGAAATATCCATTGTGACAGCATTTGATTGTGTACTCCTGCGAACCGATTATTTTTGTAGCATACGGCCATCTTGCACACGACTCGTTGGTGTCCCGTATCAGTTAGTAGCTATTCTATAAACCTATAAATAAATCTCACTGTGACAAAGGCACTCTGGAAGTCTGGTTGATCGTCTTAGGCTCTTGCACTTTTAATGCTCAACAACTAAAGGTCGGAGCTTACCAGTACCACAAACACAACTTGAAAACTCAGAAAAATCTGCTGTCTAGACTTCTTATATTTCAGTTCTCACATCAGTTCGCGCGGGAAGGTTTTTATTAAATTAAAATAAGTTTCTTAAAACACTTCAATCTATTTAACAAAAAATACATTAATAAATAAAGACTAAATTATTTATAATGAGAAATTAACAATTAACGCGGTAAACAATTCCAAAGTAACTCCTAAAGTAGATACTCTTGTCGGCCGTTATTTTAATAACAATGTAACAAACCCAATTTTGAAAATAATATGTAAACAGCTTTCTACAGTAGTAAAGAAAATAATAAAAACATGAAAAACACCTTTTCCAATTGTTTTAAAAAAATAGTACTACAGTCACCCTTTTTCTAGGAAGGATAAAACATAATTTTCCCCTAACTTTCTCGAAGATGAATGAAAAATCAAATATAAAATCCTTCTTAAAGATAACGGTTATAAATGTAAAATGACACCCTTTCTAGCAGATTTCAAAACATATCGTCTCTTACGATTTTCAAACCCTAACTAACGTTATAACTTTTTAAAAGGCACCTCCGCTGGACTTCCCTTTTACGACTAGCCCTGTCAGGGTGATTTCCATATTGAATATGAATTACTAATGTTTTTTTTTATATAAACGGGATAATAAAACTATTTTACGTCTTTCCATACCTAAAGGAAAATGATAATTACTGAAAAAACCTGACTACTCTTCATTCGTCATTATACGAATTTTCTGTACATGTAATTAAACGAATATATTGCATTATAGCGATTTTATTTCATTATTCTTGTGTTTCCTGATAATGGGAAAAATTGTTCAATTAAAAAATGTACTATCGGTGCTGATGCCACATGTTAAGAGAACCCTGGACACGTATACCTTCGGTTTTAATTACATAACCAGGACTGGATTTCTTTGACAGATTTATTTCAAAATATTAATGGGGATATGACCTTTTTAGTTTATGTCACCATAAATTATCTGGGTTTATATTTCTTTACCATCCAAAAGTAATTAAACCGACTAAATTTAATAATTGATTTATTTTTTCTCTTATGAATAAGGGTTACCCATTCTCAGTTCCTATAATTAAAATCCATCTACAGGGTGATTATTTAATTCCTCCTTTTAGTGAAATATACTTTATTACAAACAAGATTTAACTCGACTAATCATAATGTTTGTTCCATTACACCATGATAATTGCCAACCTCTATAATGGAGATGGCACCTGAAGAATAAGAAAACGAAATTCAAGCGATATATACCGACTTTAACAAAGCTTTTGATAAGGTCATTCACTTTATTTTGCTTGCAAAGTTGTCCTGTTTTGGATTCTCAGGCTCATTGTTCTCTTAACAGAAAACGAGTAATAAAAATTCAGAGTTACTTGTTACATCATTTACATTTTAATTGGTCTATAAACTACTTGGGTTCGCTTTATCTTCTACGTTTCTTTTATTCAATGATGATTTGAAACTTTTTAGACAGGTGTCTCCTTAGGATGCGCTCGTTTTGGAATGCTAGTTTATAACTAGCATCAAGAAAATGATCAATATCCTATACTTATATTCTTTCGAACATGGAATACATCTTGACTGCCTGAAAAATCTTGAGTGCTCACTGGATGGGCGTTACCGTCTCTGTTGGAAAAGTACAATTTAATCCTGTAGATGTTATAACAGTAAAGATGTATTTTTTATTATTTTTTATACTTACTTTCTGGGGTAAGCATCACTTTTCGTGAGAATATTCGCCAATTTACTTTACTGAATTTTTTGGTAATTGAACTTGTGTAAATAATAAGGTAAATAAAACTTGTATTAGGTGTACATTGTATATGCGATCAATATCACTTATAATAAGTAAATTTCTTAATTTAACCAGGAGTATACAAAGGTCTCGATACTTAAATAAAAATAAATATTTTTGATAGTATGTTCTTTTTTAAGATTCCTCTGATAATGACAGTGATTCTGATGATGACAGAGACTGTTGCATGTTTGGCGTGGGTAAATCTCAACAAATGATCGTGCTAAAAGTTAGAGAGGTAAGATTAAAATTCACACACTGAGAATAGTTTTACCGCCATCTGCTGATAATACTCGGAAGCATTGAAAATTTCCATAATTGACACAATGATCCGTTAATTTCTACTTCATTTTTTGTCGGTTATACTTAACTGACACGCTTTCTTGTCATATGTTATATATAGGGTGTCCAGAAATAACAGCAGGCAACTATTTATGAAATTAAATTTTAGGTTGATGAACAAGGAAATATTCCTGAACCTGAAGTTATTGATATTCCCCATGCTGGAAGAAATGTTATTAATATCGACATTGGCATAAATAGGGGACGTGCAGTGCCAAGGCGACGGTAACAATTTTTTTAAATTAAAATTTCGTTAACTTGCTTATAATGTTTTCAAAGTATCATGTCAAATTTACGTCTCATACGCAGTTTTCTCTAATAATATTAATTTTGTAGTGAATCGGATAATTTAGGTCCACAACCAAGTACGTCAAGGCAGAATTCCGATCATTCTCCTCCAGGGACGGGGCAAAATACGACGAAAAGAAAAGCGGAAGGAGAGAAACGAGTTGACGATCAGAAAAAAGCGAAAATGAACGAAGCCAGTTGTAGGTTTGTAATTTTTTGTGATATTATCTACCAGTGATATAAATTAACCGAACTATTTTTTTTTTGGATAGCGTAGAATATAATTGTAAAGCTCGCAGAAATAATGCAGCTGACGACCAACTGACAGCTTCTGTTGCTTATTGCGATTTATATCAAATTAATAATATCACTTAGCAATAATTGAATGTGCCTGTCGTATATTATTTCCCTGTGATAGTCACCACCCTGTCTTGGTTTTGGAGCACTCTTTCTGTGATAAGTTCGTTCCTATTAACTCAGTAGAAAGTGTTTTTAATTTCAATAACTATGATTACGTAATGATCAACGAGTTTTTGATTAATGTGAGCTGGGACTAGATCTTAAATTGTGATGTTAATTTAGCGGTTGAAAGATTTTACTATATTTTGAATGAATGTTTGAATATGTAGGTTCCTAGAATAATTATTAGAAATAATTTTTACTTTCCAAAATGGTTTTCTCCTGAATTTAGAGACTGTATTATAAAGAAAAAAAAGATACTGTTGTAATCGCTCGAAGATGTAAGTCCCTGTACCCGGCGATATACAATTTGAAAATGATTGACCTTTTATTTTTACAGCGGTGTTTCGTCTCGACGGTAGTGGGTCCGTAGACGCCTTACCCAGACACCCTGTGTTGACATACTTATATAAAGTTGGATCTTGTATTTGTACTTATTTTCGAGCGGAACGTGTCGGTAGGATATTGATTATTAGTGGTACTGCTTATCGACCCAGACGTCCTGATTTTAATTTTTATTCGTAGTATTTATTTATTTATTTATTGATACTCTTACAAACACCTAAACATAACATGCTACAAGGTAATTATAAGTAAGAGAAATTTTACAGACTTAACTAACACAGAACAAAGACAGCACAGACAAGAACCTGAATAAACCTAAAGGTCACTGCATAAGTTGCAATAGCAATTTCTTGGTACAGTTAAAAAAGTCAATATCATTATTCTTATATAGTATGTTGCACTCAGTTAACATTAAATTCATTGGAGAACGACTACCAATGGAGACATGAAAGAATTTTTCCTTTTGTATCCTTAATCCTATCTTTGGTACATAAAGAGGTATATAATTAATCAAAGAACAATTGTTAAATTTTATATTATTGATAATACAATAAACAAATATCACAGATTGAATTTGCCTTCTTTTCTGAAGAGTTTGAAATTTAAAGCTTTCTAACATACTGCTATAAGAGATCAGATATGGATATAAGTTATTTTTCCTAACATATAAATATCTCAAAAACCTTTTTTGAACACGCTCAATAGCATCACAATGCATATTTGCACTAGGAGACCATATATTAGATGCATATTCTAGATGAGGACGAACAAGTGCATTGTACAATTTTATTATTATATTATGGTTATTAAACTGACTGGTATTTCTAATCACAAAACCAAGCACCCTAAAAGCCTTATTAATAATATTGCGGTAGTGGGTATTAAATTTCAAATTAGACTGGAAGTGCACCCCCAAATCCCTACATTCAGTCTTTTTTTGTAGTTTTGCTCCATCAATAAAGTAATTAAAATTAATAGGATTTATTTTATTTGTATAAGACATAAAGAAGCATTTATTAGTATTTAAAAACATTTTATTTAATTGAAACCATTCTGTTACTGAATTTAAGTCTGCTTGCAGTGCACTACAATCATTACTGTTTGTTACTTTCTTAAATATTTTAAAGTCATCCGCAAATAAGAGACCATCAGAATGTTTAACACTATTAGGTAAATCATTTATAAACATTAAAAACATTAAAAACAACAGTGGGCCTAGGTTGCTACCCTGCAGTACACCAGATGTTGCCATAAAAGCCTGAGAAAATGACCCTCCCACTCTCACCATGTGCGGCCTACACGAAAGATAACTTTTCATGAAGAGGTAAGCATTCCTAGAAAAGCCAAACTCGACAAGCTTAGCCAGCAACACCCGATGATCCACCTTATCAAATACCCTTGCACAATCGATATACACTGTATCCAACTGCTTTCCGCCATCAATAACCTCCGAGGCATGATTTGTAAATACACATAAATTTGTTACTGTGGACTTTCCACTTACAAATCCATGTTGTTGTTCTACTATTTTATGAGTGATGTTGGTCATAATGTCATCTGAAAGGATCATCTCAAATATCTTAGCAAGTGAATTAAGTATACTAATTGGTCTATAATTTTCAACATTTGTTTGTTTACCATCCTTAAATATGGGAGAAATAATTGCTGTTTTTAGTTTATTGGGAAAAATTTTTGTTTTTAGGGCAACTTGAAAAATATGAGCAATAGGGGCCGCTAAAAAGTCTGAGCAGCCTTTATAGATATATGAGGGAATATTATCCTCTCCTGTACTTTTTTTTGGTTTTAGTTTTTTTATACTTTTCTTTACAGTCTCCTCTGATATTAAAGAAAATTCCAAGTCTCCCCATCTATTAATATCTATAGGGTCGCCGTTGGACACTGATGACAACTCAAACACTGAACTGAAATACTGTGCAAAAGCATTGGCAATATGTTCGTGCTCTTCCAATGATACTCCATTATAAGACATAACCCTTGGCATACCATACCTTTTACTCTTACAGCCAACATACATCCAAAAACTGCTAGGATCAAAATTTACATTATTCTCTATATTTCTTAAATACAAAGAGGACTCATAATCAATCTGTTTTTTAATATTATACCTTAAGTTACGATATTCCTCATATTGAAAAACACTAGCTTTGCCACATTGTATATGTCTATGCATTCTATTCTTTAATTTTATTTTACGTACTAAATCATTTGAAAACCAAACAGAATATTTACAATAATTTACTTCACTATTACCAACAGATTTAGCTTTTTTTGGAATTGTGTTATTTAAGCAGTTAAATAATTTGTCATAAAATATGGCAACACATTCATTTGGATCTGTAAATTTTTTTATTTCAGACCAATTTGTTTGTTGTATTAGGTTGTAAAGCTTTAAAAAGTCACCTTTAGCATAATCATATACAAAAGAGGTAGATATGGTACTTTTAATTAAAGATTGTTGGTTATTTATTTGCACAGACATAGACAATGATGGATGATATAAATCTTCCACAATTAAGGGAGAATCGCACCTTTCTAATGATATAATTTCAGTATTAGACAAAACAAGATCTAGCTTTCTCTGCATATGGTTAAGAACTGTATTATACTGAGTTAAATTATTAATTTCAAGAAACTGACTTAGTAGCACAGATTTATCACAGTCGTTTTCCTTATATTCAGGTACATTAAAATCACCTATTATTATAACCCTAACACTAGTTGATAAAATATTGGACAAACAACAATACCTAAACAATATAAATCTACTAAATCTATATATAGATGATTTCAGTAAATTGTGTAAATTATGCACTCAATGTAAGGATTTCTCTAGTAAATGTTATAAGAAGTATATTCGAGATGTTGAAGCAGGAATACATAGTGATTGTAGAAATTTTTGGTTATATGTTAACAGTAAGAAGGAACAAGGTGGTATTTCTCATGTTATGGTCTCAATAATACACAATTAACAAATGAATTTGAAATTGGTAATGCTTTTGCAGACCACTTTGCATCTGTTTATGCTGGAAAACAGAATGACCAGATAAACGGTTTTGAGGAGGAGTTTTCTGACCAAGCTGATTTAAACATTTTCTGTTTTAAATTTAATATTTCAAATATTCTTGAAAGGTCGGATAACATTGACTTAAAAAAGGGTCCCTGGCCAGATGGATTGTCTCCCAAATTTTTAAGAAATTGTTCTTTTTCGCTAACTAGACCCATATGGCTAATTTTTAATAATGGAACATTCCCTAATGCCAGGAAAACGTCCTTTCTGAGTCCGCTTTTCAAAAACGGTGGTAAAAGATATTGTGTGTCGAATTATAGACTAATATCTAAAATTTCACTTATACCAAGAATTATAGAATCACTAATAACTGACTTTCTTGATAATACTTGCCAAAACATAATTATAACACGCCAGCATGGTTTTAGTAAGGTGAGGTCAATAGTAACAAATCTGCTAATATATTCTTCTTCTTCTTCTTTCTCAGCCCATTGACGTCCACTCCTGGACATAAGCCTCTCCGATGGTCCTCCACTGGGATCTGTCTCTCGCCTTCTGGAGCCAGTCTTTTCCAGCAAACTGTCTTATATCATCTACCCATCTGCGTTGTGGCCTGCCACGATTTCGATTCGTTTCTCGCGGTCGCCATTGCAGTAATTTACTCGTCCACCTATCGGGCTGTTGTCTAGCGATGTGCCCCGCCCATTGCCACTTTAGTCGTGATATGCGTTCAATGACGTTAACTACTTTGGTTCTTGATCTTATTACTTGATTTCGTATTTTATCCCGTAACGAGATTCCTAACATTTGTCTCTCCATGGAGCGTTGAGTGACTCGGAGCCTATTTGCGTTTTGTTTGGTTAGTGTTTTTGTTTCCATGCTGTAAGTAGCAACAGGCAAGACACACGTGTTATACACTTTCCGTTTAAGGTTGATGGTGTGTTTCTATTTCTTAATAGGTACTGCAACTTTCCAAAGGCAGCCCATGCCAGCCCTATTCTCCTTGCTATTTCCGCCGTTTGATTTTCTTTGCCCAGTTTCATGACGTGGCCTAAATAGATGTACTCTTGAACATTATATATACCGAATATATAACAGAATCTTTGGAAGATGGTCAAGTTGTTGACTCCATTTACACAGATCTTTCAAAGGCTTTTGATGAATTGAATCATGAAGTTTTGTTATGTAAATTTTCTAGATATGGTATAAAGGGCTCACTTTTGCAGTGGATGAAATCGTATATCTCGGACAGTAATGAGTTAAAATGAATAATTATTTTTCAAAGCCAATAACTGTTACCTCTGGTGTACCGCAGGGGGCACATCTTACATCATTATTATTCAATATATATATATATATATATATATATATATATATATATATATATATATATATATATATATATATATATATATATATATATATATATATATATATATATATATATATGTGGCGGCTCTAGGCCCCTCATACTCTTTTGTCAAAGATATTTTCTATACCTTTTCATTTTACTATTTGTTATATTTTGTTATCCTGTTGTATAGATTCAATATTCTTTATAGTTCATTTTACTACGCTGCACTGAGAACGTGATATTTCTTACTTTAATATAATAAGCTATACTTTTTCGTACAATTTAAGAATTGTACCAATAAACCAATCGGGCCCTTTTACGGTCATTGATTGCTCGGGATTTCCAACTACTTGCAAACAGATGTGTACTCGGGATTTCCAACTGTTTGCAACAAAATGTGTACGGTGTTGCCATTTGGGCGGAATTATTTACAAATTTCTGAATCACAACTAATAGACCGCTGAAAAGTTGGATAACGTGACAACGCCGTACGATACTAGTAAATTATAGGCAGATCCGTTTAAATACCCTCAACTTCCAAGTTAGAGGCCTATTCAACTCCTATTCTATTCAATTCTATTCTGCTCTATACTATTCAATTCTATTCTGCTCTATACTATTCTGCTCTGTTCCATTCCTGTTCTCTACTAGTCATACTCCGTTTACAGTGATTTCCGTTTTCAGTGCAAGCAACAACATAATAAACATTGTTAAACCATTTAAAACGCGTTGTTATTTCACACTTACACGCATACTAAAAATTATAAGTTTAGCGCCCAACAAAAACGCTAAAATCATTATTATTCAATATATATATATATATATATATATATATATATATATATATATATATATATATATATATATATATATATATATTCTAATATTTTCTTGGGTATAGGTTTTTCCATTAGAGAAACAAAGGACAATAATTTTCTTTCTGACGTTTCGCTCTACATAGTGAGCTTCTTCAAAAGAGCTTGGTATATTTATTTTACATCTACAAAAATTACATAATTTTTTATATAATAAACATATATCACAGTAATTACACTTTTATATTTTTAATTTAATTAAAATTAATAAAAACAAAACAGATTTTAAAATAGTCTTAAAATTTAAAACAATACAAACAGGTTAAAATAGTGAAGATTATAAAATAGTACATACCTTGAAAGTAGTTTTGTGTGTGTTTAAAAATAAATTCAATTATGATCTTTGGTATGCAATTGATATGGATAGATTTATTTTTATAAATAGCAAAAAATAGGAAAAAAGATTATTATTTATTTTTTAATGACGTTCTTTCACCTGTATGAGTGTATATGAAATCGTTCCAAGCATCATTACATTATTTCTCATATTTATTATAGAGTCGCTTCAAGCATGTTTTATTATTACCGTATGTATACCAACTGTCTGAAAAAATAAAATATATTTTGGATAAACATAACATAAGGCGAACAATTTACTTGGGTCATTTTATACGAAATTAAAAAGCAAAGTTCCCACCAAAAAAAGATCTAACGTAATATATGCAATTCCATGCCTAAATTGTCCTAAGAAATACATTGGCATGACGACACAATATATTGAAAATAGAGTGAATGGACACAAGTATACTAAAAACGCATCGACATCTTTACATAAGCATGAACAAACATCTAAGCATGAATTTGATTTTAAAAAACACCCATATTTTAGATACTGACAGAAATTATCATAAATTAGTCATCAAAGAAATGATACACATAAAAAAAGATAAAAATGTTGTAAATGACAAGCAAGATGTCAAAAATTTAAGTCAGATATACTATAATTTGATTTTAATAAAACATGCTTGAAGCGATTCTATAATAATTATGAGAAATAATGTAATGATGCTTGGAACGATTTCATATACACTCATACAGGTGAAAGAACGTCATTAAAAAATAAATAATAATCTTTTTTCCTATTTTTTGCTATTTATAAAAATAAATCTATCCATATCAATTGCATACCAAAGATCATAATTGAATTGATTTTTAAACATACACACAAAACTACTTTCAAGGTATGTACTATTTTATAATCTTCACTATTTTAACCTGTTTGTATTGTTTTAAATTTTAAGACTATTTTAAAATCTGTTTTGTTTTTATTAATTTTAATTAAATTAAAAATATAAAAGTGTAATTACTGTGATATATGTTTATTATATAAAAAATTCTGTAATTTTTGTAGATATAAAATAAATATACCAAGCTCTTTTGAAGAAGCTCACTATGTAGAGCGAAACGTCAGAAAGAAAATTATTGTCCTTTGTTTCTCTAATGGAAAAACCTATACCCAAGAAAATATTAGAAAAAAATATTTAACAAAAGGTTTAAGATACAAAAATAAATTATATATATATATATATATATATATATATATATATATATATATATATATATATATATATATATATATATACAGGGTGTCCAAGATAAGGATCCTAAGCATGGGGATCTCGGAAACAGTTGGAGATACGAGGTCGGTTAAATTAGAGAAAAGTTGCGCAATTTAGTGCTAAATTAAACGCAGTTAAAAAAATTTAAAAATTTCAAACACTTCCGGAGATTTCCGGAAAAAAACGAAATTTGCCAAAATCGTTTTTAATTTTTGCAGGCTTTATTTAAAGAGATATCAGAAAAGAAAAGGTAGATTCTCATTGCCACTTTTTATTTTTTATAATATGGTCTAAACAAAATTTAAATCCGACGTTTCGTTTCTGAGATACCATCATGAACTTTCATTTTTTATATGGAACAAAAAAAAGTATCCCATGTATTTTATAGCATTTTTTATTACAAATTCAACGATGTATCACCCTTGCATATCGAATACGTAGTTCAAGTACTTTCCATAAGAGCTCCGTGAGAGCGAGAGAGAAAGGTATATCAGTTTTATAAAAGCCAATGAACTACACACTTGATATGCAAGTGTGATACACCGTTGAATTTGTAATAAAAAATGCTATCAAATACATGGGATACTTTTTTTTGTTCCATATAAAAAATGAAAGTTCATGATGGTATCTCAGAAACGAAACGTCGGATTTAAATTTTGTTTAGACCAAATTATAAAAAATAAAAAGTGGCAAGAAGAATCTACCTTTTATTTTTTGATATCTCTTTAAATAAAGCCTACAAAAATTAAAAACGATTTTGCCAAAATTCGTTTTTTTCCGGAAATCTCCGGAAGTATTTTGAATTTTTAAAATTTTTAAATTGCGTTTAATTTAGCACTAAATTGCGCAACTTTTCTCTAATTTAACCGACCTCGTATCTCCAACTGTTTCCGAGATCCCCATGGTTAGGATCCTTATCTTGGACACCCTGTATATATATATATATATATATATATATATATATATATATATATATATATATATTATATTGAATCATGTTTTTTGTATTCAAATTATGTATTATATGTTGATGACTTAAAAAATTTTAAAATGATATGTAATGCAAACGATGTGTGCAATTTACAGAACGACATTAATAGGTTTTCTAGGTGGTGCAATGTAAACAAACTGGTTTCGAATGTTGAAAAATGTAAATATATACAATTTTCCAGGTCAGCTAATTTTAAAGAGAGTAACTATTATGTGAACAATAATAAAATCGAGGGTGTTAAACTTATTCAGGATCTTTGGGTTCTCTTTCATAACAAACTTATTTTTACTCGGCATATTGATGCTTGCCATAACAAGGCTCTTAAGATACTGGGTTTCATAATGAGAAACACTAGAGATTTTAATAACGTTAGTGCTATCAAAATATTATATACCTTTCTTGTAAGACCACATTTTGAAAATTGTACAAGTGTGTGGAGTCCTTATTACCAGGTTTATATTAATAAGCTTAATTTACGATGGTTCGATAAGTCCTCGACCTGATAAAGAAAACAAAAGATTTTTCAAAATGTTTTTATTTATTTTTCAACATAGTCCCCTTTTACTTCAATACATTTAGACCAACGATGTTCTAACATTTTAATACCCGTAGTATAATGCGATTTGTCCAACTCGGCAAAATAAGCGGTTGTCGCTGCTCTGACCTCGTTATTTGAAGGAAATTTTCGTCCAGCGAGCCATTTTTTCAAGTTCGGGAAGAGAAAGTAATAGCTGGGAGCCAGATCCGGCGAATATGATGCATGGGAAGCACTTTGAAACGTAGGTCATCGAGTTTTGCAGCAACCACCATAGATTTGTGTGCAGGCGTGTTGTCCTGATGAAAGAGCACTTTTTTTTGGCAAGATGTGGACGTTCAGCCTTAATTACATGCTGCAAACGGTCCAGTAGTGAAGCGTAAAACTCCCCGGTGATGGTCTTGCCTTGTTCTAAATAGTCTATAAGCACCACGCCATATGAATCCCAAAAAACTGTTGCCATGATTTTTTCTGCAGACGGAACCGTTTTTGCTTCTTTTTGGCACACTTTCACCAGCCCTCACCCACTGTTTAGACTGCTGCTTTGTCTCTGGCGTGTAATGGTGAATCCATGTTTCATCTACAGTTATAAAACGTCGAAGAAACTCAGCAGGATGGCGTCTGAATAAGTCTAAACACTGTTGCGAAGTGTTCATTCGAAGGCGTTTTTGGTCGACTGTTATCAAACGCGGCACTCATCGCGCAGAAAGCTTTTTCAAGCCAAGAATATCATGTAAAATGTAGTGGACACGATCTATCGAGATGTTTGCTATACCAGCAAGCTCTCGTACTTTCAGTCGGCGGTTATGAAGTATGACATTGTGAATTTTTGTGACAATTTCGTCAGTTGTAGCGGTTTTTGGGCATCCCGAGCGCTCATTTTGAATTGATGTACGACCACGATTAAATTCAGCAGCCCATTTTTTTACTGTCGAAACGAAGGAGAAGAATCCTTTAAAGTAGAATCTAACTCATTTTTAATGTCCGTATGAGTTAAGCCCTTTAAAACAAAGTACTTATAACCGCTTGAACTTCAATTTTATTCATCTTTCACAAAATATCAAACCTTATGTGTTCACTCGATCACCACAAACAAGCAACTGAACGCAAACACCTGAAACTTTACAGGGCGTCATCTCAAGGTTAATGTTTACAAAATATTATAGTTATTTGATCCTACTAGCGCCCTCTGTGTTTCAGGCCGAGAACTTATCGAACCATCCTCGTAGACCAAAGCTAACTTTTTCGTTATAATAATAATAATAATCTTTATTCGTGATATACATACAAAAAGTATTTTCACAAGTCAAAATAAAACAACACATTATAGTAAAACATTAAGTAGACTACAACAAATCAGTCTAAAGTTATTAAAAAAAAAAACAAGTTTTCAAACAAAACAAGTACATTGAGGTAATCATCCGTGCTTCTCTGTCATATTAAATCATTGAAATTATTTAAAAGAAACTCTTCAATACTGTAGAAAGCTTTTATCTTCAGATAGTTTTTCATTTTGGACTTAAACTGCTGTGTACCGAGGTTTTTAACAACATTAGGAAGCACACTAAAAAATTTCAGCCCATAGTAGCCCACACCATCCCTGGCTCTAGCAGTTCTGCTATAAGTTAAAGTAAAACAATTCCTGCCCCTGGTGTTATAGTTGTGGTAATCACTATTACAGTTATACCTATCGGCATTCTTTTTGATATGCATAAGGCAATTCATGATATAAATAGATGGCAAAGTAAGGATGCCAAGGGAGATAAAACTGGCCCTACAACATTCTCTGAACCCCAGACCAGACATGATCCTTATACAACGCCTTTGTATGGCAAATACCCCGGAAGCATGCGATGAATGTCCCCAACACAGGACAGCGTAGCTAAGATGTGAGTGGATATGACCATAGTAAGCCTTCGCAAGAACATCATTAGACACTAGGTTTTTCAGATTACGTAATATAAATGTATTTCTGCTTAAAATACTTATAAGATGTTCAGCCTGTCGCTTCCCTGTCAGTTTAGAGTCAAGATATACGCCCAAGAACCTTACAGCCGATTCACTTAGATTTAAAGCCCTCAGTGAAAAATCCATGGTCTAGGTTTTGGTCTCATTGAGAATTAATTTGTTAGCAGTAAACCATTGCTGAATATCCGACCGCGTGCTCTCCATTTGTCGACTAAGATTTATCAAATCATCCGCTCTCTCGAGTGAGCCTTTAAAAAGCATATACCAAAGGAAAATATCAATTATACAAGCTTAGAATTGGATTTAAATTTGAATACTATATCAAAACGCAGGGAAAATTATGATATTGTGTTTTCTTACAAGATTGTGAATGGGTTAATTTATAATTAATTAAAGCTAATGATGAATTTATAAAAAAACCCAGTAACCCTCAACAAGCTATGTGGAAACTTATTAATAATAAAAGCAACAATAATACCTCTGACTCTAATTCAAAGCCAAATGCAAATGATTTTAATAACCACTTTTGTTCAATTGCTGAATGTGTGATGAATAAACTTGAAAGTTCTCAACAGCCTTTTGAAGATTACATAAAATCTATGCCACTGAAAAACATCCCGTCCTTTAAATTTCAATCGGTTAGTTTTAGTGATGTCGACAAGGCCATTTCAGAAATAAAAAATAGTAACAGCAAAGATATTGACGGAATTTACACAAAAATTATTAAAAAAATCAAGGATATAATAGTTCAGCCCCTAACAATATTGATAAATCAATCTATAGCTTGCAGTACATTTCCTAAAGTTTTCAAAACTGCAAAGGTGGTACCCCTCTTCAAGAATAAGGGCTCCATTGATGACTGCAACAATTATCGCCCCATATCTTTATTACCAATCTTGTCAAAAGTTTATGAACGAATTTTGAAAAATCAGGCTAATGATCACTTTGAGTCAAACAAATTGTTTGCCTTGAACCAGTTTGGATTCCGAAAGAACAGGACCACAACTTTAGCTATTGATCACTTTACTAGTAATGTTTTACAGGGCTTTGAAAAGTATCTTGACACTCTTGCATCCTTTTTAGACCTCACAAAGGCATTCGATTGCGTTACACATAGCATTCTTCTAAAAAAACTACCATTCTACAATTTCCAGGCTGATGCCATTCAACTACTTAATTCATATCTATCGGATCGTGATCAGTATGTTCACTTTGGGCAGTGTAATTCTAAAAAACAATCCCTAAGGTATGGTGTACCTCAAGGGTCGGTATTAGGTCCCATCTTATTCCTCATCTATATAAATGACCTGGCATACTGTAAGGGCAAGGGAGTCAATACTGTTTTGTTTGCTGACGACACAACGTTTTATATAAGTTATCACCCTTCAGAGATTGACAGTCTTGATTACAAAACTTCAGAAAGAGAACTATTTCAATGGTTTCGAGCCAATCGCCTATCCTTGAACAACTCCAAATCACAAAATATTAACTTTACTCTAAGGAATAACAGTGAAATTGTACAGTCCTTTCTACCTCAATGTGCAATGGAGGTCAAATTTCTGGGAGTACACCTAGATGCAGGATTAACTTGGGAACAACACCTTGTTAATCTCTCAAAAAAACTATCCCAACAACTGTTCCTGTTCAGGAGTCTTGTACGGGTAACTTCCAAAGAAACTCTTCTGACAGCATATCACAGTAACCTTCATTCTCTTTTGGCTTATGCTATTCTTTCCTGGGGTCATTCTTGTCATACTGATAAGGCGTTTGGACAACAGAGAAAATGCATTCGTATTATCTCTGGGCTTGGTTATAGAGAAGACTGTCGAAATTCGTTTAAGAATTTAAAAATTTTAACTCTACCTTGTGTGTACATTATGCAGTGTTTGTTGTACGTTAAACAAAATCTTGATCTATACAGATCACACGAAGATATTCACAACTATCCAACAAGAAACAACAACAATCTTGTACCAGACTTTGGCCGGCTTGAGAGATCCAGAAATGGTTCAAGATATTTAGCAATAAAGTTCTACAACTGCGTCCCAGCTAGAATTAAAGCTCTTAACTTCTATCAGTACAAAAAACAAATCAAGACCTACCTTGTGCTGAACGCGTTTTTTTCGTTCGAGGAGTATTTCGAATCTAATTTTAATCTGTAGTATCGTCTTTGTCTGTTGTCAGCTTCTTTTAGCTTTTTTTTTACCAAAACTTTCTTCTTAAGGAAGAATCAATATCATGTAATGTTTTATTTGTATTAATGATAATAATTAATTGACAAAATTTTAATATTTTATTTATTTGACTTGTAAAAGTACTATTTGTATATTATTACTAATAAATTATCTTATTTTATCTTAGCCCAGAACTTACTGAATTATTTCAAATGTGTTCCTCCTCGACAATTGAGAGAATGTAAATTATTCAGATTGAGATAACATCGAACATGATATGGAAAAAATTCGCCAGTCAACCGTTTTATGATCAATGGAAACGGGTTTCATAGGAACTTATTTAAAATTTCTCTAAATAGATTAGAGTTTGTTTTAAAAAGAGTTTACAATTGATTGTCTCAATCTGTAAATAGTTAACTGTTTCTTTATTATTTGATTTCTCTTGTAATCTATATTTTAATTATAGAGTGATTATTAATATTTAGTACTATTTGTGCGAATGGGCCTATGAAAAAATTTCATTTTTTTTTTAGTAGTAGTTCTAGTAGCCTAGAAAAAAATGTTAACCCCACTCCAGGACCATCACAAGTCGATAGAAATAATGATAAAGCAGGGCCTTCACAGGCAATTGCCGGACCTTCAGAACAATTTGCCGGGCCCTATAGAATCCGCGCAGCCCCAATTGTACGCATCGAAGCACCAAGGTAAGGTATATGAATGAGTGAAGAACCTTTAAAAGAATAATTTTTAAACATTTTCACTTATAGGATTCTTTTTAGACGTCAAGATTTAATCCGCGTCGTTCACGTACCCATAAACGATTATTTAGGAAACGTTGAAGATCAAACGAAGAAAATCAAATTAAGGAGGCTCTCTCTTAGAGGATACACGGAGATAACCGACGAGGCACTGTACAGTTTGAGGAATTTGAGTTTAGATCTTTTGGATGTAACATATACGTTAGTCACTAAAGAAGGAATTGAGAAGTTCCTTACTTTAAATCCTAACTGCAGGGTGATCCACGCGGATTACTGCGTGTGTAAACCTAGAATTCCGGTTTAAATTTTTCTATTTTGCACTGTAGGATGATGGAACAGTATTCACGGGTAAAGGGAGATTTACTAAATCCTGCAAAAAAAGCAGGACTTCATGCAAGAAAATTCAAGTGGATTTTCTTCACTTAGGGTCAATTTTTGAAGCAACTATTTTCCAGTGTCGCTTTAAAAATGCCAATCTGTTGCATTTTTGCTATCTTTTCCGAGGATTAACTTAAAAAATCAACTTTAATGTATAAAATTTAAAAAAAAAAACCTAAATTTTGATTATATGAATGAAAAAATTAATATTTTGTGAAAGTTGCCCCTAAAATGAACTGACAATTTTTTTATATGTATTTATAAGAACTATTTTAGTTCCTTACGTTCACGTTAAAAATCATTTTTTAAAATGAAACGCTGATAAAAGGATGCGAGAGCGCCACCTACCAGATCCTTCAGGAACAAAAATACCATAGTATACTTAAATAATATTTATTAATAAAGTAAGTGTGAATATAAAATATAATAAAAACTTGTACATACTTAAATGTAATAAAAACAATAAATGTTAAAACAACTATCACTGCTCGTTCTTGAATTTAAAGCCCAGCCTCTTGAGATCTTCTTTAGCTTCTATAATTTCCTGAAAATTGAATAAATTTCTTTCAGTGTTTTGAAATTTTATTATACCATAAAATTTTTTATATAAAATGAAAATTAAAAATGTTCAACCTCTGTTAAGGAGATCTAATCGCCACCCATGTTATATGAAAAATATTAGATCATAATTGCAAATAAATATTTTTATAGTAATTTTTATTATAGCGGACTTTCAATTAACTATACTTTGTCAATTTTTGTGAATTCAATTCAATGAGAAATCAGAATCCTGTATTTTTCCTTTTAATTATACTACAATCTGTTGATTAGATGAGGTCGAATAAAATTAAAAAACAAACATATCACATTCTTTTTTGCAATAAAATTTTTAATCGGTCTCTATCTAGTGGAGTATTTCCCGAGGCTTGGGAGTTGACATTTATAACTTCAATATTTAAAGATGGAGATAGATCTGAAATATCAAACTCCAGAGCTGTCTCCAAATTTTCATTAATATCAAAGGTATTTGGGCAAATAGTAAATACAAAATTGGAATCCAGGCTTTGGATTCTCAATTTTGATTGAGAACCAACATGGCTTTACTAGGGGCAAATCAACGACTACAAATCTATTGGTGTATGAACAAAATATTGCACAATCCTTGCAATCTAAGAATCAAATTGATGCTATTTATAGACTTCAGCAAAGCATTTGATAAAGTTAATCATGGGGTGTTATTGGATACGCTTTATGCTGTGGGCGTTATTGGTGATCTACTCAAGTGGTTTAGTAGCTATCTAACAAATAGGTCTCAGATCGTAAAAATAAAAGGCTTCCAATCAAAACAAATTCATGTAAAGTCTGGAGTTCCACAAGGGGCATACTTATCTCCCATACTTTTTAATGCTTTTGTTGATATCTGTGCTTCTTTATGCGGATGACTTGAAAATATTCAAGTGTATTAAATCGGTCAAGGATTGTAGGGAACTTCAGGAGGACGTGTATTGCTTGGAGGACTGGTGTCAAAAAAATGGAATGGAATTCAATACAAAAAATGTAAAATAATGCAATTTTATAGAAGAAAAAATATCATTAATTTTCAATATGTTATTAATAATGAAAATTTAGAGAAAGTGGAATACATAAAGGACCTAGGTATATATTTTCATACAGAATTAACTTTTAATTACCATGTTAATTATATTACCTCCAAAGCTCTCAAAATGTTTGGGTTTGTGAAGAGGATTATAAAGGATTTTAATGATTTAAATTGTTTTAAAGTGTTATATTGTTCTTATATAAGATCTATTTTGGAGTATGCCTGTCAGGTTTGGTCACCATTTTATAAAGTTTATATTCAGCAGCTAGAACGAATTGAGAGAATATTCATAAGATTTGTTGCATTCAAACTTTGAATACCTGTTGACGAAATTAATTATGTAGATATTATGAAACTGTTAAATATACCTCTCCTCGAACAAAGGAGAGAGTTTTTGGACCTTTGTATTCTTTTTACCTGCTGGGACTCATCAGTTTTAATGTATCACAAAGAAACTTGCGCACCAGTAATACTTTTGGAATTGATTATCATAGAACCAATTATGGATTGTCATCTAGCTTAATTAGATCATGTAACTTAGCCAATAAAGTTTGTAAAGATCTATAGACATTTTCAACTTGAGTGTAAATAGTTTTAAACAAAACGTGCAAAAAAGTTTTGATACAGATTTATTTGTCTAATGTATCTGTTTTTCATTTGTCTTTTGAAATGATGATGAGTGAAAATGGTGAATGAGACGTCACTTCTGATTATATATATATATATATATATATATATATATATATATATATACTTTATAACTAGTCGTATAAACTAAATTTATGTTATTGGGAAATCATAATTTTTACACCTACTCTTGTGGGGTGGTATTCTAATTTATGGTTTTTTGCGATCAATACATTCTGACGCCATTGTTTACGTCTAAGTCTGACAAATTTACCAGTAACAAGTATGGTTAGACTGTCTGAAAGATAAACATAAACAGCAAAAATACAACGTTGCCAAATCGCACACTAGTTACAACCAGCTAGTTTAAATGAGTCAAATCAAGTTTCGTATTTAATTTTTTTTTATAATATTGTCTATTTCAATGATAAATGCCTTGTCAATTATTTATAATATTGGGTACTACATTTGACTCATGAGCAGCGAATGGACCTCCTTAAGCAAAAAAGTTACCCGTTGTAAGTCCTTTGCTGCTTCATCACAATCATTAAAGGTATACACTCTGTAAAGTACTAAGCTAAGGGAGCACAGCTGAAAAAAATAAAATTTGATATATTTTTTGGCTTTTTGAGAACCTCTTATTTAAATTAAGGATAATTATTTTGACTAAGTGAAATGTAGAAAAATTACGTTTTTCTTTGCAAATATATAGGATATATTTGCTATTTTAAGAGAGTAGAAGATGGTTCTGGCCAATTTTTCTATAGTTTCCTGGAAAACATAGAAAATCACTTTTTCTAAACTAACTCAAACCAAGCTAAATCTAAACTAACCAAAAATTTCAGTTGGTTGAGATTAATTTTACGCTTGGTTTTATATTACAAAAATTAAACTATGTTGTTAACTGATATGAAAATTTTTTATAGTTTTTTGAAATAAAGTACATACCATGAAAATATTTTACACCTGGCAACTTCGCGGCCAATATTTGGCGTTTTAAGTAATAGTAGGTTCGATGAAATTTATGAAACTTTTTTGTTGAAAATACAGGTTTTTCTAAATTTGTTTGCTAAAATTTGTGCAAAAATAGTTGAAATATATTACATACAATGTATTTTAATTATTACCATTCGAAATAAATACAAAAATTCGGTGTTTTTTCCAGAAATAAAAGTGATCTTAAGAAGTAAAGCGTGGTGTTTTAAGCTTTCCGGAAAAGTGAAGAACAATTGTGGAAAACCAAGACTAGAATTATGGTTCTATGACCTAAATTTTACTTAATAAAATAATTACCCCTTTGTACCTTTTTATGTATAAAATAATAAAGCAAAATTTCAAAAAACTTACTCCAAATAACACTAGAAATATAAATGGAGAGAACAGTAACAAGTTGTAATGGTCTTTTACGAAGCTGTTTTCTATTTTATTCGTGAGTAATGCTAGCCAAATTGAACCCAAAGTTCCGGCGGCAATTAACCATTCCATTAATTTAGTCATTTTGGGCCTAACTATCTCGAATCTTTTTTAAAGTCGGTGAGAACCACGTCAAAACATAATTCTTTAAGGCTATGTTTAACGGCTGATGTTGACGTGACTTCTCGATTGCCAATTACGATCTACAAAAAAGAAAAACCCTAGTATTTGCGGGTTCAATTTAAAGGGCGAGAGAAGCCTATCAGTATGTTATGTTCGTTTCAGTAGTGTATTTAGAAAAAGATAGCTTATGATCTTTGACAAAATGATCTCAAACGAATTGTTTGTTATAAAAGAAGTAGCCCAATTTTATTTCTCTCTTTTTCCGATCATCAAGTTTCTTTTTTCAACTTGTTAATTTACCTCTTATAATATGGTCCTGAAGAAATCGATTTCTTAAACGATTTCCGTTCATTTTTGTTGTCTTGGCTGAGTTTGGAAATTATAATGGTGTTTACTTTAAACACAATCATCTGTTTGTCATATGACTTTGTTTAATGAGATTAATTATAGGTCACATGATATTAGTCTGTAATTACACCTTTTGTCCCTCCGAACTTGCCTCTTGTCAAAATTTTTTGACGTTACCAAAAAAATAACCTAGTTTTTCTGTAAAATATTTTTGGAAGTTTTTTTATTATATATCTTTTTATTTACCTAATTACTCGACAAATAATATAATTATCAAGTTTAAATCAGTATTTATCTAAAATCAAATATTCCTAAGTATTCCCAAAATACAAATTTATCATTTTCTTAATTGTAGTTATATCTAACAAAAGAATTAGCAAATTTCTTTAAATGATGCACACACA
This sequence comes from Diaprepes abbreviatus, assembly GCA_034092305.1. Taxonomy (NCBI): domain Eukaryota; kingdom Metazoa; phylum Arthropoda; class Insecta; order Coleoptera; family Curculionidae; genus Diaprepes; species Diaprepes abbreviatus. Next base: position 406,651 of record JASJET010000322.1, on the reverse strand, counting down.
CAATCGATAATCGAAAATAATCTGGTATTATTTACATAGTTGTGATATTAAAAGTGTTATTTTTCATAAGAGTAGTCTGGTTTATATTAAACAATGGAGCAAAATCTTGTGAGATTTGTACCAAAAGGTAAGACTTTTAAATATTTTTTTATATGTACACTCCAAATGTCTCTAATGAAGATATTTATGTGTATTCTTCATTTTTGTAAATCTCTCTATGTTTTAACAAAGGGGTCATTAACACTACATATGTAGGTAAACAAATGCAAATATTAGATTTAATAATGTTAAGGATGTTCTAGATTTGTCTCCACATTAGATCTCACTAATTTTTATCACTAAACAACCACTAGACTTGGGCCCCATTATTGTAGCTATACTTTTAATAAAATCTCTCTTTTTGATGGTGTTAATACTTTGATTTTTGACATAATGGTGAATATTAATTTTAAAACAATGATTTTTTCGATTTATTGAATAACTGACCTAGAGGTAAATAAACGTTGAAACTTAAGAACATGAATGGCAATCGAATTTTACAAATTTGTTTTAGGTGATGGAAAGAATGATGCAAAAAATTTTGAAGAGTTGAGGATGCAAATTCAAAAAATTGATGGCTCAGTTGTTAAGATATCGAATGATTTATCTTATATTGATGTTACTGTACCAGAAGGAAATTATCCACTTATAAAGTAAGTTTTCTAATCATTTTTTTTATGAGGGAAAGAAGTAAAAACTTTAAAGAGGTATACAGTGTGAAAAGAAGAAACCCTTTTTTATTTATATAATGTATCAACAATTCTCAGTACTAAATTTAACTTTAAAAAAGCTGATTTTAACACTATGTATAGGCTAATTAAAAATCAAGGTTGAAACATTATATATGAGTGTTCTGAAATTGATACCATCATAACTTAGTTTTACAGAGTATTTTATAAGATCTTTGTACAATGTGTTCCAATATCAACACAGATAGGTAGAACTTTTCCAGTGTGGTATAATAGTGAGATAATTAAATCAATTAAATATTAAGAAAAATATTTTAGAAAATACAAATCTAGTAGACAGAACATTTAAAATAAATTAAAGGTAGCAGACTCAGAGTATTTGGCATGAGTTCAGTTGAGTCTCAGAAATAATCCCAAGTATTTTTGGTCGTATGTTAAAAGTCTAAGATGTGAGAGTGATATTCCTGCAGAAATCTCTTATAATAACATTTTCTATTCAGGTGCAAAGGATATTGTAAATGCATTTGCGCTTTATTTTGGTAATGTATTTAGTGCTGCAGAAATGATGGAATGTAATGGAGGTATATCGAATGACGTTATTGTTATATTTAAAAAACGAAGTTTAAAAATTTTATGAGCCCTTTAATTATTTTTTCATAACTTCCAGGGTTTGCCCTGTATTTTTTTACTGAAAACAAAAAAAATCAAAAATCGCCATTAAACATTCGAAATTTGAGCTTTCAAGCTTTAAAATGCTGTGTTGCCAAGCTTACTTAAGTGTGATGAAAAAGGGTGATGGAGCTGAAAAAGAATGAGACATTATTTTTAAAATTACAGTAAAAAGAGTCCTGAATGCCCATCCTTAATATTATTCCTAGAATCCTTTTTTGATATAATTAATATATGTTAGATGTTTGACGAGCCTCACATAATTATGCCGTATTTAAAAATTGGATTTAATTACCAGAGAATGCTGTTTTAAACACTTCAGAATTTGCATGCCTAGATAAAACTCTATTGGCATCATCCGCTTAGTTCATATACTTAATGAATGGTTTATTAACGGCAATAAATCATACAAATTCCATTTTATATAATACGTCAAATAAGAATAAAAAAATCTGAAACGAAACAATCACAAAATATCACAAGTCACATCAGTACTAAAAGAATAACAATTACCTAAAACAATAATACTGTCACTACAGTCTATTATGTATAAAATTCAATTACTTAAAAATTCTTTAATACAACCCTTAAATGAGTTCAGAGAGAGTATAAATGGGTCAACCTTCCTAGGCAGTGAATTCATTTCCCTACTCATTCTGGACATTGGGGTGTTAAACGCATAGTTTGTCCTATGGTATGGTTCATTAAAAACACTATGGACCCGAAGCACCCTCAGAGGTACAAAGAATCCAACAGCCCCCAACAATTCAGGAGCATCAACCATAGAGTTTATGATCTTATAAAATAATATTAGGTCAAGATAGATGCGTCTATTATATAATGATAACAAGCTCATATAATCCCGTATTACACTGAATGGCACATCTTGCTTAAAAGCAACAAATTTCAAGAAACGGACCTGTACCTTCTCGATTTTATTTTTGTATATTTCATAGTTTGGTGCCCAGACTGGAGATGCATACTCCAAGACTGATCGAACCATTGAGCAGTATACAGATTTAAAACACTGCACACTGCTGAAATCAGCTAATGTGCGTTTAATAAAACCAACAAGCCTTAAACCACGGCTCGAAATACTATTAACGTGTAGGTCAAAAGAAAGACCCTCATCAAATATCACCCCAAGATCCTTTATATGATCTGAGCGAGTCAGCATTGAATTGTGCAATGCGTAATTATAAACTATACTATCTTTTTTCTTTGAGAAAGTAATGGCAGAACATTTTGTTAAATTAAGTTGCATGAAATTGCGGTCACACCACTTAGTAAAACTATCCAGGTCACCCTGCAAGGCCACACAGTCCCCTATCTCTCCAACAACCTTAAATATATTTAAGTCGTCAGCATGTAAAAGACATCTGCTTGAGACTATACAATCCTCTATGTCATTCACGAAACAATTAAAAAGAAGGAGTGCCAAATGTGCACCCTGTGGGACTCCAGAAGTGACAGCTATACCAGAGATTGCTGTTTTAAACACTTCAGTATTTGCATGCCTAGATAAAACTCTGTTGGCATCATCCGCTTAGTTCATATACTTAATGAGTGCTAATGTACTCACTTTGTTACCCTTATCTCATTCGATTTTGCCCTGGTACCACCGCCACCGTTTATGCAAACAAATTGCCACGACTACCATAAATACACAATTTATTCACTAAAATATGGTGGTTTATGCAATCAAATGCTTTTGACAGGTCGAGGATGATGCCGCAAGTCACTTTACTCTCATTCAGTCCATCATATATTGAGTTGTAAACCCATATAGAGCAGTACTTGTACTAAGACCTTTAACCATGTTGGAATTTAGAAGTCTATTGGCTGTAGCTGCCTCTAAAATCTTGCAAAATACTGATAACAAATTTATTGGACGGTAACTAGCAACATCCTCCTCATTACCTTTTTTAAAAATTGGCCATATCAGGACAAGATCCAATAAAGGGTAAATAACTTATAAATAAATAAATGTTTATTGACGGACCAGCCATTTACAAAGGAAAAAAATCAAGGCATCAGTATAATATAAAAAATCCCTAGTATCACACCCATGAACAGAAACATACAACGAAATATTGAACAAATAATAAGTTAATTAGGCAAATACAAAAATATATAAACCTGAAGATATACAATATAGATAAAATGGGGTATAATATAGTCCTACAAACACAGAAGTTAAAACAAAGAGGCAAATAAACAACACATACACTAAAATAAGTTACCATCTATAGATAAAATAACTAGATACATATATCACAGTGCATATCAATGTATCATTAAAGAAATCGATATTATTTTTAAATTTATTCGGCGTAATTGAAAAACGAGCGAGAGATGATGATAAGCCATAGTTTGTTCAGTGATAAGGAACACCAAACAGACTGAATTCTCTCAAAACTCTCTGTGGAACATTTATGTCTATCATAGCTAATAATTCGGGACAAGCTATTAATCCATGCAAAATTTTATAAAAGGTGCGCGTATCGATATATGTTCTCCTTTCCCTAAGAGGTATCAAATTAATGGCCTTAAGTATTTCTTCATATATGATGTCTTCCCTTAGTATCCCCATTTTGAAACCCACAAATGTAATGAATCTCTTTTGTACTCTTTCAATCTGTTGAATATACTGCCCATAGTAAGGAGACCATACCTGGCAAGCATACTTCAAGACTGACCTAACATAGGATCAAAATAATGTTCTAAAGCAAGCAATGTTATTAAAGTCATGCAAAGTTCTTTTAATAAAGCCCAGTAATTTTAATGCATTGTTAGTAATATATATCTATATATATATATATATATATATATATATATATATATATATATATATATATATATATATACTTCTAAGTCTTTGAACTCTTTTTTAGTTTCAAGTGATATATTATCAATCGAATAATCATATTGAATAATATGCTTAATGCAATAGAATCTTAAGACAAAACATTTACTTACATTCAATTGCTCCATTCACTTACAGCATTCAAATATTCTTGAAGTCTCATGCAATCTTTCACATCCTTGAATATTTAGAATGTTTCACACATTCAGTCACATCGTTGATAAAAATATTGAATAAAAGCGAAGCTAAATACGAACCTTGTGGTACGCCAAATGAGACTAAAATCTCGCTAAAAACAAAATTGCCAATTTTTACCTGCCGTCTCCTATTTGTTAGGTAACTATAAAACCAGTGCAAAAGGTCACCAAATATGCCATATTTTTCCAACTTTCTCAAAAGTAGAGAGTGATTTACCTTGTCGAAAGCTTTAGAGAAGTCCGTGTAAATAGAGTCATTCTGATTACTGTCCTCAATAGAATTTCTCAAAAACTGCTCATAAACAAGCAAATTACTTACAGTAGATCTAGCTCTGATGAAACCATGTTGGCTTTCACTTAAAATAGATTGAAGGGAGACACTCCTGTAAAATTAAAATTGGGATCTATAAAAACCAGCCATTTTTTTATTTTTAAAATTCATTATGATATGGGCAAGTTCAAGTTCCATGAAGGCTTGTGTAAAAACAGATTTGGAAAAATTCTTTTTCGGATTTCATTTAAGACTGAATTTATGAAAAAATATATTACACTCGTTTGTTAATATTGAGTTGTTTTTTTGAGAAAGCAGTGTTTTTTTTTATCTGTTTCTTTCTTATTTGTTAGTTTATTTATTATAGACCAAGTTGCCTTGGATTTGTTATCACTGTTCTCTGTTTTTTGTTGGAAAACATTTATTTTTTGATCTATCAATATATTTTTGTAATGGTCTCATTGTAGTTAATATATCAGGCAGTTATCAGCTTCTCTTGATGAAGCTAAGTAGTATGGGTATCCGCGGAGTTTTTCTTAAGTGGTTTGAAAGTTATCTTTCCAATCGAACACAAAGGGTGGAGATTGATGGCGTTGAATCTGCTGATATATCTGTCACTTCTGGAGTCCCACAGGGTGCACATTTGGCAGCCCTTCTTTTTAATTGTTTCGTGAATGACATAGAGGATTCTATAATTTCAAGCAGATGTGTTTTATATGCTGACGACTTAAAGATATTTAAGGTTGTTGGAGGGATAGAGGACTGTGTGGCCTTGCAGGGTGACCTGGATAGTTTTACTAAGTGGTGTGACCGCAATTTCATGCAACTTAATTTAACAAAATGTTCTGCCATTTCTTTCTCGAAGAAAAAAGATAGTATGGTTTATAATTATACGTGGTACAATACAATGCTGACTCGCTCAGATTATATATGGGGTGATATTTGATGAGGGTCTTTCTTTTGACCTGCACGTTGATAGTATTTCGAGCAGTGGTTTGAGGCTTGTTGGTTTTGTTAAACCACACTAGCTGATTTCAGCAGTGTGCAGTGTTTTAAATCTGTATACTGCTCAATGGTTCGATCAGTCTTGGAGTATGCATCTCCAGTCTGGGCACCAAACTATGAAATATACAAAAATAAAATGGAGAAGGTACAGGTCCGTTTCTTGAATTTTGTTGCTCTTAAGCAAGATGTGCCATTCAGTGTAATACGGAATTATATGAGCTTGTTATCATTATATAATAGACGCATCTATCTTGACCTAATCTTATTTTATAAGATCTAAACTCTATGGTTGATGCTTCTGAATTGTTGGGGGCTGTTGGATTCTCTGTACCTTAGAGGGTGCTTCGGGTCTATAGTCTTTTTAATGAACCATACTATAGGACAAACTATGCGTTTAACACCCCAATGTCCAGAACGAGTAGGGAAATAAATTCACTGCCTAGGAATGTTGACCCATTGATACTCTCTCTGAACTCATTTAAGGGTTGTATTAAAGAATTTTTAAGTAATTGAATTTTATACATAATAGACTGTAGTGACAGTATTATTGTTTTAGTTAATTGTTATTCTTTTATTACTGATGTGACTTGTGATATTTTGTGATTGTTTCATTTCAGATTTTTTATTCTTATTTGACGTATTATATAAAATGCAATTTGTATGATTTGTTGCCGTTAATAAACCATTATTATAAATTTGTTTATATTGAAGATCTTTTTGCGCATAAATTTACAATGTACTTACTTTTTCTTTAAGGAAATCAAGCTCTTTTGTTGTATTTACATTTTTTATTTTAATTTGTTTTCTGTTCAAATTAGGTATTATTTTATTAAGGCGACAATTTAAGGTTTGGCTACGTACTTATCACAAATATTTCTCCTGTAAGAACGTACTTTTTTCCAACAATAACCGAAAAATTGCACAATTCACCATTGAACAACTAAAGAATACAACTACAATGCCTTTTATCTAAAGTTCTAAGAATTCTTACATCGCCTATTATCTCGCAAACAAATGAAATCGGCCAATTTTTGATAGCACAAAATAATGGAATTGAGCTTGAGAATCGGGTATTTTGAGTGATTAAATTCGCTACGTTTATCTTCGACAGTGCTGCGGGGCCAGTTTTCGTGTTTGATTTTATACGGTCTCGCTTTTATGGTGTAAATTGTTCCGTGATAAAAAAGGCTTCGCGATATTTTTGTGATAATTTTCGAGTTCTTTAGTACTTATGAGAAAGTTTTGTGCTATGTGGGCTGTGAGGTTTAACGGCAGAATTCTAGAAGAGTTTGTGTGAGTTCATGTTTGTATTTAGAATTTTAGGGGGCATTATTTTTTTTAAACTCTTTTTCGTCAGGTTTTTAATTACATATATAAAAACATATATCAAAAAAATTACAAATTAAAATCTGTTAACGTAAAAATGTATACAAAAGTCATATCAAAAAAAGTTTAATTTTATAACAATGGGATATATATATATATATATATATATATATATATATATATATATATATATATATATATATATATATATATATATATATAATCAAAAAAAGTTTTAACAAATCGTTGGGTGTTATAAGAGTAACGATGTATTTCATTTATTATTTTTTATACTTATTTCCCAAACATTTTTCGTGAGAATAACTCACATATTCACCCACAACCAAACTTACCAGGATATGTTCACTTCACATTTCAGTTTTATTTCCTTCGGGAACAATTGACACTCTTGATCACTTCGAAGCGTGTGTGTCAAGCTGTTTAAGTAACCTAACTGAAATTTTTAAATAAATAATTCCTTGAATTATTTTTACTGAGCAATAAAACCAGTTACCAGCATACGCAGAATTTGACACATAAAAATTGTGTTCCTTATCTCTTCCATGCGATAATAAAAATTTTTCGATTTGATTGCTGATATACAGGGTGTAGAGAAGTGGCGTAGCAAACTTTGGAAAGTGACAGGACTGTTTCAAGTAGAAAAACAAAGTTTTTATGAATATGACAATGTTTCGTTTCGAATATTTTGGTAAAGCGCGGATTTAACAAAGTTTGGTAACGATTGGAATGTAAATAATAACTGATATTAAAAATTGCGCCCACAGAACCCCCCATTTATTATTTCACATAGACAATCATACCTAGCAATTATGTTAAAAGTATGTGTATTTAAAATTATCGCAATTCTTAGTATTTGTAACTTGCAAGCATAAAAAAAACATTTGTATTTCCCCATTCGGTAATCTATAATTGGTTTTACATGACCTTGGAAGTATTATTAATAAAAATTTAATAAGATAGCTCGCAATATTCAGCTGTTACATTTTTATTTACTATATAAATTAAGAACAATGATCTAAGAGCATATTTTGGGGTTTACTTCCTATATTAAAATACAAGACGTTAATTAAATACGAATGTGTTAAAAAACTGATTTTTTTGGTTGCAAAACACTCCATAAAACACGAAATAATGCCTGTTTTGAAATCAAATATCTTTCACACAGAAAAAGGTAGATAGTAGCTCTTGTATTATTGGATCTTGCATGGTATATGACATAATACATATCTTTTATTCGTGTTAATATCATTAGAAGGCAACAAATTTGAATGCTTAATTAAGTATTGTTTTAATGCGACCTCTACAGTCACATTTTGAACAATTTACTCATTAGCAAACTAATTCATTATCTTAAGCGGGTTTTTAAGAACCCTAAAATTTAAGGGAAACAAATTATAAATAACATTATTACTGCATGAAAGCCCATCTTCAGTTTCGTCTCCATCTTTTCGTTGTTTACTATTCTCTTTTGGGATACAACATTTTCTGTTCCATGCGTTATTTTTCCTGTATTCGAGTGTAATTCCCAGGTGTTTTATTTCAATGCGTTTTTGATATATTTCAAATATATGTAGTGTTTTAGGACTCCCTAACATGTAAAGGTGACATGCAATCTTTGTATTTTTGTGTATTTAGTTTTAAATGAATTTTTGAATTGAGGAACTACAAGGGTGGGCTGATAAGTTCCGGGGGCCAGGTAATGAAAATATATCAATACTTTACTTTTATTTTACTCTTCATTACACTCTGCTGTTAAAGACAGGAACACCTAAGGCAGAAAGGCCATCGCTATGTTAAACAGAATCTTATGGGATCAAGAAATGACAAGAAGAAACAAACATCTAATATATAATACGTAAGGTTGTGAAGTTTGGTAACTGAAAGAAAAAACCATAAGAATGCTGAAGGCAACGGAGATGGACTTCTGGAAAAGAGCCGCAGGGAAATCGAGAATGACCAAAGGATTGAGGAGCACCTGGGCACCAACCAGAAGAAGAAAAAGGGGAAGACCTCGGAAGAGTTGGAGAGAAGATATTGATAAGGAGATCTGAGAGAGGGTTCTGGAGGAATACCTGTGAAATGACAGGGATCAATGGCAATTGGGAAACGTTTTAAACCCGATATATATATATATATATATATATATATATATATATATATATATATAATTTCGCCTTATTATTAGAAGTCTGCAAGGCCAAATTGACAAGTTAGAGAAATGGATGGCCGATTGAAAAAGAAAACTAAATCGAATTCCCTGGAGGGGCAATGCGAAATATTTGGGACTAGTCTTCGACAGGAGACTAAATTGGCTGTTAAATACCAGTTATATTCTATTTAAAGCCAAACGCCCTGGTTAGCTCTCTATTCGTTGATAGACAAAGATGGCAAATTTAATCTAAAGAACAAGCTAACAATCTACATTATCAGTTCTATTCTGTCCTTTGGTGTTCTCACGTAGGTCACCACAGGCAGAGCAAGATTTAGGAGATTAGAGAGCTTCCAGAACAAGGTTCTCCGTAAGATCCGTGAAGTCCCATATTATATTAGGAACACTATCATTCATAGAGACCTCAGATGTGTCACCTTTACAACATTCATCGAACATACTCTTACAAAATACCTAGACAGATCGCAACTTCTAACAAATGAACTAATTACATTTCATAACCTCACCACTAAATTGGGTCGTTTTACTTGTCCAAATTACTGGCTTAAAAGCCAAAGCTAAGGTCATTTTTAAACAGAACGCCTTATTCGATTAAAGTCTTTGAAGCAGGTTCGACTCAATATACAAAGAAGATCCTATATATATATATATATATATATATATATATATATATATATATATATATATATATATATATATATATATATATATATATATATACGATTCAGTATTAATCCGGGAATACATCCGTTCGTTCGTTTGGTTTCCTTTAGAAGTTTGCAGACGTTTCGTCAAAATCTCATTTGGCATCTTTTGTGCTTGCTGGTTATAGATCGGTTGATGATTTTTGCTTTGGGGCTGGTTCACTGGTCGCTGTCCACTATTTGAAATTCTCTTTATTTTCAGGGGTATAGTTAGGGGCCCAAGTTTCATTTATAGTTATAAATAGACGCAACAAATCATCGGGATTATTTCACTTATTATTTTCACAGCCTCTGTTATTTCGGACAGTTTTATTCTGCGTTTTTCCAGCATGACTTTATGGATTTTTTCTAACATTTCCGGAGTTGTTAACTCCATGAGGCGTCCAAAGCGTGGCTCATCTTTAGCTCTCATTTTACCCTTTTTCAATTCAGAGATCTAATTTTTCACCGTTGTATATGATGGTGAAGAGTCTTTTGGTGTGTTGTCAATTTCCTCCTTGATTCAAATATTCGTGAAACCTTAAAAAAAGAATTTCGTCCCTGCAAATTTTCTATTTTGTATAGCTTCGTGATCAAAAAGTTGTTAAACAAATACTGACCTAGATACTGATGTGAAACTTTATATATAAGTTAGTAAAAGATAATACTATATAATGCCAGCACAAAATTTCACTTGCTGGCGCCATCTGTGTGTCAGGCCCGGGACTTGCCAGCCCATCCTCGTAGTTCAATTTTTCTATAGGGGTATGATTCTTCGTCCTATCTCTGTTTCCTGGTTTTGTTTTAGTAGTAATAGATACTGATCAATCAAGGTAAATGTATGACTCAGTTCTTCTATTTTTAATCTCTTCTATGTTTATAGTATTCTCATTTGTATTTTCTTTGCTTATGGGTTTGTTTTTTCCCTATTCATTTTTGCTTGCAGAGTTGCTGTATTTCGTATTTTCTTGGACTAAGCTGATGAATTTTAAGTCAGTTTTTGTGTTTTTCGGAACTTGTGCCGAATGCCTTTCGGAAATCTATAAATACTACCCATAATAGTGCGCTTTTCTATTAGTATTTTAACTGTACGTAGGTGTTCGATGGTTCTTAAATTTCATCTAAATTCCGGTTGTTCTATCGTCAGTAAGCATTACTCTCGTATTAAAAATTGCGAAGAACTCTCAAGACAGTGGAGAAACTCTGGGTTCGGACAATGTTGACAACGCTGTTTCGTCCTCATTGGGACTCATCAGGCCATTTTGTCCGGTACAATTCATTATTTCGCAGTCGTGTCCTATTTGTCATTTTCAAACCGAGAAAACAGCAGACAATAACACAACAGCAACACCCACTAATAATGTTGTATAAAACTGTCATGTGGTGGCGCGATGGTGAAATAAAAATAAAAATCTATCAATATCGAAGTTGCAATATTTTTCGCGCCAAAACGGGAATAAATATAAAAGTTGTAACGTAGATTTTCAGGGATGGTGGAATGTGTACTGGTGTTTTTCCGGTTTTCAGCCCGTTCGTCAATGGACAAATTTTCACGACGTTTCTCCAACATCTCAGCTGGCATTTTCAAGTGATGCTTCCTCGACGACTGTCGTCGAGGATGCATCACTTGAAAATGCCAGCTGAGATGTTGGAGAAACGTCGTGAAGATATATTGTTGCAATCATGTCTATGGTGTTAAAGACATATAATCACAATCTAATTTGCGACCACCTAAAATGTACGGATGTTTCGTCCCGAAACCGGTGGTGGACTCATCAGTGGGATCCACCGGTATCTTTCCCAGACATCTTTCTTGTACTTTCCACAAACTTAAACCTCTATTTAAGTCCAGTTTTGCCGGAAAGCGGTGGTAAGATGTTAAGTTCCACAACAATATATATAGAGGTATAAATTCCTTTTTGGGTATCTTGGGAGTTTAGTCCTTTCTTTGTTTATATTTTAACTTTTCGGTTACATAAACCTTCATCAGAATATTCTCGTAAGGTTCTTTTTGCTGATAAGGATCATCTTATTGATGCTTGTCCTTTCTCAACCTTCTCAATCCTCTATGGCGCTCAAATAATATAGTCGATGATACGAAACCCCTGGTGCACGAACTGCACTCACTTTTAACCATTTTGATGTAATTTAGTATGCTTGAAGGCTGCATTTAAAACTGAATTTACAAAAATGATTTATTTATTTATGTAAATCAGTTTCGTATTGTAATTGCGTCGATTTTTTCGACATTGAAATCAAATTAAATGGTACCTCTTAAATTTAACGTAGTACCGACAGTTTGTGTATAGCAAACAGTCGGATTTGATCTACTTTCACAATAATTCTTGTCTTGTAACTTTCAAGATCTCGTAAACGCGACCGGTCTGATAGAAGGTAAAATTTTGCGTTCAAGTAGCTCTTTTTGAGCCGCCAGTTGATACGAAAATATTTTGCATAAACCTGTGCTTATTTCTCGGTACTGAAGAACTGGTGTGTATTTTTATTTTTTGTGCGGGAATTTTCATAAATCCGCGATTAACAACAACTGCTTTTCGAGATAAATTTATTTATTTTGATCTCGGTTGCTTGTGTGGAACGTTTAACGTTGATAATCGTTAATTGCTACGCGAGATACTTTTAATTGTTGCAATTACTGTTGTAAATATAATAATAGTAATGATAAAGTGATTCGGCGGAATGGTGTGTAAACTCAAAGAAATTGCAAAAACTTGTGCTTAATTGTATTTTCGATCCTATAAGTATCGCGGGAGGAAAAGTGTCGTGTGGGAAAACGTTGTAGGTTTAAAAATAAAAACATTTTTTAATATACTACCTTTTTAAAACGGACTAAAAAATATAAAATAATATTTCGCAGCCTCACACATATTTATAGCCCCATACACATTATTCTGAAAGTTTGTGATTATGGATTTTTAAGAGCTATGAAAACACTTGTAAGATTTAAAAAGAGAAACTTGGACTGAATGCAAGAGATGAGAGTAAGGAGTGTAAAAACAGGCATTTTTTTCTGTGTAAAGTTTTTTTCTATCTTTCGTAGTTACAGATATATTGACCATTGAATAAAAAAAAATTTTTTTTTTCATTAAAAAGGCTGTATTTTGGTCAAAAACAATTAAAAAAGCAAAAAAACTGTCTGATCAGAATATCCCTACGAGTATTTGCGGCGAAACTGCATTGGTATTAGCAAAACCAAGAAAAAAACGTTTTCTTTTCATCTTGTTATTCTCAAATAAAATCTTAGAAAAATTAAAAATTTAACTTGCACTTTACATTAGTAGGTGTAAACTTACTTATTTTAAATGGAACACCCTATATATATATATATTGCATTTTTGATTTCTACGTAAAATTCTAGACATATTTCCATGTATAATGTTCTATACTTAACTCCCACCATTTTGGAGATATTTAAATTTTTTTGTCAAAAATTGCGTTTGCGGACCAAAACTTAACTATAAATTTTTCATATAAGGAAGTCTTCATTATTTAATTTGGGTTAGTTTTCTTGTAAATGAGGATCGACTTTACTAGTCTTTTTATGATATTTTGAAAATTATTAGTACAGAGTGGTCAAAAAAGAAGAATAAAAATTATATTTAAAAAATCGTTAAAAGTCGATTTTTTCAAATAGAAAGCACCTATTTTTATAATTTTATCATCTTAAGCATTAAAAATAAGGGTAACTTTGTATAAGGTTATCTATTCCAAAAATTAGTAGTTTTCAAAATATTGGCAATTCAACATTTTGCTATTGTAAAAATGCTATACGGCTTTTAAGTTTTGTTATTAGTTGGCCATGACGGCGAGGCGTGGCGAAAATAAAACAATCGAACCCTACAGAATTGTTACTATCTCTTGCCATTTGACATTGATTAATAATAATCATTCCGGGGCGATTAAATTACACGCACGAAGATTTATTTAAACTTATTTATTATTTATGGAGAATGTGATAAAATTATTTCAAAAACATGTGATACATTCGCGATCCGATATCTGAAGAAACAGAAACCAACACTACCAATTGTTAAAAAGATTATAAAAAACTTCTAGAACTTTGGATCTATAAAAGCTAAAAGAAATAGAAATAAACCAGTTGTTAATAAAATAAAGTTACAAAAATTATTTGAGTAAATGTTCAAATTGACGACTTTGAACTTCAAAACATTTTCCCACCTTAGCAGGAACTCTTCATGGGTGGCTCTTCTTATTGAATGAAGATTAAGTTCTTCAAATGCTATTTTGACGCGCTGCATGTAATCTTCCATAGTGGTTAATGCTGTGTTGTATACTTTATTTCTGATTATTCCCCTAATAAAAAAAATCAAGTACTGTTAGGTCGGGAGAGCGAGGTGGCCAAAAATGTGGCCCATTCTTGGCTGTCCATTGATCATAATAGTCCGGTCAAGTTAGCATCAAAAATAGGGGTAAGGTTACATTAATTCGCACCTTGCTAAAAATTGGCATGAATGTTGGGAACCCTATTATACACAATTTGTCAATTATCCACATCAATCCGAAGTGTGGAAAAAAATTTATTCAAGGTCAAATGTTGCAAAAATCGGTTTTTTGAGTTTTCCAGCTAAACGGTAAGTTTTATAATAAAAATAGGTGAGACAAAAATTATATGACCGTACGGCCTTGAGCAACATCTGTCTGCTATTCAATTGTCCACGTGGCGACGCTCGTATACCTGCTCCTTTTTGAAGGGCCTCCCTAGATAGAATAGTATTAGTCTCAAGCATTCTTTCGTAGTAAGAACACGTAGTTATTGCTTATATTTTCGAACAAAATTTGTGCAGTTTTGTGTTGCTGCTGCTTCGTACAATATAGTATCATTATAAGATGCGCACAAACCGAAAGACGAAAAAATTTGTATAAGACGTTTTGACCCAAATCGCCGATGAAAAAAAATAGAGAGACCCAATTGTAACTTTGATTTGAAAGACCTTGGTCGAACAGCAATCATAATACTATGGCTAATATTTGTGCATACTAATTTCAAATGTTGTAAATTAAATCGCTTTTTTTTCAAAATAACTTTCTCCAAAAAATAAGTCAGTGACTCTGGAATTTGACTGTTAATATCTTCAAACATACGACCTGGCGGAGGGTAATGAGAATTATCAAAAACTGCAGATTGAATATCTTCTCGAATGATTGCTGCCGCAGCCTTCACGATTCTAAATCGCCCTTTTTTTTCATTTGTTGTTTTTTTTTTCGTAGCTAGCTCGATTTAAAATGTCATAGTGATTATCAACAAAACATATTAATGTTGATGCTCCTGACTTTTCTGTTATAATAATTTTATCGCCATACTTCAACTTTAATCGTAACTTAATGGTTCTATTATCTAACGAATTGTTGCAAATATTTTGTAATTCGTCTAATGAAAATTGACAATCATCACTATTTTCGATGTGTGCAAATATTTCTTCCATTAAAAGATTCGTACTTTCAGATTGAGGACGACCGGCTTGACCCCCCGTAGTCGGTCTCAAGAAGGCATTATGACAGTCTTTATGATACTTAGCTTCGGCAGCAACTAAATCATGTTCGAACTCAATTCGAGTAATAACAGCTTTTGCTACATGATCAGAACGAGTCTGGGCTATATTCAGGATTGTTTCTTTGAATGAAAGTGTTGTTACATGAAAAATTTTACGCCGATACTTCAGTGCTTTTCTGTTTTCTAGCTCTTCATTCAATTCATTGCCACAAAATAAGCAACACTTTTTAAAACAAAAAAATGGTTCACTTACGCGTGCTCTAGTACGAGGTGGACTTATTTTTGATGTACTAGCTTGTTCTTCATCCTGTTTTCTTTTCAATGCAGCGATTGTACCCTTCCGAGTATAGTTTTTTCGACACTGCACATGAACTGTCACAGAAGTCTGGTCTTTCAGGTATTCCGAAAATTCATCACCTCTTTCAATACTTGCATTAATTAATGTCTTTAGGCCACGATCAACAGTAACTGTTTCGTTTTTGGTCAAATGTTTATTACAAATAAAGCACAACTGCGACATTTCTATTACAAACACAAAACTGCACAAATTTTGTTTGAAAATATAAGCAATAACTACGTGTTCTTACTACGAAAGAATGCTTGAGACTAATACTATTCTATCTAGGGAGGCCCTTCAAAAAGGAGCAGGTATACGAGCGTCGCCACGTGGACAATTGAATAGCAGACAGATGTTGCTCAAGGCCGTACGGTCATATAAAATGAGGGACTGGGTTTTTTTTGGAGTTTATATTTTTAAAACTGTATAATATGTATGTATACGTTACGAAAATTAATATTTTTACTTATATTATCGTTCTGTAACGTATATTACGGTAATTGACATGCATATTATGAAGAATACAACTTTTTCAACATTTTGCATCGCTGTATCTCCGAAATGGTGATTCTTAGGAAAAAAAGTGTATGAACAATTTTTATAGATAATTGCATGATGAATAATTTTTGTCTCACCTATTTTTATTATAAAACTTACCGTTTAGCTGGAAAACTCAAAAAACCGATTTTTGCAACATTTGACCTTGAATAAATTTTTTTCCACACTTCGGATTGATGTGGATAATTGACAAATTGTGTATAATAGGGTTCCCAACATTCATGCCAATTTTTAGCAAGGTGCGAATTAATGTAACCTTCAATGTCTATTTTGACCGGACTATAAGACAAATTTTGCAGACGATTGTTAACTAAATGACTATTATATAGAGGCGCTTCATCATATTGATAAAATAGATTTCTACGATCAGCCAGCGGCAAGTTATCTAAATAGCTTACTTCCAAAAGGCTCAAGATGTCGAAGTAGCGCTCACCTATAAGTTAAAAAACGTATTTTGTATCTAGAAGTCTTCAAAAATGGCTAACATCATTCAGATTATTTTGGTAGAATTCTAGGATGACGACGCCGTCATTTCTGATAGCACAATACACGTTAAACTGCCAAGACTCTTGAAAATTTAATTCTCTAAATGGATGTACATTTGAGTCGCTCTAATAGTGGGAATTGCGTCGATTAAACAATCCATTTTTTGTGAATTTGGCCTCGTCCGACCAAATAATATTATCCAAAAAAAACAGCATTTTCTTGTGACCGAAGTAAAATAAATTGACAGAACTCTATTCTTCGTGAAAAATCAGTGCCTTTTAAATGTTGTACTATGGAATATACATAGGGATGAAAATTGTGTTTCCATAAAATCTTTCAAACTGATGTTTCAGATAATCCAGACTCTAATGCTACTTGCCTTGTAGATAGTGTCAGATATGCGGCAAAATATCCTAAAATTGTAGTTTCAATATTTTCATTATTAACTAACTGATTTATTTTTATTTCATTTTACTTTTAGGATTCAAAGTTCTTGAAATTTTCTATAATCCTTTTAACAGATGGTGGTGTTGGTTTCTGTTTTTGCGGATATCGGATTGCGAACGTATCGCATGTTCTTGAAATAAGTGTATCACATTCTCCATAAATATTAAATGCGTGTAATTTAATCGCCCCGGCATGATTATTATTAATGAATGTCAAATGGCAAGAAATAGTGACAGTTCTGTAGGGTTCGATTGTTTTATTTTCGCCACGCCTCGCCATCATGGCCAACTGATAACAAAACTTAAAAGCCTTATAGTATTTTTAAAATAGAAAATTGTTGAATTGCCAATATTTTGGAATAGACAACCTTATACAAAGTTACCCTTATTTTTAATGCTTAATATGATAAACTTATAAAAATAGGTGCTTTCTATTTGAAAAAATTGACTTTTGAGGTTTTTTTTAAATATAATTTTTATTCTTTTTTGACCACTCTGTACTAATAATTTTCAAAATATCATAAAAAGACTACAACAATCGATCTTCGTCTACAAGAAAACTAACCCAAATTAAATAATAAAGACTTCCTGATAGGAAAAATTTATAGTTACGTTTTGGTCCGCAAACGTCATTTTTGACATAAAAATTAAATATGTCCGAAACGGTGAGACTTAAGTATAGAACATTATACATGAAATATGTCTAGAATTTTACTTAAAAAACAAAAATGCAATAATATATAGGGTCTTCCATTAAAAATAAGCAACTTGACATCTACTTCCGGTGTTACCGGAAGTGCCGCCATCTTGAAAATATTTTAGCCGGCTGTCTCCCATGCACGTTAGTACACTGTCAAATTTTCAGATTCTTCCTAATTATAGTTTTCCCAGAATCGATCAATAAAGTTCTCGGAGAATATATATATATATATATATATATATATATATATATATATATATATATATATATATATATATATATATAATCATTTTTCTTTTTTTTTGTCTTTTCTTGGGTTTAGGTTCTATATTTAATAAATACACAAAACGATTGACGTTTCGCCCTTTATTCAAGGCATTTTTAAAATTCTTTCCTCTTAAAAATATATAATTAAAATACATCACATAAAAAACATATTTACAATTTCGAAAAACAAACAAGACACTTAAAAACAGTAGTCAAAACTTTAAAATTTTTTAAAAATATTTAATTTTACCGGTACACACCTTGACATTTTGCTGTTCTGTTACTAAATAAAATTTAAATTTTACATCGTTTACTGAGGATACGTGGAATGCGAATGTGTTTTATTTTTTTAATATTTTTTATATTTTACAATGCATAAAAAAACAAATAAGGTATATGTTTGGTTTTATGTTTAAGAGGATATTCAATTTTTGATTCTTATTTGACCGGATCGAATACTTAATAATTTTGTTTAAATTAGGCTTGGGTAAATGCGGCTCAAATTTCCCATATCTGTTCTGTCGTTAACAGTGTTTTTATCTTTTTTAATTTCAATCATTTCCTTTATCTGTAATTTTTGGTAATTCATATCTTTGTTTTTTATAATGGTACTGTTATAATCAAAAGTGTGTTTTTCGTCCTGTGTGTGTTTAACGCTGTTGAGGCGTTTTTCGTATATTTATGGCCATTTAATCTGTTCTTCAGTAATTGGCTCGTCATGCCTATATATCTTTTGGGACAATTTGTGCAAGGGATCGAATATATTATATTTGATTTATTCATTAGAGGAGTTTTACTTTTTAAATTTGTGAACAATGTATTTAATTTATTATGTGACCTGTGGCATACGATAATATCATGCTTTTTTAAAATGTATTTTCGGATGCCACAGGTCACATAATAAATTAAATACATTGTTCACAAATTTAAAAAGTAAAACTCCTCTAATGAATAAATCAGATATAATATATTCGATCCCTTGCACAAATTGTCCCAAAAAATATATAGGCATGACGAGCCAATTACTGAAGAACAGATTAAATGGCCATAAATATACGAAAAACGCTTCACGCGTTAAACAAACACACACAGGACGAAAAACACACTTTTGATTATAACAGTACCATTATAAAAAACAAAGATATGAATTACCAAAAATTACAGATAAAGGAAATGATTGAAATTAAAAAAGATAAAAACACTGTTAACGACAGAACAGATATGGGAAATTTGAGCCACATATACGCAAGCCTAATTTAAACAAAAATATTAAGTATTCGATCCGGTCAAATAAGAATCAAAAATTGAATATCCTCTTAAACATAAAACCAAACATATACCTTATTTGTTTTTTTATGCATTGTAAAATATAAAAAATATTAAAAAAATAAAACACATTCGCATTCCACGTATCCTCAGTAAACGATGTAAAATTTAAATTTTATTTAGTAACAGAACAGCAAAATGTCAAGGTGTGTACCGGTAAAATTAAATATTTTTAAAAAATTTTTAGGTTTTGACTACTGTTTTTAAGTGTCTTGTTTGTTTTTCGAAATTGTAAATATGTTTTTTATGTGATCTATTTTAATTATATATTTTTAGGAGGAAAGAATTTTGAAAATGCCTTGAATAAATGGCGAAACGTCAATCGTTTTGTGTATTTATTAAATATAGAACCTAAACCCAAGAAAAGACAAAATAAAGAAAAATGATATAATCTATGGTTGAAGAATCAAGAAAATAATATATATATATATATATATATATATATATATATATATATATATATATATACTAGTTGGTTAAACAATTAAATTTTTTCTTTGATTTGAGTTGTACAAAGTGCAAACTTTCTCGTAACTTTTTTAACATTTTCGTACCCTGTACATTCTTCATTCAAATCTCGATCGCAACCATTAAGATCATAATTGCCTATATATGATTAATCTGCACATTATTTTATACGTTTATACCCATTATCTATACTATCCTTTGCATAACCCGTCTAGGTAATATACCATTTTTTTATCGTCTGCATATTTGCCCAATGAATGACTTGCTTGTAAGGTCCGAGCGCAAAAATGACTTTACATGTACGTTTTGCGCGCTGCACCACATCGACGACTTTTCTTCACGATAATGCAGAAAATTGAGTTGACAGTTGTGCAATTTCTTTGAACGTTTAACAGTTAAGCAAGTCGAAAAGAGACAGAAATATAAATTGTGACGTACTGGAAAGTGACTGTGATAAATATTTTTCGTTGAAAGAAGACCGAGATATAGATGTTTATGTTCTAGACAGAGAGGGAAGATGTGGTCGTATCAAAAAAGAAGGTATTATGTTGTTTTTGATGGGTTCTGGGTTTTTGCGGGTGAGGTGTGGTTTTGGGATTCCTAGAATAAAATAATTTATTGTTTACAGGTAATAAATTACCATTTTTAAATTTAAATAATGTTTATAATTTTAAAATTTAATTTAGACGACTGCTTGTTAAGGTTTACGATGGATCGAAAGTTTACTGGCAGTGTTAATTGTTGTATAAACTACGTCATATCTTTTTACAGCTGTTTATAGAAATTATAAAAATATATTTAATGTTTTATATGCTCACGTTATGAGACCTGGAAAAATCGTGTGTTTCAGTCAATTTCAGCTCGAATTATTGGCTATTTATTTTACCATCATCTACCTACATGACGTGTTAAAAGCAAACTAGACAGATATCAGTGGCGACTGGGACATTGAAAAAGTAGGGGTTACAATTCCAATAGTACATTAAAAACATTGATACGTATAAACCTGTCATAGGGCGATATTTTGCGAAAGATAATCATAAAGTACAAGAAGCCCCGAAATCGATCTAAATTCTTCAGTTTCATATATGACGGTCAGTTCTGTACGGAGTTTTTGTTCTATAAAAACGGGGTAAACTTTAATCGTACCCTTAAATTTTTGTTCGGGAAAACATGTACTACCATAGACATAGTAGAGAATGGACCAGGCTAGTCATTCATGAATATGAAATTTATAAGCGCCAACATGTCTGTAGGCCAGGGGTTAGAGGGGTGTCATAGCTCACAATCTATCATACGCCAGCGGCGTAACAATTTTAAAACGAATAAAAATATCAATTAATATTCTATGATGCTTTTATTTGCAGAATTGAAATAAATATTTTTTCATAAGAAATAGTTAATTACTCTATTAATATGTCGTGATACGGAAGTTGTTGTACTTGAACATAAGTCAGTATTCAATATACAAATAATCGTAATATTTATATCAGTTATCTTTTACGACATTAATGACTTGAAATAACCTTTTTTTTTATCCAAGGCACTAGTTATTATTTAAAACAGAGTACCATGTAAGAATTATCCAAGTCCAAAGTAAAAAATTGCGTAATATTTTGCCGGATTTTAGTTAAGTGGCTAATTAATGCCCACAATTCTAAAACCGACAAAAACTTTGTTTCTTGAACATTACTGTGATTGAAACTTTTTTTCTAAATTGTATGGACTCGCTGTCTATTTTTATTATTCCTAACAACGTGTCTATGCCGTACAGACACTCGCATATGAAATTTAACGTCAGCCATGAACATCGTAAAAAAGTAGTCTTACCAAAGTTCTAATGTCTCAGATATTGAAATGCAATATCGAATAAATGTAACGACGTCGCGGTATACCAATTATTTGTAAAAATAATAACACTTGTACAAAATTCCTAAAACGAGAAAATGGAGATATTTTTTGTAAGTTAATAAATGAAGCAAATTAAAAATGGAAATATTTAAAAAATATATATTCGACGGTGTATGTGTTCAGGAGAAAATAGAGTATTTACAACTTCATTTTCAAGAAATAACCTGTTAATATTTGTATATAATTTCAATTATGATTTGGAATATATATGATAGACTGTTTCAATTTAGGTATTAATCTGAAAGACTTGTTACAGTTAAACCTGTTTTACTGAACAGTCCCCAAACTCCAATCATAAGAAATTGGTATATAAAGAAATACAATAAAACAAATTAATAAAAATAACTATTAAATTTGTTTGCCCATTAAGTTTTAGCAGTACTATTGTTGAAAATTTTTAATATCTCGAATCGACAATCTGTCATGTGTTTCTAACGGAAATTATTTATTTTAATATGATTAGTGTATTTCTTGATTTTCACTGTTTCTAGTATCCTAAAATATTTATGACAAAATATACCGATAAGGACGGGATAAAAATAAGTATATGCTATTATTAAATACATTACTTGTTTGTCATATTACAATTATATATATATATATATATATATATATATATATATATATATATATATATATATATATATAATAGAATAACGTACAATAAAATATACTTTTTTTCTTACTTACTGACTATCTAATTTGTGTAAAGCAAATCTGAGACTATGTAACTATCGGACATCGAATAAAAATAAATAAAAATTGCAGAAACTGAAGTTTCATTTCTGGACTTTTCACACATGACAGTTATTATGCAAGTCATATATTTATTTATAACGTTTATGAGTTTTTTTTGCAGATTTTGTAATATCTTGGTTAAATGAAAATTTTACACTTTTACAAGTAATAGGGAAAACAAAAATTAAGGAAAAAATTGTAAAAAGATAGGAAAAGCGGTACTATTTGGTGTAATATTACAAGGGAAATGTTAATGAAAAATAATAGAAAATGGTGGGCTTCTATTATGTTGGTCTCACTTTAAAACACGAACACCATCAAATCGATAATAGAAATCGTTTGGGCCAAAATGTTCACTACAGATACGAAGTGACTTGGGCAAGATTTTATCTTGTAGTCCTAATATATTAATCCAAAGGTCTCGGCGGTTAGAATCACTGGGAAACCTATAAAAAATCACTGATAACAAAATCTAAAATCCCAAGTTACCTGCCTATGATACCAAACTTAACCTAACCTACCTGTGAAAAGTTAAATTTGGAAAAAAATAATCCAATTTTCGGCAAACTTGGCAATGATTGACCATTTTGTCACTAATGAATAATTAGTCACTTACAAAAACACTTTTGGAATCACAAAAAATTAAAAAACGATCCAAGACACACAACGTCAACCACAAAAATGTCATATGCCAAAATTTTTATGAATGGACCGGATTCAACCTTGATCGTACGATAGCGTAAAAGAAATTTGCGAGGTTGCCAGATTTCATAGTTTATCACACTACTTAGAAATCTTGAATTTTCTGGGAGTTAAACTGACGCATTATAAAACATATTGTTTTAAAGATATTAGTTTACTATTGTAGCAATAAATTGTTTATAAATATTATATGAAATATATTATCATAATAATATTTTTTTTTCATAAAAATTGGGTATTAACAAATTATATTGTTTTCCCTTATTTTTTTCCAAAACAGTTGGCAAATTACTACTGATTGTGACCCATTCGTGGCGTTTTGTTTTTGTAAACATTCCATGTCCAGACGTCCATGTGTACTACATTTGACACAATATTTCGAAAAAAAAAGACTGGCTGCTACCAAGTGACCTGTAAAGCTAAATTATTCTTTTGCTTGACAAATCAATATATCACAAATTTCTTTTACTTCCCGAGCTTGTGTTGTTTAAAAGTAAATGGGGATAGCCCAACGTCGTTGGAGGTAATATTATTTCTAATTTCTGTTAATTTGGATTTAAATGATAATATATTTTTATTTGCGATAACAGCGTTAATATTTTGTTGTTTGAAACTTACTAAATAACAAATCAACTTGAGACATTATTTAATAAAATAAGTTTAACCTTAAAAGGAAACTCTTGCTTCTGAGAATTTTGACATACCTTGATGGTACTAACGTTTCTACTGCCATCTAAGAGTTTTTCCATTGTCTCTAGAATGCTGTCTTTGTATTCGAATACAAATTACAAACAACTCTAGAATTAAAATTGCATCTTGTTGGTGCGGAACGAGGTAATGCGGATGCAGCAAACAACGATTTGTATACCTTACAAAAGATCCACATATCCATCTGATAGACTGTTCGAAGAAACTAATATCTTTCGCGTACGGCAGTGGTTCTGTTGTCAGTTACTGGCGAGACAACATTGAAATAGACAGTAACTCGTAAAAATTGATTATGTGTACGACACAAGACAAAGGAATATCTTAGTGAGGGGTTTCTAAGTAAGCAGAATGATTGCTCAATGTTGCTACTTCTTTTTTGGCCGAGTATATAATGTAGTTCCAGATAAGTATAAGATGTTGAATTCTGTATATATATCTTCTTCTTCTTCTAGGTAGAACCAAGTTCTGTTATCTATACAATGCCTCATCGATCCTCGTTTGAGGTCGAAATCCAGCTGTCTCTCCATCTTTTGGGGGGCCGTCCAGGCGGCCGTTTGGTGTTTGGTTTCTCTCTCATCACGGTTTTTGCTAGTCTGTCATCGTCCATTCGATCCACGTGATCTGTCCACTGCCTACGACGGTTTCGAACCCACTTCACAACATCCCCCACTCCGCTGTCCTCGCGTATTTTTGCGTTTCTTATTCTATCTCTTAAACTTGTTCCTGTGATCCTTCTCAGCGTTTTCATTTCTGTGGTTCTCATAATTTGTTTTGTCTTTGTTGTTTCATTTCTTGTTTCTGCGTCGTAGGTCAGTATCGGTCTTACACAGACCTTGTAAATTCTTGCTTTGCTCTCAACCGTCATATGTTTATTGTTCCAGATTATGTCTCTTAGTTCAGGTTGATATCATGGCCGCTTTGTTGGCCTGTGTGCGTACTTCTTCCGTTACTGCCCTGTTACTTGTTATATGTGCTCCTAAGAATTTAAACTTCCCTGTTCGATATGTTTGTTATCAACCATTAGTTTTCATCTTACCGGTTCTTTTGCTATTACCATTGCTTTGGTTTTCTTCACAGATATCTTCATATTATACTGTTTGGCTGTTCGATTGAGATGGAAAAGGATTCTTTGTAAGTTGTCCTCACTATTTGCTGTCAAGGCAACATCGTCTGCAAAGCATATAATCTGAACGGTGTTGTGTCCCATTGGGTACCTAATATTTGTGCTTTTTACCTCATATATATATATATATATATATATATATATATATATATATATATATATATATATATATATATGTTATATCGTAAGTTTTCACGGATGTTAGAATAAATAGTTTGGTTATTCCGGGTTTCAATCCGTTCGTTCAAAAAATCGTTTTCACGACGTTTCGCCAAAATCTCATTTGGCATTTTCAAGTGCGGTTCGTCTCAGCGAGTTACGAGACGAACCGCACTTGAAAATGCCGAATGAGATTTGGCGAAACGTCGTGAAAACGATTTTTTGAACGAACGGATTCAAACCCGGAATAACCATATATATATATATATATATATATATATATATATATATATATATATATATATATATATATATATATATATATATATATATATATATATATATATATATATATATATATATATATAGACTAGAGGGAAAGCTCGTCTGGAGATACGTGGATTTAAAAAAAATTTATAAAAAAAATTGAATCGACTTCTAAAATTGCGCTAAAAAGTGAAAATAAATTTAAATTTTTATATGATATTGAAATTTTTGAAGTCAGCGTCAAACTAATACCTGACAAAATGTGATTTGCAAAATACTTTATTTGTAATTGCTTCCTTACCATAATTTGTATATATTAGTAGTTATTTATTTTATTTGGAAATAATTTGGCGCCGATTTCAAAAATATCAATTTCATATAAAAATGTATAGTTATTTTTCACTTTTGAGCACACTTTTAGAAGTCGGTTCAATTTTTTTTTATAAAAATTTTATTTTTCGATTTTTAGTTTTGAATTCCTTATGATATCCATAAATTATTTGAACTAACTACTAATCGAGATTAGTGTACTTCACAATGACTCCAAGGTGACAAAAAGTACCCATTTCATCCACCCTAAAATGAACCACTAAAAATTCTTAGAGTTCTCCAAATACCAATGAAATTGTGTCAAACAAATATTTAATCTGTCATAATAAATCTACTATTTTAAATATCAAATTAATTTTAGATTGGTAATATAGGCCACAAAACCTTGCAATATCGATATTTAAAGAACTTGAGACGTAAATTTCTTAGCCTGTTATATTTTATACTGCATATTGAGTTTGTATACGCCTTAAGAACCCCGCAATATCAATTTTAGACAAAATTGGAAAATGTAAAATTTTCAGTCCCTCATATTGTATCTTATCAACCTAATAGTTGTAAAAAATTAACTTCATATTCGTACTACACGACCCCGAAAACCCCCTAATACAAAATCTGAAAAAATTTGAATAAGGCAAAATTTCCAACCCACCATATTGAATCCGCCATATTGAATTTCAAAAAAATAATTTTAATGTCTTAATCTAAGCTAAATCTAAACCCTTCAAAGCCCCCTAGTACCAGTTTTGGATGATATCCGGCAATCCGGAAATTTAAAATTTCTAGACCGTCATATTGCATCTGACATATTAGATTTTTTTAAAATAATTTTATATTCGCTATTTACATCCTCAAAAACAATTCAGTCCCACCTTTGAACAAAATCAAAAAATGTAAAATTTTTAGTCCGCTATATTGGATTCGTCATATTGAATCCTGAAAAAAAACTTTTAAATTCATAATTTACACCTTCAAGAACCCCCTATATCAGTTCTGGAGAAAATCGAAAAACAAAAAATTTTTAGGACGCCATATTGAATCAGCCAGGTTGAGTTTTTCAAAAAATATTTCAAATTCGTAATTGACATTAAAAAAATCCCCCAATACTGATTTTAGACAAAATCTAGAGATGTAGAATCTTTAATCCGCCATCTTGGATCCGCCATATTTTTTAAAAATAATTTCAGATTCCTAATGTACGATCCCAAAAATTCCCCCATATTAATTTTTAAAAAATCGGACAAAATAATTTTTTTATCGGCCTTATGAAATACGCCATATTGGATTTATAAAAAATAAATTCAGTTTTATTATGAGCGACTCCGGAAACTCCGCCACACCAATTTTGTCCGCCATATTGAATGTTTTAAAAATAATTTCAGATTCGTTGTCTACGACCCCGAAAATTCCCTCAAATTAATTTTGGAGAAAATCGGACAAAATTAATTTTTTTTCCGCTATATTGTCAGCGCCATCTTGGAATTTATTGCACCAATTCCGTCCAAAAAAATATGGGACCAGCGCAGCAACTTCCTGAACATAACGTAAAAAACTTCTTTCAAATCGGTGCCGCCGTTCCGGAGTAATCGGTGTACATACAAAAAAAAAACACACGTGGTTGACTTCTTTTAGAAGTCGGTTAAAAAATGAATATGTTTACTGAGATAGGAAAATTTTGTCTGCTGTAATATTTATATTTAGAATAGTTTATATTTTTATATTAGTTCAGGTTAGTTCAGTTTAATTAATATATATATATATATATATATATATATATATATATATATATATATATATATATATATATAGTTTTTTCTTTTTTGTTATCGACCGTACCTTAATAATTTTGGAAGGAGTTGCGGTCTGTAGGATAAGAATAATTAACTCATTTTTCTTTTAATACTCAATATTTCGACATTTATTTTATGCCTTCTTCAGGAGTAAAAACTAAAAATCAAACACACAACAGGTAGTTCACAAACAGTTAAACAAAACTAATGTGTAATTAAAATACTTACAAATTAGAGTTTCCTTCTAAGAAATTTGTAAGTATTTTAATTACATATTAGTTTTGTTTAACTGTTTGTGAACTACCTGTTGTGTGTTTGATTTTTAGTTTTTACTCCTGAAGAAGGCATAAAATAAATGTCGAAATATTGAGTATTGAAAGAAAAATGAGTTAATTATTCTTATCCTACAGACTGCAACCCGATAAACTCCTTCCAAAATTATATATATATATATATATATATATATATATATATATATATATAATTATTGTCACGGACAAAATTATATAATATTTTCATATTTACTAGCTGAATAATTCGGACGAGGAAGAACAGTTTATTTTACAAGTGAACAATATAAAGTTTTTCTGAGAACATCGTAAAAAAAGCATTATTATTGTTATTAAAATATGAACAGACTGATTTTCCATACTATTATACTGAGTAAAGAAGATAAAGTATTAAAAAACCATCGACTTCCTTTCTCGCACGATAATTTTCGATAGAGAAACCAATAATTCAAGACAAAACAAAATTGTTTTTCTTTTTCACCATTTCTATTTTTATTTATCATACAATATAGTCATTTTACTGGAACCGATTTGGTGTAAGAGGAGATCAGCGGACGAAAGTAAAACCCTTCCCGTTATTCTATAATTATTAAACTATAAGACAATTTCTCTTTCGATTAGTTGATTCTAAAAAGTGTAATTTACTGTGAACTCGCTCGTTAAAAATTGTAAGTAATAATTTGTTTTATCTTTCCGTTTTTTTTTTATCAATTAATTATGTTGCCTATGTATGCAAGGTAGTAAACTATTCATTATGAATTGTTATTTTCTATTTATTTATTTTTTAGATATGTAGAGAATTTTTAAATTACTAATCTATACATGTAAATAAAATTGAAGTGTTTGTCTATTTGTACGGACTAATCTTCGAAACGACTGAACCAATTTCGATGAAACTTTAGTGGTGAAAAACAGTTTTTTGCGATTTTCGACTAAACTACGCATCTTATTGAAAAAAGTTAAATGCAAAAGTTGTAGGTATTAAAAAGATCTACAACTTTTGTAAAAGTCATTTTTACTCTAACCTCAAAATTTTCCGAAAAAAATGCAATAAACCATTTTTTCGGTTGAAGGTCACTGATCTATCAAACACCCCCCTGTACTCGACGCAATTAAGACTATTTATCTCTGTTCCACCTTTTGTTACGTCTATGTATTAACTACTCCTAAATATAAACGTTTGTTCATTTTATTTCAAAGAAAAAAACCCGATATTGTTTATTTTTCCGACTACCCACCTTTTGTTTTATTCATGATATGTATAAGTTCATTCAAATCAGAACGGGGTTCAAGAACGCTATTGGAACGTGAATTTTAATGTAAAACGAGGAAAGTTTAGTTAGAAAAACATGTTGAATATATTAAAATTGACGTAAGTAGCTTGGTAAAGAATAAAATATATATTTTACATTGAAATTAATTTAATATTTGTGGATTTATTTAGCATTTTTTTCATATTTACTCACACTTTACAGATCACTTACATGCTCCATGGAAATTAGATTAAAAAGGGGATGTTTTGTTAACAAAATGTAACATTGGTTTTCTTGCTGGAATGTGTTCATTTCGGCATCCTATAAAACATATCTCGATGGTAACTCTGAAAGACCTGTGCAAAAAGATGGCGGACCAAAAAATTTTCAGTTTTTTGAGTTTATTTCGAAAATTAAAAGTTGTATCAAAAAATATTTCAAATAAAAGTTGTAGAGAATTAAAAAACCTATCGATTCATATACTATAAGTTATAGGTGGCGCCAGTAGTTATCGAGATATTTTTTTTTTCGACAAAATTTACATTTTTTGTTTTTTTTTTTTTAAAAAGACATTTACTGCCAAATGACCGATTTAAAATTTAACATAAATATAGGTATTATCATTCTAAAAAAGCGTGTCAAACCCGGAATCTGTGAGTTTTTTATTTTCCGAGAAATTCGATGTCAAAGTTGAAAATTCAACCTCAATTTTCCGCTTTCCTAATTAAAATACAATGCTCAATTTTAATGGAAATTATTTGTATTGTATTATATTTTGAACATCTATTAATTTTTTTTTAATTGTGTGCCGAGAAATTTTGCAAAAAACAAGTTTTGAACCAAAAAAATTGCGATAACTTTTCACGGGATGGAGATAAAATTTTTTTAATGCTTACATTGGATTTAGATGTATCATTTTCGATCTAAAAAAAATTAATTTTGGATGAAAAAAACTTTTTTTTTTCAAAAATTCATAATGAATGATTAAGGGTTCAAATTTGCAAAAGATGCTTTTTAATTCTTGTACTTTACCTGTGAATTTTTTGGATCCAAAAAATACACTTTTATAAGATCTGTGAACCTTTTTATTATTATATTTTTATATGATTTCTTTATAGAAATTTTCGTAAAAATTTTGTTAATAAATCACTAGGTAATAATAATGTAAAGGAAAAAAACAGTATAATATGTAATATATAATTGAATATTTGTATGATTTTCTCTATAATTTTTTGTAAAAATTTTGTTAATAAACAAATTAATAATTAATATGACTAAACAAATTGTTACTATCATATAAATTAATAAAACAATATCAATATTATAAATATTACTTGTGATGCATAAGTTTCCTTGAAGCGCCAATGAATAATGCGCTTGAACTATGGCAACCCGCCGACAGCGGCCTGCAGCAGCTATTTTCGATTAGATTCGGCTCAATTTTCGAAGGTTCACAGATCGTATGGAAGTGTATTTCTTGGATCCCAAAAATTCACAGGTAAAGTACAAGTATTAAAAAGCCTCTTCTGCAAATTTGAGCCCTTAATATTCCTGTGAAAAATAAATCTAACCTTGTGTATTCCATCCCATGCCTAAATTGTCCTAAAAAATACATTGGCATGACAACTCAGACTTAATGGGCATAAATACACGAAAAATGCATCTACTGCTCTACACGAATACGAATCAAATGTAAAACATGAATTTGATTATAAAAACACCAAAACTATCACAAATTACTTGTCAAAGAAATGATACATATAAAGAAGGAACAACATACTGTCAATGATAAATCACTACATAGTATAAAACAAAGTCGCTTTCTCTGTCCCTATGTCCCTTTGTATGCTTAAATCTTTAAAACTACGCACCGGATTTTGATGCGGTTTTTTTCAATAGATAGAGTGATTCAAGAGGAAGGTTTATATGTATAATAACATCCATTAAATAGTGGAGAAATACTGTTATTTTTGAGGTTTCTAATGTGATGTCGTTAATTATCATATTTTTTTCCGCTTACATTGCAAACGCAGGCTGAACCCTACGAGATTTATCAAAATAATGTACTAATTATTTGTACACATTGAAAAGGTCTACAGAAAACTCCGCGATGGTATATGTCTATCTCTCATGGATATCCCACAATAACATTTTTTTGTCATTTACTTTTTACGACAAATAATGGCAAACTTTGAAGCGATTTTAACCAATACAGCATTAATCCTTATCCAATTAAATAGCTTAAATACATTGTTGATTTAATATAGATCTATATGGTCCTTTACAGCACAAGATTTAAATGAATATTTTCGAAGATATTACAGATTTAAAATTGCGGGAAGTAGCGCTTGCGGCGGTACTGGCCGACCGGGGCGGCGGCAGCGTGCCTATAAATAGCGCGTCGGAGGCCGATGTAATAATTGTAAAAATAAAATAAATAGTCACAGTTTTTCTGTAGTGTATTTAGTATCAGCATTGCACCCGTGCGAAGCCGGGGCGGGTCGCTAGTATATTATATGGGATTTCTTCTTTGCTGGAACTTTGCTTTTTAGAAGAATTCATAATGATTTTAGTAGATTGTGTGATTTATGACATATCACTATGTTGTGCTTCGCTAAAATGTATTTCAGTTTCTTTGACAATAGGCATGATGACTGTAACGAAGAATCACTGAAATTATGACTTAAAGTAATTATATAGGATAGATAGATTCTAAAAAACACACTTATTTTTAGATTACAAGTGAGATTATATTTATTTTAGTAAAAATAAAAACCCAAAACATAGAAATCGGCCATATTAGATCGAAAACCAATCTGAAGTGCGTGACGTCACGCTTTTGTAAACATCACTTCAGTCATCATTGTTTATCGCTTTTATCGTTCGAATTTGTCTTTATTTGTATCGTTAATAAGATATTTTGTGGATAAAACTATCACGTGTGAGTTTCGTGCTATTAAAAGTTAAAAGCTAATTACAACGTCATGGAAAAAATATGCCAAAAATCGACTCCTTGATGGTGGGAGCGAGGTTAACTGGTGCACTCTTTTAACTTCAGTTTGGACAGCTGTACTCCTGAATTTGTATAATATGTATACTTGTACTTATTTATCAGCTGATTTTGGAAAGGTGGTAGGTGCTTCTAGATCTTCAATTGTGTGTAAAGCTAAAAAATAAAAATAAGTACTTGTGAACAAACTGTAACTATTTACACATTATAATGTACTAGAAATTTTGCAACAGACTGTAATAATAATAATAATAGGTACCACACGGATTGTTTGGAATCATAACTACCTATAATGTTATGATTAAACCGGCAAACGGAAAAAATATACACCTGAATTCAATAAAACAGGTTACCGGTATAAAAAAGCAATGAGTACGTACCTGAGCTTTCTGATGAGGTGCCTGCGAGTTCTAAATGTTCTGTAGGTGTTTTTGTTTGTGCTACATCTTTCTCACAGTCTTCAATTAGACACTTTCTTTGTTTTTTGAGAGCATAGGGACGCTCAGCGGTGTCAGAAGTTCGTTTGCTTCTGTCTAGTTAATATTCAAATTTTGTGGGTATACACCCTGTCTTCATGTGCACTTGTAAAACTGATCCCATTGCTTGGTACTGTGTATAAGTTTCCATATCATTTGGTAACTGAAAAAAGAAAAAGCTTTTACTTAAGAGTTTTAAATATACTATAGTAATAAAGAAATGAAACCTAACCTCAAACGGAATCGACAATGTTATTGACAAATATTTACCTATATATTTTGTTTGCGAGCTTCGCCACTTATTTATATAAAATAAATACTTATATTCAACTGATCTTCGCAGAAATAAATTACTGAATTAACAGATACAGAAGCTGGTTCTCGCCTTGCAAGATTTAGCCACGTATTTCTGATATTGTTCTTCATTAACACGTTAATAAATAACTTATTCGGAGTTATTATCGCACAAAATAATGGGAAATATGAATCGAAACAAGCAATAAGATGCAACTGTGTTGATGTTTACGAAAGGGTGACGTCACAGATGGACGTCATTATTATTCTAGCGTTTTGGTGCGAAATTTAAATTGTATTTTAAAGAGGTCAATTTTTCCTTCAAAACATTAATTTTTCGCGGAAATAAAATTTATTTTGTATAAAGTAGGTACGTAAAAACGTCGTGGAATATTTTTCCAAAATCAGTAATCATGTCTATTGACTCATATAGGGAGTTGCAACATACATTTTTACAATTTTACATTATTAACTATTCTTTTGTTTATTACAAATTACTTGGCCCTCGGGGGTCAAAAACACATAAAAAAAACTTTGGTGGTGCCATGTCTTTATCGGCTACGTAAATTCAATAGGGTTCCAGGCTGTCTGCATACGAATGAAGTTTGAACAAAATCCATGCAGTCTCAGCGATATCTGGGGCCGTATTCTCGAATTGGAGAACATGAAGTGAACGGTGAAAAGGTGGCGAACGCGTATTCTTGAAATGTTCATCACTCATATCCTCGTTCGCCCGGTGAAAGGCAAGCGAACGGTGAAACATGCGCAAATCAAATGTCAGCCGCTAAATGACATATTTAACGCACGGATTTCAAAAAATAAAATAGTATTAAAAATTTTTATTTTATTTTTAGTTCTTCAAAATAACTCGCATTAAAAAAAAATAATATGTTGACGAACCGTTTCTTTAAGACGTTTTATTTTTTGAATAAACAGTTGAAACGTTAATTAGGTGGTACCCCGATATTTTTATTATTTTCAAATTTTTTAATAAAATATCCTTAGAAAGTTGAATATGTCTCGCAAATATTAAGTAAATTTGAGATTACAGACATAAAATTATTACAGGAGATTCTGCTCATAACTCAGTCGGGTGAGCGTGCTATTTAAAAATGTTTTTCTAGGGCCAGTTCTACTCTTGGATTTAACATAAATACTTGTGTCCATAACAGCCAAGAAGTATCTTAGTTTTAACAGTTAAATCTAACAAAAATTCTTTTCACGACGCAACTTATAATAAATTTGAGAAATAATAATTTGTAAGCTATCTGAAACTTTTATTTAAATAAGTAACAAATTTTATATTTAAATTATGTTAACTACAGCACTTAACTTAATTAGACTGTGTTAAACACTTTACGACACTACAATTAGATAAATATTATGATTATAATTTATCGGGACATGTAAATATGAACCCTACAGACCAACGAATGAGATCCTTCAGCATAAAAACTTTATTTATGGTACATTTGATCTTCAAGCCTCTACAAATCTTTATAAAATAAAAAAAAATATATATTAAAAGTTGAATATGAGATCCGCCAGTATCTAATGGACGTCTTCTGTCTGGCCTTTGGTTTTGGTCCCTGGTCTAAACAATTTCTCTATCATTGTTTAAGTTTCAGTTTTTTTTTCAAATTTAGTTGTCAGGACAGAACATCTTGCAGTAAGAGGCTGGATATTTTGTGAATTCATACAATTAATAACTGATTGGATAGTTTCCGTAGTGGATTGAGATGATGGCTTTTAGTCATACTACGTAAAGTTGTAATTTCCACCGTTTCAAGGTTTATAAGTGCTGACTTTCTGCAATTACTGTCAGTATATTACTTTGTACAGGGTGAGTCAACGATTGGATGAAGTAGGTTTGTGCCTTTTCGGTGAAATTAACAAAGAAACTATATTTATTGTTTGATACAGTTTATTTTTACGCAGATTTTAAAAATATTTAGGACTCTACAGGGTGAGCCAAAAAACTAGGACAGTATAAAGTTTTATTTTTTTAAATAGAACACCCTATATACGAATCGTATTTTCGATTTAGCTTATAATTTTAAATCTTTTTTATTAAGGGTTTACTATAACAAAACTTTAGAGTTTCTGAGATAATTAAGTTTAAAGAAAAAAAAGTCACATTTTCAAGCATCAATTCAATGCTAAATAACGTTTTCAATTTTGTGACAAATATATTCAAATTTGGAATTTAGCAAGGCCAAGGACAAGTTAACATAATTTTTACCGAATATTTGCAATAAAAGCTACAGGGTGTTGAACACATCGGCTCAAATTTGAACAAGTTTAAGTGAATAAATATCTTTTTTTTAAATGGTACACCCTATATATTTTCATGTTATTTAATAGAGTAATAAAAACCCTAAAATTTTTGTTCAATATATCCTATACCTATTTATAATAGTTTTTGAGATATTTCAGTTTTTCTTATTTTCCATACTTTTTTACAGAAATAGTCTTCATTATCATAGTAGCTATGGCAAAAACAATGTAAAAGAACATTTTTCTGTGTGTCAAATTTACAACCGCAATCGCTTCTTTTGGTTTTTATGTAGTGTAGTTTGGTTTTTTTTTGCATTCATCTTATATTGTAAAATGAATTTTCCAAAGAATGAGTTAATAGATATGATTTATACAATAGGAAAGGCTCAAAAAAATTGCCTTCTTGCTCAAAGAATTTACAAAATGAAGTATCCTGATCGACGCCAGCCTAATACCCATACTTTTCAAAACTTAATGCAAAGATTTGATTCTTCTGGTACTGTTGATTATCCAAAACGTAAAGTGGTCAACAAACCAGTAACTAATGAAGAAAAAGAACTACAAGTATTGTTAAATGTTCAGGAAAATCCTTATATTGGTAGCCGTCAGTTAGCAGCATTATGTGAAACATCACAATCCACCGCTAATCGTACTACCAAGAAATATAGGTATCATCCATATCACATGGAATTACACCAAGAATTGCATGGACAGGATTTTGAAAGTCGTTATTGTTGTGTTAATTTTTTCACATTATGTTTAATTAAACTATTGCCGTTGTAATATAATGAATAATGTATTTCATCATATTTAACCACATTCTGTTTGTTTCTGTAGTTTCTTTTTATTATTTTACATGGTTACTATGATAATGAAGACTATTTCTGTAAAAAAGTATGGAAAATAAGAAAAACTGAAATATCTCAAAAACTATTATAAATAGGTATAGGATATATTGAACAAAACTTTTAGGGTTCTTATTACTCTATTAAATAACATGAAAATATACAGGGTGTACCATTTTAAAAAAAGATATTTATTCATTTAAACTTGTTCAAATTTGAGCCGATGTGTTCAACACCCTGTAGCTTTTATTGCAAATATTAGGTAAAAATTATGTTAACTTGTCCTTGGCCTTGCTAAATTCCAAATTTGAATACATTTGTCACAAAATTGAAAACGTTATTTAGGATTGAATTGATGCTTGAAAATGTGACTTTTTTTCTTTAAACTTAATTATCTCAGAAACTATAAAGTTTTGTTATAGTAAACCCTTAATAAAAAATATTTAAAATTATAAGCTAAATCGAAAATATGATTCGTATATAGGGTGTTCTATTTAAAAAAATACAACTTTATGCTGTCCTAGTTTTTTGGCTCACCCTGTAGAGTCCTAAATATTTTTACAATCTGCGTAAAAATAAACTGTATCAAACAATAAATATAGTTTCTTTGTTAAATTCACCGAAAAGGCACAAACCTATTTCATCCAATCGTTGACTCACCCTGTATATAAGATTGCTGTTTTTCTTGATATCCCTTTTTCTTTATATATTAGAATCTTAAAGTACTTGGCTCTTTGTATGCATTTTTGTTTAACAGTTCTAGAGTGTTAATTTAAGATAAATTTAATCGAGGCAAAGTACAAATATTGTAATGGCAATCAATAACTTCACAAAAATAACTATTTTTTTTTTACTTTTGACGATTAATTTAACGTACCAAAACTACTTTTTGCCTCAAATGGCAACCAAACATACTACGGACATTTTCGGTCTGACAGCTCAATTCAATCTGTCATCCATTTTATTTTTTGAAATTCTCGGGTTTTAGCACGTTCATATCTGGCAACATAGGCTTTTCAAGAATACGGCTTTTACTGTCAAAAAGTTCACATCGCCATTCCCATTGTCATTCACATCACACTTTTGAGGATACGGGCTCTGATATCTAGCAAAATAGTTTTTTAATCTTTTTAGGCTTACACAAAGGAATTTCAAAAAATACAGAAATTACTTTTTAGATAATTGTATACATAATATTTTACGTTAAAAATCACATTTATATCCGGATTGTTCGGTGAGAAAATTACTTTTTAATTAGCAATCGTAAAAAAATCACTTTTCCCCTTTTAAAATGCCAATATCGACAATTCGAGAAATAAGATTTTAGATATTGTTTCGATTTATCTTTTGAAACCAAAATTGAGTCCATATGTCAATTTGATCAAGAGATATTGATAAATTTATCAATGAATAATTTACCCCTATTCACCCTCTTGGAGTGCGAATTTTGAAAAAAAACATTTCTTAGTGAATGCCTACGCGGTGTTACCAACCTTTTTCCAAAATTTCACGATTCCATCTTTAATGGTTTCGGCTGTATATTAATACGTCAATCAAAACAACACCGTTCGTAAGCATAAATTTTGCACACGTACAAAAGACCAGTCGGTACCACTGATTCAAAATTATATAAACAAATACAGCGTACCTTCAATTTAAGATTAGATCAAGGGCCATAAGTGGATTAACAGCTCTTATCACTGCTTATCACAACTACTTGTATTTTTTCCTGCGTAACCAGGAATAGTTATTACGGTGATAATTTTAAAAACACATCGAGCACTGTGCGTTATACTTTTTTAACTTGTTTTTTTAGTATAGTAAAACTAGGCCACGTGAAAAGTGTATTTTTTTAAATGTGAAAACTGTTTTTAACCAAAAATTGTGATTAAGTAGTGTTGTTTTTGTTTAATTTGTTTTCGAAATGGATAAGGTGCCGTTGCTTGTTGATTCTGACGATGACTCGTAAGATTTTTATATCTCCAATTTGAAATTAGCATCAAACAATTAAGAGATGTGCTTCGCACTTTTTAAAATTACTTTTAAATCCATCAGAATGACTTTCAAAATTTTTATATCACTTCCATTTAATGATATTTTTCTTTTGTAAATCATGTCCCATTTTTTTTTTGCAGACACGCTTCAGACTCCTTGGGTTTCGAACCACTTATTAACCAAACGCACTTGGATCATGAGCCCGTGCCGGGCATATCGGCCACGGGAGACTACAAGTTACCCTCGCCGTCGTATGATCGGGACTATGACTCCGTTACCACGAAGATTAATGTCATTGGAATGACATGCCAGTCATGCGTTAGGAATATACAGGATACGATAGGAAAGAAATCTGGAATATTGAATATAAAAGTAAGGTTTTTTTGATATACAATTGAAGAATATATATATATATATATATATATATATATATATATATATATATATATATATATATATATATATATATATATATATATATATATATACAGGGTGATTCAAAAATCGATCACGAAACTTAAGGGGGTGATTCTACTTGACAAAATAAGGGTAGAGCTTCATATAATTTTTTTTCAAAATGTCATTCGTTTTCGAGTTACAAGCCGTCCAAGTTCAAGTTTTTATTTTTTGTTTTTTGAATTACTCGCTTACAGGAAAACCGATTTGACTAATATTTGAAAGATAGGCTAAGTCTTCTGCGCTTCATCATTTTAGTAACAATTCACATTGATTGTTTGCCGCTAGAGGGCACTTTACCTACATTGAAAATTGTTTTTTTGTCATAATTTTTTAGTGTTGACAGCTACAGTAGTTTTTGGCATAATTTCTGAAAGACTGATGCCAGGCCTTTAAAAAAGGTGCTCTTTATTTACATCGCTAAACCCAACGGTTTAGACGTAAATCACCCTTAAAAATTAAGTGGTAAATTTACTTTTCTCATTTCATTACCACCAGCTACCAGGTAAATAGCTATCAAAGTATACTAGAGCTGTCAGTTTAACATCAAATAAATTCGCTTTTTAAACTATTTAATTTATCAAAAAAGGTGCAGGCTCTTTATGACGATGATCGGCCGAGACGGTTGGAAATGTGCAATCAGATCCTAGCTAAGTATGAACACGATAATCGATTAATTGGCGTCATATTATTCACTGACGAAGCTGGTTTCACTCGTGATGGCATAACAAATCTACACAACATCCACACATATGCTTACGAGAACCCAAACAATGTGGTAGAAACGAAACATCAGCGTAGATTTTCACTAAATGTGTGGGCAGGGATAATAGGAGATTACCTTATTGGTCCTCATTTCTTTGATGGCCCATTAACTGGTGACGTATACTTAGATTTTATCCAAAATCGTCTCCCATTGTATCTGGAAGATGTGCCATTGGAAGTAAGGGCCAACATGTGGATCCTCCAAGACGGAGCTCCGCCCCACTTTAGTATACGTGTCCGACAGTATTTGAATGCAACGTATCCTGAGCGATGGATAGGACGAAGTGGACCATTGGCATGGGCAGCGAGGTCACCAGACCTTAATCCTATGGATTTTTTCTTTTGGGGTCATTTGAAACAATTGGTGTACGATATTCCAGTAATCAACGTCGAGGATCTTCGCTTCAGGATAATCGAAAAGTGCCAAATTATTAAAGAAACACCAGAAATTTTTCATCGAGTTAGGCGACATTTTTTGAAGAGTGTTAGGAAATGTATGGAAGAAAATGGGGGACATTTTGAGAATCTTTTTTAGTTTGTTTAGTATTGTTTCATTAATTTTTATCAATTAAATGTATATCGCAATAATCCATAATATGAATATTTACTGATTAGCCATTATTAGTTATTTTAAGATTATAAATTAAATAGTTTAAAAAGCGAATTTATTTGATGTTAAACTGACAGCTCTAGTATACTTTGATAGCTATTTACCTGGTAGCTGGTGGTAATGAAATGAGAAAAGTAAATTTACCACTTAATTTTTAAGGGTGATTTACGTCTAAACCGTTGGGTTTAGCGATGTAAATAAAGAGCACCTTTTTTAAAGGCCTGGCATCAGTCTTTCAGGAATTATGCCAAAAACTACTGTAGCTGTCAACACTAAAAAATTATGACAAAAAAACAATTTTCAATGTATGTAAAGTGCCCTCTAGCGGCAAACAATCAATGTGAATTGTTACTAAAATGATGAAGCGCAGAAGACTTAGCCTATCTTTCAAATATTAGTCAAATCGGTTTTCCTGTAAGCGAGTAATTCAAAAAACAAAAAATAAAAACTTGAACTTAAACGGTTTGTAACTCGAAACCGAATGACATTTTGAAAAAAAATTATATGAAGCTCTACCCTTATTTTGTCAAGTAGAATCACCCCCTTAAGTTTCGTGATCGATTTTTGAATCACCCTGTATATATATATATATATATATATATATATATATATATATATATATATATATATATATATATATATATATATATTTATTTATTTATTTATTTATTTATTTATTTATTTATTTATTTTCTTGATTCTTGAACCATAGATTATATCTTTTTCTTTATTTTGTCTTTTCTTGGGTTTAGGTTCTATATTAAATAAGAACACAAAACAATCGACGTTTCGCCCTTTATTCAAGGCATTTTCAAAACTTTTTCCTCCTAAAAATATTTTTATATAAATTAACATTTACAACATCTACAACTTTAAAAAAAACAAACAAAAATATACTAAAACCGTATTTAAATCTTTAAAATTCTTAAAAATATTTAATTTTTACAATATCTACTGAGGATACATGGAATGCGAATGTATTTTGGTTTTTTATATTTTTTATATTTTACAATGCACTAAAAAAACAAATAAGGTATACATTTAGTTTTATGTTTAAGAGGATATTCAATTTTTGATTTTTATTTGACAGGATCGAATACTTAATATTTTTGTTTAAATTAGACTTGTGTAAATGTGGCTCAAATTTCCCATATCTGTTCTGTCGTTAACAGTGTTTTTGTCTTTTTTAATTTCAATCATTTCCTTTATCTGTAATTTTTGATAATTCATATCTTTGTTTTTTATTTTGGTACTGTTATAATCAAAAGTATGTTTTTCGTCCTGTGTGTGTTTGTTTAACGCTGTTGAAGCGTTTTTCGTATATTTATGGCCATTTAATCTGTTCTTCAGTAATTGGCTCGTCATGCCTATATATTTTTTGGGGCAATTTGTACAAGGGATCGAATATATTACATTTGATTTATTCATGAGAGGAGTTTTACTTTTTAAATTTGTGAACAATGAATTTAATTTATTATGTGACTTGTGGCATACAATAATATCGTGCTTTTTTAAAATTTGTTTTATTTTTTCTGACAGTTCACTAGTGTAAGGTAATGCTACATATTTTTGTTGTTTATGTTCTATGTTTTTTGTTTTTACGTTATTATAAAACTTATATGTTCGTTTATCAATTATTT
This sequence comes from Diaprepes abbreviatus, assembly GCA_034092305.1. Classification (NCBI taxonomy): domain Eukaryota; kingdom Metazoa; phylum Arthropoda; class Insecta; order Coleoptera; family Curculionidae; genus Diaprepes; species Diaprepes abbreviatus. The sequence continues at coordinate 364,958 of JASJET010000322.1, read as the reverse complement.
TGGTGATAGTCTTTTCGTTGAAATTATTGTTTATTAGTGTCTTTTTTACTTTTTGTAGTATTTTTGGTCGGAATTCTGGAGATGTTAGGGAGATAGCACGATCAGATAGACCGATTATAACGCTATTTCTTTGAGTTTTTGAATGATTAGAGAAATAATTTAGATATCTACCTGACCAAGTTGGTTTGGTGTACCATTCAGTTAAAATTTTATTTTTTTTTGCGTATAAGTGTCATATCTAGAAAATTTATTTTATTATTATTTTCTGTTTCGGACGTGAACTGTAATTTTTCGTTGAAACTGTTAAACTCTTGGAGAATTTCATTTATTTTATTTTGTGGTACGGCCGCTATGTAATCATCGACAAACGTTTGAAAAAATTTTAATATAATATTTTTCAAACGTTTTGTCGATGATTGCATAGCAGCCGTACCAAAATAAAATAAATGAAATTCTCCAAGAGTTTAACAGTTTCAACGAAAAATTACAATTAACGTCCGAAGCAGAAAGTAATAATAAAATAAATGTTCTAGATATGACACTTATACGCAGAAAAAACAAAATTTTAACTGAATGGTACACCAAACCAACTTGGTCAGGTAGATATCTAAACTGTTTTTCTAATCATTGAAAAACTCAAAAAAAAATAGCGTTATAATCGGTCTATCTGATCGCGCTATCTCGCTAACATCTCCAGAATTCCGACCAAAAATACTACAAAAAGTAAAAGACACTATTAAACAATAATTTCAACGAAAAGACTATCACCAAAATAATTGATAAACGAACATATAAGTTTTATAATAACGTAAAAATAAAAAACATAGAACATAATCAGCAAAAATATGTAGCATTACCTTACACTAGTGAGTCAGAAAAAATAAAATACATTTTAAAAAAGCACGATATTATCGTATGCCACAATTCACATAATAAATTAAATACATTGTTCACAAATTTAAAAAGTAAAACTCCTCTTATGAATAAATCAAATGTAATATATTCGATCCCTTGTACAAATTGCCCCAAAAAATATATAGGCATGACGAGCCAATTACTGAAGAACAGATTAAATGACCATAAATATACGAAAAACGCCTAAACAGCGTTAAACAAACACACACAGGACGAAAAACATACTTTTGATTATAACAGTACCAAAATAAAAAACAAAGATATGAATTACCAAAAATTAAAGATAAAGGAAATGATTGAAATTAAAAAAGACAAATACACTGTTAACGACAGAACAGATATGGGAAATTTGAGCCACATTTACACAAGCCTAATTTAAACAAAAATATAAAGTATTCGATCCTGTCAAATAAAAATCAAAAATTGAATATCCTCTTAAACATAAAATTAAATGTATGCCTTATATGTTTTTTTTAGTGCAGCTTTACGAAAAATCTCTTTTTTGCCCATAAAATTCTTAAACGTACTCTCGGGATTCATTACGATTTATAACACCTAAATCCGATCCCGATCCACAGTGGACAGAAAAGAAGTTGTGATTACTTTATCGATTTGGATGAATTTTTGCTTAAATTACTTATGGGTGTTAAGGTTCTTGTGCTCTACTATGGCATTGTGAAGGATAATCATACATAATTTTCAAAAGTCAGTTCAATGTGCAATATAATATTTAATAAAAATGATTAGGTTTTGACAAACTTAGAAAGATTTACTTTAATATAAAGACATCTTTGTGTGTGTATTTTCGGGATATGAACTAGTGCTTCTATAATATCCTAACTTAAAAATTTATAAATGTGAATTTGAAGTGCATTCAATTACTATGGGGGGGGGGGGGGGGTGCAGCCAGCAACTCTCAGAAAATGGCGCTCAGGTACTTGTGTGGAGCCAGATATAGAGACCATTGTAAGCCATTGTTAGTACAGCAGGAAAATTTTAACTGTTGTGTTTGTTTATTTTGGAGGTTTCATGTCTGGTTCATGGTATGGTGGAGAGGGTAACCTAAAGTCATATCAATGTATTCCATACAATACAAGACAGGGCCTAAAATTTAATTTACGGCTCCCGATCCGTAGATTAACGCTGACTAAGAGTTCTACCATTTATGAAGGGAAAAAATATTTAACCACCTTGGTTTGCACTATCTATTGTAAAATATAAAAAAAACCGAAACACTATCTTGGGTTTAGGTTCTATAATTAATAAAACACAAAACGATTGACGTTTCGCCCTTTATTCAAGGCATTTTCAAAATTTTTTCCTAAAAAAATATATAATTAAAATACATCAAATAAAAAACATATTTTACCATTTTGGAAAACAAACAAAACACTTAAAAACAGTAGTCAAAACTTCAAAAATTTTAAAAATATTTAATTTTACCAGTACATACCTTGACATTTTGCTGTTCTGTTTCTAAATAAACTTTAAATTTTCATCGTTCACTGAGGATACATGAAATATATATATATATATATATATATATATATATATATATATATATATATATATATATATATATATATATATATATATATATATATATATATTATATGCATGATTTATTTTTCATACGAATTTATTTTGTACTTCAGGTTAGTCTTCCAGAAAATTCGGCCTTGGTAACATTCAATCCAAAAGTAACAAATTCGCAGGAAATATGCGAATGGATCGACGATATGGGCTTCGAAGCTTCGCTTCCGTTGCTGAACAGAGAGCAAAGCGGTCCCAGCGAATGTAGAGTACACATAGATGGAATGACCTGCGACACTTGTGTGAAAAGTATAGAAGGTATGTGTGTGCTCGTAGATGATTTACTTTTGTTAACAGTTCAGTAAATTTTTGATACATTTTTTAGGAATGCTGTCTACGAAACAGGGTATAACCCACATAAAGGTGGATCTGGGGGGAAAGGAAGGTTACGTTCAGTATTTGCCCGATAGAGTTAAGCCTAAAGAAATAGTGGACCAAATCGAAGACATGGGCTTCGATGCCTTTATAAAAAGTGTGAATGGGAGAGAGGTGAAAAAAGGTAAGCTGTTAAATGATAACTGTACTGGTAAGAAATGTTCTAAGTTTTTAATTTTAGAAAAGAAATCTCCAGTAGCAAATGGTAGTACGAGTAGGGACGTCAAATTATACAACAAAGACGTAAATTTAGAAAAGTGCCAAATACACATCAAGGGAATGACCTGCGGTTCCTGCGTGGCGGCCATCGAGAAACATGTTCAAAAAATTACAGGTAAAAAATGACGTGGTTCGATAATTGTCCTTCCTCTGGAAACTAGCGTAGTATATGATTTGTTCTTTTAGGATGTCACAAAATATTGGTTTCTCTCCTCGCCGCCAGAGCAGAAGTACAATTTGACCCAAGTCTGGTGACGCCGCCTGACATTGCAGCCTCGATATCCGAACTTGGGTTCCCTTCTTCCGTCATGGTCCAGTCCGGAGCCGGCCAATCCGAAGTAAGTTAAGTTCAGGATTCGACCCGGTCAGTATACGTTTTAGCGGTTCTAGTTTATATAAATTTTATCAGTTGATATTTCATTGTCAGGACCGGACTTTAAATTTATTTTTTGAGAGATTAAATAGATAGCATGCGAAATGAAAGTGTAGGAAGAATCGAATTTTTTGTGTATTTAGTTACACACAAATTTATTAATGAATTCGAAGCACTACAATTAAATAATTTCAACGACTTTGGGCTAATACGGCCCTCAACAATTTGGAACGTATTTTTGAGCGAATTGTTTGAGATAAAAATTGTCGAGTTCGAACGGAGACACCCAACAATAACCTTGACGTTGACCTTGATATATGCAAGGTCAAGCATGTTTTCTTTTTTATAGAACTAAGAGTGTTTGAAAGAAACAAAATTTGTAGCGTTGACTTTGAAAGTGATTTTTGGAATCATTTCAAGGTCATATTTCATGGGTTTTCATTCAAAAAACCAACTTGACCTTGGATTAAGGTCAACTTAAATATTACCATGAAATACTCCTTTAAATATATATATATATATATATATATATATATATATATATATATATATATATATATATATATATATATATATATATATATATATATATATATATATATATATATATATAAAACAGAAAAAATAAAATCTTTGGCATAGCGGACCTGAAATGTGTCAATCTGTACTATTCTCATGTTAAAAAGTGCGGAGCATTCCAAAGTATGGAAAGACTCCGGGTCCGACAGATGGCGACAGCGCTGTTTCGTCCTAATGTGGGACTCGTCAGGCCACCGCAGTCGGTACAAACCATCATCTCGCCTCTGTATCCTATAAAACTGAATTTATGATTAAAAACAGCAAATAGGACGACAAAGGCGACATCTCGATGGTTCACTCGATAACACAAGAACTACACAGATTGACAAAACTTGTAAAAACCGCCATGTGGTGGCGCGACGGTGAATAAAAATAGAAATCTGTAAAATCGAATACACAAAACGCGCTGCCCAAAGGATAGGGGTCGCATTATTCGGTACAAAGCATATATATATATATATATATATATATATATATATATATATATATATATATACAGGGTGTCCAAGATAAAGATCCTAAGCATGGGGATCTCGGAAACAGTTGGAGATACGAGGTCGGTTAAAATAGAGAAAAGTTGCGCAATTTAGTGCTAAATTAAACGCAGTTAAAAAAATTTAAAAATTTCAAACACTTCCGGAGATTTCCGGAAAAAAACGAAATTTGGCAAAATCGTTTTTAATTTTTGCAGGCTTTATTTAAAGAGATATCAGAAAATAAAAGGTAGATTCTCATTGCCACTTTCTATTTTTTATAATATGGTCTAAACAAAATTTAAATCCGACGTTTCGTTTCTGAGATACCATCATCAACTGTCATTTTTTATAAGGAACAAAAAAAAGTATCCCATGTATTTGATAGCATTTTTTATTACAAATTCAACGATGTATCACCCTTGCATATCGAATACGTAGTTCAAGTACTTTCCATAAGAGCTCCATGAGAGCGAGAGAAAGGTATATCAGTTTTATAAAAGCCAATGAACTACACACTTGATATGCAAGTGTGATACACCGTTGAATTTGTAATAAAAAATGCTATCAAATACATGGGATACTTTTTTTTGTTCCATATAAAAAATGAAAGTTCATGATGGTATCTCAGAAACGAAACGTCGGATTTAAATTTTGTTTAGACCAAATTATAAAAAATAAAAAGTGGCAAGAAGAATCTACCTTTTATTTTTTGATATCTCTTTAAATAAAGCCTACAAAAATTAAAAACGATTTTGCCAAAATTCGGTTTTTTCCGGAAATCTCCGGAAGTATTTTGAATTTTTAAAATTTTTAAATTGCGTTTAATTTAGCACTAAATTGCGCAACTTTTCTCTAATTTAACCGACCTCGTATCTCCAACTGTTTCCGAGATCCCCATGGTTAGGATCCTTATCTTGGACACCCTGTATATATATATATATATATATATATATATATATATATATATATATATATATATATATATATATATGTTCGGACATACACTTTTGAATACAATGTGGCATATGGACCAAATCAAAAATGGCGGCAGTGTGAAAGGTGCCATATTGGCAAAAAATGTGAGAAATTATAATTAATTTTGTTTATTGCCATATTTCGTGGTCGCTAATCACGAGTCTGAAGTCAAATTGAAAATTTTCAAATCCAAGATGGCGGATCAAATATGGCGGACCCATTTTTTTTATAATTTTTTTCATTACAATATCATTTATTATTCGGGGGTTTTTGAGGTCGCTGATCACAAATGTGAAGTCAGAAATCGAAAATTTTCAAATCAAAAATGGCAGATGGGTCCGCCATCTTGAACTTGAAAAATTTTCAATTATGACTTCGGATTTGTGATCTGGCACCACAAAAACCACCGAGTAACGAACGATACGGAAATAAACGAATGTAAGCTGAAATAATTCTGCCATATTTGATCCGCCATTATGGATTTGAAATTTTTCTATTTCTGCCTTTAAATTTGCAGTGTTCAGCGACCCCAAAAACCTCCGAACAACGAACGGTATGGTAATAAAAAAATTTATGCAAGATTGGGTCCGCTATTTTTAATCCGCCATCTTGGATTTGAAAATTCTCCATTTCTGACTTCAAATTTGTGATTTGCGACCCCGAAAAGCCGCAAGAAACCAGGATGGCACAAGAAATCTAGTAATAAAAAAAATGTATAATGTTTAATCTGGTTTTGCCAATATGGCGCCCTACATAACCACCATTTTTGATTTGGTGCATATGCCACGTTGCATTCAAAAGTGTATGTCCTAACGGAGATTTTAAAGTTGCCCCAATTTTTGAACAGATGCCCATTTTGAGTATTTGAGATAAATAATTGATTTTAGATCTAAAATTTTTCGTGAATCTTCTACTTTTAATTTTGACAAATTAAAGATGGCGGTGCTGTAATAGTAGACAAAGCATATATCAGCAAGTATTTGAAAACGTAATGGATATGATTGTTTATTAGAATAATGTTTTCAAGGATATTTATCACGAATATAAGGTTAAAATTTGAAAATTTAAGATGACATCCAAGATGGCAGTCAAATTGCTCGAAATTTGATTTTGTTGACAAAGCACAATGAAAACGCATCCTCGGGGGGTTTTCGAAGTCGCTGATCCTGAATCCAAAGTCAAAATTTGAAAATTGTTTATATCAGCTCTAAGATGGCGGCCAGAATGATCAAAATTTGGAATTTGGTATAGATTGGAATGTACCTTTTTTTGTTTCTTTGTAATGTAGAACTACATTTTTCCAAGTAGTTCACAAAATCTTTTAGACCTTATTTATTGGTAACTTTTGAAATACGGCAGGCTTTAGTATTAACCGATTTTATGATCTAGTTGAAGATTAATGATCAGCTTTAAGTCCACATAACTTTAGACAAAATAAACGTTTCGAGTTCTTAAAACCCTTAAATTAATGATCTTGATCCTGATCCATCAGCAATCCTAAAAATCCCATAGATGACATTCTCATCATGTTTCGTCGACGAAATCGAATTTCGAACATTTTGGCTGCCATGTTGAATCCGCCACCTTATATTTTCAAACTTTGGCTTCGGATTGAGGATCAGCAATACTGAAGACCTTCTCGACTCGACTCGTTTTCGTCATGTTTGGCCAACAAAATCAAATTTCGAACTTTTTGGCCGCCATCTTATGATCGCCATCTTTAATTTTCAAATTTTGACCTCGAAAACCCCCCGGAAGTATTTGAAGCTCAAAATCAATTATTTATCTCAAAAATGGAAACGGGCAGGGCGGGAAAGTTGATTTAACAGAGAATGCCCCATATATATATATATATATATATATATATATATATATATATATATATATATATATATATATATATATATATATATATATAACTGAACCGAAACTCATTTTAGGTGGACCTTGAAATCAGAGGCATGACCTGCACGAGTTGCGTGCACAAAATCGAAAGCAGCGTCATCAAAATTCCCGGCGTGATCAGCGCCCAGGTGGCACTGACGATGCAAAAAGGAAAGTTCAAATATGACCCCGAGGTTACGGGCCCCAGGAGTATTATACAAGCTATAAACGAGTGAGTAATAGTATCTTTGTAATCGTAGACGAACGTGGTAAATTGGAATTATGTTTCGACGTTTGACTTGCGCTTAAAATCGATTTAACAAGGAATTGTTTTGACACTTTATTAAATTTGTTTTATACGCCATTGTTTTCCATGACTACTGCGATTAGAGCTTACAATTTCATAATAATATCTTGGAAACTATTGAACGTGGGGACAGGGCGGTCTTAATAAAAATTAAAGATTTTTTTACGGGCTGTGAAATAAAGAAAAAAAGATTCATAGGGACTTGCACTTTTTTATTATTCTGTAGAGTTTCTTGGCTTTTCTCGAATTTTTTTTGCAAACTCAGATTTAATATTTTCAAGATTCATTACCTTTATAACCTTATTTTTTTACTTTTAGGTTAGGTTTCGAAGCGCAATTATTCACAAGGGAACACGACGACGAGAGGCTGCAACAAAAAGACGAAATCAGGAAGTGGAAGAGGAGCTTCCTCTTCTCTCTAGCCTTCGGTGTACCGTCCATGGTGGCCATGTTGTACTTTATGACGATCATGTCCACCAGCCATGCGTCACACGAAGATATGTGTTGTGTTTTACCAGGTAACGATTGATGTCAGACGAAAGTCCTTTAGAGCACCTCGAGTTGTTTGGAATCAACAGTATATCACTCTATATATATATATATATATATATATATATATATATATATATATATATATATATATATATATATATATATATATATGAAAAGTTTGGTTATTCCGGGTTTCAATCCGTTCGTTCAAAAAATCGTTTTCACGACGTTTCGCCAAAATCTCATTTGGCATTTTCAAGTGCGGTTCGTCTCGTTACTCGCTGAGATCAGTTCTCAGCGAGTAACGAGACGAACCGCACTTGAAAATGCCAAATGAGATTTTGGCGAAACGTCGTGAAAACGATTTTTTGAACGAACGGATTGAAACCCGGAATAACCAAACTATTCATTTTACCATCCGTGAAAATCTACGACGATATAACATTATATATATATATATATATATATATATATATATATATATATATATATATATATATATATATATATATATATATATGCAATGGAATCAAGTTTTTTACACATAATTATTGAACCACCAGGTATATTTCAATTTTTTTTAATATGATATGTACCATGTAAGACCATTCAAATTACTATCCAAGAAAATGTTGTGAATTATTCACAGCTGCAGGGACGGACTAGCTGTGACACTCATGACCCCATTTTTTTGTGCGCCCTGTATGATAAGAAGTTTGGAAAACGTTTTTACATACTTTTGACAATTGATTAAAAATCAAGTACTCTTCATTCATGTCGCTAATCTTAACAGTTTCCAAAAAACGTCATTTTACTTACTTCGTGTATTTGGCGTGTGAGAGTGTTGGGATTTAACTGAATATTTGGATTTATTCGGGTCATCTCGGATTCATTACGAGTGTTGAATCCTGTTAGATCTGGCGTGACCCCAGGAGGGGCCGCGAAGGTCCCACAAAAACTACCCGGACAGCCTGGAATATTTTGGGATTGGACATGTTTAAATAAATTACTTTTTTTCCTCTTAAATTGGAATTTTTTTGTATAAAAATACAAAAATCACGGAGGGTTGGGCTTTAATATACTTAATATATGAGAAAAATCAAGTAAATGGAATTTGGGTTGGATAAGAATTTGGCCAATATTTACTTTAATTATTTTTTATTAATTAGACCAGAGCTCTTATGGGATTTTTTGCAGTAAAAGATTGGGACTCTTAAGTTTTGTGTTGAAATTAAAATCTGGTGTTGGGACTCTTAAGGAATCTCCGAAATTCAGTTATTCCGAAAATTTTTCGTGTTAAGCGTAAACTAAGACACGTTTAGTATTCTTAGATCCATTAACGATGTCAGTTTCAGATTGTCACTAATTTTTTCTTCACCAAAAATTATTTAAGTCAAAATCGGGAATGTCTAAATCGGGTAATCAGGTTTCCTTTACGCAATTTAATTTCCGCAAATTATTTTATTCGTAGAAGTAGGCGCGTGAATACTCCGTTTATTATTTATTTCAAACAGTTTTCGCAAGAATTTTGAAAAAAAAAAATTGCGTGGAAAAGTTTTTTCAGAAGCTTATTTTTTTCGGCGGCACTGGAATTTTACTAGAAATTGCGTTTCACGCCTTTTATTTTGACTGAAGACTTTAATTTAAGGTTCTTCCTCTAGCACTGAACTGTTATCAGTTACTAGAGTTCGCCTCTAACGAATTACTGCCTAACAGACGAGGTGTCCTAGCCTTTCTTCTTTTTTGAATCGAATTTCTAATATTTGAATGCTTGATTGCCTAATTAAGAACCTCCAGCTCTTCTTAAGCCGTTGTAAGCAGAGTTGCTTCCCTCGTTGCACCGGCGTAAACAGCTTAGTGATCCTCTTGATGCCGAAAGGGGCGCTCCAAAAAAACCTCTAGAAATTTTGAATGTCCCTACTCACGTGTTGGAACTGTTTCATTTTTTCTGGAAGGGAAATTGACAATAATCTCTTGCGAGATTACCGACTAGTGGCTCACCTATTAAAGATTTCCCGTGCCTTTCTCTGACGTAGTGCAAGGGCCACACTACTAAGCAACAGCAGAGAATCTCACGTTTCGCTGAGTAAATGCTTTAAAAGATTTAGATACTGAGAAATCTGTGCTCTTTAAGACACAAACAGATTCTGTTAAGGAATTGTGACAACGGGTGCTATTCAGGCGCGGATCCAAGGGTGAATCCGATTTTTCTTGTTATAATAGGAATATGTATCCTGTTGGCATCTTCCCCTCCCCGTCGAAACTTGTTTTTTCTTGAGATCCCCCCCCCTTCCAAGAGCTTTGAGTTCAGGAAAATAGACCCGATTTTTCTTGTTATATTAGGAATATGTATGCTGCTGGCATCTAACCCCCCCCCCCTCCCCCGTCACGTCGACAACTTGTTTTTTCTTGTTTGGTCCCACAGTACACTGTTAAGGAGTATGATGGTTCTTCTTCCTTAATTGTGTTTTTCTTCTATTCCCCGTCTTTTGTGATAGTTAGTCCTAGATATTTGTACTTGTCGCAGTGTCTAATTATTTGATTGTCTTCCAGTATCAGGTCTCTCTGTTCGCCACCAATACACATATATTCCGTTTTTCCTCTATGTTTATATTCAATCCCCATTTCCTGTATTCTTTGATTAAATACCTCGTCCGATCGCCCACCTCCCAGTCCTAAGACCTTCGAATTTAGAAAAATAGATCCGATACTGCCTTTTACACTAGAAATGGAAATGTTGGTGGTGTCTCCCCCCTCCCCCCGGTCGAGAATCTGCTTTCGTTTGCCATACCGTACTTTTGTGATATTACCGCCCTTCCCCCCCCCCTCAAAAGAGAGACTGAATTCACCCCTGGTGCTATTTATAACTTCTCGGCACTTCGTTGAGTCTTTTGGGCCAAATTCTCACTATAGGGATGATGATCTCGATACGCTTTCGGTCCGGTAAAACATTCTTACAGGAGAAACAATGAACACTATCGGTTTCGCGGAGATTTCGATATCGCAAACTCTTTATCGCTTAAAAAAAATGTATCGAACCGAGATCGGATCGAGAGTGGCACTATAGTGAGAATCAAGTCTTAAAAGAGAACCAATCAGCTTTTAGCGCGGTCCACCAAAGTTTTGAGTCTGCGCCGCCGTCCAGTTTGGTATATATATATATATATATATATATATATATATATATATATATATATATATATATATATATAATATGTTTTTTTTCAGGACTCTCTCTAGAAAATTTGATCATGTTCGCCTTCTCCACTCCTGTCCTGATATTGGGAGGCCGTCACTTCTTCGTCCAAGCCTACAAGGCGCTGAAACACCGCACAACTAATATGGATGTACTTATTGCCATGGCAACTTCAATTTCCTACACTTACTCGGTGTGCGTGGTCGCCGCCGCGATGATCATGCGACAGAATACGTCGCCTCAAACGTTTTTTGACACGCCTCCGATGTTGTTGGTTTTTATTAGTTTAGGTGAGTGTATGACGTGCTGGTGATTACGGCGATCAGTTATTATTTAGTGTGTTATATTTAATAATGGTTTTTTTACAGGTAGGTGGCTCGAACATATTGCAAAAGGTAAAACTTCGGAAGCCTTAAGTAGACTTTTGTCCTTAAAAGCTACGGACGCTGTAATTATAACATTAGGTCCTAAAGGTGAAATAACTAGTGAACAGAACGTGAACGTCGATCTCGTTCAGAGAGGCGACATCTTGAAGGTGGTACCTGGTGCTAAGGTTCCCGTAGATGGGAAAGTTATACAGGTAAGTCTCAGATAGATTTTTTATTTTTCAAAACTACCTGCAGGTTTACTTATTGGTTATGCTTTTTAGGAACTTGATTTTGTACACTCAATAATAGTAATCTTAAAGGTTCTCGTACAGTATTTTTTGCTTGAAGAATAATGTTCGAATACAAAATCAATAGTGGGTTCTCTTCAGGGACCAGGTTGTTTCACGTTTGATCACTGAATAAACTAGCGCCGAGCGCGGTTAGTACTTGAATGGGTGACCGCTTGGGAAGACTTCAATCAAATCAAATATCTCGTTATTCAATAAAAAGTTTTGTGGTACTGAAGAAAAACCAAAAACTTGAATGAATGGCGTCAAAGTTAAAATATAATAAAATAGCTAAGTTAAAAAACACTAAATCTAAACTTTTACATACATATTAACTGAAGTAACATTCACATAACATCTTATTGTCAGACATGACACTTAAAATTCATTTAAATAAATGCAAAGAACTCATTCTGCATATACGGTTCAATATGAACCAATAAATCAAAAACAGTTTTCTTAAAACGTTTGAAATCCTTATCCAACTTTACCCCGATTAGTAGAGCATTAAAAAATTTAATTGCCAATAAACCAGGCCCTTTTCTGCTACACTAAGTCAATGCTGTGGGACATTATATCCCTTATATCTCGTGGCAAAGCAGTTTTTAACTTCATGCTTCTTAAATCGGTCCTTGTTTTTAAAGAGAAACAGGAGGCATTCGTAAATAAATATTGCTGGTAAAGTTAAGATACCTAAGGTTTTAAATTTTCCCCTGCAGGAGTCCGAGTGAGCAATGCTAGAAAGTATACTGTAGGGGATTGAGACAAAGAGTAATTAGTGGACTGTATATGGGTTTGATTGCGGAGATGAAAAATTATACAAAATACGGCGACAGCGTGACACAAATACTAAAATGACCTACCTTGTAGTGGAAATCACTTCAATAAATTCTTCTTGGTGGCCACCAGAATAATTCCAAGCTTCACCATACAGGAACCAGGAATCGGGGACACTATCACTGTATTTTGGAGTAGTTTTTGAGGCGAGAGTCAATATGTTTATGAGACAAACGATAAACCTTTTCCAAAAGGCGAGGGACGTGTCAGACGTCGAGTATTACATAACAACTCTTGTACTACACCACGACTATGGTACTACTACTGTTCTGTCCCTTTTTACATTTGTCCAAATGCGCGAGGGCCAGTAAAATGTGTCACGTGTGAACGCGAGTAAAATTGAACTAAAAAGTAATGAAACCTAAACATATACGAACTGCTCTTTTCTGACTTTTAAAAGCCCTTGCTGATGCATTGCTCCCACCCCAAAATATCACTCCATAGCGAAGAGTTGAATATACATTTGCATGTACATTTTTTTAAGTTTTCCTTGGTCAGATATTTTAACATTACTCGTAAGGAGTATGAAGCTGTGTTTACCTTATTGGATACCTCTGATATATGTTTTGTCTAATCCAGATTACAATTAATCTGGATTCCAAGGAATTTTGTATCTTCCTCTAGTGTGATGCTCCCAGTTCCAAACTCAACTGACCCAGGAAGTGTCTGATTGTTTTGCTTTGTTGAAAAACAAATGTGATGGGTCTTTTCAGTGTTCGGTATTAATTTGTTCTCTCTAAACCATTTTTTAGCCTTGACAATATGTTCATCAGTAATTTTTATGAGACGCCGATGGTTAAAATATTTGTGTCATCAGCAAAGTTAACAAGATAACACCTTTCACCCATAACTGTAGATGCCAGATCGTTGATATAAAAAATAAACAGTAGTGGTCCCATAATGCTTCCCTGCGAGATGCCCATGGTTAAAAAGTCAACATCTGAAAAATATTAAACCCCATCAAACTCCACTTGAACTTTCTGACTTCTATTTTCTAGATATGAACGAACCCAATCAAGAGCAGGCCCCCTTACACCATATCTCTCAAGTTTCTGAACAGAATCTTATGGTTTAAACCCTCAAATGCTTTTGATAAGTCTAAAATTGTCCCCAACGATAAGTGCTTGTTCTCAAAGTTTTCCATAATTTTCTCAATGAAATCATATACAGCTATGCTCACAGATCTACCTTTTAAGTAACCATGTTTTGTCTGAGAATCAGTTCGGATTTCTGAAGGGATGTAGTACTACCGACGCCATGCATACGTTAATAACGGATGTTGTCAATAATTTGAATCTAAATAAAAAATGTTCAGCAGTCTTTTTGGATTTGGCTAAGGCGTTTGATACTGTACTTCATGACAAACTACTTACAATTTTGCACAATTATAAAATGTTTGAAAATTATCTTTCAGGACGTGTACAAATGGTTAAAATTAACAATATTTTGAGTGGCAAAAAATTTATGAAAATTGGTGTTCCCCAGGGAACTGTTTTGGGCCCAATAGTTTTTATTCTATATATTAATTCTTTGCTTAATTTAAAAACAGGGGGGCTGATGGTTTCTTATGCAGATGATACAGCAATGGTCATTTTTGGTGATTCATGGGAAAGTGTAAAAAATAAAACTATAATAAATTTATCAAATATAAAAAACTGGTTACAAACTCAAAAATTAAAATTAAACTTGGCAAAAACAACATATATATCTTTCTCTCTGACAAAAGCAAATAGACCTTTATATAATAACATTATGATTAATAATCAGGTCATTAATGAGACACCACACACCAGGTACCTGGGTATTGTAATCGATTCTTACCTTAAATGGCAACCACACGTCGACTATGTTTCAAAAAAGATTCGTGGCTTAGTGCATAAATTTTATTTATTAAGAAACTTTCTGGATCGGAAAACTTTGATTATGGTCTATAAAGCCTTGATTGAATCGATTTTAAGGTACGGTATTTTAGTGTGGAGAGGACTATACAATAATGCTTTGTATAAATTAAATTTAGTTCAAAAATATCTATTAAAAATTATATTTCACAAAAATAAATTATACCCCACTCATTTACTCTTCGACAAAAATATACAAAATGTAAGATCGATTTATGTTTCATCTGTCTGTGATTATATATATCGACATCCAAACTTACAAACTTTTATTGATCACGATTATAACACAAGAATAAAAATCGACAAGCATATACAGATCCTCATTAGTAATAACAATCTTAACATAAAGTACATAAAATATATTGGACCGAAGATATACAACTTACTGTCCAGTGAGATTAGCAATTCGCAAAGTGTGAAACAATTTAAAGCACATAGTAGAGAGTTAATTTTTCTTAGGTGGAATCAGTTTGAAAAGATATTTTTGTAGGTTAATGTAGTCTGGATGTGGAAATTTTTACTTTTTGTTTTGTACATGAAACCAAACTTTGTATATGTTCATTAGAATATAGAATCACACTTTAGCACAGAGAGATGTTTAATCATCTAGGTGCTATTATTCTGTTCTTGTATAAATGTCATATGTTATGTTATATCTTCTTCAAGTGCCATATCAGGTCCCCCTGACGTTGGCAATTACATTGGCATGTCTTTCACGGTCCTGCGCTAGCTGGAACAGTTCCCCCGCGCTACGTATACCTGTCCATTCACGAATATTCCTCAACCAGGAAGCCTGTCTCCTTCCTACCCCTCTACGTCCCTCTACTTTACCCATCATGATTAATTGAAGAATTCTATATCGCTCCCCTCTGAATATATGTCTAAGATATGAGATTTTTCTACACTTCACAGTGCCCAATAGTAGACGAGTTGTGTCGGCCCTATTGAGCACCATTTCGTTGGTCTGCCTAGCTGTCCAAGGTATTCTCAGCATTCGCCGGTGTAACTACATTTCGAGAGCCTCCAACCGATTAATCGTGGCAGCCTTAATTGTCCAGATCTCTGCCCCATATAGTAACACTGGCCAGACATATGATCTTATCATTCTCTGTCGTAGTTTTAGGTTGAGGTTATCATTGCAGAAAAGTGGTTTCGTTTTTTGAAAAGTTGCTCTAGCAGTTTCTATTCTACACCTTATCTTTAGATTTTCGGTGATATAACATCCAAGATATTTAAAATGAGTCACCCTGTCTATACTTTTTCCTTCTATTTGTATTGAAGCGTTAAGATGAGGTTGTCTACTAAAGACCATAAATTTTGTCTTTTTGATATTTATGTTGAGCTCCATTTCTTGACCCTCAGTGTTAACACAGTTTAATAGATGTTGCAGGTCTTGTAGTTTGTCGCTTAGGATAACAGTGTCGTCAGCATATCGTATTGTATTTATATATTCTCCATTGATTTGTACTCCCATTCGTTGTCCTTGAGTAGCCCGTTTAAAATTTTTATTTGAATATGTATAAAAAAGCAGTGGAGATAGTATGCAGCCCTGTCTGACGCCTCGTAGTCGTTATGTTATATATTATAGGAAAATCTGTTGAATTTGTGAAAATAAATTGATTAAATAATAAAAATAAATAATGATTAAATTAAATAAATTAAAGTTAAATTAAACAGTTCAAGAGTAAATTAAAACATTTCCTCATTTCTGAGTGTATTTATTCTTTGGATGTGTACAAGTGTGTATTCACTGCGAGATGTAGTGTGCTAGTCTGTTCTGTATGTCTTCTGTAACACATGTGTTCATATTGTATTTCGTTATTTTTTTTTGATTTGTTTGTTAATTGGTTTGGTTATTTTAGTTTATTTTATAGGATTTTATAATTGTGACTATTCCTATACAATTTGTTATTGTCGTACAAGAAGATGAATAAATAAATAAATGTTGTGTTGGGCTTAGTAATTTTTTGAATTAAAAAATTTGAGTAGTCTGGAACACATAGATAGCAATTTTAAAAATCTTTGAGAAGGATGGTAATAGGCTTATGGGTCTATAATTATGGAAATCTGTACTATTCTCCCTTTTTAAATAGAAGTTTAACTATTGCCATTTTTAAATTGTCTGAAAAAATGCCATGCCTAAAAGAATTATTGATTATATAGCTCAAAGGTTCGACTACATGACTAGCACATTTTTTTATTAAATTATTTGAAATCTTGCCATACCCTCAGCTTTTTTTTATTTTTCAAAGATTTTATAATTTTAAAAACTTCTTTTGTTGTTGAACATTCTCCATATGTTCTTTACCGACGCGACTTTAATCAATAACAAATAGTCAATGGTATTAAAGTCTGGATGTCCGGCTGTCCATTCACTTCATATTACAGTGTATCGTTTTATTTTTTTCCCAGGGTCAGTCGATGTGCGATGAAAGTCTCATAACAGGCGAAAGCATGCCAGTACATAAGAAAATCGGAAGTACCGTTATAGGAGGTTCCATAAACCAACATGGTCTGTTGATACTGGAAGCGACCCATACAGGTGAAGCCACGACGCTATCTCAAATAGTTAAGTTGGTCGAAGAAGCTCAGACTTCCAAAGCTCCTATACAGCATTTAGCAGATAAAATTGCAGGGTAAGAATCGCTTTAGGATATTTTGTATTTTCCTGCGTAATAGTACTCCTGCAAAATAATTAAACAAATACAATTTTTTTAGGTATTTTGTTCCAGCTGTGGTAGGCATTTCGTTACTTACTCTAGTTATTTGGTCAATAATAGGTGCTATAGATATAAGCAGGCTGCCGATATCGGACCACGAGAAAGAGGGATTCAGCGATGCAGAGATCATTTTGCAGTTTGTGTTTAGGTGTGCGTTGAGTGTACTCGCAATAGCGTGTCCTTGCGCGCTAGGATTGGCCACGCCTACCGCCGTTATGGTGGGGACAGGTAACCTTTTTATACCAATCTACTTATTAATATGTCAAAAATATACAAATAGATAATGCACAAGGTATTCTCTCCTCTCTCTCTTACCCATTGCATCTTATGGAAAATCATTAAGCTTTTCGATTACAGGAGTCGGCGCAATCAATGGTATTCTTATCAAGGGCGCAGGTCCTCTAGAAAATGCCCATAAAGTGAAAGCCATAATGTTTGACAAGACCGGTACTATAACCAAAGGCACGCCAGAAGTTTCCAAAATTTGGTTACAAGGTATTTTTTTTTAATGTTTAGGTGATTTTTAAATTTGCTTTTTTTCAAATTTCAAACTTTGGAATGTGACGGCCTCGGTCCACGAGGTCCTGGGTTCGATCCCGTATTTGTCGTGGGTATTTATACATGTTAACTAGTGTAAAGAATTTCATTTTACTTGTAAGGTGAATGTACTGAATTGAAATGGTGAACAAATTTCATTTTATGAAATTATCTTGATTTCAACTTAAACTTTGTAATACTAACCATGCGTAGCAAATTAACTTTGTGCAAGATAACTTATACTTTATAAAATTGATCTATGAAACGAAACTTTAGGTATTATGTATGGTAACTGATAAAGATTTAGGGAAAACGTGACTAGAACCAAACATGAACTCTCCAACTTGAAACAAATTTGCATGAGAACTGATAAAAATTTAGGAAAACGTGGTTAAAACCGAACACGAGCACCGACTCTAAATATATTCGTATCGGAACCGATAAATATTTAGGGTGTTAACAACCTTTTCTTTACTTTTACTTCTGTTCTTTTTAAATTTGAAATTTCGCAAGAGATCGTATGCCTCTCGCCATTTCTAGGCATTGGTTTTAACTGGAGTTGCGATATTCTTTGTCGCTTTTAGTGTCTGAGTCAAATCAGTGATCATTTGTGTTTTATTATTTGATTTAATCAATCTACACCAAAATCAGGTAACTATATTCTATATTTTTCGTTATAGTCGTCGAGGTCAACAAATTAAATTAATTCCATTTTCCATAACCTCATAAACTGCCTCCGATATTCCCCTTTTGTTTCAGGGACAAGCTTTTTAAAATCTTGGTCCATATAAGAGGAATTTCAAGTTTTATCCAGCATTTTAAGCATATAAATCATTTACTTGAGCTTTACTTCAGTTTCTGCTAGCTACTATCCTACTTTTGGTGCTTTATGACAGTTTTTTATTCCTTATTTTTATGCAAGGCTTATCCCGTGTTCTTGAAACTTTGCTGTCCTTACTAGAAATACTACATATTTTTTCGAAACCAACTACTTCTGTTGGCGAATGTATTGCGTTTGATTCCCGTTTGGTCATATATATATATATATATATATATATATATATATATATATATATATATATATATATATATATATATATATATATTTGTGAAATAAAATGCGAAACAGTGAATGCAAACTTCGCTCCATCATATCCTTTCTGTGTTAGAGGTTGCACAGTTAGAATGTGTTGCATGCTTCTTTCCGATCTGTCCTTTGCACAGTCAGGTGCATGTCGGTACCCTGATGAGTCTAGTGAGAGACGAAACATGTATCTCTGCCGTATCACTGTGGCGGGGAGGGTAAGCTTTGACTTTCTTCTCGGTATGGTGGTACAGGTAGGTCATCATCTCGATGGTGGTGGAATAGGATGAATTGTGTTTTATTACAATTTATTCTAACTGTGCACCCTCTAACACAGAAAGGATATGATGGGGCGATGTTTGCGTTCACTGTTTCGCATTTTATTTCACTTACATACGGAGTTGCATATAGTTGTACGTTTGCTGAATGTGATTTCAGCACTACAACAGCATAATGTGGATATAACCACTGCTAATGCATCTCACACGAATCCGTATAAACAATATATATATATATATATATATATATATATATATATATATATATATATATATATATATATATATATAGCGTAATGATACAAATCCAATCCAACTATAGTAAAAGTTATTAACAATCCTGAGCCACGGTGACAAACCTAAGCCTGTATATTGGCTTGGAATTGTTTTTCGTGAATTTTTTTGGAAGGTTTCATTATTACTAACTTCTCTTGGTATTAGAAATATGCTATTGGATGGCACTACCAGTAAAACTGCGAATTTTATATAGTAAATCCCCCAGCGATCGCTCATGACTATTTTTAGAGTGGATTAGAGTTGTATTATTCTTGAATAATTTAGTTCTTTAATTTGTCGACTGAGGCGCTTACTTGACCTTGTAAATATACGACTCAAATCTGAAAGTTAACGACAAATATGTCAATTCTGAACCAACAGATTTGGCAACAGTGATTTATGCTATTTTAAATGGTAGTTCGGCAATTATATTATTACGTGTATAAGCTGGTGCTTGTTGTAAATTGTCTTCACGATATAAACGATTGGTAGCTTTATGCCGAGACAACAGTTTAAATTCGACTGATACGTATATTTTAATAAATGTACGGCAATTGCTTCGGACGGTGATATCAATTTTAATGACATTTTTTTGTTTTATGTTCAGGAAGTTGCTGCAGTGGTCCCATATTATTTGGCCAAAATTGTTTCAGCAAAATCCAAGATGGCACTTATAACATAGAAGACAAAAAAAAATTAATTTTGTCCGATTTTATCCAAAATTTGCGTGGGAGAGTTTTCGACATCGCACAAAACTAATTTAATATTTTCTTTAAAATTGAATACGGTATGGCGGGCTAAAAATGTCATATTTCTCGATCTTTTTTAAAACTAGTACCGGTAAATTTTCGACGGTGCAAAAACGAATCTGAAATTATTTAAAAAAATCCAGTATGGAAAATATAATATGGCGGTATAAAATGTTATTTTTTTTTCGATTATGTCCAAAACTGATGCTTTGGGGTTTTCAAAAGTGCAGATTAAGATTAGAAATGAATATGGTAGATCCAATATGGTAGGTTGAAAATTTTATGTTATTCACATTTTTCCAAAATTGAGATTATATGATTCTTGGGGTCATAAGTTTGGAATCTAAGTTTAAGTTTTTCGAACAAAAAATGATAAATACAATATGAAGGACTAAAAATTTATCATTTTTCCGATTTTATATTTTATACAGGGTGTTAGGTTTTAAAGAAACAAATAAATTTACAAAAACTCAATTTCTACCTCTTCAGATTTTATAGAAAATTTAACTATAATTTTATATAACATCACCTATATCTAAATTTAGTACTTTTTCTAATAAATACAATTAAAAAATAGCTTAATTTCTAAAGGAGGCTTTGATTTAAGTTGAAACAAATGACAATCTATAAATATCAAATAATTTATGACATAAATTTACATTTCTTATTCGATTGAGATGAAGCTTAGCACAAAAATCGATTAGATCCATATCTAGGCTAAGTTCGTGGATGGATTATATTTAAAAAAGAAATGCCAAAAATGTTATACGATAAAATTTCGGAATGTGGCAGTACTACGATTACTAGTGACAAGCATAGATAAAATATTTATTAGATCCGCAAAGTTTAATCCCAAAAACGGCAAATTTACGACAATAAAATGTAAACATCGTAGAGCAGATGTCGGCATGCGCACTACAAAATGATCAAGTGACCATCGACAGGACCGAACTTCGAAAATCTATTTGTTAGTTCAATTAGTCATAAATGGTGTCTAAATCAAGCAAGTTATCAAAGTTGCAACCATGGTTGCAATCTTTAGTAAAGAAGTCGGTGTAATGTAATTTTCTTGTTCTGGGAGTCACATTATATGGGCACAAATAATATCTGAAGCAGAAGGGAATAATCCGGTCAGTGTCTACCGATGGGAGTTAGTTTAGTCATTTCTTATACTGTGAAAATAAAATTGTGAAAAAATAATATAATTCTCTTGATTTTTTTGACAAAAAACAGTGCACACTAATAGAAGCATCTGTATTATATAAGATTTCATAAATACTTATCGGAAAATTAAAAAAATTATCAAAAATAAATTAAAACAAACAAAACCAAAATGGCATCCACCTCTAAATTTACTTTAATCCGAATTATTTCCAGAGGTAACCATACACGTTGTGGAGTCCATTATACAGGGTGATTCAAAAATCGATCACGAAACTTAAGGGGGTGATTCTACTTGACAAAATAAGGGTAGAGCTTCATATAATTTTTTTTCAAAATGTCATTCGTTTTCGAGTTACAAGCCGTCCAAGTTCAAGTTTTTATTTTTTGTTTTTTGAATTACTCGCTTACAGGAAAACCGATTTGACTAATATTTGAAAGATAGGCTAAGTCTTCTGCGCTTCATCATTTTAGTAACAATTCACATTGATTGTTTGCCGCTAGAGGGCACTTTACCTACATTGAAAATTGTTTTTTTGTCATAATTTTTTAGTGTTGACAGCTACAGTAGTTTTTGGCATAATTTCTGAAAGACTGATGCCAGGCCTTTAAAAAAGGTGCTCTTTATTTACATCGCTAAACTCAACGGTTTAGACGTAAATCACCTTTAAAAATTAAGTGGTAAATTTACTTTCCTCATTTCATTACCACCAGCTACCAGGTAAATAGCTATCAAAGTATACTAGAGCTGTCAGTTTAACATCAAATAAATTCGCTTTTTAAACTATTTAATTTATAATCTTAAAATAACTAATAATGGCTAATCAGTAAATATTCATATTATGGATTATTGCGATATACATTTAATTGATAAAAATTAATGAAACAGTACTAAACAAACTAAAAAAGATTCTCAAAATGTCCCCCATTTTCTTCCATACATTTCCTAACACTCTTCAAAAAATGTCGCCTAACTCGATGAAAAATTTCTGGTGTTTCTTTAATAATTTGGCACTTTTTGATTATCCTGAAGCGAAGATCCTCGACGTTGATTACTGGAATATCGTACACCAATTGTTTCAAATGACCCGAAAAGAAAAAATCCATAGGATTAAGGTCTGGTGACCTCGCTGCCCATGCCAATGGTCCACTTCGTCCTATCCATCGCTCAGGATACGTTGCATTCAAATACTGTCGGACACGTGGGGCGGAGCTCCGTCTTGGAGGATCCACATGTTGGCCCTTACTTCCAATGGCACATCTTCCAGATACAATGGGAGACGATTTTGGATAAAATCTAAGTATACGTCACCAGTTAATGGGCCATCAAAGAAAGGAGGACCAATAAGGTAATCTCCTATTATCCCTGCCCACACATTTAGTGAAAATCTACGCTGATGTTTGGTTTCTACCACATTGTTTGGGTTCTCGTAAGCATATGTGTGGATGTTGTGTAGATTTGTTATGCCATCACGAGTGAAACCAGCTTCGTCAGTGAATAATATGACGCCAATTAATCGATTATCGTGTTCATACTTAGCTAGGATCTGATTGCACATTTCCAACCGTCTCGGCCGATCATCGTCATAAAGAGCCTGCATCTTTTTTGAATGAAACGGGTAGAGTTGTTCTTCTCTTAGTATCCTCCATGAACTAGCCTGACAGAGCCGCACTTCATTCCCAATTTTTCTAGTACTAATACCTGGATTATCTTCAATAATTTCAAGCACTCTTTCTTCTTGTTGCACGTTTCTAGCAGTTCTAGGTCTTCCCCTATTTCCATTATAACTTTTAAAGGAACCACATTCCGCAAGCCTCCTGTGCACACTGGAAAATGTTTGAGCATGAGGGATATTTCTTTCCGGATAACTCTCCATATATTATCTTCTTGCCAACTCTGCATTACCATTTGCTTTTCCATAACAAAAATGGATATCACAATATTCGATATTTGAATATTGGTGATTAGCCATTATTAGTTATTTTAAGATTATAAATTAAATAGTTTAAAAAGCGAATTTATTTGATGTTAAACTGACAGCTCTAGTATACTTTGATAGCTATTTACCTGGTAGCTGGTGGTAATGAAATGAGGAAAGTAAATTTACCACTTAATTTTTAAAGGTGATTTACGTCTAAACCGTTGAGTTTAGCGATGTAAATAAAGAGCACCTTTTTTAAAGGCCTGGCATCAGTCTTTCAGAAATTATGCCAAAAACTACTGTAGCTGTCAACACTAAAAAATTATGACAAAAAAACAATTTTCAATGTAGGTAAAGTGCCCTCTAGCGGCAAACAATCAATGTGAATTGTTACTAAAATGATGAAGCGCAGAAGACTTAGCCTATCTTTCAAATATTAGTCAAATCGGTTTTCCTGTAAGCGAGTAATTCAAAAAACAAAAAATAAAAACTTGAACTTGGACGGCTTGTAACTCGAAAACGAATGACACTTTGAAAAAAAATTATATGAAGCTCTACCCTTATTTTGTCAAGTAGAATCACCCCCTTAAGTTTCGTGATCGATTTTTGAATCACCCTGTATTTAATAAAAACACAAAAACAAATAAAATAAATCACTTAAAATGCTATAAATCCGTTTAAATCGCACGCAACTCACAAAGCAGAAATAAACACAAAATTGGCTTTGAGCCGATACTGTGCTCTTTACGGATGGCACTAGGAAACAACCGATCGATAATAGGAAGTCGCTTATGCGCATGCCCTTATCTGATCAACGTCCAAAAATATAACTGGCATCCGATGTGCAGAAACGTATTTTTTCGCACATGGTTTGCCATTTTTTGGCTTTAACAGCCGTCAAGAGTAGGGGTCCATAGTAGAGGTCAGTGGTGACAAGTCGAAACTTCTCTTAAAGAATGCAATGATAAATTGCAAATTATTCCAACTGGAAAAAGGCCTTGTTGCTCCTGAAGTCTAAGACACGATTCCAAATGAAGTTATTGTTGTGGGACATCGAATCTATGGTGCTGGATATGATCAATGACATGGAATTGATAGACGATGAGGAATTAATTCACACCAGAAAGAGTGTCTACATCCTACTTAGCACGAGTTTCAGGAGGAACAATCATCGCGAAATTATGAGCCGGAGGGAAAGAAAGCCACAACAGAGTGACACAGCCCTCTTCTCAATAAAATTAGAGTTATCAATCTTGTAAAATTCATCCAAAATGATCGCTGGCAACAATACACAAAAAAGAAGGTAAAAGCTTAAAAAGAATGTACCGCTTACTCTCATGGTGGAAAGATGTCAAAAACGGAAGCACGGTTTTCGACAAATAAAACATCATCGATGCATGGATGTACGACCGCTTTGTCGAGTCTCGGGAACAATATTACCAAGTGATTACCAGGAATCTGCAATAATGGGCTCTACTTGCTGCACACAATTTCCTATTTTCGACTTTAAAGTTGCGGATTCGTGGGTCAAAAAATGCAAGTGTAGACATGGAATTCGTCAAAGAAAAGTGATCAAGTACGTATCGAGCAGGGAAGTTGCGACGATTGAGGGTACTCTTGCAGCGGCAGAAACATTTAATAACGACGTTCTAGAGCTTCTTCCGCAGTCCGCTGCCGATTTTATTATTAACACAGATCAAACAAGTGATTACATGTCCTTAGAAAGCTATGAGCCCTCTACCACTATGCCAAGTTTCAGGCGAATCCATCTCCCCAAGGTCGTAGCCTCTCCTTGTCAGTACCCAATTTAGACATTATCCAGAAATATAAAATTTTCAAATTATCGTAGTGCTTTTGCCATATTGATTTTTTTTTAATAATTTCAAATTCTTAATTTACACTCACAAAAACCTCCTTCATATTGAATTTTTCAAGAAAAATAATTTTAAAATTGTAATTTACATCCCCCCCCTCCCACCAATGCTAATTTCGGACAATCGAAGGACGTAGAATTTTTAATCTGCCTTATAGTATTCGCTTTATTGAATTTTTTAAAAATAATTTTAGATTCGTTACATCTACCACGAAAACTTTCTATACCAGTTTAAGAGAAAATTGGGCAAAATAAAATTCATTTTCTGCCATATTATAAGAGCCATCTTGGATTTGGCCCAATTTCGTAGTCATAAGTAAACATTTCATTAAAATCGGTGCCGCCGTAGCTGAGTAATCGATGTACATGCAAAAAAAAATACCAAACTGTTAAATATTGAACCCTCTTTTTTTAAACATCGGTTAAAAATTAAAAATTTGAACTCATCCCCTTACAAAAATAATTTTGTTGCTACGGCAGCGAGAACTATAATACATTGAAAGTTAATTTAATTGGATTTTATAGGACTAAAGGCAGACATTGGCAGTAATTTAAATCTAATTATCATATACAAACAATTCACTAATACACGTCACAGATAAAGCATATAAAATATCAAAGATGCCGCCTTTATTCTGACCTTCATAATAATAAAAACTTTGGCAACATTGCACTGGCTTAGTTTCGCTAACAAGTTTTAATAAACATGTATATTTTGGCCTAAAAACGGATGAAACGTATTAGGGTTGAGAATTGTATTAATCCATTACAAAATTTTAGGATATACAATTTTAAGTTATTGAGATTTTCTGTGTATATATCTAAGCTAAAGGCTTAAAATATATTAGGTATTATATAAAACTAATAATCAAACTAATATATGCAATATTTCTGCAAGGTTCAGAATTGTAATGTTTTTCTAAAGGCTCGAAAATGATATAAAGATGTATATATATATATATATATATATATATATATATATATATATATATATATATATATATATATCAAACTTTTCACAAGGGGATATTAAAACGTCCGAGAGTTGTTTTGTTTCCAAGTGTTCCATTTGCCGAGATCATCTTTTAGACACTGCGGATTTTTCAAAGGATGAAATTAACATCATTACCTAATCTGCTTTAATCATTTCTAGATTATTCTGTTAATAAATAATTAAGTAATAAGTGATTTTAAGAGAAAAATGTGGTTTATGTTTCTTCATTTTTACAGGTGATACATATAGCCCCGCTCTGATACTGTCGGCAACGGGATGTGCTGAAGCTAACTCGGAACATCCCATCGCTGCAGCGATTTTAAAGTATGTAAGGGACACTTTGGGCTGCGACGTCAGTGGGACCTCCAAGAACTTCCAGGTTAGGTTAAAATTATTTACTTTTAATGGTGAAAAAAAAGTATTTTTGGATAAAATAATCTTCAGACTTGTTAGTTGCAGTCTTATTGATGATGGTCATGATGTAATCGAAATTCCAGCTTGTATTCAGGAATAAACAATTTTTTTTTTAATACCAAAACAGATTCTTACAGATATCATATTTGTAGGCTGTTCCTGGTTGTGGCTTGAAATGCGACGTCTCAGACTTGTCACAAGTCATTAAAAACGCCAAAAACAGCGCCGAATTGAGCAGTTTTTCATCTCTGGTGTCTGCAGGAAGCTCCGGTACTTTCAAGGTGAAAGGCGTGGACATAGAAGTATATCAGTCGCCCAATATGAAATTAGGACATCTGATCGGCATGGGTGATGCGCCGGAAGATATAGGATTGGGCGAATACAACGTTATTGTTGGTAAGGCGGTTCATTTTTGCGATTAAGGGAACTTTTCGAAAATGTATTTATTGCATTTGTAGGCAACAGAGAGTGGATGAGGAGAAATGGACTCGCGTTGTTGCCGGAAGTGGATAGAGCAATGGTGGCCGAAGAGGAAGAAGGGAGATCGGCAGTGCTTTGCGCAATAAATGGTAATTTACAATTACCGGATCATTTGAGAATTAGAATTATACACATTTTTTTTTCAGGAAATATCGTTGCTATGATCAGCGTCGCGGACATGGTAAAACCAGAAGCTCACCTGGCCGTGTACACTCTCAAAAAAATGGGTCTCGAAGTAATTCTTTTGACTGGCGATAACAGACAGACGGCGGCCAGTATAGCACGACAAGTGGGCATCAAGAAGGTTTACGCCGAAGTACTTCCCTCACATAAAGTTGCAAGAGTGCAAAGGTACGAACATTATTTTCACACTGCACATCATCGGAAGACTAATAATTTTTTCCCATTAAAGGTACCAAAGCAGAGGAATCCGTGTAGCAATGGTGGGCGATGGTATTAACGATTCCCCTGCACTAGCTCAAGCAGATGTTGGGATGGCTATAGCAGCTGGAACGGACGTGGCCGTGGAGGCCGCTCACGTGGTGCTAATGAGAAACGACTTGCTGGACGTGGTGGCGTGTCTGCAACTCAGCAGGAAGACTGTTAATAGGATAAGGCTGAATTTCGTATTTGCTAGCATGTATAATTTATTAGGTATGTCCACAAATTTAATATTGTGCTTTACCGTATATATATATATATATATATATATATATATATATATATATATATATATATATATATATATACAAATCGTTCTTTTCAGGTATTCCATTGGCCGCCGGCGTCTTCAGCATGGTAGGTTTCATGCTGGCTCCGTGGATGGCCAGCGCGGCGATGGCGATGAGCTCGGTGTCCGTCGTGGCGTCCAGTTTACTTCTAAAACTCTGGCGAAAGCCAACGCTTAGGGATTTAGAAACGGCCGAGTACCTCGCCAGCAGAGACAGGGGCACGTTGGACGCCATCTCGATCCATCGAGGCCTGGACGACATCGAGAGCCTCGGAGGCGGCAGCCCGTCGACTTTGTCTAGGTACAATCAGGCTCTTTGCGAGGATTATTGAATTTTTTTTAGATCGGTTAGAGGGAGTGGGTGTAACTATGGTGTGGTCGAATCACGTACAAAAGTTGTTCTTTTTTTGGCGCGAATTATCGGTTTTTTTAAGGCTGCACGTTTACCAAAGCAGCGAGGAGACGAGGATGTCGTTATTTTTTCGTTTCTTCTCTATCTAGCTTGAGTAGATGACGTTTAGCAGTGTTGCCAAGGACCTATGTTTTTTCCTGTTAAAAATGGGCGAGATTTTAATTAAAAGAGCGAAATTTATTTTGGCTGAAACTTCGAGCATGTACCACTTAAGACTGCAATCAGAATTCTGCGTAAGTTACACGGTAGAAAGAAAAATGCCGAATGTTTTATCTCCCGCTCCGAACGTGTAATAATAAAGAAGAGAAAACAAAAACTTAACGTTCGGACTGAGAGAGAGATAGCATGTACTGCTAATCATCTTCTCTTTCTTTTTCTCGCGCAAAGCACCCACCTTTACCTCGAGCAGTACACTCGACATTAATTTATAGGGCTATTCTTTTGAGTCATTATCACTTGAAGTAATCATGATCACTTCAGCCCAATGACAAGTAAATGCATATTCAAAAGAACATGAAGTTATCAGTTTCACTTTGATCAATTGATAATTACTCAAAAGAATTATAGCCTGTTAATTAGACATCAAGATGTTTAAAAATATCACAAGAAAAACTTATCTGCAACTGGCTGTGCTTAAACTTACAATTTGTGTAGGATATAGGCAACTTCCTAAACATTAGATGTGGTGCCATCTATACTGCAATAGCTAAACTTTTCACTAAATTACAGGTACCGTTCACCTACTTCTCTGTTATTATTTTCTTTAGAAAGTAGTTCTAAGTACACTTTTTCAATATTTGGAAAATTTTTAGGTTTTTAGGATCTAGTGTTTTTATTTCTTCTGACGTAGTCTTGATTTAAGTGGTGTCTTTTTTTTTTATAAAGGTCTGACACTCTTTTTAACAGAACATGGGGCTTATTTTTGGCTAATTGAAATTCTAAATTAGTTAGATCTAAAATATAGGATAAAAAATAAAATAAAGTTTGTAAATAGGATTTTTAAATGACTCTATAATGTTGTTGCATGAATGGAGATTTTGACAAGAGCTTTCATTGGTAAAAAACAAGAATTAATATATCCCAAAAGAACCGATTGCTTCGTCTCATTCTCTTTGGACTCGTAGATTGCTCAACATATTTACCTTAGAAGCGGCCTTGGTTTCCAGGGGTCAAGGCTATTTTGTTGAATACGCGCGGAACAAGAAATGAACATTAATGAAATTACCGCCGCCATCTATACCAGAATGGCTAAACTTTAAGTATGTCGAAAATCAGTCGCGTAAAATTCTCTGTGTGCCCGTGGCAAATTAAATTAAAACGAGTGAGACTTCACAAAGAGGAGCGAGAAAGTGACTTAAGAAGAAAAGGAGCGATATTTCGCACTATCGGACAAAGTGTGGCAACACTGGGAAAGAGAACTAAGCGCACATGTGTTAACGTTGCAACGTTGCCACACCTGGCTTGATTTACTTTCTGGCCCCTTTTTGCGAATTCGCGCTGATTTTATTAGTTTTTGCCACGGCCACAGAGAAAGTCATTCTTCTGTTTTTTTTTGTTTGGGATTGTTATTCGTATAGTTTACTTTATTTTGTTTTAATTTAAATAAATAATTCCTAAAGGGTTGAATTTTGAAATTCATCGTGCTTAAAATTGAATATACTTTAAGTATTGAGAGAACTCGTCAATTTGACAGACAAATGACGTCGATCATGTGTTATGGATCAATAAATTACTGTTGTGTACCGTACTATCCCAAAGTCGCTGAAATTATTATTTTATTGTACTATTTGGAAGTCGATAATAACTTGGTAATATTTAGTTACAAAGAAAGTTGATTTTTCCCACACTCTCATATTTTACGCTGTCTACTTAATGTCTTAAAGTGGAATAATCTTACATAAAATGACGAAGTAAATTTAAAGTGCACTCTTGAACTTTATATCAACGTGATACCGACTAATAGGAGTCACTAATGTTATGTCATTTCCAGATTTATCCAGTACTTTGACTATAACAAAAACTTTAGAACTGTACTTGTAATTTTGTTGAGAATTTTGGTATACTCGAATGATGTTTATGTGGTTGCCTATATCGGATAAATCCTATAATAAAATAAGTTTGAGCATAACAAGTCGAAGATAACAGTTTTCTTGTTTTTTGTGATTTTTTTCAAACATTTTGATTTCTAATTAACTGAAAGTAATGTAGAGTGACAGACTTATATCGACCAAAAAAAATTTCGGTCCTTGTATTAAAATCTTGCTAGTTTTTAACAGGACAGCTCTCTCGAAAACACATAGCTGTATAGCAACGCTGCATCATAGTCACAGTGGTTTGGTAAGGGTGCAGCTAGCAACGATAACCATCTTTGACCTTTTAAAAAGTTGCTTTTTCTTCCTTATAATTGTTAAAGAAGGGTAGACAGTATATGCCCTGTGAATTCCATTCTAGTTTGGGAAATGTTTAAAAAGGAACTACTATGTTTTATACCACTAAATTTATTTAGAAAACAGTGACTGCAGTTTCCACTCACAGAGTCATTTTCAAACTGAATTACAAAGGTAGACTAAGTATTCAATACAGAAACATGAGAAAATTTAACAATGAATAAAGACTACCTGAGAAATTACATTATTAGAAAGGGGAGGTACTAAATTTTGGGAACTAATTATTATTTGGCAACAACAAATAACGGGGAAAACCCAAGTTCTGCCTGGTCATTAAGCAAATTTAGATTTTTATGTTTACTATGTTTATATATTTCTAAAGATTCAAGAATATCTAACTTTTGGCCCTTTGTCGAATAATGTAAGATGTCAGTGTTGCTTAAATTAGGAAAACTGTGGCTGTGTTCTAAGCAATGGTTGGCAAAGCTCAAGTCTGTTTTTTGTAGTCTATATGATCGGTAGTGTTCTGAAAAGCGAGTTTTAAAGCTTCTACCACTTTGTCCAATGTACAAGCTATCACACTCTGAACATTTTAACTTATAAACTCCTGATGTATCAAATTTATTAATTTTATCTTTAGCATTGTAAAGGATAGTGGACAGATTGTGTTGAGATTTAAAGGCTACTTTTATGTTATGTTTGGAAAGAGTATTAGCTATGTTTTCTAATAGGGTATCACAGTATGACAAAGATATATAAGATGAACTATCTTTATCATTCATCATCATATAGTTCATCTTATATATCTTTGTCATACTGTGGTATGACTATTAGAAAACATAGCTAATACTCTTTCCAAACATAACATAAAAGTAGCCTTTAAATCTCAACACAATTTGTCCACTATCCTTTACAATGCTAAAGATAAAATTAATAAATTTGATAAATCAGGAGTGTATAAGTTAAAATGTTTAGAGTGTGATAGCTCGTACATTGGACATAGAGGTAGAAGCTTTAAAGCTCGCTTTTCAGAACCCTAACGATCATATAGACTACAAAAAATAGACTCGAGCTTTGCCAACCATTGCTCAGAACACAACCACAGTTTTCCTAATTTAAGCAACACTGACATTACATTATTCGACAAAGAGCCAAAAGTTAAATATTCTTGAATCTTTAGAAATTTATAAACATAGTAAAAATAAAAATGTAAATTTGCTTAATGACCAGGCAGAACTTGGTTTTTTCCCGTTATTTGTTGTTGCCAAATAATAATTAGTTCCCAAAATTTAGTACCTCCCCTTTGTAATAATGTAATTTCTCAGGTAATTTGTATTTATTGTTAAATTTTCTCATGTTTCTGTATTGAATACTTAGTCTACCACTATAATTCAGTTTGAAAATGACTCTGGTGAGTTGAAACTGCAGTCACTGTTTTCTAAATAAATTTAGTGATATAAACCATAGTAGTTCCTTTTTAAACATTTCCCGAAGATGATTAACTACCACATAGTAACGGCTACCAGCATCATCCATTCTAATTCTTATTCGAGACACATTTTGATTACCAGTTAGTGTCATCAATGGAACTCTATCGAACCAACAGCAAAATTCATACAAAATAACTATCTATTTAAAATTCCCATTTCGTGATATGTCAGTTGATGGCAGTTTGTAAAAAATAAACAGACAAACGACATCTGTGTATAGACCAAACAAATAATTTTCGTAGTTCTCCGGTGTATATACAGGGTGGTGTGGCCACATTTGCGTTGGTTTATATACAAAAAAACAATAAAGTATTTTAAAAATATAAGGAATGTGTAGGTCCTTAGGGACCGCAGGAACAAAACTGTCTACATATCCTTAAACGGTCTTGGTGATAATAAAAAGCAACTTTTTAGATGAATTTAATTTAATTTACAACCATCGATGAATAAAACCGACACTTTTCACTTTTGTTTCTTAAATATTGAAATTTGCTTGTAGAAATCCTAAAATTCCGTTTTCTTTTCAGTTTAAAGCATTGCAAAAAAGAACAACTTTGGTTCTAAGTTAATAACAAGGTAGCTAATAGAGTGGGTTATGGAAAATGCATGTTCGACAAACTTCATAAGAATGTTAACACTCGTTCAGGGGTAGGATAGCGCACACAGTATTGCAGGGATAAGTTACGACCCCTTTTTTATCCTAGTATAGTCGGTTTTTGCTCTCTGCGAGACTTTAGATTAACACTGATGACAGTCATCGCATTATCTCGTCAATTAAATTCTTGCAGATACAAAAACCAAGACTACGTAAAGTCTTATGTTAGACGTTTCCGAGACGTTAATTCCACCAATCGAATGATAGAAGTCATTGTTAAAAATGCTGCGTTTATTTCTACAACTTTTTTGTTTTTAACCAGAAGTCATTTCTTCAATTGGGACCGTGGAAATTTGAAATTATCTTTACAACGTTTTACTTACGATTGCATAAAACTTTTTTATTAATACAATTCGTAGAACCATATACAAAATACGAGGGTAGTTTGAAAAGTACTCGGTCTGGCATAGAGATGGCGCAGAAACGACTATTTTTGTCATGTATGGTCCTACGAAGTTTCAGAAGCATCCGTTAGTTGCAGATTTGTGGCGACCAATTAAAGCAAACAAGTTGTACTATTTTCTGAAAAATGAATGAAATTACAGTTTCGAGTCTATAAAATACTTCATTTTCACTTCAGAGGGTTGCTATTCAAGGAAAATGTTCATACCTAATCTAAAAGAAAGTACTCTTTTGTGACGATAATGCGCTTTTACACACGTATCGGATTGTTGCAAAATTTCATAACCAAAATATCGAAACGCTTTCATATGGGCCGTTTTCACTTGATTTGACTCACAGTGATCACCACTTTTTATTCCCAAACCTGAAGAAATGACTCATTGTTTAAAAAGTTGGGAAGTCGTGCTTTACATGTACTGAATTGTTGTGACAGAATTTGATCGTGAACTCCTGCGAACGGATTATTTTGGTAGCAAATGCCCGTTTCGTCTACGACTTGCAGCTGCCCCATATTAGTAGCTATACTATAAACCTATAAATAAATCTCACTATGGCAAAGATACTTGCAGCTTTAATGCGAAACAGCTATGGGTTATTAAAACTTACCAATACCATAAATACACCTTCAAGACTCAGGAGAAGTTGCTGTTTAGCCGGTCAAGTTAGGCCTCTAATATTTGAGCTCTCACATCAATCGCGGGAAGGTTTTTATTAAATTAAATGAAACATAAAACAACTATTTTAAATTGTGTAAACAAAATTGTACTAAAGTCGAGTTTTTCCCTGTAGAATAATACAGGATTTTTCCTTTATTTTCTTAAAGAAAACCGATTATACGCGAAAAATGTAACCTTTCCTAACAGATTTCAAAACGAACCGCCTCTAACGAATTTCAAACCGTCACTGACGTTACGACTTAAAAAAAGACACCCCGAACTTCCTTCTCCCAAATATTTTAATCTTGTGTTCCGTAGGCATTAGTCATTCTATGTTAGATATTTAACTGCCGATTTGGCCAGAGCCTCTTAAATTGATAATATTTTAAACAAAAGAGTTAATAAAATTATTCTACGTCTTTCTATAACGAAAAAAATTGTTAATAACTGAAAAAAAACTTGATCACCCTTTTATCCATTTTGGTGGTGTCAAAGCATTCTTTCGTGCAATCAAGAAGAACAGTCATTATACGAATTTTTTGTACATCTAATCAAACGAAGATATTGCATTATCTAGATTTAAGTTCATTATTCTTTTCTTTCCTAATAATGCGAAAATTGGTTAATTTAAAAACATTTGATCATTGTTCCCTGATAACAGAGCACGACGTGAAATTTGTACGTTGAATAAAAAGCCACTTCTTGTAGATTTTGGGTCTCGTAATTCGAATCTGGCTCCATCACATCACATTTTTTTAAATATCCCAAATTAAAAATGCAAAAAATATGTTTTTGGTCTATATTTGAGGTTTTGTATCATCGCGACATTTTTTTTTCTCAAAAAACTATATATATATATATATATATATATATATATATATATATATATATATATATGAGCCTTACTCTTTCAAATACCGCTGAGTTTGCTCAAATTTCTTTCTTTTTCTTCGAGTTATACAATTTTGCAACAATATTTAATTTGTTCCATTACATTGTAATTTTTACTTTGTCAGGTTGAGAACTTTTTAAACGATCCCCGTATTAGGAAATAGATTCAACTTGATATTAAACGCCAAATCTAAATATAATTCGTAATTTTGCGGTATTTTTAACAATGAATAGACTAAAATTCTGACTAATAATCTTAAATCCACGACCGTCAGCGTAGTACTTATTTGAAATAAAAAAGTACCGACGATTGAAAAAGTACAATCATAAATGTGTCCCGAACAGTTTACAATTACCTGCAAACTTGTACCAAATCTGTATTATTTTTATTGTAGGTTTTTTGGTGTAGTCCAATTTTTATTTTATTTGCAGAAAAATTTCGAATCTGCCTGAAAATATAAAGTTAGCTTCAATTCAAGCTTAGCCAATTTTCTAGTAAGTTAATACTCATGTTTTGTTTTTTTTTTCTCTCTCACTTTTTTGTTAACTGTCCTTTTTTAGCTTACTGACACTTTTTTTTTTGTTTTTAACGTTTTACTGTGATTGTTTTGTAAATAATAAGTTTCATTAAGAGTTTTTTCGTTTATTTTTATTTTATGTGTTTGTGATCGTCTTACCCCAATTTTATTTTAATTAGCGCTTGTTTTGTTTTAATATTTTGCAGTGTAAATACTAACTTTTGTTTAAAATATCGGATGCGGATTAGAGAATGGAAACTATTTTTTTACTTGTATACACTTAGCAGGTAAAATCTTGTAATAGTTCTAGTTCAAGCTAGAATGAATCAAGGATAAATTATCAAACTTGGCATGTTTTTATGCAAGCAAGACAGTTTCCAGAATTTCCAAATCCCATCTACTTCGTTTTCATAGTAAATCACAAATAATTTCAGTGAAACCGTTATATTAAATGCACGAACACGGTCCTAACTACAATTCCATTCATTGCACAACTAACCGATTGAATCGAAGGAGTGTTAATATACATATGTAGTAGTAAGGTTGTCAAATTTCAACACAAGTCGTCAATTGTTATGAAATGAACACTTAAAATTTGCAAAACATTGACTCCCCAACTAACATCGTTTAACTTTAAAACTGGTCCAAGTATGGAAAATTTTGTTTATCGTTCACGAAACGATTGTTGCTCTTACTGATACTAAAATGTTTATCCTTAATTTTCCTTGTAAAGGTTTGTTTTTCGACTTATGAAATATAAGTTATAACTTTTAAATAATCAAAATTTCAGTAAGAAATAAAGAAATCTTTCTGCCGTATTTAAATAGTTTGTTATATATGTAATTCTCCTTTCAGGCAGAGAACATGAAAAATACAGGGTGATTCAAAAATCGATCACGAAACTTAAGGGGGTGATTCTACTTGACAAAATAAGGGTAGAGCTTCATATAATTTTTTTTCAAAATGTCATTCGTTTTCGAGTTACAAGCCGTCCAAGTTCAAGTTTTTATTTTTTGTTTTTTGAATTACTCGCTTACAGGAAAACCGATTTGACTAATATTTGAAAGATAGGCTAAGTCTTCTGCGCTTCATCATTTTAGTAACAATTCACATTGATTGTTTGCCGCTAGAGGGCACTTTACCTACATTGAAAATTGTTTTTTTGTCATAATTTTTTAGTGTTGACAGCTACAGTAGTTTTTGACATAATTTCTGAAAGACTGATGCCAGGCCTTTAAAAAAGGTGCTCTTTATTTACATCGCTAAACCCAACGGTTTAGACGTAAATCACCCTTAAAAATTAAGTGGTAAATTTACTTTTCTCATTTCATTACCACCAGCTACCAGGTAAATAGCTATCAAAGTATACTAGAGCTGTCAGTTTAACATAAAATAAATTCGCTTTTTAAACTATTTATATAATATAATGGCTAATCACCAATATTCAAATATCGAATATTGTGATATCCATTTTTGTTATGGAAAAGCAAATGGTAATGCAGAGTTGGCAAGAAGATATTATATGGAGAGTTATCCGGAAAGAAATATCCCTCATGCTCAAACATTTTCCAGTGTGCACAGGAGGCTTGCGGAATGTGGTTCCTTTAAAAGTTATAATGGAAATAGGGGAAGACCTAGAACTGCTAGAAACGTGCAACAAGAAGAAAGAGTGCTTGAAATTATTGAAGATAATCCAGGTATTAGTACTAGAAAAATTGGGAATGAAGTGCGGCTCTGTCAGGCTAGTTCATGGAGGATACTAAGAGAAGAACAACTCTACCCGTTTCATTCAAAAAAGGTGCAGGCTCTTTATGACGATGATCGGCCGAGACGGTTGGAAATGTGCAATCAGATCCTAGCTAAGTATGAACACGATAATCGATTAATTGGCGTCATATTATTCACTGACGAAGCTGGTTTCACTCGTGATGGCATAACAAATCTACACAACATCCACACATATGCTTACGAGAACCCAAACAATGTGGTAGAAACGAAACATCAGCGTAGATTTTCACTAAATGTGTGGGCAGGTATAATAGGAGATTACCTTATTGGTCCTCATTTCTTTGATGGCCCATTAACTGGTGACGTATACTTAGATTTTATCCAAAATCGTCTCCCATTGTATCTGGAAGATGTGCCATTGGAAGTAAGGGCCAACATGTGGATCCTCCAAGACGGAGCTCCGCCCCACTTTAGTATACGTGTCCGACAGTATTTGAATGCAACGTATCCTGAGCGATGGATAGGACGAAGTGGACCATTGGCATGGGCAGCGAGGTCACCAGACCTTAATCCTATGGATTTTTTCTTTTGGGGTCATTTGAAACAATTGGTGTACGATATTCCAGTAATCAACGTCGAGGATCTTCGCTTCAGGATAATCGAAAAGTGCCAAATTATTAAAGAAACACCAGGAATTTTTCATCGAGTTAGGCGACATTTTTTGAAGAGTGTTAGGAAATGTATGGAAGAAAATGGGGGACATTTTGAGAATCTTTTTTAGTTTGTTTAGTACTGTTTCATTAATTTTTATCAATTAAATGTATATCGCAATAATCCATAATATGAATATTTACTGATTAGCCATTATTAGTTATTTTAAGATTATAAATTAAATAGTTTAAAAAGCGAATTTATTTGATGTTAAACTGACAGCTCTAGTATACTTTGATAGCTATTTACCTGGTAGCTGGTGGTAATGAAATGAGAAAAGTAAATTTACCACTTAATTTTTAAGGGTGATTTACGTCTAAACCGTTGGGTTTAGCGATGTAAATAAAGAGCACCTTTTTTAAAGGCCTGGCATCAGTCTTTCAGAAATTATGCCAAAAACTACTGTAACTGTCAACACTAAAAAATTATGACAAAAAAACAATTTTCAATGTAGGTAAAGTGCCCTCTAGCGGCAAACAATCAATGTGAATTGTTACTAAAATGATGAAGCGCAGAAGACTTAGCCTATCTTTCAAATATTAGTCAAATCGGTTTTCCTGTAAGCGAGTAATTCAAAAAACAAAAAAATAAAAACTTGAACTTGGACGGCTTGTAACTTGAAAACGAATGACATTTTGAAAAAAAATTATATGAAGCTCTACCCTTATTTTGTCAAGTAGAATCACCCCCTTAAGTTTCGTGATCGATTTTTGAATCACCCTGTATATGTACAAACAGTTTATTTCCTGCAAATATCGCTCTGGTCCTCTCTCCATACGCGTTTCGATCACCTCATGATCTCGTCAGAAAGATTTCTTTATTTCTTACTGAAATTTTGATTGTTTAAAAATTTCACGTTACTCCGTCGATTCATAGATGTTGTTCGACTGGCGATATTTTTCAGTCTGACATCGAAGTTCGTAGTCGGCAGGTGTAATATCCTGCCGACATACCTTGACATTTATGGTTCATATATCAGTTATTTCCTACTGATGTTGCTCTCGGTCCGATACAGCTCCACTGACGAGATGATGAGGTGATCGAAACGCGTATGGAGAGAGGACCAGAGCGATATTTGCAGGAAATAAACTGTTTGTACCTATATTTTTCATATTCTCTGCCTGAAAGGAGAATTATATATATATATATATATATATATATATATATATATATATATATATATATATATATATATATATATATATATATATATAACAAACTATAAGTTATAACTATATCATAAGTCAAACAAAAGTTGGACAACTAAAAAATCTTATTATTCTTCGCAAATCTTTTTTCCGTGGCAAATAGATCAGGTTTAAAAGTTCAAACTTTTGCACTGGAAGACCAGAGTGGTATAGTACTTATACAGGGTAACTAAAAGTTCTAAGTTGTCCTTTTTTCTCATTGATACAGTGTGAGCTTAAATTATTTCTTACCATTTTACATTTGTAGTATCCTTGAAACCACATTTTGATACTAAACTTATAACGAGGCAGGGGGCACTATCAACTAAAACATCAGGTTAAATAAATAACAAATGTAGCTGAGTTATCATAATTTTACATTCACGACTCAACTACGCCAAGGCACTTTCAAGTCATTAGTTGTACAAGTCAAGATTTCAAATTAAAATAGAGACTGTCAAGTCTGTGCCGAACCATGATATTGGTTACAGCCAAAATACTTATGAACACGTGAAGAAAAAACTATACGTTTTATGTCACAACAAAGTCTGGATCTCCACATATTTATTTATTCTTATAAATCATAACAGCATTTTACCATGGTTCACGATCAAATTGATTTTGTTTCACAAAGATGTTTAAGATACGATTAAAAATGGATTCAAATCAAAATGATATCACGAGTGAAAAAAAATGAAAAAGTCACAAATTACAGTACAATGACTAATGATAGGCAACATTGCCGGGTTGTGCAGTTAGTCTGGAGAAGTTATAATGTTACTAATTCTAGCTATTTGCCCGACAAACATAAGTAAAGGCCAAGGACTTTTAGTTAAAAGCAATTGTTTATAGGCTGAAAAAATGTTATACATTTCAGAAAATACGTTATTTAATATCTTATGGTATTTAATTGAATAACACGGGTCTACAAGGTGCTGAGAATCATTTTCAGAGTAAATTGCTACGCAGAATCTGTATCCCAGGTCAGAATTGGCCTATCACGTCAGGATTTTGAGATATTTGAAATTATGCGCCCGAAAAAATTGTTTTTTTTTTTGGCTATTTTTGAGGTTACGTGCAGGATGCACAGAATTTTTTTTTGGTCTTATTTTCTAGTTGCATTATTTAATATTACTTTTACCCTTCAAAATAAGCTATTGAGCGGCCCCTTACGATTTTTTCTTGCAAAGTTACGGACATTTTAAATTATGAAATATATTTCAATAACTTCACGTGAGTTTTTACATTAAACCTTTTTCTACCCTATAAATTTCTCTCGAAAATTTGTAGTTTTTAGGGTAGCCGAGTACAAATATGAACAGGGCTGCCGAGATTGTAGGAAACATTCGGGGTAAAAGCATTTTCGAGCCCCCTAAAAAAATCAGGTGAAGTCACACAGATTTGATATCTGTCTACTGCGTATACTGCATAGTTAATTCCAGTTGATACAATATTTATAATATGCTGTACATAGACTGTTACTCGCCTGTTTGTGGTAGATGGGTTCATTTCATTCCTAGTTTTAAATATGAACTAGGAGTGTGCCCCCCCCCCCGCAGATTTTTGATTGCATTCTACAATTTTGCACCCATCTTGATCCTTTGTATTTATTCATTTTTATCAAGGGATTTGAGGGAGCGCCCCTGGATTGACTGCGACCCACCGGGACTCTTCCTGAATTCTTGGCGGCCAGTCTGACCCTGCACCGGGCCCTTTAACTGCTTTGGATAGGGAAATTGCCCCGGCTGCCTCTCCCTGGTTGGCGGCCCTGAATTTGAAGTCGGAAAATAGACATTTTCATTTCCAAGATGACGGATTCAAAATGGAGCATCAAAAATTTACATAAAATGATATGGATATTTTCTCTTTCATTCGAAGGGTTTCGGAGTTGCTGATTTACGAATATTTCGTCCGAAAATCGAAATTTCTATTTTCAAAACGGTGGATTCAAGATGGCACTCTCTAAAAGCCTACTAATCTTTACTTAAAATGGTTATAACTGAAAAAAAAAACATCAAATTTTGTGCATCCTGCCTTAAACCTCCAAAGTAGGAAAAAAAACATCTTTCGAGTACGTAACCTCAAATATCTCAAAATCCTAACTTCGTATTCAGCTTCTACGCAGCAAATTCATTCTAAAATGACTCCTTGATGCCCAACAGCAATTTGTAGACCTTGTATAATTAAAAAAAGTTTTATTAAAAGATACAAATCTTAAAAACTTCGTATTTTCTTACAAACAGCATGGGCTTAGGAACAAAGCAGATCATCACCTAGCTAGCGGTTACCATGGCTACGCGAAAACTCGTGAGACACTAAATATATGTCTGGTCTTTGTTTTACCCTAAAATCCCTTTGACGTGAACATGAACATATAAAGTTATAGACCGCGGAATAAAACGCCTTTACACTCGCTTAGAAAGAGACAGAGCGAAATAAGTCGGTATTACCTATCTTTCTATGTGCGGAGCTACAACTAACTGAAAGATATTTCTTGATGGATTAAGTTAGGGGTATCGCGCACATGGGGCTCTTAGCTCTGTCCTTAGAAAGAGACACTACTGACCTATTTCGCTCTGCCTCTTCCGAACCGATAGCCATTGTTATTCTATAGGATTCATGATTTATATCTTTACGTATCTATGGTTATGAATCAAGAACGGAGTATACCAAAGTATCTGAATACTTTTCAAGCATTGTATGGTTTTTACACCTATCAGAAATGGCGTTTCCAAACGACAAAATTCAGCCGAGCTTCACATAGGCCAATTCGTTATTTCAAGAATGTAAGATAGGTTTTTGGAAACCGGTTACGTAATAAGGAAGACACATGGATTCCATGCACGCATTACTAGTCGACAAAACCCGTAATTTAGTAAGAAATACCATTCCAAGTCAATGTTTTACTGCTTGGTATGACGGCATGTAAATTACTGTAACCTTAAGGGAAATGGGACTCAAAGGGTGAGCATGGGTATTAGAGGTCACTAGGCAACATAGCTTAGTATTTTGTCGCGAACTTACCTACTGTATTGAACAGAAATGACAAAGAGTGTTGTTCTCAGGTAAGGCTTGTTTCGAGTTTATAAGTAATCCGCCATTTTGGAGGTTAATCAGTGGTAGTGTGGGAAGACATTAGTTTTGATGGAAGTACCCATTGATAGTGCTCTTAATGCCACGTTTTAGATTTATGTCCCCATACCATTTACCATGCATTTTACGTTATCTTGTTTTAGTAAAGTCCACATTTTATACGAGACATAACTATGACGATTTTTCAGGCAAAGCATGTAAATTCAAAAGCTTGAACCATCCCATATAAATTTATCCGTTTTACAGTAATTTTTTACGGGAATTAAATAACTCTCGCAAGATTATTGTAAAAAGGGCTTAAAATACGTTATATAGATTTAAGTATTTTTTCCCTCCCAGGTTCTTAGGAAAAGGTAGGTCCACCAAGCAAAGGTTACTCTCGGAACAAGACGAAGAAGCCGCCATAACCTTCAATACCAAGCGAGACTACGACGCACAAGAACCGCTAATTTAACGATATTTTTATACAACTTTATTTATAGAAAGTTACTTAAATAAATACAGGTTATTTTTATATATTTTGAACTGTTTACTATTTTTACTTTTTTATCTCATTTTAATTTGTATTGTGATACTGTTGTATTTAATTATAAATCCGAATTAATTATTTTATGTTGTAAGTATTATAATTACCACAACGAAAATTTAAGTTATTAATTATATTATTTTATGTTATTTTTTTTTTGTTTTATTTATCCACTCCATTAAGGATGAAAAAAAAAATACGTACAAGTTGTGATGTGAAAAAAACTTTATTTAGGAAAAATGGAACATCAAACTTATAATATTATGTCAAAATGACCATGTTGAAACTTTCAATATAAACATATTAAACCCTAAATATTTAAACTTACCTAAGTTATAATAACAATATAAATATATGGAAATTTTTCGCTTAAAAACCTAAATATCGTTAGCGATTTCAACTCTAATCCTAAAAGAACGACATTTTAAAAGTAATTCCTAAATTTTCCATTATGTTCGTACCAACATAAGAAATAATAGCCAGGCTGTCTCAAAATATTAATTAAATGTTTTCAATCGGTCTCTAGGATGTATTTTTAATCTGAGATATGAGAACCCTTTCCCTTAATTACACAGGCCAACAAACTTTGATTGATTTAATTATAAATTTAGTAACAGAAACTTTAGTATACTTATCCGAAGGATTTTGATGCTATATATATATATATATATATATATATATATATATATATATATATATATATATATATATATATATATATATATATATATATATATATATATATATATATATATATATATATATATATATTATATATTGGCCGAGATATGCTAATTTGAATTTTGTCTCACCGATATACTCTAATGCAAATCAAAAACATAATACAAACCACCTCCTTGAGTG
Source organism: Diaprepes abbreviatus (assembly GCA_034092305.1). Taxonomy (NCBI): domain Eukaryota; kingdom Metazoa; phylum Arthropoda; class Insecta; order Coleoptera; family Curculionidae; genus Diaprepes; species Diaprepes abbreviatus. Next base: position 321,446 of record JASJET010000322.1, on the reverse strand, counting down.
TACTTTTTTGTATTGTAATTTTGATGAAAATAACTACATAAACATTCTAAGGGTCACTGATGCCAAATCCACTGTCGAATTCTCAATATTCAAAATGGCGGATCCAATATGGCAATCGAAAATTTCAAAAAGTTTTTAATTTTATTGAAAATTTGTGTAAATAGGTATTCTCAAGATTGTTGATTGCGATTCTACACTCACAATCAGATTTTGAAAATATAAACAGCTGAGAAATTTATCAGCTATATTGGATCTGTTATTTCAATCTTAAAATTTTTCGTTCTATCGATTGCGTATATCAAAAAGAAAGGGTTTTTATTAAAAATAAAACGGGGACCTTGAATTAACAATAAATGTCACTGCCAGGTCAAAATCGGCAACCTTCAGAAACCTATACATAACTTTTCTCCAAAGTTTAAAATTTTTTCAAATTTTTGTCCGCCATATTGGATCAGCCATTTTGAATTTTCAAAATCTGACGGTGGATTTGTAATCGGCAACCCCTAAAATACTCTGTATAGTAGTTTTCATTAAAACAGCAGAATTTTTACAAGTACTTCAAGTGTGCTAGTTTTGTGAAAAAAAAATTATCTTTTAATTTTACATAACCTCAAATATGGCGAAAAACAGTGTTTTTTACACATTTAGGTTAAGATATCTCAAAAACTTGACGTTATTGAGCAATTCTGAAGTTAGATTCGGATTTAACGTACTTGATCCTTGTCGGCCTGTGTTATCAATTAATATGTTTTAAACAATCCACCTTTAGTCCTTCACTCGTGATGAACCATATTCATTAAAAGCAGATGTTAATCTCCCATCACCACGACATTTCAAAAAGTATGTATAACTCTTTAGACTTACCAAATAGAACAATATCAAAGCTAAGCCTGCAAAAAAATCAAAAACAACTAATCTATAAGAATAATTTTTGTAACAAACTAACGAAGTTTTCTTTAAAAAATCGCATGCAAACATTTTGTATTAGATTTTGGTTAATTTCTTCGGTAAACCCTGTATAAATGCTTCGGGTAAAAGGGAAGGACTTAATGCCCGATATGCGAGCATTTTCGGTCCAATTATGTATTTACATTTATGAGTAGAGACCATCTTATTCCAAATTGTCAGTTTGATTTCCAAAAATATCAAAGTACTGAAAATGTAATTTTTGAGATCTCCATATCTCGGAAGAATTTTGAAGTAATAGCGTTGGATATCGCCGAGCAAGGTTAAATCACTTATTTCGCATTGTTTTCTTGTTTAGAACGTGAACAAATAACTTTCTTGGAGCTTTTTTTATATGTATTATCACAATGAGGGACCGCACATCACTCACATACTTTAGAATTCATTCATCACCTAACATTTACTGTTCACAAAGGCGTGACGTCACGAGCGATTAGTGAGTGTTTTGACGTCAATTTGAAACCTAAAAGTAAAATGCAATATTTTTTCTACCAAGCAGAAATAAGATATTTTTTGGAAATAGTAGATACTTCCAAACATCATAGAACAGTTTTTCAAAATCAGCCATCATGCCTATTAAAAAACATGAATGAAATGCAGGCTTGCCTCTATAAAAAATAAGGGATGACGTGTGAATTCAAATGACAAGAAATTTGCACTTTGTTTTGTATTTCTAAAAAAATGTTATTAGAGGTGAGAACTTTAAGTGCGATTTTCACCCCCTTAAAATGGATCTCGGCGATAAATAAAATACGTGTATCGTATTTTCATGTCTTATATAATATACTTTTATTAATATCGGAGCCAGACACTTCGGGTAACTTCCTGTTAGTGTACCAAATAATCGCTCGGGGAAATTAATATGAAACACCCCGTATATCGATGCAGTAAACTGACAATATACCTTGAAAATATACTGTACAGATAATTTTTTTTCTCGATTTTCTTGGAATAAAATGATCCGAACTCTGAATAAAATAACCTAATACCTATAGATAAAACGTAATCTCTACTATATACAGGGGAATTCAAAAGAGCGATACCCAAATGTACATAAAAACGGGATTTTTCTTTTGAATTCCGCAGATGATTGGCCTTGTGGTGGACAGACTTCTTATTATTTACAAAATTCTAAGAAAAAAATATGTACAAAATCATTTATTAAGTGAACAACATATACAGTGTGTTCTCGAAACAATATTATTTTTTTCTATGAGGTTTGACTGAATCCAAATTTTATTTATCGCAATATATATATATATATATATATATATATATATATATATATATATATATATATATATATATATATATATAATTTTAATTTTTTCTTGGGGTTAAGGTCATATTTAAAATATAGTTTTCATCGCTTTAACGTTTCGTTCTTTATTTAGAACATTTTCAAAAATAATGGTCTTGAGATTTCGTCAAAACTATCGCTAACATCAACAAACTACGTAGTTTCCCAAGAAAAAATTTAATATATATATATATATATATATATATATATATATATATATATATATATATATATATATATATATCCTTTCCTCGTAGACGCCATACAGTGAGCTTTGAAAATGGTGAATGAGATTTCACCGAAACGTCAGCTGCCTTACAGTTCTGAAAGGGACTCAGCACATACACGGGATGCCCGAAAACCTTCGATTACATATATATATATATATATATATATATATATATATATATATATATATATATATATATACAGGGTGCAAGTATATGTTAAGGGTCAAATCAAGTTTCATAAAATAAGTTTGCCTTTAATTCTTTTAATAGAACTATGTTAATTTATTTTGAATATTTTAAAATTCCAAATTTTTGAAATTGTGATTATTATGTTCGTTATTTTCAATTTTATATAACATACACACACTGTATAGAAGAGTTTTTTTTTAATTTTTTTTATCGTTGTAACAACTTAAAAATGAAACCATGCTACTTTTAGAACTTAACTTAAAAACAATGTAATTTGAGTTTTTTTCTCTTTAAAATTTGATACTGGCACACTTAGCCCAAAGATATAAGAAAATATATACAAGAACTTAAAGCTAATTTAAAATACTCGTAAAACTATTTATAGGATATTAAAATGAAAATATGTACATAGAATCAAGAAGTTTACAACTTAAATGTACAGGGAAAACTGATTTTTCCTTCTGGAACTTTTTATATGTGGCGCAACATTCGGTTTTATTATATTTTGGAAAAAAATATGAAGTAATTAATTGAATAAGTAAAGAAAATACGAATACCCTATTTTCAAACATATACAGTGTGTTTCACTGAAAGAAATGTTCGACGGTTGTCTTCTAAATATTTTGTATTATTTATTTGTTGTTTTTAGAACATGTTTTCGTGGATTTTTTATAGACATCATGTACAAGGTGTGCAAACTAAGTTATACCACTATTGCCATCTCTGAAATAGTAATACATACGATGTCGATCAAAATAGATAGATGGTGTCTTTTTTGGGGTATCGCAGAGTTGCTAAAATTTTTATATTTATGAAGACATTAGAAAAAATTAAAAAAATACTTTTTAAATATCTTGTTAACTTGTTATTTAGGTTAACGAGGCATTTAAAAATGCAGTATTAATTTTTGACTTTTCTCTAATATTTCCAGAAGTATTAAATTTTTTTTGACATAAATTTGCGTTCAAACTATGTTAATTTATTTTGAATATTTTAAAACACCAAATTTTAAAATTTTTAATTTTTACGTTACTCATTTCCAATTTTATATAATTTATTAAAAAACATTTAAATTTACTATCAGAATTTTGGGCACACACTGTATAGAAGAGTTTTTCTTTTCGACTTTTTATTGCTATAACAACTTAAAAATGAAACAATGCCATTTAAAAGTTTGAGTTAAAAATAATGTGATTCGAGTTATTTTTTCCCTCAATTTAGTACTATAAGTTGGATCAAATGTATAAGCGACAATACAATACGTACAAAACCTTACACTAATTTAAAATACTCGTAAAATTATTAATAGATTATTATATTAAGAATATGTACACAAATTCAAGAGGTCAATATCTCAAATATACAGGGAAGAGATTTTCCTTCCTGAACTTTTTGTAACTGGGAAATGTTGTGGCGCATGTTACTTTAAAAATAATATTTTGGAAAAAAATCGGAAGTAATCAACTAAATAAATGAAAAAATTACGAATACTCTATTTACAAACACATACAGGGTGTTTAATTGAAGAAAATGTTCGACGGTTGAATTCTAAATATTTTGTATTACTTATTTGTTATTTTTGTTGCAATTTCGACGCTTTCACCCTGTAGAGCGTGCCAAAATATAAAAAAACATATATATATATATATATATATATATATATATATATATATATATATATATATATATATATATATATATATATATAGCGTGTGCAACATTAAAAATATTTTATACATTATTATTAAAATACTTAATAATACTACTATGTAGAGAACGGTCAAGAAAGGATTTTTCCTCTTTCAAAATGTTTAGTATTTTCGACTGGCAACAAAACGATGTCATTTATAGTCACTGACATATAAAAAATAGATCGCGGTTCCTAGTGTACCGATTTAGCTAGGTGTGAGAGAGACGTAAATATCCAAATATATAGTCGTTCTCTCTCGAAAGGGACGGGTCTAAAGGTTACGTACACGTACCGAAGACTGATCGTTCACGTAAAGAGGGCTTCAGCATGTATGTTCGACGCTTAATCCCCACCCTTTTAGAGAAAGAGAGAAATACTATATCCTTAAATGTTTGAGTTTCTCTCACTCCAAACGCCAAGTCGGTACACTGGGATCGGCGATATATTCTTCGGATGTTTACGATTACTATATACAAATATAGTCTAGTTCACAAGTGCCATTTTAGCGAAAACCTGTCCTCCAAGCCCGAAAATTAAGGTTGAGGTGTCATTCAATTCGTAATGGCATCTAGAAAGTTTATGGTAATTTTGGAGAGGGGCTGGCGCAAAATGTAAAAGTTATAAACAAATTAGTAAAAAAAAGTGCTTAGGTTTTTTGCAAATATCTCAATGGTTTTTGAGATATTTGCAAAAAAACCAAAGCACTTTTTTTTTACTAATTTGTTTATAACTTTTACAATTTTCGCCGGCCCCTCTCCAAAATTTTCGTAAACTTTCTATATGCCATTACGAATCGAATGACCCTTCAACCATAATTTTCGGATTTGGAGGACAGATTTACGGTAAAATGGCCCTTGTGAACCAGACTAATAAAATAATTCGCCAGATTGAATACTCCAAATTTACATGAAGAGAGCTCTTTTCCCGACGAATTTACGAAATCTTATCCCTAATAAAACACAATGTACAGAAACCTACGGCTATCAATTAAAATTTTAAAAATGATTAAAATGCGTAATAATACTGCTACTTACAGGACGGGTCAGCAGGATGGTGGCTTAAATTTACATGAAAAAGGATTTTTTCTCTTTTGAATGCTACTTTTCTAATTAGAAGTTCCGATTGATAATTAAACGATGTTATTTAATCAATATTTGTAAACGAACTAGTAATTCCTACGATCGTCAATCCACGTTAAAGTAGACGAAAAGAGAGGATCCGGAAAATTGTTAAAAAACTAACAAATATGACTTAATACAACAAGGGGTCTCCTCAAAGCTGCTGCGGAAGTACGGATTGCCATGGTGATGGCATCAAAAAAAAAAGAAACTTTAAAAGGTCCAGTCACAATGTATAGCTGAAAAAGGGGTTATCGAAAGAATCGTTAAAAAACCTGAAATTATAGAATTCTGGTATAAAAATGATACAAACATTTCCTTTTTTTAATTCTGTTCGTTTTTAAGAACCTTAATTTTCACAATTTGACAATAGAGTGATAATTTTAACAGAAATAATTACATTTTAGCTGAATCATATCTGTTTTGGATTAAAGCCGCGTCGCTACCGAAGACCACGCCGTCTTCCCAAGCGGCCACCCATCCAAGTACCAACCGCGCCCGGCGCAAATTCACTTTAGTGATCAGACGTGTTACAATCTGGCCACTGAAGTGAACTTACGCCTCTGAATCATGTTAATTAATCCTATTATTTGCAGTAATATTATGAAAGTGTAAAAACGTAATTCTACTTAAAATCTACTTACGAAACCTACTATATACAAGGAGTTCAAAGAGTGGAGCCTCATATATACATAAAAAAGAAGTTTATCTCTATGAACTCCCTTGAGACCGAGAAACCAGACTTGGAAGATAATCCTAATGCAACGTATTTAATGCTCGGAAGAGCATTAATAAAACTATAATATGTACAGAAATAAAATTTAAAAAAAAATCCGAAATAATAAAAACATGTAGTAAGAAAGTCTCTTTTAAAAACAGGTTTTCCAATTTGAAGCATTAAAGATCTGACATAATTTTGCCCTTATTCTTTTAATGGAATTGTGTTAATTTATTTTGAATATGTTAAAACAACAAATTTTTGAAATTTTGATTTTTATGTTCATTATTTTCAATTTTATATAACGGACACACACTGTATAGAAGAGTTTTTCTTTTCAAACTTTATATTGCTATAACAACTTAAAAATGAAACAATGCCATTGAAAAGTTCGAGTTATAAATAATGTGATTTGAGTTATTTTTTCCCTCAATTTAGTACTATAAGTTGGATCAAATGTATAAGAGACAATACAATACATACAAAAACCTAATACTAATTTAAAATGCTCGTAAAATTATTTATAGATTATTAAATTAAGAATATGTACACAGATTCAAAAGGTCAATATCTCAAATATACAGGGAAGAGATTTTCCTTCTTGAACTTTTTGTAACTGAGAAATGGTGTGGAGCAACATTCGGTATGTTACTTTAAAAATAATATTTTGGAAAAAAATCGAAAGTAATCAACTGAATAAATGAAAAAATTACGAATACTCTATTTACAAACATATACAGGGTGTTTAATTGAAGAAAACGTTCGACGGTTGAATTCTAAATATTTTGTTATTTTTGTTGCAATTTCGACGCTTTCACCCTGTAGAGCGTGCCAAGATATAAAAAACAAGCTCTGTATATATATATATATATATATATATATATATATATATATATATATATATATATAAATTAGGGTGTGCAACATTAAAAATATATTATACGTTATTATTAAAATACTTAATAATACTACTATGTAGGGAACGGTCAAGAAAGGAATTTACCTCTTTCAAAATGTTTAGTATTTTCGACTGGCAATAAAACGATGTCATTTATAGTCATTGACATATAAAAAATAGACCGCGGTTCCCAGTGTACCGATTTAGCTAGGTGTGAGAGAGACGTAAATATCCAAAGATATAGTCGTTCTCTCTCGAAAGGGACGAGTCTAAAGGTTACGTACACGTACCGAAGACTGATCGTTCACATGAGAAGGGCTTCGGCATGTATGTGCGACGCTTAACCCCCGCCCCTTTGGAGAAAGAGAGAAATACTATATCCTTAAATGTTAGAGTTTATCTCGCTCCAAACGCCAAGTCGGTACACTGGGATCGGCGATATATTCTTCGGATGTTTACGACTACTATATACAAATATAAGCTAGTTCACAAGTGCCATTTTACCGAAAACCTGTCCTCCAACTCCGAAAATTATGGTTGAAGGGTCATTCGATTCGTAATGGCATCTAAAAAGTTTACGAAAATTTTGGAGTGGGGCTGGCGAAAAATGTAAAAGTTATAAACAAATTAGTAAAAAAAGTGCTTAGGTTTTTTGCAAATATCTCAAATAGTTTTTGAGATATTTGCAAAAAATTAAAGCACTTTTTTTTCCTAATTTGTTTATAACTTTTACATTTTTCGCCGGCCCCTCTCCAAAATTTTCATAAACATTCTAGATGTCATTACAAATCGAATGACCTTTCAACCATAATTTTCGGACTTAGAGGACAGATTTATGGTAAAATGACCCTTGTGAACCAGACTAATAAAATAATTCGCCAGATTAAATACTCCAAATTTACATGAAGAGAGCTCTTTTCCCGACGAATTTACGAAATCTTATCCATAATAAAACACAATGTACAGAAACCTACCACCATCAATTAAGCTTTAAAAAATGATTAAAATGCGTAATAATACTGCTACTTACAGGACGGGTCAGCAGGATGGTGGCCTAAATTTACATGAAAAAGAATTTTATGCTCTTTTGAATGCTACTTTTTTAATTAGCACTTCCGATTGATAATTAAACGATGTTATTTGATCAATATTTGTAAACGAACTAGTAATTCCTCCGATCGTCAATCCACGTTAAAGTAGACGAAAAGAGAGGATCCGGAAAATGGTTAAAAAATTAACAAATATGACTCAATACAACAGGGGGTTTCCTCAAAGCTGCTGCGAAGTACGGATTGCAATGATGATAGCATCAGAAAAAGAAACTTTAAAAGGTCCAGTCACAATGTATAGCTGAAAAACGAGTTATCGAAAGAATCGTTAAAAAAACCTAAAATTATAGAATTCTGGTATAAAAATGATACAAACATTTCACTTTTTTTTATTCGGTTCGTTTTTAACAACCTTAATTTTCACAATTTGATAATAAAGTGGAAATTTTAACAAAAATAATTACATTTTAGCTGAATCATGTCTGTTTTGGATTAAAGCCGCGTCGCTACCGAAGACCACGCCGTCTTCCCAAGCGGCCACCCATCCAAGTACCAACCGCGCCCGGCGCCAATTCACTTTAGTGATCAGACGTGATGCAATCTGGCCACTGAAGTGAACTTACGCCTCTCAATCATATTAATTAATCCTATTATTTGCAGTAATATTATGAAAGAGTAAAAACGTAATTCTACTTAAAATCTACTTACAAAACCTACTATATACAAGGAGTTCAAAGAGTGGAGCCTCATATATACATAAAAAAGAAGTTTATCTCTATGAACTCCCTTGAGACCGGGAAACCAGACTTGGAAGATAATCCTAATGCAACGTATTTAATGCTCGTAAGAGCATTTATAAAACTATAATATGTACAGAAATAAAATTAAAAAAAAAATCCGAAATAATAAAAACATGTAGTAAGAAAATCTCTTTTAAAAACAGGGTTTTTCAATTTGAAGCATTAAAGATCTGACATAAGTTTGCCCTCATTGTTTGAATAGAATTGTGTTAATTTATTTTGAATATGTTAAAACAACAAATTTTTGAAATTTTGATTTTTATGTTCATTATTTTCAATTTTATATAACGTACACACACTGTATAGAAGAGTTTTTCTTTTCAAACTTTATATTGCTATAACAACTTAAAAATGAAACAATGCCATTTAAAAGTTTGAGTTATAAATAATGTGATTTGAGTTATTTTTTCCCCCAATTTAGTACTATAAGTTGGTACAAATGTATAAGAGACAATACAATACGTACAAAAACCTAATACTAATTTAAAATGCTCGTAAAATTATTTATAGATTACTAAATTAAGAATATGTACACAAATTCAAGAGGTCAATATCTCAAATATACAGGGAAGAGATTTTCTTTCTTGAACTTTTTGTAACTGAGAAATGGTGTGGAGCAACATTCGGTATGTTACTTTAAAAATCATATTTTGGAAAAAAATCGAAAGTAATCAACTGAATAAATGAAAAAATTACGAATACTCTATTTCCAAACATATACAGGGTGTTTAATTGAAGAAAATGTTCGACGGTTGAATTCTGAATATTTTGTATTACTTTTTTGTTGTTTTTGTTGCAATTTCGACGCTTTCATCCTGTAGAGCGTGCCAAAATATAAAAAAACAAGCTATATATATATATATATATATATATATATATATAATCATGTTTTCTTGGATTCTTTTATAGACATCAATCATGAACAGGGTGTGTAAACTAAGTTACACTACCATTGCAATCTCCGAAACGGTAATACATACGATCTAGGCTTTAAAACAGGGAGTTGTCTTTTTTTTTTAGGGTATCGCAGGGTTGCCAAATTTCTTAAATTTATGAAGACATTAGAAAAAATTTAAAAATTATTTTTTTATAAATATCTCAACCTGTTATTTAGATTAACAAGATGTTTAAAAATGCAGTGTTAACTATGTCGATATATTCTCATTTTATTCTCAAAGCGGCAACTTAACACCCACCTCATATATATTATCGTTTCAGAGAGAGTAAGGTATCACTCAAACCACACACCATATATATATATATATATATATATATATATATATATATATATATATATATATATATATATATATATATATATATACAGGGTGTCCAAGATAAGGATCCTAAGCATGGGGATCTCGGAAACAGTTGGAGATACGAGGTCGGTTAAATTAGAGAAAAGTTGCGCAATTTAGTGCTAAATTAAACGCAGTTAAAAAAATTTTAAAATTTCAAACACTTCCGGAAATTTCCGGAAAAAAACGAAATTTGGCAAAATCGTTTTTAATTTTTGCAGGCTTTATTTAAAGAGATATCAGAAAATAAAAGGTAGATTCTCATTGCCACTTTTTATTTTTTATAATATGGTCGAAACAAAATTTAAATCCGACGTTTCGTTTCTGAGATACCATCATGAACTTTCATTTTTTATATGGAACAAAAAAAAGTATCCCATGTATTTGATAGCATTTTTTATTACAAATTCAACGATGTATCACCCTTGCATATCGAATACGTAGTTCAAGTACTTTCCATAAGAGCTCCATGAGAGCGAGAGAGAAAGGTATATCAGTTTTATAAAAGCCAATGAACTACACACTTGAAATGCAAGTGTGATACACCGTTGAATTTGTAATAAAAAATGCTATCAAATACATGGGATACTTTTTTTTGTTCCATATAAAAAATGAAAGTTCATGATGGTATCTCAGAAACGAAACGTCGGATTTAAATTTTGTTTAGACCAAATTATAAAAAATAAAAAGTGGCAAGAAGAATCTACCTTTTATTTTTTGATATCTCTTTAAATAAAGCCTACAAAAATTAAAAACGATTTTGCCAAAATTCGGTTTTTTCCGGAAATCTTCGGAAGTATTTTGAATTTTTAAAATTTTTAAATTGCGTTTAATTTAGCACTAAATTGTGCAACTTTTCTCTAATTTAACCGACCTCGTATCTCCAACTGTTTCCGAGATCCCCATGGTTAGGATCCTTATCTTGGACACCCTGTATATATATATATATATATATATATATATATATATATATATATATAGGGTGTGCAACATTAAAAATATCTTATACATTAATATTAAACACTTAATAATACAACTATGTACAGAACGGTCAAGAAAGGATTTCTCCTCTTTCAAAATGTTTAGTATTTCGACTGGCAATAAAACGATGTCATTTATAGTCATTGACATATAACAAATAGACCGCGGTTCCCAGTGTACCGATTTAGCTAGGTGTGAGAGAGACGCAAATATCCAAAAATATAGTCGTTCTCTCTCGAAAGGGACGGGTCTAAAGGTTACGTACACGCACAAAAGACTGATCGTTCACGTGAGAAAGGCTTCGGCATGTATGTGCGACGCTTAATCCCCGCCCCTTTAGAGAAAGAGAGAAATACTATATCCCTTAAATGTTAGAGTTTCTCTCACTCCAAACGCAAGTCGGTACACTGGGATTAGCGATATATTCTTTGTCTACGATTACTATATACAAATATAGTCTAGTGTACAAGTGCCGGTTTTCCGAAAACCTGTCCTCCAAGTGCGAAAATCATGGTCGAGGTGTCATTCGATTCATAATGGCATCTAGAAAGTTTATGAAAATTTTGGAGAGGGGCCGGCGAAAAATGTAAAAGTTATAAACAAATTAGTAAAAAAAGTGTTTGGGTTTTTTGCAGATATCTCAAATAGTTTTTGAGATATTTTCAAAAAAATCAAAGCACTTTTTTTTCCTAATTTGTTTATAACTTTTACATTTTTCGCCCGCCCCTCTCTAAAATTTTCATAAACATTCTAGATGTCATTACAAATCGAATGACCTTTCAACCATAATTTTCGGACTTAGAGGACAGATTTACGGTAAAATGACCCTTGTGAACCAGACTAATAAAATAATTCGCCAGATTAAATACTCCAAATTTACATGAAGAGAGCTCTTTTCCCGACGAATTTACGAAATCTTATCCATAATAAAACACAATGTACAGAAACCTACCACCATCAATTAAACTTTAAAAAATGATTAAAATGCGTAATAATACTGCTACTTACAGGACGGGTCAGCAGGATGGTGGCCTAAATTTACATGAAAAAGGATTTTTTTCTCTTTTGAATGCTACTTTTTTAATTAGCACTTCCGATTGATAATTAAACGATGTTATTTAATCAATATTTGTAAACGAACTAGTAATTCCTCCGATCGTCAATCCACGTTAAAGTAGACGAAAAGAGAGGAACCGGAAAATGGTTAAAAAAATTAACAAATATGACTCAATACAACAGGGGGGTTTCCTCAAAGCTGCTGCGGAAGTACGGATTGCCATGGTGATGGCATCAAAAAAAGAAACTTTAAAAGGTCCAATCAAAATGTATAGCTGAAAAACGAGTTATCGAAAGAATCGTTAAAAAAACCTGAAATTATAGAATTCTGGTATAAAAATGACACAAACATTTCCTTCTTTTTATTCTGTTCGTTTTTAAGAACCTTAATTTTAACAATTCGACAATAAAGTGATAATTTTAACAGAAATAATTATATTTTAGCTGAATCATGTTTGTTTTGGATTAAAGCCGCGTCGCTACCGAAGACCACGCTGTCTTCCCAAGCGGCCACCCATCCAAGTACCAACCGCGCCCGGCGCCAATTCACTTTAGTGATCAGACGTGTTGCAATCTGACCACTGAAGTGAACTTACGCCTCTCAATCATGTTAATTAATCCTATTATTTGCAGTACTATTATGAAAGTGTAAAAACGTAATTCTACTTAAAATCTACTTACGAAACCTACTATATACAAGGAGTTCAAAGAGTGGAGCCTCATATATACATAAAAAAGAAGTTTATCTCTATGAACTCCATTAAACCGTGGAACCAAACGTCTAAGAAATAATGTACGTAATCCTAATGCTACGTATTTAATGCTCAGAAGAACATTTATAAAACTATAATATGTACAAAAACAAAATTAAAAAAAAATCCGAAATAATATTAAAAAAAATCCCTTTTAAAAACAGGGTTTCCCAATTCGCACCCAGCTAATTGCCAGGATCAAAACGTACGGTCAACAAGACAACAATTCAAAATGTTTGCAGGTGATTTTTTGTGGAAAATTCGTTAGTTTGTTTGCGCTAAAACTACCCAATATTAAATCTTAATACTAAATATATAACTTTAGAATAAGTAATCTAAAAAACAAACAATATTTGCACGTATAAAACTACCAAACTCGCTGTTCCTACGGCGCTGGTATTGGTATTAACAACCTGAAAAAGAATCACAACAAATGGTTAAAAATGTTATGAAAAATTAAATTGTTTGAACCCTTGAAAGGAGATCTACAAACAAAAAAATTTAATAGATTGGAAAAATGAACTTGGAAAGTTTGATCTACTTTTTGTAATGGAAGCCATGCATTGTAGTTTTTCACTGAAGATACACATCACTAGAATCATAGATTAGAGTACAGGAGATCTCTCCATTAATCATTTCCGATTTAAATTTTGCTAGCGGCTAACGTCCCGAAGTGTCAAAAAATCAGGATTCGTTAATCTATAAATAAAACTTTAATTTAAAATATACCCGAATAGGACATCATTATTACCATCTACATTAGACCTGGACATTGTAGCTTGATGTTTCGCATCGGGACGTTAGTCACTTCCTTAATTTTTTTTTTCGTTTTCATATTAAAGTCGATAAGTGACCAAGTTTAATTCGTCTTTAATGGAACGAAAATATAATTATTTCAGACATTTTATTTTTCTAAGTTGATCACATTAAGCATACTGGATAGTAAAAAATCTAATTCCTAAATGAAAATCAATCACCATTTACGATGTTACGTCTGGACTTTGCAGATATTTATATTGCACCGGGACGTTAACCACTTTTATATCGCATCGGGACGTTAGTCACTTCAATTTTTTTGTTCTCATGTTAAAAGGGGTAAGTGACCAAGTTTATTCCGTCTTTATTGTGCCAATAATAGAACTCCAAAAATCAAAAACGTTAATTAGGAAAGCATTATTACCATCTACCACGATATACCTGGGCATTGTAAAATTTTGTGTCGCATCGGGACGTTAGTCACTTCCTTCATTTTTTTTTTGTTTTCATGTAAAAAAAGATAAGTGACTAAGTTTATTCCGTCTTTAAGGTGCCGATAATATAGCTGCTTCAGACTTCTCTCTCCCAATATTTAATGATTGCATTAAACATATTGAACAATAGAACTCCCAAATGAAAATAAATTTGATTCAATTTACTTCACGAAAATACTGTAGGTTTTTAAAAATTAAATTGAGCTTTAACTTAAAAGATACACGGATAAAAAACTTAACAGGATTGTTAATTAGGAAATCATTATTAATATCTACGTTATGCCTGGACATTGTAGATTTTTGTGTCGCATCGGGACGTTAGTCACTTCCTTATTTTTTTTTGTTTTCATGTAAAAAAAGATAAGTGACTAAGTTTATTCCGTCTTTAAGGTGTCGATAATATAGCTGCTTCAGACTTCTCTCTCCCAATATTTAATGATTGCATTAAACATATTGAACAATAGAACTCCCAAATGAAAATAAATTTGATTCAATTTACTTCACGAAAATACTGTAGGTTTTAAAAATTAAATTGAGCTTTAACTTAAAAGATACACGGATAAAAAACTTAACAGGATTGTTAATTAGGAAATCATTATTAATATCTACGTTATGCCTGGACATTGTAGATTTTTGTGTCGCATCGGGACGTTAGTCACTTCCTTATTTTTTTTTGTTTTCATGTAAAAAAAGATAAGTGACTAAGTTTATTCCGTCTTTAAGGTGTCGATAATATAGCTGCTTCAGACTTCTCTCTCCCAATATTTAATGATTGCATTAAACATATTGAACAATAGAACTCCCAAATGAAAATAAATTTGATTCGATTTACTTCACGAAAATACTGTAGGTTTTTAAAAATTAAATTGAGCTTTAACTTAAAAGATACACGGATAAAAAACTTAACAGGATTGTTAATTAGGAAATCATTATTAATATCTACGTTATGCCTGGACATTGTAGATTTTTGTGTCGCATCGGGACGTTAGTCACTTCCTTATTTTTTTTTTGTTTTCATGTAAAAAAAGATAAGTGACTAAGTTTATTCCGTCTTTAAGGTGTCGATAATATAGCTGCTTCAGACTTCTCTCTCCCAATATTTAATGATTGCATTAAACATATTGAACAATAAAACTCCCAAATGAAAATAAACTTGATTCAATTTACTTCACGAAAATTCTGTAGGTTTTTTAAAATTAAATTGGGCTTTAACTTAAAAGATACACGGATAAAAAAACTTATCAGGATTGTTAATTATTAATATCTACGTTATGCCTGGACATTGTAGATTTTTGTATCGCATCGGGACGTTAGTCACCTCCTTATTTTTTTTCCTTTTCATGTTCAAAGGGATAAGTGACTAAGTTTACTCCGTCTTTATTGTGCCGGTAATATAGCTACTTTAGAGTTCTCTGTCCCAATATTTACTGATCACATTAAATATATTAAATAATAGAACTTCTAAATGAAAACAAATTCGATTTAATTTATTTTCCGACAGTTCCGTAGGTTTTTAAAATTAGCTTTAATTTAAAATACAAATTTAAAACTTATCCTGATCGTTAATTAGAAAAGCATTATCATCTACCATGTTATACTTGGACATTGTAGACTTTTGTGTCGCATCGGAACGTTAGTCACTTCTCCAATTTTTTTTTCATGTTAAAAGAGATAAGTGACTAAGTTTCCTCCGTCTTTATTTTGCCGATAATATGGCTTCCTCCGACTTCTCTCTACCAATGATCACATTAAACATATTGAATAATAAAACTCCTAAATGAAAATAAATTCGATTCAATTTATTTGAATGCCGCAGGTTCCTTAAAATAAAATTAACTTTTAATTTAAAAGATAAACGAATAAAAAAACTAATCAGGATCGTTAATTAGGAAAGTATTATTACCATCTACGACATTAAGCGTGGGGCATTGTAGATTTTTGTATCTCATCGGTACGTAGTCACTTCCTTATTTTTTGTTTTCATATTAAACGGGATAAATAATTAAGTTTATTCCGTTTTTAATGTAATGCCATGATTGCCATCTACGTCTGGAATTTTTTGTATCGCATCGAGACCTTAGTCACTTGCGCTATTTTTTTTTTCCATATAAAGGGTGAAAGGTGACTAAGTTTATTTCGTCTCTATTAACCCGAATATAGCTAGCTGCTTCAGACTTTTTGTCTTTCACAGCTAATCAAATGTTAAATATTGGAATATTCTTGAATCGAATATCACGAAGATTCATTCTGTAAGTATTGACTTCCCACCTGCACTACCAAAAACCAAATTTGAGTTCTTTCTGAATGTATAGTTTTGTTACTACAACACTAAAAATTCTCGAAGTTTACCCAGAGAATTAAGCAGTGTAGCTTGAAGATGATTCTATGAAACTCGAAACGTCGCGAAAAAATATAAAATTGCATTGAAAGTACAAAGTATCTATAATCTAACATTCCATTAAGCTGAAGGAAAAAGTATGAGGAAGCAAAGATTCTACGAAGAGCATAGAAACTACAATTTTTTCATTGCGTAAAAACTTACTGTTACCAGAACGACGCTCTCTCAAATTGTAAGAAAATTGGACGTTCGGTTTAGTGAAATCTCTCTTCTTCCTCTTCTTGGAGGAATTCGGGGTCTTGACGTCGCGAGATTGATCATCCTTCTTGCTCGTTTTAGATGAAGATGGATACTGGATTTGGATGAAACTTGGACTTCGGATTTTCTTGGATTTATCTTTGTTTCGAAAGGTGAAAGCTGAACTTCGGTTCTATCAGTCCTTTTCCTTTTAGCATCATTGCCTAATAAATATAACATTATATATTAAAAATAAACAATTTCACAGTCTTATGTATTTGGAAAAGTTATTTTATTCTCCTTATGACCGTTAAGAAAAGGGATTGGACAGTATATTCTCTGCGAATTCCACTCTGGTTCTCTCTACATACTAGTTTCGATCACCTAATGGTCTCATCAGCGGAGCTGTAACGAACTAAGAGCAAAATTCACAGAAAACAACTTTCAGCAGGATATTACCCGCAGAACTTGATGCCGAACTGATGTCTTAAACAGTACAAAAGAACATCTGAATATGAAGTTATTAATATATATATATATATATATATATATATATATATATATATATATATATATATATATATATATATATATATATATATATATAATCTTCCGTATAATTTTACAATAAAATGAAAAATTCTCGGCTGTGCGGACATAGATTATTAGTAAACATCACTCTCAAATTAAAAAGTGCTGAAAACTCCAAGATAATGGAGAAGCTACGGTGGGGAAAATGACGACAGCGGTGTTCCATCCTCATTTGGAACTTTGCGTCGGTACAATCCAATCTTAGATCAATTTTTCATCATTGTAAGTCAGAATTACTCTTCCTTTTCTCCAGAATTGTACTCAAACCAATGACGTCGACATGGGACAATTTTCATCTTATGCAACAGCACGCTTTCAATTAAATGCCACATTACCACCAAATGGGACCTGGGTGTCTTAAGAACCACGAATTCGTACAGTCCAAGGTCACCAGTTCGCACTGCTAACCGTACCTACTCCATCGACACACAGTCGCACATTAACTACTATTTGTAAGCCACAAAAACACAAAATAAAGAACGACAGCGACATCTCCACTCAATAACACAAGAGCAAGACAGACTAACAATGTTAAATAAAACCGTCATATGATGGGGCGCCTGTAAAATAAAAATATATCAAACTCGATACTCATGAGACCTAATCGAGGACGAAACTGCGTTGTCGTCATTTTCCGGACCCTCTTCATTGTCTTGGAGTTCTCCGCACTTTTAATACAAGAAGGTTTACTAACAATCCATATCTGCAGCAGACAGTTTTCTATTTTATTTTATATATATATATATATATATATATATATATATATATATATATATATATATATATTTTAAGTAGACATTTGTTCTCTGTGCATTTTACTCTCGGTTCGTTACAGCTCCACTGATGAGACCATTAGGTGGTCGAAACTAGTATGGAGAGAGAACCAGAGTGGAATTCGCAGAGAATACACTGTCTGTTCCCTTTCTAAACGGTCGTAAGGAGAATAAAATAACTTCTTCATATATATATATATATATATATATATATATATATATATATATATATATATATATATATATATATATATATATGTATGGTGCCCCATTTTAACTTTTCACGACCTTGAAACTAACTTGGGAATTGTGAAAATCATGGTTCTTAGATTTAGACCGTGTCAAATTGGAATTATTATCCGACTGACACTGAATCAGTGTTCTAAACTCATGGAGTAAAGATCCCTGAAGATGCCTCGTGCAATCGTAGGCGAAACGTCGGATACTGATTCCAATTTGACACGGTCTAAATCCAAGAACCATAATTTTCAACTTGCCCGAAGCCCTGAAAGCATTGGTTCTTTATTAACCTTGGACTTGCATTTTAAGATTAAATTTGTTATATCTATTATTGTACACTTACCGAATGTTGCCGCCTTTCTTTTCTGGCTTCGACTTCGTAAGTTATCTATATCTATACCCACGAAATGATCGGGCTCCTCGTCTTTAATTAAAATCAAATCGGGACTAGGCGCGTGGGTCTTACTAGGCTTTTCGGGCTTTATCTCTAACGGGTCAGTATCAAACATTTCTTCCTTGAAACTTTTTAATAACGGCGGAGAATCCTTATATATTACACACTGTACGATGCTATCTGCAAAAAAAATATTAACAATTTGTATATATGTAATGTACAAAGAAAAATACGTATACTAAAATATTCCTCCACGAACCTGAACACGAATCCCCATTTAATAACAAAAAAAAAATAAAACCATTCAAATACGAGGGTGGCCAACAACTCCTACAATACAATGATGAAGCGTTGATTTGTGACGTTATTATACGGCGGCCTTTAAATCAATCTGAATTTTGTAGGACTTATGTGTTTTAATGCTTTTCAATTTACTTATGAACTTTGGATGAAGGTGTAATAATTTGCACTCTTTCTGCTACATCGGGAAAAGCTTCTCAGTGGCATTTTTCAAGTAATCTTTTCGATGAGTAGATTGATTACCGAACAAATAAAATAGAGATATTAAAATGTCATCAATCTGTCAGTTTACAATTTTAAAAATTACTTATATGTGATGGCACCAATATTTTTATGTTAACTTGTTAAAGTCTAAAAATTCCAGGTGTATAAAAAATTCCCTGATAATCTCAGTTTTTTCATGCTGAAATAACCAACATTCCATGATAAATCCAGGTTTTCCATATTTTTTACGCCTTTGTACACCCGAAAAATTTTATTTTTCGATTTTTAGTTTGGAACTCCTTACTCCATTCACATTATTCGAAAGAAGTACTAAGTGAAATGTATAATGTACATCGCAATACTTCCAACATCGCAAAAAAGTACCCATTTTATCCAAAGTTGGAAACTACTCTAAATTGAGTAACAAAAAAATTCTTTTATTCTGATAACTTTCTAAATATCAGTTTTTGATGAAATTATACTAAACATTTAATCTGTTATGGTAAATTGGCTTTCTGGAATTTCAAGAAAGTAATTTTAGATTCATAATCAAAGCCCCCACAACCCCCAAAAATGTAAAATTTATAGGCCCCATATCTGCCTTATTAAATTTTAAGAAATTTACCTTCGATTTGTAAACCTGTGACTCCGACAACTCCCTAATATCAATTTTAACAAATTGTGAATAAACTAAAATTTTCAACCCACCATATTGAATTTCCCGAAAATAATGTTAAAATTCGTAATTTACACACCCAAAAAAAAACCCAATTCCAATTTTTTTAAATAATTTTAGAATCGTTATGTGGGATCCCGAAAACTATCCCGTACCTTTTTAGGAGAAAATCGCATAAAATTAATTCTTTTGTTCGCCATATTATCACCGCCATCTTGGATTTTACTGAATCGATTTTAGCCAAAATCACATACTGAACATAACGCAAGGTTCCGGAGTAATCGATGTACATACCAGTACATAAAAAAAATACGTAACAGTCAACTTCAGAACCTCCTGTAGAAGTAGGTTAATAAAGCAAAAAATAATTTTATCTCATTGGTTAATAATTTTTATTTTTAAGTCAACCGACAAAAAATATAATCCAATACCAATTTCATATTCTGTTAACATAATAACCACAAAAAAATAATCAGCAAATTACCAACTTGCAATCATTTTTATTGGTTAAATTGATAAAACAATATTACTAATGAGTAACAAGTTTTTGTGTCTAATTACAAAAATCTAAGCGATTTTATTGGGCAATAAACAAATATATTCAAAACAATCTGCATTATCAAAAATCTGGCTTTGTCATTGGTCAGTGAGTTTTCGAAGCCGATAAAGAAACATGCCTCCAACAAAGTTTTTTATATGTATTTTGACCTCCTGCAAAACGGACAGGTAATTTATTATAAACAAAACAATTGTTAACAATTTAAAAAATTGTTTTTTTTTTAACAAATAAATATTTTCGTATTCATCGGTCGATTCCAAGCAAAAAGTATCTCGTGATTTTTTGAATTAAAAATCAAACATTTAAAGCATTTTTTTTACCACATTTCAACATGAATTATTTTCGATTTAATAAATATTTTCAAATTCTATATATATATACATATAATGTATGGAAGTCCTCCTAGAAAATTAGGGAATCAGCCAAAAGGGTATAATATAAAGGGTCCAGTGTCGTATAACAATGCAGCAATTACCGAGGACTAACCTACTGAACACAACCTATAAAGTCCTTTCGAACATTCTACTGAAAAGAACCAAAACATATATAGAAGAAATCGTAGGCGATTACCAATGCGGATTTAGATCTAATCGCACAGATATTGACTAGATATTTGCCATAAAACAGATTATGGAGAAAAGCTGGGAATTCGATCGTGAACTACATCAGATATTTATCGATTTTAAACAGGCATTTGATAGGGTTTGCAGAATGAGACTATGGACAGCAATGCAGGAGCTGGGCTTTTCCAAAAAACTGGCCAGCCTAATAAGGATGTGTATGGAGGGGTTGAAGTGCAAAGTGAAAGTGGGACAGTACTACTCTGAAATGTTTCAAATAAACAACGGTCTTAAGCAAGGTGATGCGTTCTCACCACAACTTTTTAACATAGCGCTGGAATATATAATCAGAAATTCGAAAATTGAAGCACCGACATCTATATTCCATCAAGATGGACCAAATCTACTGTTGGCATTTGCAGATGATGTCGACAAGATTGGTAGTAGTAGAATAAAATTGAAAGAAACTCTAATACGGTTCGAAAGGGAAGCAAAGAAGATGGGACTTCAGATCAACGAAGACAAAACTAAATACATGTTCATGAGTCGGAATGGCCGAAACAGAGACAGAATAGGTCAAAACATCACCATCGATGAATATAACTTTGAACGAGTCAAAGAATTTAAATATCTAGGAACAACAATATGCGAAGAAAACAACGGATCACAGGAAATAAACAATAGAATACAAGCAGGAAATAGATGCCTGTACGCACTGCAAGATCTGATGAAATCGAAACACCTCACAAGACAAACAAAGATGGACCTATACAAAATAGTTATAAGATCGATAGTTATATATGGCTGCGAAATATGGAGGCTAACGGTAGTGAACGAAGCGAGACTACGAGTCTTTGAAAGAAAAATCTTGAGGAAAATCTCGGGACCAACGATAGATGAAATGACAGAACAAGAACTAACAAGGAACTAGAAGAACTATTCCCAGATACAGATGTAGTAAAATAAATAAAGGCCAGAAGACTCCAGTGGGCAGGACATATCAGAAGGCCTCCTGACGACAGAATAATAAGACTAGCTTGGGAGGAAACACCGACTGAGGGAAGGCCACTGGGACGACCCCGACTCTGGTGGAGAGATAATATAACAAAAGATCTCAAAACTATGGGCATCGAACACTGGATGGAGGTTGTGAGAGATCGAAATGAATGGAGGCATGTCGTAAAGTCGGCTAAAACCCACCCAGGATTGTAACGCCACGGAGTAAGTAAGTGTCGTATTATTCAACATCTTACCGCCATTCTCCGGCCAGAAATAACTTCAAATATCAGATCCGAACAACAATAAGTACGATAAGGGTGTCTGGGAAGGTGCCAATTTAATTCCTACTGATGAGTCCTATAATTGGTACCGGGACGGAACACCCACATTTTTAGAAAAAAAAAGAAATTCAAAAATGGGATATTTAACCAGATCATGATGACAAAGAGGCGTAGGAAAAGTTCCCAATGATGACACGAAATATGACGTAGGCACTTTTTCACTGGTTATTAGAAAGCAAATTTTGAAGATGACCTAGAAGTAAATAAAAAGAAAAACGAGAGGATCCAAAAATTATGATGAAAAATGCCCATAAAATTTAAGAGCGAAAGGTAAAAAAAGTGGGGAATCCCCCGTACCGAAAGATAGAATTGCTTGTAATATAGGCGTATACAGGGGCAAGTCTACAAGTAGAGAAAAATCAGACTTTCGCTTATATTACAACACCAGATCGGCTTTCGGGGACAGTCTAGTTTGAGTGTTCGTTGATGCAACTTGAATTGTTGTTTGACAAGTTGTCAAAATTGTGACAATAAAAGATTTTAAAGCAAAATAATTGTGTATAAATTCTGGCCATTCGAAATATATATATATATATATATATATATATATATATATATATATATATATACACTTGATTTTCAAAGTTAGTAAACTTTCTGGTGAAAAATTAACACACTTCTGTTGTAAATGTGATCTTTAAATGATCGAGGAGCTGTATATAGTTGAAAATGTCATTAGTTTAAGATGATTGAAATGAGACTGTTTATACGTCTATTTAAAGTGTAGGAGAGTTCTAGATTGGTAAGAGGAAGATTGTAAGAACAGGTGGTTGTAAATGGAGCAGTAATATTTTGCAATTATATTGGTGACCTCTACTGATTTACTATGCCAGAAGTTGTCATCTAATATAGCGTAAGGTAAGCCTTTAATTTTATTTATTTTGTACCAGAGATCGCTGCTAGTTACTTTTGGGGACACAGAGCGAGTAAATGCGTCGTAGGAATCCTTTTATTGCTGAGATTATGACTCTTTTAGTATGGGCTCTGGCTTTTTTAAAGCTATTAGATTTGGTATAATTAAGCTGCGTTTAAATTTAAGTGTAGTTTTTCTCTTCTCAATTATTTCACATTGGTGGTTTAACCATCTGAATAAAGAAATTTGTAAAAATGTGGAACGCTTCCTGATTTTGCATGTCATCCTTGTGCAGGGACCATGCTAATCTTATCTCTATCGTTCAAATTTTTGTGTGTGTATATATATATATATATATATATATATATATATATATATATATATATATATATATATATATATATATTGTCGTATATGCACGTCCGTCGTTTCAGGGAAATTAATAGTGGAGATCGGATTTTCCGCGAGAACGCCACGAGGTACGTTTCGATCGAACGCGAACGACGTATACGAGCTGTGAATGACTTGCGTATCAGGATTTTTGTCATTTATGCTATGTGTTTGTCCCTGCATTAAGTGGTCCCCACCTTGACGTGAAGCTTGGATATCATTTAAAAATTGTTCCATTGGAGAAATTGAAGTATTGGGATATAATTCAGCATTTTGATTTATTTGAGTCACATCAGATTCATTACGAGTATGGAATCTTGTTAGGTCTGGCGCGACCCCACGAGGGGCCGCGGAGGTCCCACCAAAACCACCCGGACAGCCTGAAATGCCACCTGCCTCATCAGACCTGAAGGAACTGTGAGAGAAGGGATTGGACATTTTTTAATAAATCATTTTTCCTCTTAAAGTAGAATGTTTTGTATAAAAAATACAAAAATCACGGAGGGCTGGGCTTTAATATACTTAATATATGGAAAAATTAAGTATATGGAATTTGGGTTGGACGAGAACTTGGCCAATATTTACTTTATTTTTTATTTTAGACGTGAGCTCTTATAGGACTTTTTCGCAGTAAAAAAATTTTTTTGACTGGGACTCTTAAGTTTTGTGTCGAAATTAAATGTAGTATTGGGACTCTTAATAACTTTTCTAAAATTCAATTTTCGCAAAAATTTTTGTTTTAGTGTTAAACGCAAACTAAGGCACGTTTAGTGTTCTTAGATTCGTTAACGATGTCACTATCAGATTATCACTAATTTTCTCTTAATAGAAAATTATTTAAGAACAATCGGGAATGTCTAAATCGGGTGTGTCGCTATCAGGTTTCCTTTACGCAATTTTAGTTCCGCAAATTATTATAGTCGTAAAAATAGGCGCGTGAATACTCTATATATTAATTTAAAATAGTTTCCGCAAGAATAAAAAAAATCAACGTGGAAAGTTTTTGAGAAAAGCTTATTTTTTCCGACGGCGCTAGAATTTTACTAAAATTCGCGTTTTACGGTTTTTATTTAACTGGAGATTTTACTTTGAGGTTCCTCCCCTAGCACTGAACTGATATCAGCTACCAGAGTTCGCCTCTAACGAATTTCCGCCTAACAGACAAGGTTTCCTGGCCTTTCTAGTACCGCAATCTTCTTAGCTTCTTTCTTGAATCGAATTCCTGATCGTCTTATTAAGACAACCAAGAACCTCTCTTCTTAAGCCGTCGTAAGCAGAGCGGCCTCCCTCGTTGCACTAGCGTAAACAGCTTAGTGATCCTCTTGATGCCGAAAGGGGCGCTCCAGGAAAACCTCTAGGAAATTTAAAACTCCCTACTCGCGTGTTGAACCGTTTAATTTTTTCTTCTGGAAGGGAAACTGACAATAATCTCTTGCGAGATTACCGACGAGTGGCCCACCTATTGAAGATTCCCCGTGCCTTTCTCTGACGTGGTGCAAGTGCCAGACTAATCAGCAACGGCAGAGAATCTCACGTTTCGCCTGAGTAAATGCTTCAAAAGACTTAGATACTCGTGTGCGCGTGTGTAAAAAAAATTTGAGATATCTGTGCTCTTCAAAAGACGACCAGATTCTGCTCACGAATCGCGGCATCGGGTGCTATTTATAACTTCTCGGCACTCCGCCGGGTCTTCCGAAAGGAACCGATTAGCGTTTAGCGCGGTCCGCCAAAGCTTTGTCTGCGCCGCCGTCTGTGTCGATGTCTATGCGCCGTTACCGCCGACAACGTGCAGTTTTTTCTCGGAATTTCAACCGTCTTTAGATGTTTATTTTATTTTTATGATTTTTTTAGGATCTTGTAGATAGAATTCTACAACAATATATATATCGTCAAGGCGACTACCGTTATAAATAATGAAACGCTATTTGTTTCTAGAGTTAAAAAGCAATAAAAACATTACATTTTCGCATTGCGATTAATCCTAGCTTATAGTTCTCAACTTGAGCTAGGAAAATCCACTAGGCTCCCGGTCTATATTGTAAGCTGCAAAACCACTAAAATATTCAAACAGGAAAAAACTAAAATAGTTTTACGAGGTGTACAAGAAAAGTTTCCTTCCTAATAATGACATTAATAATAACAATATGCATTACTGTACCTTTAGGTGGCGTGGACAACCTAAACAGGTCCCCATAAGACCGTTCTCTGTCCAGACTAGATTTTCTGATGTCTTCGCAGAAACTGAAACTCTTAAACGGCGATAAATGTGTAGGTTTCACCTTCGTATCACTTCGAACAATGTTGGATTCTGACTTAGCTTTGGAAATGTTCTTGTTTTCCTTACCGTAAGTTTTAAAAGGTTTTAAAACCACTTGCTCTTCATACTGCGGAAGGGCGAATAACACATCGTTTTCTGAAAATACGAGTAATTAAGCTGGGTAAAAATAATGCGTTTAGTCTAGTGAATTTGCTTGGAATGGTGTGGTATATTTTTAATGCAAATTATTGCTTAATTTGTGGTTTTACCAAGTTTTTATATTACAAGAGTTGGCAATTTTTATAACGCCATCTAACGTTTTTATGTGTAAACATATTATACACTAATATTATGTAAAAACAAAAAATCCAGAGTATGTTATTCTGATAATTTTAATTCTTATTTCGTCTTGATAATTTTAAAATTAACAGAGCTAGATACATTTGCGCAAAACTTGTTTTCACCCAAAAACTGTTCTGAAGCCAAGCAGACAAAAAAAAGTTCGAGCCTAAAATTTTTTTAACCATACCTTCTAATCAAAATATACCCGGACTTCTTCAATAAACGAATTGGGAAGTTGACTGTATTCAAATAAAAATAGGATTTTGTCGTGAAATAGTAGTTTCCACAACAGAAATCTTAAAAAACACAATATCTTTCTTTGTTTTTAAGGAATTTTATTTTTATCTAAAAATAAAAATCAAACTAAGTCTCCTTCGAGTCACGTGATAACGAACACCAATCAAAGTGAATGATGTCACTCCATACTAAAATCATCGCTGACACTCCGTCCTGATAGGGTTATTCTTCTGAGTCATTATTACTTACAGTTCTATCACTTGAAATAATCATGATCACTTCAACCAAATGACGAGTAAACGTATATTCAAAAGATCATGACACTTTTTTCACTTTGATCATTTGATAATTGCTCTAAAGAATACAGCCAACGTCATCGTTGTCACGAACTTGACATACAAATTTTTTGGTTTCATGCCACATCCGTGATCGCTGTCAAAGGCTGCGTTGCCTAGTTAATATTTTAGAGTCATTTTCATGTAATTTCTTCGAAATTTGCGATTTTTTTCCTTTGAAAACGATTCTAAGAAATTTGCTCATGACGGAAACTGGATTTATTAAGGCAAATAGTTTTATGGTGGCCAATTTCTTCTCAATAAACAATAACTTTTGCTTTGCTCAATTTAGAAATATGAAGACCTCCATATAAGTAATTTATCAAGAATTGTTATTTTCGCAAGCGATAATGAATACATATGAGGATGGTTCGATAAGTTCTAGGCCTGATAAAGAAAACAAAAGATTTTTGAGAAGGTTTTTTTTTATTTGTCAACATAGTCCCCTTGTATTTTCGATTAATACCCCTAGTATAATGCGATTTGTCCAACTTTGCAAAATAAGCGGTTGTCGCTGCTCTGACCTCGTTATTTGAAGGGAATTTTCGTCCAGCGAGCAATTTTCCAAGTTTGGGAAGAGAAAGTAATCGATGGGATCCAGATCCGGCGCATGTGAAAGCACTTCGAAACGTAGGTCTTGGAGTTTTGCAGCAACAATCATAGATTTGTGTACAGGCGTGTTATCCTCATGAAAGAGGACGTTTGGCCTTAATCACATGCTGCAAACGGTCCAGTTTACGTAATACTCCCCGGTAATGGTCTTCTTCTTTCCTAGCCCATTGACGTCCATTCCTAGACATAAGCCTCTCCGATGGTCCTTCACTGGGATCTGTCTCTCGCCTTCTGGAGCCAGTCTTTTCCAGCAAACTGTCTTATATCATCTACCCATCTGCGTTGTGGCCTGCCACGATTTCTGTTCATTTCTCGCGGTCGCCATTACAGTAATTTACTCCTCCACCTATCGGGTTGTTGTCTGGCTATGTGCCCCGCCCATTGCCACTTTAGTCGTGATATGCGTTCAATGACGTCAACTACTTTGGTTCTTGATCTTATTACTTGATTTCGTATTTTATCCCGTAACGAGATTCCTAACATTTGTGTACTCTTGGACATTCTCTATGATTTCATTTTGAATCTCTATTTGTACATTTGCGTCAGGGCTCATTAACTTAGTTTTCCCCAAGTTCATATTAAGTCCCACTCATTTTTAATGTCCGTAGGTGTTAAGCCCTTTAAAACGAAGTACTTTATAACCGCTCGAACTTCAATTTTATCCATCTTTCACAAAACATCGAACCATATGGGATCACTCGATCGCCACAAACAAGCAACTGAACGCAAACATCTGAAACTTTGCAGGGCGTCATCTCAAGGTTAATGCTTACAAAATATTATAGTTATTTGATCCTACTAGCGCCCTCTCCGTTTCAGGCCGAGAACTTATCGAACCTCTCTCGTAATAATAATACTCTGTATTTACAAGCCCAAAACTAAAATAAAACGAGTACTGCCGGGCTAGCTGAAGCCACATTTTCCTCTCATTTTTCGAATGTGGAACGTGAATAAATAACTTTTCAGGTGTTTTAATTGTAGTACTTGCACACTGAGGCATCGCACAACACTTAAAATAACTTGAAACTCATCTTATATCACAAAAATTGCAATATATATATATATATATATATATATATATATATATATATATATATATATTTGCCAGTTTATCAGAGTTACGTCACATCGGTCAATTAAAAAAAATAAATATTTTCGGCTTCATTATGTACTTATGTATGGTTTCAAATACTTTCCTAAAAATAGTCAACATCCCAGTTATTCATCGAAATTCATTTTATTTCCTTCAAAGTAATCTCCATTGCAAGCAATACACATATTCCAACGCTTCGTCCAGTCTTGAAAACACTTTTCATTGGTTGATTTTCGAATCACCTTCATATTCTCCTCTATCGCCTCAATCGTCCTAAAATGCTTTCCGCGAAGTGGTAACTTAAGTCGTGGGAATAGAAAAAAGTAACAAGGAGCAATGTCGAGTGAATACGGAGGTGGAGGAACAGTATGAACGTTGTTTTTTGTCAAATAATCGCGTAACAGATGTGATGTGTGAAACGGTGGGTTGTCGTGGTGAGAAACGAGTTGTTTCTCCACAATTCTGACCCCTACGCTCACGTAGTACTCCTTATTTAATGTCTGGCGGAAGAAATTTGCAGTGGACCAGATCACGCCAAAAAAAAAACATTCAACAAAACCTTTGATCTTGCATCTACTCTGTCGTAGTTTTATGGGTTTTGGCTCTTCTGAGAAGCGTCGTCCCGATGATTTTTGGTTAGTTTCGATGTCATATTCATAGACCCTGTTGTGGAATCAACATCTTACCACCACTTTCCGGCAAAACTGGACTTAAATAGAGGTCCAAGTTTGTGGAAAGTACAAGAACGATCTCTGGGAAAGATACCGGTGGATTCCACTGATAAGTCCAGCACTGGTGTCGGGACGAAACATCCATATATTTTAGGTGGTCGCAAATTGTTCAGGTTAGTTATATGCCCTTAACATCAGGGGCAATACTACGACAACCCATGTCTCGTCACTGGTAATGATGCCCAAAAAAAGCATTTCTTTAGTGACATCAATCCGATGCTGTTTCTTTAACAAATTCAGCACTCTTGCTCGACTTTAACAAACTCTTAGTATGCAAAATTCCACACAATGTGTCCGGCAACGTTGCGTATTTTTTTAACCAAAATTGCATAATACAGGAGCAAGGGAAATCAACGAAATTTCTTAATACATATACGACTACATTCAAGATTTGTAAGCTGTTTTGTACGTCAACGCGTACAAAAGAAACATTATTAATTAGTTTTTATAAAATAATTAGAAAAATTGTATCTTATTCAAAAATTCCCTAAAATAGACAAATAATTTTCTTTTTCCCTATATGTCGCAAAATTCCATAGATCCAGGGAAATTTCCCTAGGTCTGACAACCATGCATTGGCTCTATATTTAATGTATATAGTCACCTTAAAAAGTAACGATCAAACTTTAAATTTAATGTATCATTACATTAAATATAATGGAATACATTAATTAAGATTAATGTAAAAATTCTTAAATTTATTGCATTAAATTAATTTATTTTAAGAAACGGTTTATGAAATTTGTTTCCAGCACATTTACCTTAAATTTAATGAATTTTATTTTTACAATGCACAAGCACGATTTGCTTTAAACTCTCTGTACCACTCGTGCCCTTGTTTTTACGACACTGTCTCAACCCCACCCCGCATAATATTTTGTTAGAAATGCAAAATTTCAGGCAAACTCTGCTTAACTAAATTCAACATTGCGAAATTCGCAAAACAACAAACACTGACTTGTTTACAAAGCTATCACGCATAAACTCCCGACAGATGGCGCTCAGATATTTGAGCACCAGATGACAGAAGTACCAACCCAAAAAAAAAACATTTTGACAATATTTCAAGCGCGGTTTGTTTGAATGGGAAGTTTCGGGTACTTTTTGATCAGAAGGTAGTTTTGAACTCGGCAACGTAGCCTGGATGATCCTAAAAACACTGTGATTAAAATACAGTCTTACCATAAAACACATCGGAAAATTCTTCTTTAACTTCATTTTTTACACATCCAACAGGACTTGCCATATCCGTCGTTTGGAAGGTGTCCTTCCGTACATCTCTCCTCTTTTTTCCGATCCTAACACTGGAAAAGGACCCCTTTCCCCTCTGAGCAAGTCTCATTTTATTGAAAGTAGCCTTTAAGGACTTCACGTTTCGCTTTTTGAGAGCTATGTAAGTCTTGTTGGCAGAGTTGTAAATGGACCTTAAATTTTTTATTTTCTTTTTCAGAGCGAGAATGTCTAATTTCGGATCGTCTCTGTTGAGATTTATGAGATTGACGAGCGTGTCGAATTGAGCGTAGGTGCGATGGATTGATTTAATACGCTTGTGGATTATTCCGGACAGAGTTGCAACCTAAAATTGTACAACGGTGAATTAATAACGAGAAAAATTGATATATATATATATATATATATATATATATATATATATATATATATATATATATATATATATATATATATATATATATATATATATTAGGTAAGTAAGCTCATATAATTATTTACAAATAGCGGTGTAAAATAGCCTATCAATACAAATTCGAAAGTGACATATGATCTTAATCTAAGAATATACACAAAAATGTACAGAATTATTCACAATAATGTCAAGAAAATTGCCATAACAAGGATAAATGAAAAAATTTCACTCAAATAATGGTAGGCAGGAAAACCGAGATTTATCTAAAAAAAAAAAAGATAGAACAGTAAAAATTCAGCATTAATAAAAATGGAATGCAAAATAATTTCAAGAAGACTGCAAAAAGAAGGATAAAAGGAAGAATTTCACTCGAATAGTAGGCAGGAAAACCGAGATTTATCTAAAAAAAAAAGAGGGGGAACAGTAAATTCAGCACCAGTAAAAATGAGAGGTCAAACTGACAATCAAAAGTAATTTAAAACCATACTTTATTAAGTAAGAATGTACATAAAATTCAGGAAGATAAAAATAACCAAGCTGGAAAGAAATTAGTAAGGAAGTAAAACTACGAAGGCTCGTAATATAGTAAAACCAAAAATAAAAGAAATGGAATGCAAAATAATTTCAAGAAGACTGGGAAAAGAAGGATAAAAGGAAGAATTTCACTCGAATAGTAGGAAGGAAAACAGAGATTTATCTAATAAAAAGAGGGGGAACAGTAAATTCAGCACCAGTAAAAATGAGAGGTCAAACTGATAATCAAAAGCAATTTAAAACCATACTTTATTAAGAGCTGGAAAGAAATTAGTAAGGAAGTAAAACTACGAGGGCTCGTAATATAGTAAAACCAAAAATACTACAAATGGAATGCAAAATAATTTCAAGAAAACTACCAAAACAAGAATAAAAAGAAAGAATTTCACTCGAATAGTAGGCAAGAAAACCGAGATTTATCTAAAAAAAAAGAGGGAACAGTAAATTCAGCAACAATAAAAGAGAGAAGTCGAACTGATAATCAAATGTAATTTAACACCATACTTTATTAAGTAAGAATGTAGACAAAATTCAGGAAGATAAAAATAACCGAGCTTAAATTAATCAAATTAGTAAGGAAGTAAAAACATGCTACAAATGGAATGCTTTTATTCAAATAATTTATGAGGGGATATGTGTTTGCTTATCACATGTGTATATGCAACAAGAAGGTGGCAACTTTCAAAAAAATCAAAATTTTAAGACTTATTAGCAAAATCAAATATCAACTATTAAACATTTTTCAAAAGCTTGAAAAAATTTAGATCTACTTAAAAAAAAAAGCGTAAGTTTGGTCCATAACTCAAAATATGATGCATTTACAAAAAAAATTAAGTACGCCCATGGATTTTACGTAAAAAAAAACTCTACTATAATCCGATTTTACCTGTTCATTAACTTATTACCTAAGGGTGACTTGTAAATGGAAAATTTTATTTATTGCAATTTTTTTAAAGCAAAAAAGTAGCACAGGTTTGCGAAGATGGCAAGTCTTCATCTTTAATAATAATGATAATAATAATGATAGCCTGCCGCTCAACAAGTATGCTTGCTCTGCGCTACTTATTTGGAATTGTAAAGTGGAGCAGGACGGACATCCAAAACCTACAAAGAAAAATAAGGACACTCGTAACAAAAGCACAAAAACATCACACTCGGAGTGCTATTGAACGTACAATGCTTCCAAGACACCAAGGAGGAAGAGGATTGGTGGATATTGGTAAGCAGCTCGACCAACAAATAATAAACTTACATTCATATTTCCACAGGTTAGCGGACTCTTCCACACTTCATCGAGCAATCTGCGAGGCAGACGTTTCAACGCCGCTACAGTTGAGGGAACAAGATGTTACTTCTCACCACCAAACAGACCAAGAGAAGCTACAAACCTGGCTTCAGAAGCCACTTCATGGACGGCATCCAAATGAGGTCAATCAGGACAATGTCGACAACTCAGCGTCGAACTACTGGTTGATTTCAGGACAGATGTTTCCGGAAACGGAGGGCTTCTTGTTAGCTATCCAAGACCAGGTTATTCCGACGAAGAACTATCGGAAGTTCATCATTAGAGATCCCTCAGTAGAAAATGGCCAATGCAGATATGGCTGTCGAACATCGGATACAATTCAGCATATAACTGGAGGATGCCAAGCGTTTGCCGCAACTGAGTATAAGGAAAAATACGACTCAGCCTCTAAAATACTTCACCAAGAGTTAGCAGAAAAATTAAACCTATTACAGGTAGGAAAATTGCCTCATTACAAGTACAATCCGGAGCTTATTCTTGAGAACAACCAGTTCAAGTTATATTGGGACCGAACGGTTCTGACGGATCAAACAGTAGCTCATAATAGACCAGACATTATACTAATAGATACAATTTCTAGGCGAACTACACTAATCGACATTGCTGTACCGAACAACAACAACCCAAGGCCAAAATACAACGAGAAAATCGCCAAATACAGAGATCTGGAGGTGCAAATCCGAAGACAATGGGCAATGAACAGCGTCCAAACGATTCCCATAATACTGTCAACAACTGGAGTGATACCAAGGAATCTCCTGCAGAACATCAAGGGACTGGGCCTTTGTGAGCATCTGTATAAGCCGATGCAGAAAGCAATTCTACTAGCAACCGCGCGAACCGTCCGAAAGTTCGTAGGAAATACAGCAGACAACGTCACCTAGGACACAATAACATTGAAAGGGTCCCCACATAGCTTCATACTTTTAGTGTCTTAGTATACCTGGTATGAGCGAATAATTCCTGGAGGGAGTGCGAAGCCGTTTGGCTTGTAAATCATTTATGATAGCCTGCAAAAATATCAAAAACTGGACATCCTGTACATAAATAAACTAGCTTATCATTTTCTTACCTTTCTCCGCAAAAGAGTCCTTTTTTTATGGATCCTTTCCTTCATCGTTTGCCAGCATTGAGACTTCTTCTTTTCCACATTCTTACTGCTTTCAACGATAGGTTTGCTTACGTCCACGAAAATACAATCGTTGTCATCTTCATCGACTCGCACTTTTGAACAAGGCTTGGTGATCTCAAAATTACGTTTTATTTTGGGAGGCGTCTTAAAACTGCTTGTAGCCGAAGTTGTTGAAGGACGGTTTCTAGGATTATTTGGATTTACCGTAGTACCAAATTTGATAAGTTCAGGAAGCTTTTCAATTTCGCACGATTTTAATTTCCTGTTATCATATTTCACAAATGCAGGAACTTTCAACTTTGCATATTCCATTTCCGATCCGAGTTTAATGGCTTTGGTGGACCTGTGCTCCTTAACACTAACCGGATTCTGTTTCACTAATTTCGTATCGATAATTTTGAATTTTTCACTGGATTTATTCTCGGTTTGTTTCCGGCTATCATTCCCAAAATTCTTATTAGTTTTTACAGGTGTGATACAATTAAAAGACTTTCCATCCTTATGCTTTTCTGGTTCTTTTAAAAACGATTTTTCTTCCAAAAGTATACAATCATCATCGTCTTCCAGATTAACAGTATTATTGGAATTTTGGAAATCGATCAACACCTGTGCGGCATCTTTTATAGATTTAGTCGAAGGACTTTCAAGATCTACCTTTTCCAATGTTTTCTCCATTTTGCTAGAAGGTCCTGGTTTATCACAATCTTGTGTTTGTATTTTAGGGTGCGTTTCTGGACTTGATTCGATCAGAACGCAATCATCATCATCATCATCATCAATAACCACAGACTTAGCAGTATTTTGAACGAAATTTTCGAACGAGTCGTTCAAAATGCTACTAGATTCCCGAGTCGGTTTTTTAACAGGACATGGACAGGAATCTTGGAGCGAAATAAGGAGCTGGGCAAGATCTTTCATTGAAGTTTCTAAATCGGGACTCATCTCCTTGTCCGGTTTAGTTGAACCTTTTTTGCTGGGATTTTGGGTATTTGTAGAATGCTTATCATCTACGGGAGTTTTGAAACTTTGAAGTAAATTCTCGTAAGTGAAAGTTTCATCGTCAAGTTCTCGATCGAATGATTCTTTTCTTCTTTGATCCTCTGAAGGTTGTAATTTGTGTTCACGTAATGTTGCAGTGGGTGTGCTAGGGCTCTTTTCAATGGACTTTTCTTGAGATTTCAGTTCTTTATTTTTTAAAGTCTCAGTTTGTTTTGGAGGCTCATGATCAACAATTTCCGAACTTTGTAATAACTCTTTTCTTCCCTGTATTTCACGCTGTTCAGTATTACTTTTTTCAGGAAGTCCTTGTACCATTCCTACTGCTATTCCCTCAATTTGAGAGCTTTTACTTTTAGTATCATCGATATAATTCGGTTCTTCAACAGATTTATGAAGAGTTTGTACCATTCCTGCTGGCGATTGTCCGATTTGGGGGAATTTGCTTTTAATATTCTTGATATTGTCAGATTCTTCAACAGACTTTTGAAGTGTTTGTACCATTCCTACTGGCGATTTTTCGATTAGGGAGATTTTGTCTTTAGTATTCTTGATGTAGTTTGATTTTTCAGCAGATTTTTTAAGAGTTTGTACCATTCCTACCGGCGATCTTTCGATTTGGGAAAGATTACTTTTAGTATTTTTAATGCAATCCGATTCTTTAACGGATTCTTGAAACTTTTGTTCCATTTCTACTGGCGATCTTTCAATTTGGGGGAATTTGCTTTGAGATATTATGATACAGTCCGATTCTTCAACAGATTTTTTAAGAGTTTGTACCATTCCTACCGGCGATCTTTCGATTTGGGAAAGATTACTTTTAGTATTTTTAATGTAATCCGATTCTTTAACAGATTCTTGAAACTTTTGTTCCATTTCTACTGGCGATCTTTCAATTTGGGGGAATTTGCTTTGAGTTATTATGATACAGTCTGGTTCTTCAACAGATTTTTGAAGTGTTTGTATCAATCTTACTGGCGATTTTTCGATTTGGGAGATTTTACCTTTAGCATTTTTGATGTAGTCCGATTTTTCGGTGGATTTTTTAAGAGTTTGTACCATTTCTACTGACGATCTTTCAATTTGGGGAAAATTACTTTTTGTGATGCACTCCGATTTTTCCACATATTTTTTAAGGGTTTGTTCCATTCCTACTGGCGATCTGCCAATTTTGGGGAATTTGCTTTTAGTATCTTTCATCTGGTCCAATTTAACAGATTTTTGAAGTGTCTTTACCATTTCTATTGGCGATCTTTCGATTTGGGGAAGATTGCTCTTAACATTTTTGATGCAATCCGATTCCCCAACAGATTCTTGAAGCGTTTGTTTCATTTTTACTGATGATCTTTCAGATTGGGGGAATTTGCTTTTGGTATTTTTATTATAGTCTGATCCTTCAACAGATTTCTGAAGTGTTTGTACCATTCCTACTTGCGACCTTTCAATTTGGGAAAATTTACTGTTAGTATTTTTGTTACACTCCGATTCTTTAACAGACTTTTGAAGCGTTTGTACCCTTTCTTCTGATAAACTTTCGCTTTGGGAGATCTCGCTTTTAGTATTTTTGATGTAGTCCGATTTTTCAGCTGATTGTTGATGCGTTTGTACCATTCCTACTGACGATCTCTCGATTTGAGGAAGATTGCTCTTAACATTTTTGATACAATCCGATTTCCCAACAGATTCTTGAAGCGTTTGTTCCATTTCTACTGACGATCTTCCAATTTGGTAGATTTTGCTTTTAGTATTTTTTAAATGTTCCGATGCTTCAACAGATATTTGAAGCGTTTGTCCCACTTCTACTGACGATCTTTCGATTTGAGGAAGATTGTCCTTAACATTTTTGATGTAATCCGATTTCCCAACAGATTCTTGAAGCGTTTGTTCCATTTCTACTGACGATCTTCCAATTTGGGAGATTTTGCTTTTAGTATTTTTTAAATGTTCCGATGCTTCAACAGATATTTGAAGCATTTGTCCCACTTCTACTGACGATCTTTCGATTTGAGGAAGATTGTCCTTAACATTTTTGATGTAATCCGATTTCCCAACAGATTCTTGAAGCGTTTGTTCTATTTCTACTGACGATCTTCCAATTTGGTAGATTTTGCTTTTAGTATTTTTTAAATAGTCCGGCGCTTCAACAGATTTTTGAAGCGTTTGTACCACTCCTACTGACGATCTTTCGATTTGAGGAAGATTGTCCTTAACATTTTTGATAAAATCCGATTTCCCAACAGATTCTTGAAGCGTTTGTTCCATTTCTACTGATGATCTTCCAATTTGGTAGATTTTGCTTTTAGTATTTTTTAAATGTTCCGATGCTTCAACAGATATTTGAAGCGTTTGTCCCACTTCTACTGACGATCTTTTGATTTGAGGAAGATTGTCCTTAACATTTTTGATACAATCCAATTTCCCAACAGATTCTTGAAGCGTTTGTTCCATTTCTACTGACGATCTTCCAATTTGGGAGATTTTGCTTTCAGTATTTTTTAAATGTTCCGATGCTTCAACAGATTTTTGAAACGTTTGACCCACTTCTACTGACGATCTTTCGATTTGAGGAAGATTGTCCTTAACATTTTTGATGCAATCCGATTTCCCAACAGATTCTTGAAGCGTTTGTTCCATTTCTACTGACGATCTTCCAATTTGGTAGATTTTGCTTTTAGTATTTTTTAAATAGTCCGGCGCTTCAACAGATTTTTGAAGCGTTTGTACCACTCCTACTGACGATCTTTCGATTTGAGGAAGATTGTCCTTAACATTTTTGATACAATCCGATTTCCCAACAGATTCTTGAAGCGTTTGTTCCATTTCTACTGATGATCTTCCAATTTGGTAGATTTTGCTTTTAGTATTTTTTAAATGTTCCGATGCTTCAACAGATATTTGAAGCGTTTGTCCCACTTCTACTGACGATCTTTTGATTTGAGGAAGATTGTCCTTAACATTTTTGATACAATCCGATTTCCCAACAGATTCTTGAAGCGTTTGTTCCATTTCTACTGATGATCTTCCAATTTGGTAGATTTTGCTTTTAGTATTTTTTAAATGTTCCGATGCTTCAACAGATATTTGAAGCGTTTGTCCCACTTCTACTGACGATCTTTTGATTTGAGGAAGATTGTCCTTAACATTTTTGATACAATCCAATTTCCCAACAGATTCTTGAAGCGTTTGTTCCATTTCTACTGACGATCTTCCAATTTGGGAGATTTTGCTTTCAGTATTTTTTAAATGTTCCGATGCTTCAACAGATTTTTGAAACGTTTGACCCACTTCTACTGACGATCTTTCGATTTGAGGAAGATTGTCCTTAACATTTTTGATGCAATCCGATTTCCCAACAGATTCTTGAAGCGTTTGTTCCATTTCTACTGACGATCTTCCAATTTGGTAGATTTTGCTTTTAGTATTTTTTAAATAGTCCGGCGCTTCAACAGATTTTTGAAGCGTTTGTACCACTCCTACTGACGATCTTTCGATTTGAGGAAGATTGTCCTTAACATTTTTGATACAATCCGATTTC
This sequence comes from Diaprepes abbreviatus, assembly GCA_034092305.1. Taxonomy (NCBI): domain Eukaryota; kingdom Metazoa; phylum Arthropoda; class Insecta; order Coleoptera; family Curculionidae; genus Diaprepes; species Diaprepes abbreviatus. The sequence continues at coordinate 282,941 of JASJET010000322.1, read as the reverse complement.
CCAACAGATTCTTGAAGCGTTTGTTCCATTTCTACTGATGATCTTCCAATTTGGTAGATTTTGCTTTTAGTATTTTTTAAAGGTTCCGATGCTTCAACAGATATTTGAAGCGTTTGTCCCACTTCTACTGACGATCTTTTGATTTGAAGAAGATTGTCCTTAACATTTTTGATACAATCCAATTTCCCAACAGATTCTTGAAGCGTTTGTTCCATTTCTACTGATGATCTTCCAATTTGGTAGATTTTGCTTTTAGTATTTTTTAAATGTTCCGATGCTTCAACAGATATTTGAAGCGTTTGTTCCATTTCTAGTGACGATCTTCCAATTTGGGAGATTTTGCTTTTAGTATTTTTTAAATGTTCCGATGCTTCAACAGATATTTGAAGCGTTTGTCCCACTTCTACTGACGATCTTTCGATTTGAGGAAGATTGTCCTTAACATTTTTGATGCAATCCGATTTTCCAACAGATTCTTGAAGCGCTTGTTCCATTTCTATTGAAGATCTTCCAATTTGGGAGATTTGGCTTTTAGTATTTTTTAAATGGCCCGGCGCTTCAACAGATTTTTGAAGCGTTTGTACCATTCCTACTGACAATCTTTCGATTTGGGTAAGATTGCTCTTAACATTTTTGATGCAATCCGAATTTCCCACGGTTACTTGAAGCGTTGGTCTCATTTTTACCGAAGATCTACCAATTTCGGAAAATTTTCTGTTAGTATTTTTCACGTACTCCGATTCTTGAAGCGGTTGTTCCCTTTCAACTGGCGATCTTCTGATCTGGGAGATTTTGCTTGCAGTATTTTTCACATAGTCCGATGCTTCAACGGATTTTCGTACTATTCTTACTGATCTTTCCATTTGGGAGAATTGGGTTTTAGTATTTCTGATATAATTCGATTCTTCAACAGATTTTTGAAGCGTTTGTACCATTCCTAGCGGCAATTTTACAGTTTGAGGGAATTCGCTTTTAGTATTCTTTATGTAGTCCGATTTTTCAACAGTTTTTTGAAGCGTTTGTGCCATTCCTACTGGCGATTCGTTTTGGTAAATTTTACTTTCATCCTTTGATTTTTCACCAGGTTTTTGAATGTCTTTATGTTGTAATTTCTTTTTAGATTTTAGTTCTTTTTTAATTTTTTCTATATTTTCAATTTGAGAAAGATCAATTGTGATCGGGCAGGAATAATCGCGAGATTTCGTTGCTTTGTGTTCACGCTTTTCTTTCTTCTTCCCAGCCTTGCCAATAACACTTTTAGTGTCAATTATTTTCCCATGCTTTTCGTGTATTTTTCCGGGATATTCTCTGGAAATTATCACTTTTAAATTGGACGGATCGTGAACCACCTTTAATATAGGTTTACCATCGTTTACAGTTTTTAAATCTGACATTGTATCGGTCCTGTAAAGAAAAAATTAGTTTACTTATCTTCCTTAAAGTCGTATCAGCAAAAAAGAGATCTTAATGAGACAACAAGTTTATGAGGGTAAATTGATAAATTTATACTCAATTTTTTTTATCAAACATTGAATTTTGCATATAAAACGTTAATTTTCCAAATTTTACCAAAATTTGATACCCTTACCTGGAGCAAGCAGACTTTTGAGTTTTTGAACCATTTTGCTCTCGATGTGTAGCACCACTCCCAACGCAGGAATTATCTTCTCTCGGTGTACCATCTTTTTCCTTCAACTTTGTACTAGCCTGATGGTTCTCTCGAATCTTTTCACTTTCACCTTTTTGTGGCGTTTGATCCCGCTTAGGTAATTCTGGACTTCCAGGAGAAGTTATACTTAACGTAGACGAACTCGAAGACATCTCCAACGAAGTTGAAAAAGAGTTTGAAAGCAAAAAGTCACATTTGGATTTATCTTCAATCGCGTGAGGTACTTTTTGGTTTTTGGGGGTTCCATCTGGTGATTTGGTTGTGGATTTTTTTGGTTCCAAAGCGGAAAAAGCCGCATTATCGTTGGTAGAGTATATATGAATGGATGTTTTTGGAGAAGCATTATTTTCTATTGTAAATTTTGCATCTTCGGGAGGTTCATTGTCTTGATTACCATTCTTATTATCGGTCCCGTCAACTTGCAACAATTTTCTCGGCCGACACTTTTCTTTCAACAATTTTCTGCGGAGGTTTGCAGCGGCAAATTCTGGACTTTCAAAAATTTTCTCTGGCGGATTGCGGCCAACTTTCGAATTGTCGAAAGTAAAGTCTTCGTCCAAGTTTTCGGAGGAGCAGTCTATTTTTTCGAATTGTTTGATCTTGTTGGCTATGAACATGTCTATAAAAAAAATATTCGAATGACAAATCTACTTTTGCACTATTTTTATTTGTTAAAAATCACAACATATATATATATATATATATATATATATATATATATATATATATATATATATATATATATATATATATATAAAGGGTTTTCCAATAAGAGGTGTCATTTTGAAAAGCCCGCTATTTCGGTAGATGTCACTTTTGAAGCTGTAAGTTTTTGACGTTTGACAAGTAGAAACTACGCCATAAATAAAGATGGAACGATACACGCTTCAACAACGCATTGAAATTATTAAAATTCACTATAAAAATGGTGAAAATTTGGCAGAGACGGTTCGTAAAACTCGAACATTTTTGGGTCGTCATGAAGCACCTTGTCGGAGCGCAATAAAGAAATTGGTGAAAAAATTCGAGCTGTTGGGACAAGTTAGTTATGTGAAGAAGAAAACCCGTGCACGTCGCTCAAGAACAGCCGAGAATATTGCTGCTGTAGCCGAAAGTGTTGAAGAAAACCCAGGTTTGTCCATTCCTCGTCGTTCTTTGGAATTAGGGATTCCACAAACGTCATTACACCGTATTTTGCATAAAGATTTGGGTCTTAAGGCTTATAAAGTTCAGTTAACGCAAGAACTCAAGCCGGCCGATCATCAACAACGTCGTGCCTTTGCTGATTGGGTTCTAGAAATGCATGAAAATGATCCGGAATTCCATCGAAAAATCATCTTCAGTGATGAGGCCCATTTCCACCTCGGTGGCTTCGTCAACAAACAAAATTGTCGCATCTGGGGCTCGGAAAACCCAAGAGTTATTGTTGAAAAGCCTCTCTATCCTGAACGTGTGACTGTTTGGTGCGGTTTATGGTCCGGCGGGGTCATTGGACCTTACTTTTTCGAAAATGAGGCTGGAGCAACAGTTACGGTGAATGGATTGCGCTATCGAGAGATGATTAATGATTTTTTATGGCCGGAATTGGATGGTATTTATCTGGACCACGTTTACTTTCAACAAGACGGCGCTACGTGCCACACAAGCAACGAAACCATTGATCTTTTACGGGAAAAGTTTCCGGGTCGTGTTATCTCTCGAAGAGGTGATCACAATTGGCCACCGAGATCTTGTGATGTGACACCTTGCGATTTCTTCCTTTGGGGCCACGTGAAAGACAAGGTCTACGCCAACAGCCCAGCGTCGATTCAAGACCTCAAAGATGGAATTCGTGAGGCTATCGAGGACATAGGGCAGCCACTTTGCGATTTGGTTATGGAAAATTTCATGAAAAGGATATGGTCCTGTAGGCATGGTCGTGGTGGTCATTTGGCTGATGTTATTTTCCATCATTAACGGCATACCTTCCTCTTCATAATGTAATAAATATCCGATCATTTATCTTAAAAAATGGCATTTTTCTTTGAATATCAAAATAACACATCTTAATGGAAAACCCTTTATATATATATATATATATATATATATATATATATATATATATATATATATATATATATATATATATATATATATAAATCAGTGCTGCCGCTAAAATTTGAAGATATGAAAAAAATGCATTAGGGCTCATTTAGAAGCTTAAACACAAAATCACAAAAGAGCCGCATGCGCCATCACAAAAAACAAGATGGCGGCACAAATATCACGGCCATAAAGCTGAAACTATGGACTACAAAATAACGAATGCGTCTTTACAAAAATCAAGATGGCGGCATCAATATGGCAGCTAAAAACTAAAAAAACTTTTAATAAACCATCTGAAAGTTCAAACTAATGAGTCTTCCAACACAACCAACCGTGCCTAAAACAATTCATAGGTAATTACCGTAAGTGAAGTTTAAATTACAAAATGGCGGATGTAGTATGGTGGATTTTAGCCCTAAACTCGATGTAAATGCCATATTTGTGTGACCATGAATTGGCAGGGATTTGAAATGTCAATCATTTCAAATCTGTGATAGATTTTAAATAATAAAATGACGAACCCAAGATGGCGGATAAATAGTCAAAATTGCAATGAACCTTTAGGAACATCGGATTGCTTTGAAAACGGATTTACGTGGGTTTTCAAGATTGTTAATTGAAAATTGAATGTGATAAAATCCAAATTATAAAATGGCAGATCCAAGATGGCGGATTTACAGCCGAAAATCGTATAAAATTCTTTTAGAAATACCATTTTCAGATCGGATTTAAAGGGGTTTTAAGATCGTACATTACAAATCTAACATGTAAAAATCCTAATCACAAAATGGCGCACACAATTTCCAAAATTGCTCGACGACTCAGTTTTTGACTAATCCAGGCCATTTTTTTTTAAGTGGTGATATATGCTACAATAATTTCAAAATTAACATAAACCAGAAAGGATCGGCAAAACATTATTTTTGCATGAAGAAAAAGGATACAAAAGGACTAAAACCTGCTAGAATGACAGGATTAAGGAAGTAGCAACTCACATTTCCTGAGAATTATACAGTGTTTTATCTGTATCTATGTATGTGTGTATATTTGAAAATGTGAATGTGCCTGTCCTTGACTGTATCTGTCTATAACTGTAAATGTTTTTATCAGTATCTGTCTGTATCTGTATCCGCCTGTGTCCGTATTTGTATATGGCTGTGTTCGTATCTGTCAGAGTATGTTTCCAGCTCTACCTATATGTACCTGTTCCTCACTGTGCATATATCTATCTGAATCAGTACCTATATATCTCTGCATCTGTATGTATCTATATCTATACGTGTCTATATCTGTCTGTATCTGTATTCAAATTTTTTTTAAGAATCCGATTGGAACAATTTTGAAAAGCACGTAAATTCGTTTTCAAAGCGTTCCGGTGTTCCTAAAGATATTTCATTCAAATTTCAGCCACTTATCCGCCATCTTGAGTTCGCAATTTTGTGATTGCAAGACTCTTAGTTTGAAATTTCTGGTGATCCGGTTGTAGTGGAATGCCCCATATACATATATACATACATACATACATACATACATATATATATATATATATATATATATATATATATATATATATATATATATATATATATATATATATATATATATATATATATGGCTTAGTTATTTTGGGTTTCAATCCGTTCGTTCAAAAAATCGTTTTCACGACGTTTCGCCAAAATCTCATTTGGCAATTTCAAGTGCGGTTCGTTACTCGCTGAGAACTGATGGTGGCCTCTGATGAATTTCGAGTTTTGTTTAGCTGGCTCGCTTCCTGATTGGATGAACGGCTTCGCAGGCTCCTCCCCTCTCCCGAGTGCGATATATTTTGTTCTTGTATGCTGGTCTCTCGTGTACTAGTTGATTTTTGTTGTTTTCTTTCTTGAATCTTTATTAATGTTTTCCATGTGGTTGGAACATTTATAGCATCATTTCGTTTATTTAGCTGTCCCGCTTTTTCGATTTCTAGGGCCTCTCTTATGACGCGTACCTTGTAGTTCTGTACTGGTGCTATTTCTTTTGTTTTTTCGAAATCGATGGTATGTCCGGTTGTTTGGTGATGTTGAAATAGGGCCGAAGTTGTCTGTTTGTTTTTGAGGCTATTTTTATGTTCTTGGATTATTGCTGATATGCGCCTGTTTGTTTGTCCTATATAAGTTTGATGGCAATCTGCATATGGAATGCTGTAAACGCCATTATTTTCAAGGTTGGTCTTGTCTTTGGGATTTCCCAGGATGTTGGCTATTGTTTTTTGTGGTTTAAATATGGGCTGTATGTTGTGTTTTCTTAAGATTCTTCCGATTCTGTCTGTTATTCCTTTTATGTATGGTATTATGGCTTTGTTCCTTGTTTGATCTTGGTCTTTGGTCTTTGTTGTAGTCTTCTCTTGTCTTTTTATGGCTTTCTTTATATCTGCTTGTGAGAAACCATTCTGTTCTAGAGCTGTTGAAATGTGTCTTATTTCGTCTTGTTTTGTGTCTAATTCTGTTAGACGGAGAGATCTTGATACTAATATGTTGACTACTGCTTGCTTTTGAGAGGGATGATGATGTGACGCTGCATCGAGATATCGGTCAGTATGCGTGGGTTTCAGATATACGCAAAAGCCCAGGGTGTTGTTGAGTTTCCTAGTTAATAGCAGGTCCAAAAAAGGAAGTTTCTTTTCTTGTTCGATTTCTAGCGTGAATTGGATTCTGTGGATATTGTTCAGGTATATGAGGAAATCGTCCAGGTGTTCTTTTCCATGTGGCCATATTATAAAAATATCATCAACATAGCGTTTCCAAAATTTCGGGTTTAAAGGTGCCTTTTGCAGTGCCTCTTGTTCGAAATATATCATAAAAAGGTTGGCTATGACTGTCGAGCCAGCTAAACAAAACTCGAATTCATCAGAGGCCACCATCAGTTCTCAGCGAGTAACGAGACGAACCGCACTTGAAAATGCCAAATGGCGAAACGTCGTGAAAACGATTTTTTGAACGAACGGATTGAAACCCGGAATAACCAAACTATTCATTCTCTCATCCGTGAAAACCTACAATATAACATATATATAATTTTTTTTATTTACCTGCAGCCATTATCTCTTCCTGAGTCAGGACTTCTTCTGCAATCCTGTTGGTGTCGCAATTTAAAAAGGATTTGTCTATACTTGAAGGATCAATTTCGACAGTTTGATCCAATGGATTGACCTTAGCAGATATAATCGTTTTTTGGTTAACTAAAATGGGGGGAGTTCTTAACTTTAAATGCTGTTAAAACTTATATTTACGTGCGAGTTTAATAAATAAGTCAAATGAGTGAAGTTACTAAAGTTATTGATGCCCTGGTTCTGACGTTATGCTAATGCTACAGGGGTATGTCCGAAGGGATCTACAAAGGATGTTCGGTTAGTAGAGGACAAATTTTGAAAAACCACTGGACCGATGCTTTCTAAATTTTTGCCACGTATTCAAAACATGTATGCAGTGACGTAAATAACGACCCTGCAGACTCCGCCGTGCAGGGGGGCGCAGGCAATTCAGGGGCGTCCTCAAATCCCTTGAAAATGAATAAATACCAAGGCTTAAGACGAGTGTAAAATAGTTGCACGCGGGGCGCAGATACTTTTAGTTACGCCACTGCATGTATGACTATGTCTCATAATGAAAATATTTTTTTACAAATAGAAATTTACCAGATCCGAAGAATATTTGAAAAGTGTTAATCACAACTTAAGAGAAATAGAGATCAAGCGCAACTAAAACTTTAACGAAAAATAAAAATTTCTACTTGATAAAATCTCGCAAACTATTAAATTGTTCCAAAATTGTGCAAAATAGTGAGTACAGGGTGTCCAATTTTCGATAGTTTTACGGGTTATCTATTTTTTTTTTCTAAACTTTAAGCTCTTTTTTTTTTTTGGGGGGGGGGGGACGACACGTACGCATAGTATGGCAAGCAAAAGCGGGCTAGCGACTGGTGGGATGCATCTGTTTTTTTGAACACAAAGTTCTAGAAGGGAGGGCGGCGGCGATCGCCCCTTCCGCCCTCCTCTGGTTCCGCGCCTGACAATTTTGATGGTTTGTTTCTTTCAATACCCGTCACATACTACAAAACAGGATCTGATTATTTAAAAAAAAACGCAAATCTAAGACTCAATACTAACAAAAAATACAGAGTGTTGTATATTTTCGAAAAATTTGTAACAAACTAAAACACATTATTCAAAAATATATAGGGTGTCCCATTAAAAAAGGCAAATTTGATTTATTTCTCCAAAACAGTTGAACCTATCAAAAAAACTGACTCTACGCCACTGGACCCTATACTTAATAGTTCTATTTTTAACTTTGCAATAAGTTGCAAGATAATTGAGATACGAGGGGTGCCCCAAAATGCATCATTTTCAAAATCGCTCTGTATCTCTACAACGCAGAGATTTATGAAAATTCTGTTAGTGGCATCGTTCGTTTCTTTTAAAAGTAGCATAGTGCCGACAAAAACCTTATCCTTCTATTTTTACTAATAAAGGAGATAATCAGTAAAACCACTAAAAGACACCCTGTACAGGGTGAGTCAATGATTGGATGAAGTAGGTTTGTGCCTTTTCGGTGAAATTTACAAAGAAACTATATTTATTGTTTGATACAGTTTATTTTTACGCAGATTTTAAAAATATTTAGGACTCTACAGGGTGAGCCAAAAAACTAGGACAGCATAAAGTTGTATTTTTTTAAATAGAACACCCTATATACGAATCGTATTTTCGATTTAGCTTATAATTTTAAATCTTTTTTATTAAGGGTTTACTATAACAAAACTTTATAGTTTCTGAGATAATTAAGTTTAAAGAAAAAAAGTCACATTTTCAAGCATCAATTCAATCCTAAATAACGTTTTCAATTTTGTGACAAATATATTCAAATTTGGAATTTAGCAAGGCCAAGGACAAGTTAATATAATTTTTACCTAATATTTGCAATAAAAACTACAGGGTGTTGAACACATCGGCTCAAATTTGAACAAGTTTAAATGAATAAAAATATCTTTTTTTTTAAATGGTATATTTTCATGTTATTTAATAGAGTAATAAAAACCCTAAAAGTTTTGTTCAATATATCCTATACCTATTTATAATATAGTTTTTGAGATATTTCAGTTTTTCTTATTTTCTATACTTTTTTACAGAAATAGTCTTCATTATCATAATAGCCATGGCAAAAACAATGTAAAAGAACATTTTTCTGTGTGTCAAATTTATAACCGCAATCGCTTCTTTTGGTTTTTATGTAGTGTAGTTTGTTTTTTTTTTGCATTCATCATATATTGTAAAATGAATTTTCCAAAGAATGAGTTAATAGATATGATTTATACAATAGGAGAGGCTCAAAAAAATTGCCTTCTTGCTCAAAGAATTTACAAAATGGAGTATCCTGATCGACGCCAGCCTAATACCCATACTTTTCAAAACTTAATGCAAAGATTTGATTCTTCTGGTACTGTTGATTATCCAAAACGTAAAGTGGTCAACAAACCAGTAACTAATGAAGAAAAAGAACTACAAGTATTGTTAAATGTTCAGGAAAATCCTTCTATTGGTAGCCGTCAGTTAGCAGCATTATGTGAAACATCACAATCCACCGCTAATCGTACTACCAAGAAATATAGGTATCATCCATATCACATGGAATTACACCAAGAATTGCATGGACAGGATTTTGAAAGTCGTGTAAACTTTTGTCGTACAATAAATGCGGAGATTCAATTAAATCCAAATTTATTATGCAAGGTAATGTTTAGTGATGAAGCTACTTTTAGAAGTAACGGTGCCGTAAATAGACGCAACATGCATTATTATGCCACAGAAAACCCATTTTGGATTAGAGAGGTGCAACATCAAAACCACTGGTCATTAAATGTTTGGTGTGGTATTCATCATAATCGAATTATTGGACCCCACTTTTTTAATGAACCACTAAATGGCCATAGTTACCTGAACTTTCTACAAGAAGAACTACCCCAACTGCTTCAAGGTCTCGATAGGGATGAGCTCGACAGTATGTGGTTCCAGCACGATGGTGCGCCTCCGCATTACCATCGTGAAGTTCGTGCGTTTTTGGACCAACGATATCCGCAAAAATGGATTGGACGTGGGGGTTTCATTGAGTGGCCACCAAGGTCTTGCGACATCACCCCATTAGATTTCTTCCTATGGGGTTATATTAAAAATAAGGTGTATGTTAATCCACCAACAACAGTGGAAGATATGCGAAACAGGATTAGGGATACCTGTAGAACAATAACGCCACCAATTTTGTCCAGGGTCCGAGAAAATCTGCAAAAAAGACTAAATTTGTGCATTGCACAAGAGGGTCGTTTATTCGAACACTTATTAAAAAGAAATAATTAATCTCAGTATTTAATAGGTAATTTTTTTGTTTCAATTTAGTATAAAAGTAAATATGTATTTGCCTTGTCGTTATTGTTGTGTTAATTTTTTCACATTATTAAACTACTGCCGTTGTAATATAACGAATAATGTATTTCATCATATTTAACCACATTCTGTTTGTTTCTGTAGTTTCTTTTTATTATTTTACATGGCTACTATGATAATGAAGACTATTTCTGTAAAAAAGTATGGAAAATAAGAAAAACTGAAATATCTCAAAAACTACTATAAATAGGTATAGGATATATTGAACAAAATTTTTAGGGTTTTTATTACTCTATTAAATAACATGAAAATATACAGGGTGTACCATTAAAAAAAAAATATATTTATTCATTTAAACTTGTTCAAATTTGAGCCGATGTGTTCAACACCCTGTAGCTTTTATTGCAAATATTAGGTAAAAATTATGTTAACTTGTCCTTGGCCTTGCTAAATTCCAAATTTGAATATATTTATCACAAAATTGAAAACGTTATTTAGGATTGAATTGATGCTTGAGAATGTGACTTTTTTTCTTTAAACTTAATTATCTCAGAAACTATAAAGTTTTGTTATAGTAAACCCTTAATAAAAAAGATTTAAAATTATAAGCTAAATCGAAAATACGATTCGTATATAGGGTGTTCTATTTAAAAAAATACAACTTTATGCTGTCCTAGTTTTTTGGCTCACCCTGTAGAGTCCTAAATATTTTTAAAATCTGCGTAAAAATAAACTGTATCAAACAATAAATATAGTTTCTTTGTAAATTTCACCGAAAAGGCACAAACTTACTTCATCCAATCGTTGACTCACCCTGTATATTACCATCGGGTCAAAAAACCTGTCTCCTATAACAAAAAATGTTACATTTTACTTACCAAAAGTCGTCGCAAATTCCGGGGTGTCAGAAGACACAGTATCTGTATCAATTTGATATTTGATGTTATCACGATGGATGTTGATTTTTATCGGTATTGTTTGCTCGGAGCCCTTCTGAATCTTTTGAGGTTCCACATTATCTGCGCTTTGCAAAACATGCTCTTTTCGTGACTTCGTAATGTCTGTAGATTTAGAAGTACTTGCGCTTTCACTCGCATTATCGCTAATTATGCATTCTTCGCCAGAGTTGCTACTTGATTCCGGGACATTTTCCACTTCATCCGCAGCGCATTGATTTTCCTTATAGAATTCGGAACATTTCTTCGCTAAAAATTCATCATGTGACGTTATCATCTGTCGACTAGCAAGTTCCCTATATTTTTCAGGGCCCAAGTGTTTTTCTAGCTCTTCGGCTATATAGTCGCCGTACATTTTGTTTAACATGTCCATTACTTTGCTAATCAGAGCAAAAAAACTCTGGTCATCTAAATTTTCTAGAATTTCCACCTCTTTCTCGAGCAAGTCCCGTTCCAAATAATTTGCGACTAAAAAGGTTTAGAGAAACCTTGAACTTTGTTGTTGTTGTTATTATCATGTAATTTTTTTAATGTTGTAGATATAAAAAGAAGCTATTACAATATTTATAGAATTCGTAAAATGCGGTTTGATTTATGATTATTATAATACACTCGTGGGCAAAATTAACAAGTTGGTAATGAAAAAATTACATTATTTTATCACAAAATACAAAAAATTTCCAAATTGTAAAACTACTGTCAATTATTGTCTGTTGTAATGAAGTTTCGAGAAAAAAACTGGATAAAACATTGAAGTTTGCAAATATGTGAGCCTTAATTTTGATACGCAGTGTATAAATGTAAATAATAGTTGGCGTTATCATCACTCCGTGTGTCACCCGCATTTGTAGCCTGCTTTATACCCACTATCCCAAAGGTGTATTGGTAGGATAAGGCGATGGTTTCAAAAGGGATAAACAAACACGATAAAGTTAGTTCTCAATGTACACTGCGCCGCACAATTAATGCTAATGTGAAATACATTTTTATACTATTTTTGCAAGTTGCCCCCACATACTAATGAAGTGTGAACAAAATAAGTACAATAGTACTCTGGTGAAATAATATTACAAAAAGGAATTTAGAAAAATGTGGAAATTATTTTATTAGATAATTGTATGCAGAATCCTAAAATCGCTATCTTACTTCCTTTGCCCCATTTAAATATCGAAAAAATCAAGAAATTATAGTTTTTAGATATTAAGCTATATTTGGAAACCAAAATCGAAGTCATATCAGCCTTTTAAGGTGTAAATTTTGAAAAATATCTTAGTGTGTGCATATTTTAAACGTTGTTGCTTCACTTCAAAAGTCACTGTCAAGTATCCCCTTCCAACCATAAAATTTACAAAACATTTTTCTCTAATTCGCGAATTTTGGCATCTACTTGGATGCTTTTTTTTAAATGGGACACTAAAATATACAGGGTGTCTCAAAATTGCCGAAAGAGCAGAATATTTCTCAGCAAAACATTTTACAAAAAAATGTTTCAAAGTAATTTGAAGGATAAGTTTAGAATATTTTCCCAACAAAGCATTTTAGAGAAAAATGTTTCAGACGAAAGTTGTAGGAAATCAAATGGCGATTCTGATGGTGTTAACGTGTCCCTTTGTCCAGGAAGGACTTAAATTTGTTTTTTCATCTAGTTTCTGGAGTCGAGTGACATTTTCCCATTCTCAACATGGCTGATACAATATGGCGGCTTTGTGTAGAACTTTTATTTCGTGACAGAAATTATTTCACTTCAATAAGCGGATGAGATCACAGGTCATAAAATATAAATCAGACGTAAAAATTCAAGATGGTAGATCCAATATGGCTGCCATATAGGCCATTTCAATATAAAATAGGAAACACTCGTTCGAGTTGCTTGAAATTTAACACTCCGAAGTTTTCAAGGTCGCCGATCACAATTCTGATGTCGAAATTGCTAAATTCAAAATGGCAGATGCAATATGGCGGCCATATAGGCCATTTTAATATAAAATAGGATACATTCGTTCGAATAGTTAGAAATTTGATACTTTGAGGTTTTCAGGGTCGCCGATCACAATTCTGATGTCAAAATTGAAAATGGCAGATCCAATATGGCGGCCATTTCAATATAAAATAGCACACATTCGTTCGAATATTGAATCCTGGAAAAAATACTATTAAATTCGTAACTTACACCCTAAAGAATCCTCTATATCAGTTTTGGAGTAAATCGAAAAATGTAAAATTTTTAGGACACCATATTGAATATGTCAGATTGAGTTCTGCAAAGAATATTTTAAATTCGTAATTAACACTAACAAAAATACCCCAATACTGATTTTAGACAAAATCGAGAGATGTAGAATCTTTAATCCGCCATCTTGGATCCGCCATATTGAATTTTTAAAAATATTTTGGATTCGCTATGTGCGAGCCCGAAAACTCCCCCACATCAATTTTGGAGAAAATGGAAAAATTTTCTTGTCCGCCATATTGGATCTGCCATATTGAATTTTTTTAAAATGAATTTAGATTCGTCCTGTGCGACCCTGAAAACTTCCCCGTACCAATTTTGGAGAAAATCAGAAAAATTAATTTTTTGGCCGCCATATTGTAAGCGCCATCTTGGATATTACTGCACCAATTTCGTCCAAAAAAATATTGTACCACCGCAGCAACTTCTTGAACACAAAGTAAAAAAATTTCATTCAAATCGGTGCACTATAATTGCCGTACACTGAAAGATATAGTAGATTATAGAACACCATGTTTTTTTTTTCAAAATTTGATAAGTTTTTTGAAGAAGTTGGCAACATCGCAATAAAATTCAAAACCAGATATGCCATTCATAAGGATAGTTCTTGGGGAAATCCAAATATGCAAAGATGGACACGGTATCCAATTAATTGAACACATTTTTAGATCGTAGAAATTTTCTCATTATACAACTTTTATTACAGGTTGGTTGAAGAGTTTTGAAAGCGACACCTATTAACCAGTACAGGAATCAAAATTTATACATATTCTATATGAACACACAAAAGTTCATTTCTATCAGTCAATTCATTCTTTGTTTACAAGCCATTTGAAGTTGATGTGTCAGTGAATTTTTATACAATGGATACAACCGAATATCGTGCAGTGATAAAATTATTTGTTTTGGAAGATTCATCAGCAACAGAAATTCATATAAAAATGGTTAAAGTGTTGAAGGAATCTGCTCCTTCATTTCCAACTGTGCATCGATGGGTTTTAGAGGTTAAACGTGGTGGTACAAGCGTTGAAGATGAACCATGTAGTGGACGTCCGAAAAGTGCAACAACACTAGAAATCATTGAGTAAGTATATGATATTGTTTGTAAAGATCCAAGTGCGACTAAGCCTGAAATTACTGATACCATAGGCATCTCGGAGAAACGAGTACTCTATATTTTACACGAAGAATTACGTATGAAAAATCTATTCGGAAAGGTAGTGCCGCATTCGTTAACACTTCAACAAAAATTGTAAGCGTAATTTGGAGCGTTTTAAGCAGAATAAAACCGATTTTGTGCGTCGTTTTGTAACTGTGGATGAGACTTGGATTTACTATCATGATCCTAAACTGAAACAAGAATGTTTACAGTGGACTGAAGCTGGTTGTTGAGCTTCAAAACAGGTCAAGTCAGAATGATCAGCAAAAAAGGTTATGGCATCAGATTCAACAGGGATTTTGTTGATTCATGATCTTGAAAAAGGTAAAACACTGAACTCGGGTATTATTGAAACCTTTTGGACTAGTTGGATAAAAAAGTGCGTGAAAAAAGATCCGGCTTACAGAAGAAAAAAATTATTCGTCATCAAGACAATGCACGTCCTCACACAAGTGGTTTGACGATGGCTAAATTGAAAGAATTAAAGTACGAATTGCTTGAACATCCACCGTCTTCACCAGATTTGGCTCCCCCCGACTACTACCTCTTCGGGAATTTGAAATAATTTCTTCGTGGAAAGCGTTTTTCGTCGAATGAAGAAGCTATTGCAGCCGTGAAACATTATTTTGCAGAGCTTCCGGAAAATCATTACAAAGATGGTATAAAAATGGGATGGTGTTGAAGTTGAGGGAGATTATATTGAATAAAAAAACTAATTCCATTAAAAAATACACATTCTTTCATTTTCGCTTTCAAAACTTTTCGACCAACCTGTAAAATATCTTCTGAGAAATTTTTAAAAAATAAGTCACTCTATTGCGCCACCCTGTATAATTCCTTGAAATCAATTCAATTAAAAAAAAACGAATAATAACGAAATTAAAAAATACCTTATAAGAAATAATTTAAATATTTTTTGTAGCCCAATTTCTTCTAAGAAACGACTTAAAATTAAAGAATGCGGTGTACATATTAATTCCCAAAAAGAACAACCGCTCTGTACAGGGTGAGTCAAAGATTGGATGAAGTAAGTTTGTGCCTTTTCGGTGAAATTAACAAAGAAACTATATTTATTGTTTGATACAGTTTATTTTTACGCAGATTTTAAAAATATTTAGGACTCTACAGGGTGAGCCAAAAAACTAGGACAGCATAAAGTTGTATTTTTTTAAATAGAACACCCTATATACGAATTGTATTTTCGATTTAGCTTATAATTTTAAATCTTTTTTTATTAAGGGTTTACTATAACAAAACTTTATAGTTTCTGAGATAATTAAGTTTAAAGAAAAAAAGTCACATTTTCAATCATCAATTCAATCCTAAATAACGTTTTCAATTTTGTGAGAAATATATTCAAATTTGGAATTTAGCAAGGCCAAGGACAAGTTAACATAATTTTTACCTAATATTTGCAATAAAAGCTACAGGGTGTTGAACACATCGGCTCAAATTTAAATGAATAAATATCTTTTTTTTTAAATGGTACACCCTGTATATTTTCATGTTATTTAATAGAGTAATAAAAACCCTAAAAGTTTTGTTCAATATATCCTATACCTAATTATAATAGTTTTTGAGATATTTCAGTTTTTCTTATTTTCCATACTTTTTTACAGAAATAGTCTTCATTATCATAGTAGCCAGGGCAAAAACAATGTAAAAGAACATTTTTCTGTGTGTCAAATTTATAACCGCAATCGCTTCTTTTGGTTTTTATGTAGTGTAGTTTGGTTTTTTTTTTGCATTCATCTTATATTGTAAAATGAATTTTCCAAAGAATGAGTTAATAGATATGATTTATACAATAGGAGAGGCTCAAAAAAATTGCCTTCTTGCTCAAAGAATTTACAAAATGAAGTATCCTGATCGACGCCAGCCTAATACCCATACTTTTCAAAACTTAATGCAAAGATTTGATTCTTCTGGTACTGTTGATTATCCAAAACGTAAAGTGGTCAACAAACCAGTAACTAATGAAGAAAAAGAACTACAAGTATTGTTAAATATTCAGGAAAATCCTTATATTGGTAGCCGTCAGTTAGCAGCATTATGTGAAACATCACAATCCACCGCTAATCGTACTACCAAGAAATATAGGTATCATCCATATCACATGGAATTACACCAAGAATTGCATGGACAGGATTTTGAAAGTCGTGTAAACTTTTGTCGTACAATAAATGCGGAGATTCAATTAAATCCAAATTTATTATGCAAGGTAATATTTAGTGATGAAGCTACTTTTAGAAGTAATGGTGCCGTAAATAGACGCAACATGCATTATTATGCCACAGAAAACCCATTTTGGATTAGAGAGGTGCAACATCAAAACCACTGGTCATTAAATGTTTGGTGTGGTATTCATCATAATCGAATTATTGGACCCCACTTTTTTAATGAACCACTAAATGGCCATAGTTACCTGAACTTTCTACAAGAAGAACTACCCCAACTGCTTCAAGGTCTCGATAGGGATGAGCTCGACAGCATGTGGTTCCAGCACGATGGTGCGCCTCCGCATTACTATCGTGAAGTTCGTGCGTTTTTGGACCAACGATATCCGCAAAAATGGATTGGACGTGGGGGTTTCATTGAGTGGCCACCAAGGTCTTGCGACATCACCCCATTAGATTTCTTCCTATGGGGTTATATTAAAAATAAGGTGTATGTTAATCCACCAACAACAGTGGAAGATATGCGAAACAGGATTAGGGATACCTGTAGAACAATAACGCCACTAATTTTGTCCAGGGTCCGAGAAAATCTGCAAAAAAAGACTAAATTTGTGCATTGCACAAGAGAGTCGTTTATTCGAATACTTATTAAAAAGAAATAATTAATCTCAGTATTTAATAGGTAATTTTTTTGTTTCAATTTAGTATAAAAGTAAATATGTATTTGCCTTGTCGTTATTGTTGTGTTAATTTTTTCACATTATGTTTAATTAAACTATTGCCGTTGTAATATAACGAATAATGTATTTCATCATATTTAACCACATTCTGTTTGTTTCTGTAGTTTCTTTTTATTATTTTACATGGCTACTATGATAATGAAGACTATTTCTGTAAAAAAGTATGGAAAATAAGAAAAACTGAAATATCTCAAAAACTATTATAAATAGGTATAGGATATATTGAACAAAACTTTTAGGGTTTTTATTACTCTATTAAATAACATGAAAATATACAGGGTGTACCATTTAAAAAAAAAGATATTTATTCATTTAAACTTGTTCAAATTTGAGCCGATGTATCCAACACCCTGTAGCTTTTATTGTAAATATTAGGTAAAAATTATGTTAACTTGTCCTTGGCCTTGCTAAATTCCAAATTTGAATATATTTGTCACAAAATTGAAAACGTTATTTAGGATTGAATTGATGCTTGAAAATGTGACTTTTTTTCTTTAAACTTAATTATCTCAGAAACTATAAAGTTTTGTTATAGTAAACCCTTAATAAAAAAGATTTAAAATTATAAGCTAAATCGAAAATACGATTCGTATATAGGGTGTTCTATTTAAAAAAATACAACTTTATGCTGTCCTAGTTTTTTGGCTCCCCTGTAGAAGTCCTAAATATTTTTAAAATCTGCGTAAAAATAAACTGTATCAAACAATAAATATAGTTTCTTTGTTAATTTCACCGAAAAGGCACAAACTTACTTCATCCAATCGTTGACTCACCCTGTACAATATAAAAAAAACGTTTATCTGTCGAACATTAAAACCGGCTTACCTGAATACGCCGCATTAATTTTTTCGTGGAACTTGCAACCAACGACGTCAAATTCTTCCTTAAAATTTTAATCGAACGCTTCTTATTCGGCACCTGAATGTTCTGATTAGAAATTTTTTCGGGATTAGTCATTTCCGTTTGGATGTGGGTACTTTGGGTGTCACTGGTATCATATTTTTTGAAAGCAGCAGGGTTATCGTACGTGGTTTGCGAAGAATCGATGTTTAAATGTTGACTTGTTATTGTAGAGGGATTGGTTCGTTTTGGTACCAAGCGGTTGTTGAGAGATCAATCTAAAAAACAATTGGGAACGATGTAAATCTAATATGTCAATAATATTTTATACATATCCAGGGTTATTTACCCTGTACGTGACTTTCAAAAAGTTTTACTTTTGGGATATATGGGGTTCTAATATAGTTACTTTTTAAAATTATTTTCATATTAAACAGGATGTCCCAAAAGCTCTGAAAGTATCAAAATTGTTTTTTTTTTAAACGGAACCCCGTATATATTATTGCTTTTTTGGATTCTCCGATCAAAATAAGTGCTTATCTTAATAAGGTTTATAGTACCTAAACCTTAAGGGTTTTTAAATAATTTGAATTTTGATAAATCTAACCTAACTTTCATGTTTCAAATACTGAAGAAGTATTTCAGTTAGGTACTGGAAATTTACAGTGAAAAGTAACAATAAATCATATTTTATATCCTAATTATAATAAAGCTGCTATATTATACAGGGTGTCCAAAAATTAAAACTAATCAAATAAGAACTTTAAGTAGCTATAAATTGATTAATTTAAATATATATATACAGTGCCTTCATTTCAAAACGAACCATCCTTAATAACTTTGTTAAATAGAAAAATTTAAAAAAAAGAAAAAACACGTCAATTTAGATATACAGGAGGAAGTTTAATTTTGCATTTGTTAAAAGTCTGTCAATCACCTCCTCACCTCCAGCTAACCTCACTTTGATATGTCAAATGGGAACCCCCACCTTGTGACACATCATTGTAAGCAGCATAAAATTGTCTATCCAACCGTATAAAAAAAATTAAATCGGTTGACGTACAAGCGAATAGTGTGCAAAAATGTCTTGTAATAATGCATAATATATCGGCCTCGAACTTTGGTATGTCAAATGATTACCCTATAGTGTGATACATCATTTTAAAGGGCATACTATCTCCTATTTAGCCAATAAAAAAAAACAAAATCTGTTGATGTACAAGCGAATAGTAAGAAAAGATGTGTGGTAATAATAGACACCTTATCACATTAAACTTTATTATGTCAAATGGCTACTTCATAGAGTAAAATATTATTTTAAATTTAAAATAAATATTTTTTAAAATAATAAACAGTTAAAATATTTACGAGAAAAAACTAAGCCTGTTTTAAATTCATCGCAAAATTCATTGCAGTCTAATCAATCTAGTGTATTTATTTCAATGATATTTTTTGCGGTACCTGATAGGTACAAGAAATCACTGCAATAAATAAAATTTTTAAGATCTTTAAACACCAATTGTTTATTATTGTTAAAATTGTCATTGTGACGCCTAGTTGAAACGTGAATATAAATGGTGTATACGCTAGCCGAAAGAATAGAAATAATTTTTCTCTATGGAGCTGAAGATCGGTGCTCGTAGAACCGCCAGAGCATTTAACGAGAGGCATCAAGACAAAAACGTGGGCCATAAATATGTACTCGAATTGGTACGAAAGTTTGAAGAAACGGGATCCGTTTGTAATAAAAAATATATTGAGAAAAGGGTTGTAGATGAAGCATGCCAAATCGAGGTACTAGGACAGTTTGCAATAGATCCAACTTTATCCATCTCAAAGGTCGCAGATTTAACCAACATTTCTGCTGGCTCTGTGCATAAAGTTTTAAAACAAAATAAGTTTTTTCCCTACAAAATTCAAATTCTTCAAGAACTCGGAGAAGACGATTTTGATAGGAGAATTCAATTTTGCGAATTAATGTGCCAACGAATTGACGAGGACCCCCATTTACCTAAGAATATCTGCTTTAGTGATGAATCAACTTTTTTTCTAAATGGACTGGTTAACAGACATAACTGCAGATACTGGGATAATGAAAATCTGCACCTTTTCCGAGAAGGGCATACTCAATATCCCGAAAAAATTAACGTGTGGGCAGGAATTTATGGCAATGAAATCATCGGGCCATTTTTTTTGGAAGATAATTTAACTGGGCAAATTTATTTAAACCTTTTAGAAAACACAATATACCCTGCCATTGTGCAATCTTTAGAAAATCAAGTGGATGAAAATGCTGTTATGGTACTAAATGAAAATAATTTGCATTTCCAGCAAGATGGAGCTCCCCCGCACTACGCTTTGGCAATTCGAGAGTGGCTTGATGAACATTTTCCAGGGACGTGGATTGACAGACGTGGTGCAATTGAATGGCCAGCACGGTCTCCAGACCTAACCCCTCTAGACTTTTTTCTTTGGGGGTATTTAAAAAGCAAGGTTTATAAAACCCCACCTGAAAATATTGACGATTTAAAAGATCGAATTGTTCGGGAATGTAGAGGAATTAGCAGAGAAACCCTTGCCAATGTTCGTGGGGAATTTCAAAATAGGCTTTTTTATTGTCTCGCTAATAACGGCGCACATTTTGAACATTTAATAAAATAATTTTCTTCAACTGAATAAAACTGAATAAACTGCTTATATTTAACACACATTTTTGCATCCTAATTGCCTATAACGTCTATTAACTTAATTTTTTTTGACATCGTTGGATAGCAGATCGTACGTCCTTTAAAATGATGTATCACACTATAGGGTAATCATTTGACATACTAAAGTTCGAGGCCGATATATTATGCATTATTACAAGACATTTTTGCACACTATTCGCTTGTACGTCAACCGATTTAATTTTTTATTATATGGTTGGATAGACAATTTTATGCTGCTTACAATGATGTGTCACAAGGTGGGGTTCCCATTTGACATATCAAAGTGAGGTTAGCTGGAGGTGAGGAGGTGATTGACAGACTTTTAACAAATGCAAAATTAAACTTCCCCCTGTATATCTAAATTGACGTGTTTTTTCTTTTTTTTTAAATTTTTCTATTTAAGAAAGTTATTAAGGATGGTTCGTTTTGAAATGAAGGCACTGTATATATATGTATATATATATATATATATATATATATATATATATATATATATATATATATATATATATATATATATATATATATATATATATGTAATCGAAGGTTTTCGGGCATCCCGTGTATGTGCCGAGTCCCTCTCAGGACTGTAAGGTAGCTGACGTTTTGGTGATATCTCATTCACCACCGGCACATACACGAGATGCTCGAAAACCTTCGATTACACATCACATCCGTGAGAATATCCGACATAACATACATACATACATACATATATATATATATATATATATATATATATATATATATATACACTTACCGGTAGGGTAGCCCAACTTTGGAGACTGTTTGGTATCTTCCCAAGGAGGCATGGCTCTCATTTCCAACTGCGGGAGAATTAGGGGATAGTTCACTGAAACTGGGCGTGGTAGTAATAGTATTGTTTGCTGGCTTTACATTGTCGATGGTTAAATACTATAAAAGTAAAAAAAAAAAACTAAATACAAATTCGTGTTTGAAGTTTGAGACTTTCTATTTGCTCCAAAAATTTTAAAAATATTTATACACCTTTTATCCACCGCCGAGAGTTTGCTATGTTTTAATTTTTGAAACAAATTAAAAGTATTTCGTTTATTTATTAAAAAATTGGTGTATTTACTCTCAGTCTATTCGGGTCGTTTTCGTTGGCTTGAAAAGTGCGAATCGGCTGATCATCTTCTTGCCGCTCTTCTGGATGTTCTCCAACAGTTTTTCTATCCATGTCTGAAAAAAATAAAATAAATTGCTAGATATATACAATGTGGTTAATTAATTAGAAATACTTCGACTCCAGAAGAGTTGTGTGTGGCGGGAAGTGTGTGTGTGTGTGTGAAGAGTTGGAAATTTGGTATCAACGTAATCAGTTGATATTGAACCGTACAAAGACGGTGTAAATAATTTCAAAAAATAAAAAAGACCATTATTTGTAGAGGATTAAATAACTTATAATACTGAAACCTCAGCTAATGTTACATTTCCTTTCCCATATTGAATATATTTGTAAAAGGTTAAATTGTGCCGTTTTTGCCATTTTGCAGATGAAATCATTTCTAGATGGAGTTGGGCTGCTGATTATATACATTCGCTGGAGTACAGTCATCTATCAAATAATACCATATCTTGGGGAAGGGGACAGGGAAGTATTTCGGGCCCAAAAGCAAGTACCGTAGATAATATTCGGTTTTACTTTTTTTCCATTTTAAATAAAATTATTCAGAGTTTATGTCTTATTGTCCAAGGATACAGATGTGGTACAAGAAATGCGTCCGATCATATCAAAATGAATTAAGAAGTTTACAAGCACTCTCAGAAAAATCAATATAATGGAGAATTGATATAAGAATTTCATGATTGAGCTTATCAAATTCCTTATTGAAATCCAACAAAATCAAGGCGCTCATTTTATTTTTATAACTTCCTTTCAAAATATCACCAGTGACATCTGAAAGAGCCCTTTCACAACTATAGCCAGGTCTAAAATCAGATTGTTTGACGGGTAAAATTGAATTTAAATTTAAAAAATGTTTAATTTGCCTCTTCAAGCACTTTGGATAGAGTCGGGAGAGTATTTAATAGATGATAAATGGGTCAATTAAAAGCGATTATTTCCCTTGGGTAGTGACATAACCTGGGCATTTTTCCATAGTGTGGAAAAGTAAGAATTTAAAATACATTCATTAGTTATATGGGTAATATAGGGAACAATGAACGGACAACAAAGATGAATAAATGTGATATTTATTTTATCAGGGCCAGTCGCTTTGGTTTTTATACTCTATATAATATTAAAAATATCGCTTTATGTACAGGGTGAGTCAACGATTGGATGAAGTAAGTTTGTGCCTTTTCGGTGAAATTAACAAAGAAACTGTATTTATTGTTTGATACAGTTTATTTTTACGCAGATTTTAAAAATATTTAGGACTCTACAGGGTGAGCCAAAAAACTAGGACAGCATAAAGTTGTATTTTTTTAAATAGAACACCCTATATACGAATCGTATTTTCGATTTAGCTTATAATTTTAAATCTTTTTTATTAAGGGTTTACTATAACAAAACTTTATAGTTTCTGAGATAATTAAGTTTAAAGAAAAAAAGGCACATTTTCAAGCATCAATTCAATCCTAAATAACGTTTTCAATTTTGTGACAAATATATTCAAATTTGGAATTTAGCAAGGCCAAGGACAAGTTAATATAATTTTTACCTAATATTTGTAATAAAAGCTACAGGGTGTTGAACACATCGACTCAAATTTGAACAAGTTTAAATGAATAAATATCTTTTTTTTTAAATGGTACACCCTGTATATTTTCATGTTATTTAATAGAGTAATAAAAACCCTAAAAGTTTTGTTCAATATATCCTATACCTATTTATAATAGTTTTTGAGATATTTCAGTTTTTATAATTTTCCATACTTTTTTACAGAAATAGTCTTCATTATCATAGTAGCCATGTAAAATAATAAAAAGAAACTACAGAAAAAAACAGAATGTGGTTAAATATGATGAAATACATTATTCGTTATATTACAACGGCAATGGTTTAATTAAACATAATGTGAAAAAATTAACACAACAATAACGATACGGCAAATACATATTTACTTTTATACTAAATTGAAACAAAAAATTACCTATTAAATACTGAGATTAATTATTTCTTTTTAATAAGTGTTCGAATAAACGACCCTCTTGTGCAATGCACAAATTTAGTCTTTTTTGCAGATTTTCTCGGACCCTGGACAAAATTAGTGGCGTTATTGTTCTACAGGTATCCCTAATCCTGTTTCGCATATCTTCCACTGTTGTTGGTGGATTAACATACACCTTATTTTTAATATAACCCCATAGGAAGAAATCTAATGGGGTGATGTCGCAAGACCTTGGTGGCCACTCAATGAAACCCCTACGTCCAATCCATTTTTGCGGATATCGTTGGTCCAAAAACGCACGAACTTCACGATGGTAATGCGGAGGCGTACCATCGTGCTGAAACCACATACTGTCGAGCTCATCCCTATCGAGACCTTGAAGCACTTGGGGTAGTTCTTGTAGAAAGTTCAGGTAACTATGGCCATTTAGTGGTTCATTAAAAAAGTGGGGTCCAATAATTCGATTATGATGAATATCACACCAAACATTTAATGACCAGTGGTTTTGATGTTGCACCTCTCTAATCCAAAATGGGTTTTCTGTGGCATAATAATGCATGTTGCGTCTATTTACGGCACCGTTACTTCTAAAAGTAGCTTCATCACTAAACATTACCTTGCATAATAAATTTGGATTTAATTGAATCTCCGCATTTATTGTACGACAAAAGTTTACACGACTTTCAAAATCCTGTCCATGCAATTCTTGGTGTAATTCCATGTGATATGGATGATACCTATATTTCTTGGTAGTACGATTAGCGGTGGATTGTGATGTTTCACATAATGCTGCTAACTGACGGCTACCAATATAAGGATTTTCCTGAACATTTAACAATACTTCTAGTTCTTTTTCTTCATTAGTTACTGGTTTGTTGACCACTTTACGTTTTGGATAATCAACAGTACCAGAAGAATCAAATCTTTGCATTAAGTTTTGAAAAGTATGGGTATTAGGCTGGCGTCGATCAGGATACTTCATTTTGTAAATTCTTTGAGCAAGAAGGCAATTTTTTGAGCCTCTCCTATTGTATAAATCATATCTATTAACTCATTCTTTGGAAAATTCATTTTACAATATAAGATGAATGCAAAAAAAACCAAACTACACTACATAAAAACCAAAAGAAGCGATTGCGGTTATAAATTTGACACACAGAAAAATGTTCTTTTACATTGTTTTTGCCATGGCTACTATGATAATGAAGACTATTTCTGTAAAAAAAGTATGGAAAATAAGAAAAACTGAAATATCTCAAAAACTATTATAAATAGGTATAGAATATATTGAACAAAACTTTTAGGGTTTTTATTACTCTATTAAATAACATGAAAATATACAGGGTGTACCATTTAAAAAAAAAATATATTTATTCATTTAAACTTGTTCAAATTTGAGTCGATGTGTTCAACACCCTGCAGCTTTTATTGCAAATATATTCGTATATAGGGTGTTCTATTTAAAAAAATACAACTTTATGCTGTCCTAGTTTTTTGGCTCACCCTGTAGAGTCCTAAATATTTTTAAAATCTGCGTAAAAATAAACTGTATCAAACAATAAATATAGTTTCTTTGTTAATTTCACCGAAAAGGCACAAACCTACTTCATCCAATCGTTGACTCACCCTGTATATAAGGTAAAATTAAATAGTTCGTTTATATTGTTTAAACTATTATTTCTATAGTAATGCAGAAGCTCTCATTTGGGAAAATTATTATTTTTTTTGTATATTATATATACCATTCAATAAGAAACAAACCCACAGAATTATTTTTTTCACACCCTGATAATCAAAACGTGTTATTCGGCTTCGTTTCGATAGTTTTTTTTAGGGTATTCGTATTTTTCAATTCTTAAAAAAATTTGCTTCCTATATATACATTTTTTTTTGAGGCAATAGAGGGTTCAAACTTAAAAAAAAAAGACGTATTTTTTCCTATATATGGCTACCAAATATAATCATCTTTTATTTATTACGCAACAACAAAATATAGAACTTTGATTCCTTTACTCTCACTATCAATGGGAAGACTTGCAAGTGTTTTATCGAGGCTAGCCAAATAATGTTCAAAGACGACTCTATTCCCACATTTTATTATTTTCAATACGAAGGTGATTTAACTTTTTTAAAAATGTCTGAAACTTACGAATTCATCATTTCTGGTACAACAAAAAATGTGAATCGAAGTTTTCGTCTCGAATTTTCCCTCGTGTCACAATTGTGTGAAAGATAATCGAAAAAAATTGGTTATTATTTTGTTTTTGTGAAGAGTTTTGCAACAAAAAATGCGTGTTCCTGTCTATTGCATGACCTAAAAACACGACGCTTTCAACGTATCGGATCTGTTCGTTTTTGGAAGTAATAATAATTGTATTCATTATTGTTAGAAAAAATTAACAGTCCGAGTTTTGGACATATACACTCCCCTGCTCAGGTTTTTGCCATACCTAGATGAAAATCTGAAAACTCAAAAAGTTTTATAGCTTCAGAAGAAATGGTGGGAGCGTAAAAATTTCAATGAAATCTTAAAATTTAGGTATAAATCTTCAAAAAACCGTTACATTTATCTCCAAAACCCATAAACATAGGTATTAAACAATATCTTAAAAAAGTAAAAAATTGACAGAATTTTGATGATATTTGTACTGTTATAATTTCAAGTGCAAATATTGCAGAATACAACAATCAAGACAGGGTATTACTTCACCTTTAAAATGAGTGATAGATGCTCCAATTTGGTCGATTTTAACCAAAGTTACACATTTTTGTAAGAAAATGTTTTTTTTTTTTGAAAAGCGTATGTTTAAAAACCCAAACAAAATAGAAAAAAGTGTAGATAGAAAAAAAAAACGTGTTTTTGTGCAAAGAAAATAGATATACATTTTAAAAAAAATCGTGGAAAATTTTTTTTTCCTATTTATTATGACACAAAAAATTTCAGAATTGTAAAATTAATGAAAAACATGACACGATATTTTGTTGAGGTTAAAGAAAACAAATTGCAGAAAAGTTGAATATAAGTAGTCGCACTGTTGATTACAACGTTAGAAATAAAGGGTTTTCCAATAAGAGGTGTTATTTTGATATTCAAAGAAAAATGCCATTTTTTAAGATAAATGATCGGATATTTATTATATTATAAAGAGGAAGGTATGCCGTTAATGATGGAAAATAACATCAGCCAAATGACCACCACGACCATGCCTACAGGACCATATCCTTTTCATGAAATTTTCCATAACCAAATCGCAAAGTGGCTGCCCTATGTCCTCGATAGCCTCACGAATTCCATCTTTGAGGTCTTGAATCGACGCTGGGCTGTTGGCGTAGACCTTGTCTTTCACGTGGCCCCAAAGGAAGAAATCGCAAGGTGTCACATCACAAGATCTCGGTGGCCAATTGTGATCACCTCTTCGAGAGATAACACGGCCCGGAAACTTTTCCCGTAAAAGATCAATGGTTTCGTTGCTTGTGTGGCACGTAGCGCCGTCTTGTTGAAAGTAAACGTGGTCCAGATAAATACCATCCAATTCCGGCCATAAAAAATCATTAATCATCTCTCGATAGCGCAATCCATTCACCGTAACTGTTGCTCCAGCCTCATTTTCGAAAAAGTAAGGTCCAATGACCCCGCCGGACCATAAACCGCACCAAACAGTCACACGTTCAGGATAGAGAGGCTTTTCAACAATAACTCTTGGGTTTTCCGAGCCCCAGATGCGACAATTTTGTTTGTTGACGAAGCCACCGAGGTGGAAATGGGCCTCATCACTGAAGATGATTTTTCGATGGAATTCCGGATCATTTTCATGCATTTCAAGAACCCAATCAGCAAAGGCACGACGTTGTTGATGATCGGCCGGCTTGAGTTCTTGCGTTAACTGAACTTTATAAGCCTTAAGACCCAAATCTTTATGCAAAATACGGTGTAATGACGTTTGTGGAATCCCTAATTCCAAAGAACGACGAGGAATGGACAAACCTGGGTTTTCTTCAACACTTTCGGCTACAGCAGCAATATTCTCGGCTGTTCTTGAGCGACGTGCACGGGTTTTCTTCTTCACATAACTAACTTGTCCCAACAGCTCGAATTTTTTCACCAATTTCTTTATTGCGCTCCGACAAGGTGCTTCATGACGACCCAAAAATGTTCGAGTTTTACGAACCATCTCTGCCAAATTTTCACCATTTTTATAGTGAATTTTAATAATTTCAATGCGTTGTTGAAGCGTGTATCGTTCCATCTTTATTTATGGCGTAGTTTCTACTTGTCAAACGTCAAAAACTTACAGCTTCAAAAGTGATATCTACCGAAATAGCGGGCTTTTCAAAACGACACCTCTTATTGGAAAACCCTTTATATTAAGGGAACTGACTCTATTAATCTGAAGAAAACACCTCTTAAAGAAGACATATATATTGTCCACACTGCTTTACATAAAAGACGTTTCAGTGTTTCTGATATAACCGTGCAAATTAATAAAATTTGAAAATTATAATTAATATATTATAATTTGAAAGTATAAGTACGTCAAAGACTTCATGAAATTGGAATTTTTGGACTACTTGCTACTAAAAAACCGTTGCTAAGACTCGTAAATATAAAAAAAAATTAAAATGGACAAGACAACAAAAAAATTGAAGCATTGCTCAGCAGAAAAAGGTGCTTTTAGCGACGAATCGAAATTTGCAGTTTTTGGATCGAAAATAAAAGTATATGTGCTTAGAAACGTAAAAGAAACTTTTTTGAAAAATTGTTTGGTTCCTAGTGTCATACATGAAGGCGACTCAATAATACCTTGGGGTTGCTTAGCCGGATCGCGTGTTAGTGACCCTGTAAAAGTGGAACGAATCTTGAAAAAGGAAGGCTATAAAACATCTACAAAAGAACGTATTGCCGTCTGGTACTCGTCTAGTAGGTACTCCTTTTACTTTTCAACATGATAACGACCCAAACACACTAAATATCTGCAAAAGTTACTTGAAAAAACGAAGAAATTTGAAGTCATGGAGTGGCCACTACAGAGCCCAGATTTACACTAGATAGAATTATTATAGGATGAATTAAACAGCTGTTCAAAAACAACGTCCGACATCGGTTTCTTACTTATGGGAAATCTTACAAGACGAGTGGAAAAAAATCAAGGCAGATACACTCAACAAATTAATCTTGCGAATGCCAAGAATCTGCGAGGCTGTAATTAAAAGCAAAGACTACCACTTTGATAAGAAAAATGTTGAGACGTAACTATTACACTATACAACAAATTGATATTTACTTTTTTCGTTATAATTGTTTGTTAAAATTCTTTGTTTGCATTATTTATTGGTTTACATTTTGAATTCTATGCATATTGATATTTAAGAACTGACCACTAATTAGTTAGTAATGACTGATATTTATTTTTATTTTCATTAAAAAGCTTAATACCTAGTAAATGTAAATATGAATTAAAATTGTCCCTGTGTTAAATAAAAGTTTTTTGCTTTAACTTCAACAAAATATCGTGTCATGTTTTTCATTAATTTTACAATTTTGAAATTTTTTATGTCATCAAAAATAGGAAAAATTTTTTTTCAGATTTTTTTAAAACTATATATCACGTCTTTTTTCTATTTTGCTTAATTTTCAAACCGTCTTGGTTCTTGTATTTTAGAATATTTGCACTTGCAATTATAAGAGTACAAATATCGTTAAAATTTTTAAAATTTTTTTACTTTTCTATTATATTATTTAATACCTATGTTTATGGGTTTTGAAGATAAATGTAACGGTTTTTTGAAGCTTTATACTTAAATTTTAAGATACCGTTGGAATTTTTACGCTGGGACCATTTCTTTTGAAGTTATAAAACTTTTTGTGTTTTCAGATTTTCATCTAGTTATGGCAAAAACATGTGCAGGGGATTGTATATTCGGGTTCTTGATCAATTAAGCTGATCAATGAATGCCAGAACTCCTGATAACACCTCGGAGTTTTCTTCATTAAATATTACAATAGTCTCATCTGCATTTAACAACGCATTTTCCAGTGATATTTGGGATTTCATTAGCATAAAACAGCGCTTCCCAAGCGGCGGTTCCTGAACCCCCAGAAACACATAAACGTTCCAATTACCAACTTTTTACACGCAATATTTAAAGACTGCCAACAATAGATCTTTTCTGTAGCTTGCTTGTTCCCGTGATTTTATTGTCTTAGATTATTTTATATAGGGCACGATAAAAAAAAACATCGTTTATTGTAACCCAGTGATAACGATGAACGACTGTATAGTAAGAGTAAGGGACGCGTTGGAAAGTTTATCTTCAGATTTCATTTGAGCGACCACCCATGACAAAATAACTCGAAGATGCAAAAAATATTTGGAAGTTCAAGATGGAAATTTCGAACATTTATTAAAATAAGTTGTTTCAATTATTGGTTTATAAAAATTTTATTCCCACCCGGATGAAATACCACCCTAAAAATTATTAATCAGGTACTCAAAATATATAAAAAGAAAACTTGGGTGGGTCCATATAAATTGAAGAGGACACTGCGAACCCCGTGGCCCTTACACTATATCGACTTTAGCAAACTGACAAATTTTTCAACAAAGTCTATTTTCCGAGTAATCAATCACGGCATTTCATAGTGGGACACCCTGTATTAATTCATAATTATCGCACTTTCGATTGTTTAATCGTCCATATTACCTCGTTAAGTAAATCAGCGTTTTGTGTGCACCGGTGGGTACAGAACTATTTTATATATCTCTCTATCAGCGGAACATTTATCCGTACATGCAATCCTATGTCTCTTCTATCAAAGATTAAATAGCTACCGCTATATAATAATCTTTGCTCCTATCTATAATAGCTCTAGTATACTAAATGCAATCAGACCACAATAAAAGCGATGCAAAAATTTGGCTGTGTCGTTATGTTATAACATAGTTTTGTAACATCCTGTATAAGTTGTTACGTGTTAGATTGATCCGTCTGGTTTAGTATGAAATAATCGTTATTTTTTCTGTCCTACATAATCTAAATATGTTCCACATTATTAAAAATTCTTATTAATCAATGATCTCTCTTACAAAACCTATTACTCAGTGAAAATTAACACGAAAAATAAATTATAAACGTTGGAATATAATGAATTAATTTTATTTTACTAAAGGAGTATGCTTATTTGAAAGGCACTCTGATTTTCCTCAAAGTTTGTACACTACAACTTATCAAAGTGAGGACAAGACATATTCTAATGACAATATTTCGAAAACAATTCAGTTCCATCAACGTGTTCATTCCCTTTTGTTACATTCTTAATGTAAAACGGGCAGTATTGCAACTTTAATCTAATTAACCTAAAAAAAAACACTTAGAACAACGCACTAGTTCCTTTTCATTCACAGTGGAATCCGCCAGACGGCCCATTAAAGCATTCCATAATTGGGTTATAGTAAATAATGTCAACAAAATCTTTTCATCTTAATAAATAAACTTGACTGAACCAAATTGCACCAGAAGATAAGAGGAATGCGCTCGTTATCAGATTCGTTGTTAAAAATGTTATTATCTCATTATTAAATAATTCGTGGGTGTTTTTCCGAATGAGTCGACTAAATCGAAGGAATTTCAAACGACAAATTAAACTGCAATTTTTGTGGGAATAAATCAGAGTGCGTGTCGGAACACGCGTTCTTTTCTTTCTTGATTCTTTATCCAAAATAATAACGTTTATATTTATATTATATATATATATATATATATATATATATATATATATATATATATATATACATACATATATATATATATATATATATATATATATATATATATATATATATATATAACATGGTGGGGTTGATCTTAATCAAATGATTTAAATCATTATTATTAATCAAAATTATTTATTCTAATATTTCAAACAACTTGTAAAAAAAAATCCATAAATGACTTAATAGCTACTATGAAACGCCTAAGAACATAAAAAGAACTTTAACTTACACCACTTAAATGTCATTAACTTTTAAATAAAATAACACTAGTCGACAAATACAAAAAAAAAAATTGCGACTGATGTCGCCTCTCTCTCTCTTCTAGTTCCTAGTATAAGAGGCATAATCGGGACTATTTTCCTGAACTCGGAGCTCTTGCAGGGGGGGGGGGGGCTATCGCAAGAAAAACAAGTTGTCAACGGGAAGGGGGGTGCAAGCAGCATACACATTCCTAATATAAAAGACAGAATCGGTCCTAATCTCAAAGCTCTTGGTAGGGGGGGGAGGCGATCACAAGCATACACATTCCTATACTCTTTTCAAAAACTAGAGAGAGTAATAAAACTGTTACCGAAACCGCCAACGTACTTGCTGCCGATTCAGTGTCCATGCTTCCATTCCATAATATAGAACACTATACGTAACATTTAGTCAGTCGTATTTTCAGGGCTAACGTTAGATCTTTGCTGCAGATAACCTTTTTCATTCTAATAAAGTTGGCAAGTGCTTTCTCGATTCTGGTTTTTATTTCGACGGTATAGTCATTATTTTCTGTTATTAAGGCTTTCAAGTAAGTGTACTTCTTAACTCTTTCTATGTGCTGGCCTCCTACCATTAGGGTTTCATTATTATTGGTGTTGTTTTAACTAATTATCATGAACTTGGTCTTTTTCGTGTTAAGACAGAGTCCATATTCTCCACTAACTCTTAATATTTTATTCATTATTTTTTCTAGGTCTTTCCAACTATCAGCCATCATTACGGTGTCATCTGCATACCTAATATTGTTGATTAAAACTCCATTTACTTTTATCCCTGCTGTTTCAGATTCAAGACTTTTCGATATGACCTCTTCAGAATAAGCGTTAAATAGTAAAGGTGACAATATACCCCCTTGTCTGACTCCCCTTTGTATTTCCACATCTCCGGATATTTCCTGTCCAATTTTTACTGCCGCTCGCTGATTGTAATACAGATTTGATATCAATCTTAAATCTCTTTCATCCAAATTTTTGCTTCTGAGAATCTCTATCAGTTTGTCATGTTTGACCCTATCAAAAGCTTTGTTGTAATCTATGAAGCAGACATAGAGGTCCTGATTGACATCTAAGCATCTTTGAGTAAGCTCATTAAAAGCAAATAATGCTTCTCTTGTACCCACCCACCCCGTTCCGGAAGCCAAACTGTGTGTCACTAATATCCAGCTCCAATTTGGAATGTATTCTAGCGTGTACAATTTTTAAAAGGGTTTTCAAAATATGTGACCTGAGACTGATTGATAATCACTGCATTCTTTTGAATTTGCTTTCTTTGGTAAACATATGAATGTTGATGTTAACATTTCTCGGGGGATAGTTTCTGTCGCGTAAATTGTATTAAATAATCTCACCAGTAAATCCAAATTCTTGTCATTGATCAGCTTCAACAACTCACCCGGCATTTCATTTGGACCAACAGCTTTTTTAGTTTTTATCTACCTTAATGCATCAATGACCTTTGCTTTAGTAATTTCAGGCCCCATGTCACCGCTCAGACTATTTATAGAAGAATTTTCGTGTCTTTGATCTTCAAATAGTTTTTCTATGTATTCTTTCCACCTGCATAATTTTTGCTGTGTTTCCATAATAATGTTTCCCTCTTTGTCTAGCAATACGTTTGAGGTTTTTCTCTCTTCTATTCCAGCTAGACTTTTTATGCAAGTTGAAGTTGTTGTACTTGTTTTGCAACTTCTCTATTTCTTTGCATTTTCCAGAAAGGTATTCTTCTTTTGCTGCTCTTATTTTTCTTATTTGAATTTGCAACTGTTGATATCGGGTCTTGTTGGTCTTGTGTTTCCTTCTTTCATCCATCAACTCCAAAATATCATCTGTCATCCAATCTTCTTTCTTGTATCTTGATGTTGTAAGTACTTTCTTGCTTGGTTCCATAATTGACGTTTTAAAAAACTGCCACTGTTGTTCAACGTTGTCATCCTTTAACCCAGGCTTGCCTTGTCTTCTTTCTAAGTCTGTGTTCATGTCTTGTCTCAGCTTTTCTTGGGTATTCATACTCAATAATAAAAAACAACTCAACCCTCTTTCCTAGCGTGAACAAGACATTGGCCACTTTTTAAAAGAATCACTCTTAAAATATTTTCAGTTGTACAAAAACATTATTTTTTCTAAAAATTAAATTAAAAAAAAAAAGGAGAATCTAAATTCTCGTCTCCGTGACCGTGACATGACTTTGCATTGCTTATTTACCATCTATTTGGGTGATTATCATATCCTAAAAAAACTGTTTACAATTTCGTCTGACAATTCGCTTAAAATTATGTAACATTTCTTCAAAAGTATCTTCTTTTACGTCACTTAATCCTCAGACTCGATCTTCCTTTCTCCCGGACGAGTTTTTTTTTGCGTTCTATTATGGTTACCAGATTTGTTTACAAAATATAAAAAGAACACGTGTTTAAACTAATTTTGTACAATGATGGCACAACAGACAACATAATATGGATGTAATAATACAGAATGTTTGTTTTGTAAAAAAAATCCCTTAGTGTGCACACTTTTGATAACGAAATTAAAAAAAAAAAAAAAAAAAACTAGTGACAATCTATACTTTCGGCGTTCAGGACTGACTGATATATCCACACACAGCCAACACAAAATTATGAAATTTTGGGATTATTTTGGTCACACCATGTAGGCATCCACTAAAGAAAGTTCTTTTTTGTTAAATCAATATTTTAAGCGTAATTTTAGAAAATAGATTAAAATTCCTCATACACCTAGTTTTCATGTTTCAAATACTTAAGAGGTTATGTACTAGAAATTTAAAATGAAAAGTAACAATAAATCATACTTTATATCCAACTAGCGACCCGCCCCGGCTTCGCACGGGTGCAATGCTGATACTAAATACACTACAGAAAAACTGTGACTATTTATTTTATTTTTACAACAATTATTACATCGGCCTCCGACGCGCTATTTATAGGCACGCTGCCGCCGCCCCGGTCGGCCAGTACCGCCGCAAGCGCTACTTCCCGCAATTTTAAATCTGTAATATCTTCGAAAATATTCATTTAAATCTTGTGCTGTAAAGGACCATATAGATCTATATTAAATCAACAATGTATTTAAGCTATTTAATTGGATAAGGATTAATGCTGTATTGGTTAAAATCGCTTCAAAATTTGCCATTATTTGTCGTAAAAAGTAAATGACAAAAAAATGTTATTGTGGGATATCCATGAGAGATAGACATATACCATCGCGGAGTTTTCTGTAGACCTTTTCAATGTGTACAAATAATTAGTACATTATTTTGATAAATCTCGTAGGGTTCAGCCTGCGTTTGCAATGTAAGCGGAAAAAAATATGATAATTAACGACATCACATTAGAAACCTCAAAAATAACAGTATTTCTCCACTATTTAATGGATGTTATTATACATATAAACCTTCCTCTTGAATCACTCTATCTATTGAAAAAAACCGCATCAAAATCCGGTGCGTAGTTTTAAAGATTTAAGCATACAAAGGGACATAGGGACAGAGAAAGCGACTTTGTTTTATACTATGTAGTGATTATAATAAACTTGCTATATTATACAGGGTGTCCAAAAATTAAAACTAATCAAATAAGAAGTTTAAGTGGCTATAACTTGAATAATTTAGATAGAACGCTATACTTTATACCTTAGCAGAAAATGTATCTTTTAAATACCTATCGAATGATATAAGGGTGTTCTATGCCTAAGTCTTCGCATTTTCTCAGAATTTTGTGTTTTTTGAATAGATGCTCTAATTTATCTAATTATCTATGGCATTTAGAAACGTCAGATAATTCATTTAATCTATCAGTTTAGTCTGCAAAGCCTGTTGCTATAATACCGGTATTATTTTTTGTAACTGTGAAACTTTATTTATTGAACTGAATTATTTGAATATTGTTATGTTATTGCTTTGTCAAAATGAAGATTTATCCAAAGGAAGAGCGTATTAATATGATTTTTATCATTGGAGAATGTCATCAAAACTGTTTGTAGGCTTCTCTTCAAAGGTTTCCTGAAAGAAACCATCCTAAACCAGCCGTTTTTGTGAAACTATTAAACCAGTTTCGGGAAAGTGGAAGTGTCAGTTATAAAAACCTGTTATAAGAAAATCTGTCATTGAGGATGAAGAAAATGTTTTTACTGTACTTGGTTCAGTATCGAAAATCCCAATATTAGTCAGAATAATATATCCGAAAATACTAACATTAGTCAAGCAATTGTTTCAAAGATTCTAAACAAATACAGATTTCATTCCTATAAAATCCCGCTTTGTCAAGAGCTTCACGGAAATGATTTTGACAACTGAATTGAATTCTGCTTGTGGGTGTTAGATAAAGTGGCATAAAATGAACACTTTTGTGATAGTGTTGTTGAGTGATGAATGTACAGGGTGAGTCAACGATTGGATGAAGTAGGTTTGTGCCTTTTCGGTGAAATTAACAAAGAAACTATATTTATTTTTTGATATAGTTTCTTTTTACGCAGATTTTAAAAATATTTAGGACTCTACAGGGTGAGCCAAAAAACTAGGACAGCATAAAGTTGTATTTTTTTAAATAGAACACCCTATATACGAATCGTATTTTCGATTTAGCTTATAATTTTAAATATTTTTTATTAAGAGTTTACTATAACAAAACTTTATAGTTTCTGAGATAATTAAGTTTAAAGAAAAAAAGTCACATTTTCAAGCATCAATTCAATCCTAAATAACGTTTTCAATTTTGTGACAAATATATTCAAATTTGGAATTTAGCAAGGCCAAGGACAAGTTAATATAATTTTTACCTAATATTTGCAATAAAAGCTACAGGGTGTTGAACACATCGGCTCAAATTTGAACAAGTTTAAATGAATAAATATCTTTTTTTTTAAATGGTACACCCTGTATATTTTCATGTTATTTAATAGAGTAATAAAAACCCTAAAAGTTTTGTTCGATATATCCTATACCTATTTATAATGGTTTTTGAGATATTTCAGTTTTTCTTATTTTCCATACTTTTTTACAGAAATAGTCTTCATTATCATAGTAGCCATGGCAAAAACAATGTAAAAGAACATTTTTCTGTGTGTCAAATTTATAACCGCAATCGCTTCTTTTGGTTTTTATGTAGTGTAGTTTGGTTTTTTTTTGCATTCATCTTATATTGTATAATGAATTTGCCAAATAATGAGTTAATAGATATGATTTATACAATAGGAGAGGCTCAAAAAAATTGCCTTTTTGCTCAAAGAATTTACAAAATGAAGTATCCTGATCGACGCCAGCCTAATACCCATACTTTTCAAAACTTAATGCAAAGATTTGATTCTTCTGGTACTGTTGATTATCCAAAACGTAAAGTGGTCAACAAACCAGTAACTAATGAAGAAAAAGAACTACAAGTATTGTTAAATGTTCAGGAAAATTCTTATATTGGTAGCCGTCAGTTAGCAGCATTATGTGAAACATCACAATCCACCACTAATCGTACTACCAAGAAATATAGGTATCATCCATATCACATGGAATTACACCAAGAATTGCATGGACAGGATTTTGAAAGTCGTGTAAACTTTTGTCGTACAATAAATGCGGAGATTTAATTAAATCCAAATTTATTATGCAAGGTAATGTTTAGTGATGAAACTACTTTTAGAAGTAACGGTGCCGTAAATAGACGCAACATGCATTATTATGCCACAGAAAACCCATTTTGGATAACAGAGGTGCAACATCAAAACCACTGGTCATTAAATGTTTGGTGTGGTATTCATCATAATCGAATTATTGGACCCCATTTTTTTAATGAACCACTAAATGGCCATAGTTACCTGAACTTTCTACAAGAAGAACTACCCCAACTGCCTCAAGGTCTCGATAGGGATGAGCTCGACAGTATGTGGTTCCAGCACGATGGTGCGCCTTCGCATTACCATCGTGAAGTTCGTGCGTTTTTGGACCAACGATATCCGCAAAAATGGATTGGACGTGGGGGTTTCATTGAGTGGCCATCAAGGTCTTGCGACATCACCCCATTAGATTTCTTCCTATGGGGTTATATTAAAAATAAGGTGTATGTTAATCCACCAACAACAGTGGAAGATATGCGAAACAGGATTAGGGATACCCGTAGAACAATAGCGCCACTAATTTTGTCCAGGGTCCGAGAAAATCTGCAAAAAAGACTAAATTTGTGCATTGCACAAGAGGGTCGTTTATTCGAACACTTATTAAAAAGAAATAATTAATCTCAGTATTTAATAGGTAATTTTTTTGTTTCAATTTAGTATAAAAGTAAATATGTATTTGCCTTGTCGTTATTGTTGTGTTAATTTTTTCACATTATGTTTAATTAAACTATTGCCGTTGTAATATAACGAATAATGTATTTCATCATATTTAACCACATTCTGTTTGTTTCTGTAGTTTCTTTTTATTATTTTACATGGCTACTATGATAATGAAGACTATTTCTGTAAAAAAGTATGGAAAATAAGAAAAACTGAAATATCTCAAAAACTATTATAAATATGTATAGGATATACTGAACAAAACTATTAGGGTTTTTATTACTCTATTAAATAACATGAAAATATACAGGGTGTACCATTTAAAAAAAAAGATATTTATTCATTTAAACTTGTTCAAATTTGAGCCAATGTGTTCAACACCCTGTAGCTTTTATTGCAAATATTAGGTAAAAATTATGTTAACTTGTCCTTGGCCTTGCTAAATTCCAAATTTGAATATATTTGTCACAAAATTGAAAACGTTATTTAGGATTGAATTGATGCTTGAAAATGTGACTTTTTTTCTTTAAACTTAATTATCTCAGAAACTATAAAGTTTTGTTATAGTAAACCCTTAATAAAAAAGATTTAAAATTATAAGCTAAATCGAAAATATGATTCGTATATAGGGTATTCTATTTAAAAAAATACAACTTTATGCTGTCCTAGTTTTTTGGCTCACCCTGTAGAGTCCTAAATATTTTTAAAATCTGCGTAAAAAGAAACTGTATCAAAAAATAAATATAGTTT
Organism: Diaprepes abbreviatus; assembly: GCA_034092305.1. Classification (NCBI taxonomy): domain Eukaryota; kingdom Metazoa; phylum Arthropoda; class Insecta; order Coleoptera; family Curculionidae; genus Diaprepes; species Diaprepes abbreviatus. Next base: position 243,764 of record JASJET010000322.1, on the reverse strand, counting down.
CTTTGTTAATTTCACCGAAAAAGCACAAACCTACTTCATCCAATCGTTGACTCACCCTGTACTTTTCATAACAATGATTTTATAAATGGACACAACTTCCATTACAATTCTGATTCAAATCCGCATGAATACAGAGTTATGAGAAACCAGAATTGGTGGTCTGTTGTATATATGGGAAGGAATACTGGGTCCATACTTAATTACACCCTACTTTTTTGAAGGACCTTCAAATTGTTTGATGTTTCGCGATTTTCTTTAACACCCACTTCTAATGTTATTACAAGATGTCCTTTTAAACATTAGAACAACTATATATATATATATCTCACTCTCATTATTTATCAATGCACGAAATTTAGACGTAATAGAGGCCCCATTGGACCTTCCTATATTAAAGCATTCGAAATGAGTTAGAAACTAAATTCAATGTGATTTAATAGTATTGTAACGGACTTAGACGTCTATGAAAGAAGGTTTGGAACTTTCTAGATTATTCCTTTTTTTTTGTTTTTATTACACCATGTAGTATGAAAGTCCTTCTAGAAGATTCAGGAATTCTCTGGTATCGACGAAAAGGGTATATAGAGGGTTCAGATCGGCGTTCGTGTTCACGGCGCGGAATAATTTGGAACCCAAAGTGTTGGAAGTAAACAGACAAAAACGAGTATGAAGTTGAATATTTAACCGATGTATTTCCTGAGTATAATTAAATATGTCTTCTATAATTCGTATGGCAGTTTAAAGCCTCTAAAAATATAAAAATTGTCCATCATGTTTTCACATAAATATAAAATGAATACATTTCATTGATGCCCTCCGAGATCCATTCTAATTTCCGTTATTTCATTAATATCGTCATAAGGACCAATTAAAAGCAATTACAAAAGGATACTACGCATCTTTATTATCTACAGCTGCATACGAAAATATTTCACAATATGGTCTGATGACATTTGTTACGATTTTTGATAAAAGACAGTCTTGGCTTTAAACTTGCCGTTATTAATCTTTCTTCATTTATCTCACATTTAGTAATTCATTTTTGAGATAAGTTTATGTCAGCGTTAACATACAATACTTTTAGTAGTAAATTCGACATATAATAATTTTTTAACCTGCTGAAAACTGAAATATTGCTTATCGCTTAGTAAACTATTATTTTTTGTGTTCTTGGGATCGGAATTTACCATTCTAATAGAAATAGGGAGACGGAGAGAACAATAAGGCCACAAGCCAAACAAATTTCCAGGAATAGATCCATCGAAATTAGATGTAATTATCATTCTACAATCTTCAGACAAGAAGGACTAACGAAGAGTTATTTACGAACTTATCCAGATTTATATTAGACGCAATTAGTTAATAACATAATGACTTGATTGCTTCGGGTTTGTAGATTGATTAGGGAGATACTGCCTAAAAATTACGAGTGGTTACGTTTACGAAATTTGGTGTGTTTTAAGTATAGATGTAATAATTTAATAATGAAAAGCGAATGAGCATCCGGAAGCTTCAATTTCAGTTATTATCACGAAAGATGGCGAGATAGTACCTCGAAAATTAGACAAAATAGAGGCCTCATTGGACCTTCCTATATTGAGTGATTCGAACCGAGTTAGAAACTGAATTCAATGTGATTTAATAGTATCGTAACGGACTTTACAGCAGTTTAGTCTTGGGTTTATTTTCCACGAGTTAATAATTTATTTAATTAATTTTACCGTTGTTAATTTCCTCGTGACTATTTCTTTTTCTTTTTATTACAGCATGTAGTAAGAAAATCCTTCTAGAATATTCGGGAATCTTTTGATATCGGCAAAGAGGGTATATAAAAGGTCCAGATCGGCTATCGTAGACAGTCCATTTTGAGTTGTTGAAGTAAGTTGAATTGTTTGACAAGTTGTCAGAATTGTGAAAATGAAAGGTTATAAAACCATTCAGAATGATAAAGACCGGCTATCAGGAACAAATTAATGTCAGAAGTGGGATGAAATCCAGAAGAGGTATGCCAGTAGAAACTAGAGAACAGAAAGCAAAAAATTGAAGAGCAATTTCAAACTAGTTTAAATCAGAAACTGATGATGATACAAGATATGAAAAAAAAAAAACAAGAAAAGATGAAACAAGGATTAAAAGAAGATATGATGAAAAATCAAGACGATATGAAACAAGAATTACAGACGAGCCAAGAAAAGATGAAACAAGAATTAAAGACAAGCTAAGATGATATGAAACAAGAATTGATGACAAGCCAAGAAAAAATGAACCAAGAATTAAAAGAAGACATTAAGAAAAATCAACGTACAAAACAAGAACGAAAAACAAGCCTGGAGGACATGAGACAGGAACTTAAAGACAGTTCAAAAAGATATGAAACAAAAAGTGAACGAAGACATTTAAAAAACCAGGAAGATATGAAGCGCATAGAATAAGAAATGAAACAGAAGATTAGCAAAATTAGAAAAGACTTATTAGGTGACTGGAATCCAGAAACAGATACAATAATTATATTTGCAAGTCGAGAAAGTAGCCAGGGCAGGTATAATAAAGGTATATGGTGTTTGTGCAACTAGTGTGATGAAGGCAAAGTACCTTAGCTTACCTATATCCGTCAATTCGAAGCTGCCCCCACCGGCAATAATTGAAGTCTACCAGAGAAGCAGCTTTACGAGGTGAAGCTATGGAAGTTCTAGGTAACATTTCGGAAAAAAAAACAATGATTATGAGTTTATTGTTACTTTTGTGAAGATGTGCTATGGGGAAGTCCACCTCCAAGAAGTTTATAAGGCCAAATTCTATGGAAGAAGGCAAAAATGTAATGAAATTATTCAAAAATATAAGGCGGATATAATGAGACTAATAAATTTGACTTACCCAACATATCCACAAGAAACAAAGCAAGAGTTAACAGTAAATACTTTTATCGAATGCTTACTTTTGAGCATAAATTCTTGATGCTTGCAAGCAATTTTCTTCGCACTTTCCAAATACTAAAATGGTATCAATGTATTCTTCTTGGGGGGTAAGTTCTCATTTTAAATAATTAGAGTTTTCAAATAACCTCGAACAACAAGTGTTACTAACTTATTAATAAAATTTTTTTTGGATGTTTACTTTTCAAAAATAAATGGCAAAAAATTTAAAATCCCAAATTAAAAAAATAAATAAATATAGGTAAAAAAAACCTTAATACCAAATTAGAATATAAATTCTATATTAAATTCAGAGTATACAATCGGCCATTGAAAGATCTATGCTGGGAGTTAGCATCAGATATAGAATACCGAATACAGAAATACGACGAAAAACGGGTGTTCAGGAGAATTACAACGTTAAAGTGGAACTGGGCTGGACATGTCGCTAGGAACACGGACAATCGATGAACGAGAAAAATCTTGGAATGGAGACCAAGACTGGAGGCTTACCGAGGAAGAGGCCGCCCGCCTACCAGATGGACTGACGATATAAGGCACATAGAATCAAACTGGATGCAAGCGGCAAGGGACAGAAATAAGTGGCAAAACTTACGAGAGGCCTATGTTCAACAGTGGACGAGATTGGGCTGATTGATGATGATGATACCATTCAAAATAAGAAAATTATGTAGCTGTAATGATAATAAAAATCAAAAATAAGTTGATATAATTTTTATTTTACAATAAATTGTAATAATTTTAATAAAAAACCAACACAATTTAAAACATCTATGTCGAATAGGCGTGGACGACGCCTCTTAAATTTTAGTCTACAATTTCAAGAACAGTAGAAATATCTCTTAGGTGTATCAAACATTCCATTTAAATTTTGAAAACGTATATTTCAAAATAATTTTAAAACGTAGTCCCAATAAACCTACAAATCCCTTATTAAAAATATTTTATCGCCTTCTGCACACCGAAAAAATGTTATAAATCATTATAGAAAAATAACGCCAAAAATTTCTTACTTTATAGCAAACAGTCCCTATTTTTACTACGCTATCATTTTCCCGAATTTTCCCTAAGCCACAATTATACGTTTTGGAGTGTCTTAGTAGAAAATATGTAACGCCTTCGTAACACTCGTAATTATCATTTTTTTTAACTTGTTAACAGGTCAATTTTAATTATGACGAAAAAGACAGGTCTGGTTCTTAGGAATATTTCTACAGCTCGATGTTTTCTTGAAGTAGTAGCCAACTAATTAAACATAATATACAAAAAATAATGAGGGTTCCAGGTATTTATTATTTTGGTAATTCCTGGTTGCATATTGTTCTATGCTAAATAACACTGCTGAGATCCGTTTCTCGGAAAATAGATTTTGGAAAATTTTAAAAATTGACCGTTTACTAGAATCGATGGGGATAATTCGTTTAAAACATTTAAAAGGTTATATCGGAAGTTGATGCTTTCTTGCTTTATTTTAAATGGACCCCCCCCCCCCAACATGTTATTTCATTTTCAAATTCTACGCAAAATTATAAACATATTTCACAAATAATGTCCTATATATACCAAAGTCAAACAGTTTGTGACATATTTTAAATTTTATGTCAAAAATGGCGTTTGTAGGCCTTAACATAACTATCAATTTAGCACAAATGAAAGCCTTTATTATTTAATTGTGGTTGGTTTTCTTGTAGAAGGAGATCTACTTTAAGGGACTGTGTTGATATTTTGATAATAAATAAATACAGGGTGATCAAAAACTCAAAAAAATTGTTAAAAGTCAATTTTTTAAATATAAACTTTCTATTTTTACAATGTTATTTTATTCTAAATGTTCCACACTTTCAAAAATATTCGATTCTCTTTTAACTGATGAATTAACAACTGTTTTAAGGAATTATATAGTTCCGTAACAACATGGTTTCTGTAAGGGGAAGTCCACAGTTACAAATCTTTTGATTTATGTTGACTTTTTGCTGTGTGCTTTGGAGGATCGTTGCAAGGTTGATGCTATATATACTGATTTTTCCAAGGCGTTTGACACAGTGAATCATACTTGTCTTTTAACTAAACTGAAATGTATTGGTATTCAAGATCCGCTCCTTTCGTGGATGCGAAGCTATCTCACAGGGAGAATACAGGTTGAACGATGTTAAGAACTACTTGTCGCGTGAAATTAGGGTACAATCTGGGGTTCTCCAGGGAGCGCCTCTTCTGTTCAACTTGTTTTTGAATGATGTCGTCAAGTCTTTTTCGCATGGAAAGGCACTGCTTTTTGCTGATGATTTAAAATTTTTTAAGTGCGTTAGGATTGTATTGATATGCAGTCTGATTTGGATGCATTTAGTGTATGGTGTACTACTAACAGGTTGTACCTTAACATTGTAAAGTGCAAGACAGTGCGGTTCTGTAGAAAGAGGACTGTAGTTGAGTACGATTATAAGATTAACGGTGTGTCTGTGGAATTGATCGATTCTATATCTGATGTTGGTGTAATATTGGATAGTCAGTTACTTTTTCAAGAGCATATACATAATATCACGAATAAGGGGATGAAATTTGTGGGGTTTGTTACCAGAAATCTAACTGACTTCAACGACATTATTTATCTTAAAAATGTTTATGCCGTCTTGTGCGTTGTTCTATATTAGAGTATGCCTCACCAATATGGCCACCTTTCTGCAATGTACACAAATTGGAGCTAGAAAGGGTGCAGAAGCGCTTTTTAAGATTGGTAGCTTATAAATTAGGTGTTCCTAAAGAAAATATCAACTACCCTCATTTACTACTCCAATTAAATTTGAAGCCTCTTGAACATCGCAGGGAATACATTGACTTACTTTATCTATTTAAAATAGTTAATAGTATAATAAATTCTCCAGAATTACTAATGCATATTGGTTTCAATGTGCCTCAGAGAAGTAGTCCATTAGCTAATAAGTTATCCCGTGATCACGTTGATCTGGACATTTTTAACATGTCCTTAAATAGTTTCAAAAATTTTTTAAAGCCATATCTATAGAACAAATTTTTACTTCTCACTGTTCTACATGCAGTCTTAAATGTGAGCTTACTGTAGTTTAACGGATACTGTGGATTAGTTTGTTTATTGTTTAGTATTTTTTTTTTATCTATTTGGAAGCTTGTTTGTAAGTTGTAAAGTGTTGTAAATTTTTAAATGGTTTGACCGTTAATAAAACATTTATTTATTTATTTATTTAGCATTAAAAATAAGGGTTCTCTATCCCAAAAATTTGCAGTGTCTGAAATATTGACCATTCGACATTTTTGTACTGTAAAAATGCTAAACGGCTACATAGGGAAACATTTTATTATAATAAATGTTCAAAATTTCCGCACTGAATTTCCCAATATTTTTCACATCTCTGAGATGATTCCTGATAACGAAAAATGCACGACCAATCGTAATTGCGTGCAACAAAACAAATTAAGACAGACAAAAATGCGAGAAATGTATCTTCCAGCCCCTGTCCTATTAGTCCGTTATTTTTTTTATCAAAATAAAATATTTGAAACTTTAAACACATGTTAAATCACCGACGACACTGGTTAATAAACTTTGTACAAAAAAAGCGATGTCTTTACAGACGGAAACAGGCTTAGATAAATATTAACTCATTCGAAAAGAAACGATATTTCTTGTAGTACATGCATGATGAAAAAAAATGTGAGGTGAGAATATTAAATATACAAGACTAATAAAAATGGGATGACGGATCAAGATGAAGCAAGAAATTCTTTAAACAAAACCATTTCTTTCGACGTAAATAATTTCTTAATGCGAGAACATATTTTAAAATTTAATGAACACCCTTAGAAAAGTGACATTCTTTTTTTTATTTATTTTATTGTCGTCTCAAGAGAAATAATGAGCAGAAGTGGGAGCATTCAAGGCTTTATTTTTATTTAGGTGTTTACTTAAAAAATTGGGTCGCTGTAGTGTATTTTATATACAAGATATTTTTTTTTTCAAGAATAAAAATATGTGAGAATATTGCGTGTTGGAGGTGTAACCACGAAATTAACATATAAAACTGGACTGCTCTATTAAACAAAAAATGGTTCCCCCGCGTTTTACATCATTACGTGCAAATATTGATATGGCAACAATAAATTCCCTAAATTTTTAATATACTGCTGACTTTAAATAGTTGTCATTTAGACAGGAATTTATTTTTGGTTCTGCTTGTTTTATGCATTTTGTTAAACGTTTTATCAAACATTTCAAAGAGGAATGTGCATTTTGAAGTTTTTTCTTGCATTTCAAATGAATGCGGTTCTTCATTTGTATTTTTTTTACCTTAGATTCAAACTGTTGATCTAAAAGGAACAAGTTTAATCATATGGATATGATATATGAAAATTCTTAAATAAGACCAATATTTTAGTTTTCCAAAAGACAAGAAATTTCAAATTCAACGGTTGAAGCAAACTGGTCGTGTTCATAATTATTTTATATCAGATGAGTAAGGCTGTCTAGAGCATTTTCCTGGAAATAGCTGTATACAAGGTGAGTAAAAAGTTATTTATAGTTTTGAGAAAAACGCGATTAAAGTTTTAGGTAGGAAACAACAGAGAAATTTTTTTTTCAACTCATATAAAATCGTCGATTCCAGCACTATAAAGTAGAAATCCTGCTGCATCTGCAATATCTAGATCATCCTTTTGCTCTCGCCTAGCGAGTTGCACTCTCCGCTCTTTTGTCGGCTATAAGGAAGCGCTATTCATCTGCTTTCTACGCATATTCGTGGCTATTGCGGCCAAGTTTAATATCCGTTCCATGCATAAGTAACGCTGACATTCCTTTATTGAAAGTGCTATGTAGCAATGTCAACAATTTTTGAACCAGCTTCTTCCTCTTCTTCTTCAGGTCCTGACGTTGGCAATTACATTGGCAAGTCTTTCACGGTCCTGCGCCAGCTGGAACAGTTCCCCCGCGCTACGTACACCCGTCCATTCACGAATATTCCTCAACCAGGAAGCCTGTCTCCTTCCTACCCCTCTACGTCCCTCTACTTTACCGATCATGATTAGCTGAAGAATCCTATATCGCTCCCCTCTGAATATATGTCCAAGATATGAGATATTTCTACACTTCACAGTGTTTAATAGTAGACGAGTTGTGTCGGCCCTATTGAGTACCATTTCGTTGGTCTGCCTAGCTGTCCAAGGTATTCTCAGCATTCGCCGGTGTAACCACATTTCGAGAGCCTCCAACCGATTAATCGTGGCAGCCTTAATTCTCCAGATCTCTGCCCCATATAGTAACACTGGCCAGACGTATGATCTTATCATTCTCTGTCGTAATTTTAGGTTGAGGTTATCATTGCAGAAAAGTGGTTTCATTTTTTGAAAAGTTGCTCTAGCAGTCTCTATTCTACACCTTTTCTCTTTATCTAGGTTTAGATTTTCGGTGATATAACATCCAAGATATTTAAAATGAGTCACCCTGTCTATACTTTTTCTTTCTATTTGTATTGAAGCGTTAAGATGAGGTTGTCTACTAAAGACCATAAATTTTGTCTTTTTGATATTTATGTTGAGCCCCATTTCTTGACCTTCAGTGTTAATACAGTTTAATAGATGTTGCAGATCTTGTAGTTTGTCGCTTAGGATAACAGTGTCGTTAGCATATCGTATTGTATTTATATATTCTCCATTGATTTGTACTCCCATTCGTTGTCCTTGAGTAGCCCGTTTAAAAATTTTATCTGAATATATATTAAAAAGCAGTGGAGATAGTATGCAGCCCTGTCTGAGGCCTCTCGCAGAATTTTACTTTCTTCTGTGAGTTTTCCATTTAGCCTTACTGTTGCTTTCTGCCGCCAATATAGATTTTTAATAATTCTTACGTCTCTGCTGTCTACCCCTACGTTATTTAAAATGTCTATGAGTTTTCTGTGCTGTACTCTGTCGAAGGCCTTCTCGTAATCGACAAAACATACGAATACATCCTTGTGTTGGTCCCGGCATTTTTGCAGAAGTATATTTAGAGCGAATAAAGCCTCTCTAGTACCTAGGGCGTTTCTAAATCCGAATTGAGTTTCATCTAAATCTGCTTCGCATTTAGATCTTATCCTGCTGTGAATGATTCTGAGAAAGACCTTCAAAGTGTGGCTCATTAGACTTATTAGTCTGTACTCACTGCATCGCTTTGCTCGCTGTTTTTTTCGGATTGGGATGAATACACACTTCAGCCAATCTTCCGGTATAACTCCAGTCGCGTAAACGGTATTAAACAGTTTGACCAAGATTCCTATATTTTCCTCATGGATCATTTGTAACAGCTCGGTTGGGACATTATCAGGCCCGATGGCTGTCCAGGTTTTTGCAGATATTATGAACCAGCAGGAAGTATTTTTGGAGTGATTTTCCAAATTAACTGGTTGAAACTATCATTATTTTGATTAAAGCCACCAAGATAGTGCTCTAAAAGCGCATCCTGACTATGCTATATTCGCATCAATATAAGAAACTAGTAAGAAATTCAATGCTGCCATATAAATATTTGCACGTAATGGCGATCAGCAGGGGGGGGGGGGGTCAAAAATTATTTACACCAGCAGTCCAGTGTCATATGTTAAGTTTGTGGTTCAGATGTTTGATAATATCAATACTCTATCGTCTAATATTTGCTAGGGGTTGATTTTTATATAGATGATTACATAATAGAGTTCGTTTTGTAGAACTAATTTTGAATTCAAAATTGGAAAACAATAGACACTTTTAGGTGTCGTAAATTCCGAGATAGTTGAAGCAAAAAATTTTAAAGAACGGACCACTGGAAATTCAAAAAAAAAGATGCTGTTTTCATTCAAAAGCGATATATTTTCCTTATCAAGCAATGACAACGAAATAAAATAATCCACAACCCTCGGAGTAGTTTTTAAAAGCAAGCGGTAAAAGCCAAACCAATTAAGCATTCAAAAATAAAAACAATAAACTATTTCATACGTTATCAAAATGTCAACAAAATAAATGAAACATAAATATTTAAAAAAACGTTAGAAACCGGACAGATCTCGTTATGTAGCGTTACGCAATTTCTCCGAGCACTCGGTATATCAATTTCGTTGTATCGTGTGCGTGTGCCACAACAAGTGGGAGACCGGCTCGCGCTCCGCCCCCTCGAATCTCCAGTCCGGCCCTGCGATCCTCGATCTCAAGAAAGCACGACTTCCATATATAAGGGTTGTCCTTTCTTATCATTTCGTGTTGTGTCAAGTGACCGCGTAAAAATGGTAAGTGTCAACAACTTACGCAAATCAAAAATAATTTCAATTAATTCATGTGTTCTTTTAGTGTTTTGTAAGTTTTTTGAATTTTCTTTTTTCTTATTTAATATCAATTTTTGTGAGTAGAATTTGAATATATTTATTTTAGTAAGTCCGCTTGTAATAACTGTAGATTTTCTTATTCATTCCAAACTAGGCATATATATATATATATATATATATATATATATATATATATATATATATATATATATATATATATATATATAATTTTTCATTCTTTATAAACACTGATAACACACACAATTAAATTCGTAAACTTATAGAAAGATACATAAGTTGAATTTAAGAATAGAAAAAGTCAATATTTTGAGGACATAGATTTAACTAGAAATTCAAAATTTTCAATAAAAAGTATGCTATTTGTAAAAATTTTCTTGAGAGGTATACGGATCTAAAAGTTGACAAAAAGATCAAAGCAGAATAATTCTCAAGATTAACAAATATTTTGAAAACTATTGAGTTTTAACTTAACCAATAATAAACTAAGAAATTTACACACAAAACACAAAATTGATTAAGTGTAGAGGGTATGCTACTTTAAAAATTCATGTTTGCTTTGCAATGTTTTTATAAGTAATCCTGTGTATTCGAAAATATTTTTTAAATTTTTAATAATTGTATACCGGGTGACCAAATAATAGAAACTGGTCATCCTACAGCTTCCGGTCAAAATGTTTATTGTAACAGCGGTTTTCAGAAATCACGGAAATTATTTTCGAGTTCCCAACACGGTCGCCAGGAATGACAACCATGGTTTATTAGGGAAAAGGATTTTTTTCTCGTCTGAAAATATTTGCGTCTTAATCTTTTCAGTACAGTCATTGAATTCAGACATTTTTATCTAACTTGGACTCAATTTACTTATGTTTCTTAGATTTTGTAGGTGAAGTATAGGATTCTTAACTTAGATTAGAGACAGAAAGTCTAAAATGGACCATGTGTGATAATTTACATTCGGAAACTCATTTTTCAAGGAAATACGGAAATATCTCTAAGATTATTGGTTTAATTTTGTAAAATAATTAAGAGTCATGCATTTTCGATACTTCTATACTAACATTTCTGGGAATGACAAGGGAATTACAGTACAAAATGGGAAATAATCTTTGAATTCAGAAATTTCGTTCTACTTTGGACTCAATTTGTTTGCATTTCAAACTGTTTTTTATACACATTTCGCACTCTATTATCCTTTGAAATAAAGTGGCGGAGAAAAATCAAACTTTTTTTTAATAAAGTTCCGATAACTCCAAAAGGAAGCATCACTTGGAATTGCCAGTCGAGATGTTGGCAAAACGTTGTGAAGATTTTTCTACTGACGAATGGATTGAAAACCGGAAAAGCAATAAATATATGTATGTATGTATGTATGTATGTATATATATATATATATATATATATATATATATATATATATATATATATATATATATATATATAATTTACTCGTCGTAGGAACTTAAAATAATTTCCAGTGTTTTTGTAGGGCCCCTTTTACTATCAATATTTATTCTGAAAGCTGGCATTCTCTCGTATTTGTCCACCCGGTATATATTTATATAAACACTAATTTTTCGTATGGTATGTGATGCGCTACCCTGTATATGCATATATGGCGTTGTTTATTCAGGGTAACGTGTGGGAGGAATAAATTAATTCTCATTTGGAGACGTCAATTTGAACTATAATAAGTATATGATGTCATAAGACGCTGCCAAAATAATTGAGATTTTTGCAAAATGTTAATTTCACAAATTGTAAGTAAGAGCAAATATTTTCAAAAACATTTCTAAGAGAATTATGTTTAATTTTAAGTTAAATGACATTTAAGATTGTTTGTCGTTTTTAAGTAGTAAATAACTTTAATAATATGTTATTTTATTTTAAATGCAAAGCGTATAAGAATTACATATACATTTACAAGAGACGCCTTTTGTTCAGAATAAAATTGTTAGATCCAAGCTGATCTGTAAAAATCCAGTATGATTTGGCTGTTGAGAATTTTTGCTCTAAACCCTCCAAAATAATGCCCATAATAATAATCGAGATATGCTTTCTCAAAAAATACAAAACAAAAAGTGAAAAAAAAAAATGAAAAAAACTTTCAAAGTATTCACTAAAGAGAAAAGTTGAAGAGAGAAAAAAGTTCCATACTTCAATTTTCTACAGGATCGGGTTAGTTAGAAGGCACAAAATTTATTACCCTTGCTGCGAAATAGTAATAATAAAAAAAAGTAGTTTTTTGAACGACTTTTTTCGACCACTTACATTTCTCTCAGGACCTTCATATTTGGACAAATAAAATTTTATATTACAATAAAAGAACGTACTGACCTTTGTTAAAATCGGTTCGATGTTTTTTAAAATTGTCTTTTTGTTTTTATGTATACTGTACGAGTAAAGTGATTTCAGAACAATTTTTTTCTATTTATTTGTTTAAACAATTTTAGAGATTATAATCAAATATATTTGTATTCAGCAAGGTAAAAAAATAAATTAACAAACTTTTTCTTAAAAAAACATATCATATGTTACAGTGTGCAGTGCATATAATGCATAAATGACGTAATTTACTTATAACAAAAAGAACAACGCATAATGGGCATTTAATATGATATTTGATCAAAATTGCTCCAGATAATTAATTTTTTTGCATTTACGTATTTTGAACTTGCTGATTCAATTTTGGAGCGAGAGCTCCTCAACCATCCTTTTTGTCCTTTTCACGCGCGTGGGTGACTTTCTTTTTCTTTTTCATTCGTTGCCAAAAACGTAACATGTGAATATTTTTCTCAGAAAAGTACTCGGAAAGACGAAGTTAATGGTATAAAGAGGAGGCTTTAAATTGTTTATAGATTCGCCCTAAAAGCCTGTCAGCTTTGACAGCTTGTATCTCGATAACCAATAGAAAAATTTTAAGCTTTCTTCTTCAAAAGAAGCCTCTCCGAGTATTTTCAAACCATGTTTCCAGAAAATTTTTTCTAATGCAAATTCACGGAGATATTTAATTTCTTCTTCATCAAATTCGAAAAATTTTACATTTTTTTAAAAATTGTATTGCAGAATTATTATGCAAAAACTACCAAACCGATTTTAATAAAATTTAGCATGTTGTTTTATTATAACATGATATTTTATTTCTTCAAATATCAAGGTCCTCAAAGAGTTGTAAGATCGAAAATAATCGTTTAAAAAAAATTTTTTTTTGTGTTTTTTTTTTGATTATTACTTTTTTTTTAACAAGATTAATAAATTTTGAGATTTCTAACTAACCCTATCTTGTAGAAAATTTAATTGTGAAACATTTATCTCTTTTCAACTTTTCTCTAAAGTGAATACTTTCAAAGTTCTAAGGAAGAAGAAAAAAACTATCTTTTTCATTTTTCCCACTTTTTGTTAAATGTAGCGGTATTTTTTGGGAGGGACCATATCTCAATTATTGTTATGGGCATTATTCTGGAGAGTTTAGAACAAAAATTAACTTGTCCCATCTCAACAGCCAAGTAAAAACAGATCAACCCTGGTCTATATACAATGTGTTACACTTCGAACGGTTATAACTTGATCAATTTTCATCAAATCAACTTAAAATGCTTCCAGTAACTTCCAGTATTTGCCATTTGTAGCTATGACTTTTTCCCATCGTCCTGTCGAAAAATAGATTCCACGCCTAAAGAACTGTCATTTTTTGAGGCCAACCTTTCATTAAGCCAAATTTTCTTTATTTCTTTTTCGTAATAATATAATAAAATAAATGTTATTCTCAAAGTCCGTACTGCACTGAACGAAATAAATAGTAGTATACGGCGGGCAAGGTAGGACGTCTCATGTAACGTTTCCAAACACTGTCATGTTGAAAAATGACTTTATAGTGTCTTTGGGCGTATATTGGTCTTTTTTCCTTCAATGTCCGGTTTAATTTTGTCAGTTGTTATGATATCTCTCGCCAGGTTTTATCAATTTATACATCTCCTTTATCATTCCACTAAATATACAGCAAAAACCCTCTTTCTATGTATATTGTGCAGTGGTTGTGATGTGTGGGAAACTTTAAATGCTGCTGCTACTTGTTTTAATGGTTCAGTTAAGTCTTTATCAAATAATTCTTGCAAATCTGCATTTTCAAACTTATTCGGCTGACCAGCATGCGAACTCCGTAACAAGATAGAAATAGAAACAGAAAAGAAATAAAGAAGAAAGAAAATTTCTTTCTATCAACGGAACCTACTCTCTAGGATATTTTCCTCACAACTTCGGGCTAGTTCGCATAGAAGTAACTACAAACTACCATCTCGAAAAACATTTATCTTTTCAAGGGACTTTTTAATTAAAAGAAAAAAAATACTAAACATATCTACTTTGTAATTTTTTAGGTTAACTCTACTTTTTTTTTAATAAATTACCAATTAGAAAATATGGATCCGATATTTATGTATTTTGTATAAAATATTAAAGAGTAGAGGGATATTTTGTGTGCTCAACCGACATTTAGCTGAACCCTGTCAGAAGTTTGTGCAGCTCCGTAAAACGGAATTAAAGACTTTTTCAACTGGATATATAATATGTATATATTTATTTAATTTTTCTTAATTAAGCTCTGATAATTTATTATTGTTCTGATTCTTAACGTTAAGAAATGAACAGAAATAAAAATAATTATTGCTTTTTTTTTTCTTATATAACGTGTAAATATATACTTTTAACTGAATAAAATATAAACACATTTATGAACTTCATTTCATTCTTAGAAACAAATATATCTCACATTCAACATAACCACAAATTCAAACACCGTAAATCGGGAAAAAAATGAGACAAACTTATGCAGCATTTAAATTGCTTTGAGAGAGATAGACGAACAGCAACAAGCTAAAGAATGTTTCTATTTCTATAGCACGATGGCTTGTTCGGATATACCCGACCATTGCCGAATGTGCTTATAGAGTAAGTTTTGAATGATTACGGAGTTCGCGGGCAGGAATCTCCTCGTCTTTGGACATTAAAATCATCACTTTTGAAGCGTTTAAATTATCCCTTACAAGCTTTTTAGGTTAAAACATCTTCACCATAAGCTTTAACTAACAATCGATGACTTTCAGTAGCTGTTTTCTTTAAATGAAAGAAAATTATTAAACTTCCCCGCAAAACGTCTTTTCCTGGTACAAAGTTCGACATTTTCTAACCTATAAAGAACCTTTTTTTTGCACAATGACAACTGATAACAAACTGACTTTTAATAGCGCATGTTTACCTTTCAAAATGCCGTAGATGTCGTTAGTATATACCAACTAATATTGTTAGTGACGCCATCTCGTAGTAAAATCAACATTATTAACCAAAAAACCTATTATTTCCAAAGATACATTTATTTACACAGATAAAACAAACAAGAAATGAACTGGCAAGCACGAAATAATAAAAAAGATCATATGAAACTTAAAAACTCCATTTTTTTTTTATAAAAAAAAAAATGAAAAGTTTATTGCCAGCGTAATATTCAAATAAATAAAAAAGCGATTCAGGTTTCCGAACAAGGGCGCAACATTCTTATAAGAAATTATCGCATGCCATCCTCTAAATCCGCTGAATATGAAAAAACCGCGAAAAATATCTCATATAGTAAAATTTTAGTTTATATTCCAAGAAAGATCGCTTTCCAAGAATAATTTCCAAAGGTATTACATTAAAAGTGAGAAAATCCCAAATCGTCCAGGAATATAAAGTTTTATAATAAAAAGAAGCCGTGTAGGTGGAAAATATTTCGTTATTATGAAAGGAAAAATAAAATCGCCGAGAACTTTTGCTATATATCCATTAATTGATTTAAATACAATTAACAGCTGACTTTTTAATATTTCTTTTTCGAATACGGCTTCAATGAAACGCGTGGGAGGAAATTTAATTTAAACGTTTAATTTTACTAATGGATAATGACCTGGAGACACGCAGGGCCCTTAAAATTTAGTAATGAGTTGATTTTCCCCCCAATTTAAGTCTAGTTTAAACATTGTTTCAAGTTAACAAGTGATCAATCAAATTTAAAAACACCAGAAAAATAATATAGTAATACAAAGGTTGGAGAAACCTTGTCTTCTTACTTTATCGGTAGAAGTTTATCCACACGTCCCCTACTAGTCCATGGAAATTAGATCAAAAAAGACCTGTTTTGTTAACAAAAATGTAACATTGGTTTTTTTGCTGGAATGTGTTCATTTTAGCATCCTATAAAACATATCTCGATGGTAACTCTGAAAGACCTGAGCAAAAAAAAATGGCGGACCAAAAATGGTCACGATTTTCGGTTTTTTGAGTTTATCGCTAAAAGTAAAAGTTGTATCGAAAAATGTTTCAAACAAAAGTTGTAGAGAATTAAAAAACCTATGAATTCGTATAATATAAGTTATAGGTAGCGCCACTAGTTATCGAGATATATTTTTTTTCCACAAAATTTATTGTTTTGGTTTTTGTTTAAAAAAAGACATTTATTAACGAAATACCGATTTAAAATTTAACATAAATATAGGTATTATTATTTTAAAAAAGTATGTCAAACCCGGAATTTGTGAGTTTTTTATTTTCCGAGAAATTCGATGTCACAGTTGAAAATTCCTCCTCAATTTTCGGCTTTCCTAATTGTGGTACAATGTTCAGTTTTAGTGGAAATTGTTTGTATTGTTTTATATTTTGAAGATCTATTAAAAAAAAAAAATTTCAATCGTGGGCCGAGAAATTTTGCAAAAACCAAATTTTGCACCAAAAAAATTGCGATAACTTTTCACCGAATGGAGATAAAATTTTTTAATGCGTGCAGTAGATTTAGATGTATCATTTCCGATCTAAAAAAAAATAATTTTGGATGAAAAAAAAAACTTTTTTTTTTCAAAAATTCATAATGGCGTGGCAAATGAATATTAAGGGCTCAAATTTGCAGAAGATGCTTTTTAATACTTGTACTTTGCCTGTGAATTTTTTGAATCCAAGAAATACACTTCCATACGATCTGTGAACCTTCGAAAATCGGGCCGAATCTAATCGAAAATAGCTGCTGCAGGCCGCTGTCGGCGGGTTGCCATAGTTCAGGCGCATTATTCATTGGCGCTTCAAGGAAATTTATGCATCACAAGTAATATTTATAATATTGATGTTGTTTTATTAATTTACATGATAGTAACAATTTGTTTAGTCATATTAATTATTAATTTGTTTATTAACAAAATTTTTACAAAAAATTATAGACAAAATCATACAAATATTTAAAAAAAAACAAAAACCCTAAATTTTGTCGAAAAAAAAATATATCTCGATAACTAGTGGCGCCACCTATAACTTATATTATATGAATTAATATTTCTTTGGTGCTTTTGTACTCTACTTAATTTAAATCTGGGCTAAACGGTGGCCAACAGGCTTGGACTGATTAATTTTTTTTTTAAATCATGATTAATTCAATTTATTTTCGAGATTTCCAGATAAAAATTGATAAGGAGCAAGTCGAGATGATTTGGTTATATAAAAAATGTATTTTATTATCGAATATAATTACCCACGTAAATAATTCCCTGAATATTATTTTAGTATTTTAATCTATACTATTTCTATATTTATATTTACATTATCAAAATTATATTTTACACGTAGGTGTAAGCGTATATTTTTCCATACATTTTTATTCTTCTTAAGAAAACTTAAGAAATTCAATTTTTATTTTTTACCGATATCCTTAAGCAAAAATTTAACTTCTTATTATCAATAATATCCAAAGCCAAGTAGGTAGGTATAAAATATTTTTGTAAATAAAAACCTAAACCATTTTTTATTAATTTATTATTTAGCATAAATAACTGTATTATAAAGCGCATAAGTGTTTATTACTTTTCACTTTTTCATTCGCCAAATAAAAAATCTAGACATATATTCCTTGTTTTTTTTTTTTTTTTTTTTTGATTTGTCAGAACTTGTCTTCAGCGGTTTCGCCGCTTATACTGCAAGAAAATTCTTGTCAGAACCCGCTTACTTGTCTGTCTATAAATTATTAAGGGGTAATAATTCGTGTTCATTTCGTTAAACTAGTAGTTGTGTTCTGGTGTGGTTTTTACAAATAATTATTTTCGTTGAAGTAGTTGGAGGGAAAGAACTCTACATATGGCAATTTTATAGTAAGAAAATGGATTCCAAAAAATGTAATTGTAAAGTAATTTTTTCAAGCAAAAAAAAAAGAAGACTACTATGCGTGCATAGGGATATGAACATTCGTTAAGCGTTTGTAAATCTTTTTCGCAAGTTTTTTAAATATTAAATTAAATAACACTAGTTTATAAAATTTAACTTTTTGTCTGTTGCCGTGAATTTTATGGTTAATAATATTCTCTTATGACCTATTTTTGTCAAATCTAACCTCAAAAATTTTTGTGCAGCCCGAGTTACTTTTTTTTTGATTTTTATCAGTTTTTGCGTCAAGAGTAGTTTAAGGAGACGTTGTTTAAACAATCCAAATTATTTTTGCTATATATGCGGAGAATATGTAACAATTGTAGAAAAATTATATCAGAGTTGGTGAAAAATACCTATTTTGAGTATTTTGGGATGCTCTTAGATAAAAATGAAATGTCTTGGGCTCCTAATTGTGTTTGTAAATCGTGTGTAGAATATTTAAGATTATGGAAAAGTGGTAAAAGAAGTGCCTTTAAATTTGGAACACCGACTATTTGGCGAGAACCACACAATCATCTCGAAGACTGTTACTTTTGTAGCGTGAACGTAAACGGTCTAAACGCTAAAAATCGAGCTAAATGGCAGTACCCAAGTACTAGTTGTGTTCAGCGTCCAGTGCACCATTCACCTGACTTTTCAGTGCCTAAAAACATATCTGAACAAGACAAGGAAGACCAAGCTCATTACAAAATAATGCTGATTTTGAAGGTATATCAAATGAGCCAAAATGCTTTTCCCAAAATGAGTTACATGATCTTATAAGAGATTTAAATCTTTCTAAACAAGCTTCAGAACTGTTGGCATCAAGACTGAAAGAAAAAAAAATTAATTTCTTCAAATACTAAAATAACTTTTTATCGTGAGAGAGATAAAGAATTACGGCGTTATTTGTCCGAAGAAAACGGTATTACCTTTTGTTCAGACATTAAAAACTTGTTGATAAAAATGGGCTTGAAACAAAACGAACCAAACGACTGGCGTTTATTCATTGACAGCTCAAAACGTAGCCTAAAATGTATTCTATTATATAATGGAAATAAATACGCTGGGGTACCTTTGCCCACAGTATAAAGTTAAGGAAAAATATTGTAAATTCTCGCTAGTCTTAAATAAAATACAGTACAATGACCATATGTGGCAAATTTGTGTTGTTTTAAAAATGGTGAACATTCTTCTCGGTCAACAAAGTGGTTACACTAAGTTTCCCTGTTTTATATGTCTTTGGGACAGTAGAGCTGAACAAGAGCATTGGGTAAGAAGAAACTGGCCCTTGAGAAAAAATATGAAGCCTGGAAAGCAAAATATAGTCCAGAATTCACTAGTAGCTCGTGACAAAATTATCCTTCCACCATTACATATAAAACTGGTCATCATGAAACAGTTTGTTAAATCATTAGATAAAGACGAGGACTGCTTTTCGCACATTTTCCAAAAATTTCCTCAGCTCACTATGGAAAAGATTAAAGCCGGTATTTTTGATGGCCCCCAAATTAGACAACTTACGAAAGATCCTCAATTTAAAAATTCTATGACTGAGTTAGAACTTGGACCGCTTTCGTTTCTGTGATGCAGAATTTTCTCGGAAATAAAAAATCAGAAAATTATATTGAACTTGTAGAAGACCTTCTGTTACAATTAAAAAATTTGGGGTGCAATATGAGCATAAAACTCCATTTCCTCCATAGTCACCTAGACAGGTTTCTGGAAACTTTAGGAGATATGAGCGAAGAGCAGGGAGAGCGTATGCATCAGGACTTACGCTTCATGGAAAAGCGCTTTCAGGGTTTCTGGGATGCGAATATGATGTCTGACTATTGTTAGTCTCTGACACGTCATTTTCCTAAATCTACACATCAGAGAAGAGCTTTAAAACGAAGTTTTTTAGAACTCAACGATTAACTTGATTTTTAATAATTTTTTTCTTAGTAAATATACATGTTTTTTTTTTCTGTTTTATACCTACATAGCTGAAACTCAGAAACCAGAGCTGATAAAAAAATTCTACTCATATATTTGAAATTAGCATATAATATATAGTCAACAACAGCTAAAATTTCTTCGGCAACAGATGTACTGTAAACTAGTGTAATCAAACGATTTAATTCATTTGTTTA
Organism: Diaprepes abbreviatus; assembly: GCA_034092305.1. Lineage (NCBI taxonomy): Eukaryota > Metazoa > Arthropoda > Insecta > Coleoptera > Curculionidae > Diaprepes > Diaprepes abbreviatus. The sequence continues at coordinate 223,190 of JASJET010000322.1, read as the reverse complement.
AAATCAACCCAACAAGTCTCTCAAAAGTTAACAAAATGTAGTTCTGACTTCGCCGAATGAAAATTTTTCACACTATCAATATTTCACTTTTAACAAGTTTTTTTCTGATTATTAATCGTGCTATTTTCCACCCATTATTTCATTAAACACAACTTCAAGGCAACTTTCTAAAAGCTGTTTAAAATATTCACAAATATATATAGCGACCATTTAACTCCCGAAAGCTTAAGAAAAGCGTGGGATGCCATTACCGAAATAATAAAGTTGGGAAACTTTGGACAGTGCACTTTTTCCTTTTAAATACATTTTCTCTGTTCCGTCATAACTTGTTCTCGTATTAAAAGGGTAATTTGCTTTTGGTGACATTTTTAATGCTTCGTAAGTGTAATGGAAATTATAAGACAAGACAAGAAATAGTTTACAATAGTTTATTTAGAAGGCTTACAATTTCTCTTTCTTACCTTTTATGTATAACATATAATGTATAAGAAATCTTTACTGAACTTATTTTTGTTACTTATTACATTAATTACTCACATATATCTTTACATTAGAGGGGGAAAAGGGTCGGAAAATTGTTTTTATCAAAATTTCTTTATCTCATATTACAACTTATAACAAATATTGTCTGGAAATTTGAAGTCATTTCGAAAATATACCTTACACCAAAAGTAAGTTGGACACAAATTTCCTTATTTTATTCATGCAATTTTAAATGTTTTTTTCTCGAAACTTTTTTATTTTTTAAGTTGGTGGTTCAAATTTGATCGATCTTGCCCAAATTTTGCATACTTCGTTTATTTGCTAAATAAGATGGATTTTTTTTCTTAATTACAACTCACTTTACAATTAAACAAATCGACAAAAGAACAGCAAGGTTTCCGCAAAAACAGATCTACAGTAGATGCCATATTCATCGTAAGACAGATAGCAGAGAAATCTATTGAATTTACTAAGCCGGCTTTTATGTGCTTTATAGATCTCACTAAAGCCTTTGATGGGGTGAGACTGGATGATATTCTGCAAATAATGCGAATTAAAGGCATCCCAAACAATTTATTTAACATAGTTGAACAGCTAAACTCCAACACCACAACACAAATCTCAGTAAGCGGCAACCTAACTAATGATGTACCGATAGCGTCGGGCATACGACAGGGGGACTCTCTGAGTCCATTACTGTTTAACATAGTAATGGACCAAATAATTGAGAACGTCAAAAGAACGGCACCAGGGTACAGAATGAATACCGGGGAAATAACAATATGTTACGCTGATGACGCCGTCATAGTCTCGGAAAATGAAGACGATCTCCAAAGACTTCTATATGCATTCCACACCATAAGCAAGCAATTCAACATGAAAATATCCATCGATAAAACGAAGTCAATTGTAATAAGCAAAGTGCCCTTAAGATGCAAACTAGTGGTGGATGACAAACCAATAGAACAACTCATGACCTTTAATTACTTAGGAGTTGAGATATCCGCAAACCAAGACAGAACATGTGAAGTAAGAAACCAAGTAAACAAGGCAAATAGAATCTCAGGAAGCCTGGCGGATATAATATGGCACAACACATACATGAGCAAGGACGCAAAAACAAAAATCTACAAGACCTGTATTCGACCGATAATGACGTACGCAATAGAGACGAGAGCTGACAACACAAAAACAAAATCAATTCTAAGAACTGCCGAAATGAAAGTACTAAGAAGAATATCGGGATACACATTAAGAGATCACATACGCAATTCAACAATACGCGAGGAACATGGAATGCAGGATATAGTAAGATGGGGACGAAAGCGCAGAATAGCCTGGAATGAGCACGTAGGAAGAATGGCGCAAAATAGGATAGCGAGAATCGCCCGAGATGGAACACCGGAAACCAGAAGACCAATAGGTAGACCACCTAAAAGATGGAGAGAGTCCTGGATTTCAACATCAAATAAGATTAATCATTGAGTTGGAAAAAACAGGCTGTAAGCCTATAACAAGAGGAAGAAGAAGAAGACAAATTTTAGGCATAAATCAAAGTTTTTTGATTGCACTTTTGCCAAAAATTCAAAAATTAATATTATTTCAGTTTCTTTGTTTAAAACCAAGAAAAACTTACGTACTAAAGAAATCTTTTTGGTTTTCTAATTTCAAATGAAGCTGTCATGAGTTATCCGTACTACCGCACGTAATTTTTTTTTTTTGAGGAGCCTCGGTTTTCACGCTACCAATGATTTATTTTTTAACATTTTTTAAAGAAAATTTCACAAAATATTCTTAAAATATTACTAAATAAGACACAAAAGTTGTAAACAAATTAATAAATATGGTGCATAATTTTTGGTGCATCTTATACCTATTTCCTTCCTTAATATATAACTCATAAAACGACCCAATGTTTTTATATGTAAAAGTGAGATACAAGACATTTCAGACTAATATAGAGCTTGAGTTTACTTGCACCCCCCTCTAGCTCACAGGAAATAATCAATGTAGAAATAAAAGAGTCAGTCTCATATGTTTCTCATACAACTGGCAAAATTGACCCATGGAGGTGAAAAAAAAACAAATAACGGAGAAAGGAGCAAAAGAGAAAAATAAAAAGAGACGCAGAAAAATACAAAATTAAAGCAACATATCCAAATACATACATTCAGTAATTCCTACTATACAGGGTGCTTCTCGGGGAACTTTATTGATCGATTGTGGGAAAACTCTAATTAGGAAGAATCTGAAAATTTGGCAGTGTACTAACGTGCATGACAACCGGCTAAAATACTTCCAAGATGACGGTGCTTCCAGTTATACCGGAAGTAGATGTCAACTTGCTTATTTTAAATGGAACACCCTATATATTATGGTATTTTTGATTTCTGCGAAAAATTCCAGACATATTTCATGTACAATGTTCTATACTTATGTCTCACCATTTTGGACACACTTAAATTTTTATGTCAAAAATGACGGTTGCGGACCAAAACTTAACTATAAATTTTTCCTATAAGGTTATCTTTATTATTTAGTTGGGGCTAGTTGTCCTGTAGACAAAGGTCGAATTTAGTAGTCTTTTTATGATATTTTGGAAATTATTAGTACAGAGTGGTCAAAAAGAAGAATAAAAATTATATTTAAAAAATCATCAAAAGTCAATTTTTTCAAATAGAAAGCACCTATTTTGTAATTTTAACATATTAAGCATTAAAAATAAGGGTAACTTTGTATAAACTTGTCATTCCAAAGACTTGTAGTTTTCAAAATATCGACAATTCAACATTTTTCTATTGTAAAAATGCTATACGGCTTTTAAGTTTTGTTATTAGTTGGCCATGGGGGCGAGGCGTGGCGAAAATAAAACAATCGAACCCTACAGAATTGTCACCATTCCATGCCATTTGACATTCATTAATAATAATCATGCCGGAGCGATTAAATTACACAGGAAAATTATTTATACTTATTTATTATTTATGGAGAATGTAAAACCAATACTACCAATTCTTAAAAATATTATAAAAAACTTCAAAAACTTTGGATCTATAAAAGCTAAAAGAAATAGAAATAAATCAGTAAATGTATAGAATTCTACGTAGAATCAAAAATGAAGACAGTTAAAAAAGTTTGCAGCAAAATAAATCAGAGTTCTTTGAGTAAAACGCATACTTTTTTAGTCTTGGCAAGAAAACTGATTTATTTATGGTGAATCCAGCCTTATTTTTGATCAGAAAGTTCCCGGAATGAATTCAGTTTATTCATCAAAATTGATAGTGTCCTCTTAAAAGTACTACCCATCAACTGCAACGCACTTGATCCAGCTCTATTGTTGAAACATTTCTAGAACTCGTTTTTCGGTATGGCCATCAGAACCGACTTCGATTTTTCCTTTACTTCCTTTCGGTTGCTAAAGAGCATTCCCCGAAATGCCAACGATAGATGTGGCAACTTAACCAAAAAATAGAACTGAAATCGGCTGACTCAGATTGTCACCTGGTGGTAACCTCGGAAACTTTTTGATGAAGGTTGCGTTTTAAACTTAAATTTCCACCTGTCAAACTGTGATGATAATTATAAAGTTTTTCCGCAGCAGGCGCAGTCTACTTGCAGTTTTTGCAACAGTTTTTTTTATATCTAGTAATACAGATTTACAGGAGTTATAAAATTTGTCTTTCTTAAATATTTAGAGGATCTCAGAAATTTTGAGTTCAAAGTTCTAAAGAATATTCAAGACCATTGTATTGTTAATAAGATAGATATTCAAAAATCATAGCCTACTGTGAATTTAAGCCCGAATTTTCAAAAAAGAAATCAAAATTTTAAATTAATTATTGAAATCAAACACACTTTTGAAAAAGCTGATATAGTTTGATCCAGAACTTAAAATTTGATGTCTTTAGAAAACAACTAAGTACACCAGTGGATTCCAAGTTAAAAACTCTACAAAGGGTCGTTTTTAGTTTTTCATTATCTTATAAATTAACAAGAGGAGCGGGGTTGGTAAATGGAAGATTTTCAATTTCTCCCTGTGTCTTAAAAACAAAGACGGCTAGGAAAATTTTATTTGCTGCATCTTTGTTTAATAAAAAAAATAACAGAAGTTCGCGAAAATAGCAAGTATCTATCTATAATAATACAGTTACCCTGCAAAAGTGCAGAAAATTGAACATACTGTACAATTAGTTCCATAAAAACGTTAACATTTCGCTTCAAATTTTTCATTGATTGTGCGTAACAAAAATTCCAATGTTGTTTTTTTTCCTACACATATTTTTAACGTATTTATTCGTCCAATATAGACGTATCCTCAAATTCCTTTTTTAAAGTTATTTACGTAATGTCGTAAATGAGATGGCTAGTTTGAGAATAAGACAAAATAAATCAAATCAGACCCACACAGGGCATAGTCTCCAATTGTAATTTTCTGGAATAGTATTATTAAAAATATCCCATACTTCCTGTTTGGTCTTGAATGGAATTTTCCAAAAAAAACTCATAAAATGTTATTTAATCATTAATATTTATTTTGCCCTTTTCAAAGTATTTGTCGTTCGAGTCGATACGCATATCCCAACATTTTTTTTACTCTTCAAACGCCCCAGCCACGCATTTTATATTATAGCTAAAGTGGTCAGAATTTTTTGGATAGAAATCGGGACAAATGGTCGGGGCAAGAAAATATTGCCAGGGTATTTGCCATTTTAACACAATAAATGCAAATTAATAATGGGTTTTTGTTTATTGTGTACAGCGTAAACAATACACAAATAAAAAACGAACACTTTATTAAAATACAAACTTTATATGGAGTACTAAATTAGTATTAAAAGTTATTTTTACTAACAAATGTTAAACCAATCAGTAATTTTAGGTTTTTTGACTAAAATGTGGTTGTCAGACTTGCATTGTCTTTATTTTTTATTTATTTTTACGAGGTTGTATCTCTAATCGTTATCAAGTATAAACTGAATGTTTTGTCTTAAGACTACGAGGTTATATAAAGACTGTGTTTATTAAAGGGCAAAGTTTCGCTTCATTGTACACACCTCAATGATTTGATGTTACAAAGTAGTGGTTGCCAAAGATTAGGAATCTCAACACTCGGTTTACTGAAGATTCCATTATTGTTTTTAATGTATGCTGCTTCAAACAAACGTTGGAAACCCGCTACGGACCCGGTATCAGCGATAAAACCAAAGCCTACGAGAAAATTAGGATCAAACTAACCAAGGAGGAAGCCCACTCTCCATTTTTCCTACAAGCTCGAGACAGTAACGTGATTCCTATTGGTTTCAAATTGAAAATGCTCGTAAAGCAGTACTAAGAACACAAATAAATTATCAGCGATGGTGAAAAGCCCTTTTTGTGGATGAAGCTACACAACGCTACGAAAAAATCAAAGCCGAAACTTTGTCAGATGATCATGAGTCAATTTTCCATAAAATAGACAACATATGCAACAAGTTGAAAGAAAATATGGCGAGGAAACACCGAAATAAACTAGAAAAACTAAAATAACATCAACAACCGATTCTATCTGAAACAACTACAAGAAAAACTTATCTTCAAGAATAATCTCAACAGCAAAAGAACAACTAATAAACAAGGGACTTGATTTCGCAGTAACACCAAAAAGCATATCTATTTTAGACATCATAAGAGCTGTAGAATCTTTTCCGACAAGTTTAGGTGTAAAATAAAGTCAACTTTGGAAGACAAGAAAAATCCAGTCTCTCCAAGCTAGAAGCATCAGCTTTAAAAGAACTTCGTAAGGAGGAATCCATAAAGATTTTACCAGCGGACAAGGGAAATGCAACGGTGATAATCCTGGAAAAAGAAAAATATAGACAACTAGCTCGTGACCCCACTAAATCTATAGAGTCAAAAATCTACAGAACCATATATCTGACAACCTACGATCAGTGTTCACACCACACTACAGTAAGCCAGCACATCTTTACAGACTATCAAAAAATCATAAAACGAACATACCATTGAGACCAATAACCAGCTCCAAAGGATCCCTAACAAATGCACTGTCGAAGTTTCTTTTAAAAATCATACAACCTTTTGAAGGTAAGACGAACACATATGTTAAAAATTCTACACATTTCGTGAACATTATTAGCAGCATTTATCTAGACCCAGACGACAGACTAATAAGACTAGACTTTCAAATAATACATTATCAGATCGAACCACGCTACCACTGGACGGGGTGATGAACCTTTTGGAGTGTTGTCTGCGTAGTGCTTACTTTCAAGTACATGACAAGTTCTACGCTGAGGACGACGGGCTTCCGGTGGGTTCTTCATTCTTTTCAGTCGTCGGCAATATGGAATGGTTCGAAATTCATGACACAGAAATGGCAACAGTAAAACCGAAAGTATGGTTGAGATATATCGATGATGCCTTCATCGTATGGATCAAGAACTTAATGATTTCTTGACACATTTAAACACCATTCGACCGACAATTAAGTTTACCATGGAAAAAGAGGTAAATAATCAATTGCCCTTCCTAGATGTCATTGTGAATTGTTCAAACGAAACTATTAAAACTTCAGTATATAGAAAGCTAACATATACTGAACAATATCTTAATCATAGTTCTAATCATTCTGTTGTAACAAAACGGGGAATTATACGCAACCTCTATAATCGCGCTATATCTGTATGCAATGATGCCGATTCACTGGAAAAAGAGATAACAAATATTAAATCCGATTTACAACAGAATGGTTATTCTTTAAAACTAACTGACGATGTTATAAATAGCTTTAGAACAACGATCACTGGACAGCAAGAAACACATTCCTTCTTCACAATTCCGTACATTAAGGGAACCTCGGAGAAGATAAGACGTTAAGACTTATAATATAAAACAGCCCTTAAATCAGGAAAAACAAAACCAAAAACTACCGATGAGAAAAAATGTGTTTTTGCAAAGTTCCATGTGTAAGGAACATAAAACCCATAGACAAAAAGGGGAAACGTCAAGATCAGGAATTGCAGGTTACGCCTGGGATAAACAACTCCATATAAAACGGTCTGAAGCTGCAGCAATATATATGGAACCCAACATGAAAAAAAGGAAATTTATAGAAGCAGCTTATATTAAAAATAAAAAAATGGAATCTTCAGTAAACCGAGTGTTGAGATATCTAATCTTTGGCAACCACTAATTTGTAACATCAAATCATTGCGGTATACAGTGAAGCGAAACTTTGTGCTTCAATGGGCACAATCTCTATAATACGCTCGTAGCCTTGAGACAAAACATTCAGTTTATAGTTGATAACGATTAGAGATCGTAAAAAAACAAAAATAAAGACAATGCAAGTCTGATAATCATATTGTAGTCAATATATCACCTGGTACCGACCAAAGTACGAATGAGATGCTAAAGTACGGAGGCCCCAGCCTTGTCACAGAGCTCACTGTTCTATTTCAAAAAATACTCCGCACAACGTCAGTACCTAACGAATGGCGGAAAAGCATCACAATTCCGATCCACAAAAGAAGATCAAAGAAACAACCCGAAAACTACAGGGGAATCAGCCTACTGAATAGTTCAGTCAAATTGTTAACCAAAATACTGTCACAACGGATCGTAGACAAGTTAGGGGCGTGCGAAGAACAGCAAGGCTTCCGGAATAACCGCTCTACTATCGACGGTATATTTATTATCAGACAGCTGGTTGAAAAATCTATCGAATACGATAAACCGCTGTTCATCTGTTTTGTGGACTTTACACAAGCGTTCGACCGAGTCAAACTGGAACACATAACAGAATTACTGCGAAGAAAACAAGTAGACGAAGCAATCATACGCACAATATACGAACTGAATTCCAAAAACACCATGGTAATTAAAACAAATAACACTCTAACAGAGGAAATCCCTCTATCCATAGGAATAAGACAGGGTGATAGCCTAAGTCCAACACTTTTTAATGTAATCATGGACGAAATCATTGATGAGGTAAAAAGCACAAATATTGGGTACCCAATGGGACACAACACCGTTCAGATTATATGCTTTGCAGACGATGTTGCCTTGACAGCAGATAGCGAGGACAACTTACAAAGAATGCTTTTCCATCTCAATCGAACAGCCAAACAGTATAATATGAAGAGATCTGTGGAGAAAACCAAAGCAATGGTAATAGCAAAAGAACCGGTAAGATGCAAACTAATGGTTGATAACAAACATTTCGAACAAGTTGGGAAGTTTAAATACCTGCGAGCATATATAACAAGTAACAGGGCAGTAACGGAAGAAGTACGCACACAGGCCAACAAAGCGGCCATGATATCAGGCCAACTAAGAGACATAATCTGGAACAATAAACATATGACGGTTGAGAGCAAAGCAAGAATTTACAAGGTCTGTGTAAGACCGATACTGACCTATGGCGCAGAAACAAGAAATGGAACCACAAAGACAAAACAAATTATGAGAACCACAGAAATGAAAACGCTGAGAATGATCACGGGAACAAGTTTAAGAGGACAGCGGAGTGGGGGATGTTGTGAAGTGGGTTCGAAACCGTCGTAGGCAGTGGAGAGATCACGTGGAACGAATGGACGATGACAGACTAGCAAAAACCGTGATGAGAGAGAAACCAAACACGAAACGGCCGCCTGGACGGCCCCCCAAAAGATGGAGAGACAGCTGGATTTCGACCTCAAACGAGGATCGATGAGGCATTGTATAGATAACAGAACTTGGTTCTACCTAGAAGAAGAAGAAGATATAGTGACATGAAATTATCATGATTATCACTTACAGTTGACCCAACTTTAAAAAAAATAACTCACACGATTCTAAATACGCACACGCACTGAAAGTAGACAATTCCTGAGAATAGACTGGCCTAAATCTTGTTCTTGAGAAAAAAATCATGCTTTATTTGTACATACACTGTATAAATGTAAACAGTAAACCACACAATTTTATAGAAAAAAAAATCCCGATAACTTACTAAAACTGTAATAAGTGTGATAAACTTTGACAATATTTATATTTTTCGAAGCCTACACTAACAACGAAGTCATTGTTTAATATCGAATCACGACTAAATGAAAAAAATATTGTCAATTTTATAGTAATTAATAATAAATAATTAATTACTTTGATAATGTAAACTTCTCTTTTCATACATATATCGTTGCGTAATTCAAGAAACATCAATTGAATGTGCTTAGTATTGCAAATCGCACAAAGGTTCTTTTAAATCGAAGATAATATACGGGGTGTTTCAAAATTATTTGATAATATCTCTGGTAGTTATTTCAGGGATTTTAAGAAATATAAATCGTTAAAAGCGGAATAAATTAGGTGTTTTAATCATAGTAAACTTACAGAACAAGTTACACATGCACCCGTGCCAGGGAGGCTCGAACCTGATACTTTTCGGATACGAAATAAATGGTTAAACTACCACACCACTGATGGCGAGAAAATAAAATCTATTTATGAAAACAGCCAGGCAATAGCTGGAAATTTCTTTGAAGTTTTCCGCTAAAAAAAGTCCGATTCTTTATGGAAACCAAGAATTCATCTAGAACCGAGCGAATTGAAAACATGTTTGTTGCAATTATGAAGAAATTCTGCGTAATGAAGTTTTGAGTAGGCTGCACCGAATTGAAATATCTATTAATAATGGAAAGATAAGAGCAACAAGACGGTTACTGTAATGAATTTTTATTGATAAATACAGAGTATTTATTTACATTAAACGTGCAATAAAATGTTAATTGCCAATATAATGGATAGTTAGCGGCCATATCACGTAAATAAAAATCAGGGATAATCATGAAATACCGGGTATTTTGCCAGTTTCATCTGCTATTTTGAAAAACACTCAATCGTATTACGTGACAGTAAAATATGACTATTTCACTTTTTACTCATGGTACAAAATGTATAATTTTGTCTCATTTTGGAACTGTCATGTGGAATATTTCCGTTGGAAAACATGAGCATGATGGAAAAATATGCATATTTTCGCCACTTTTTGGCCGCCATATTGGATCCATTATCTCGAAAATGTTTATTTTGGGATTTTTGATTACAATGATCTAATACAAATTATTTATAACTATCAAAAGAGAAATGGTATAACAGGTGTAAAAAATACCGATTTCTTGACTTTTTATACACAAAAGCTGCCATTTTGGAATGAAAATATTATCGATATCGATAGGACGTAAGTCACTGGTAAACTTCAACAATTTTGTGCATTGACTGTACAGCGGGATCTCCCATTTTCATGCATTTTCAAAGTGAAAAAATCTACAAGTTCGAAAATTCTCGATTTTTAAAATTTTTCTTCAATGAAAATCCACCATATTTCATTTTCCAGTGGAAGAACAGTAACTTAAATTGAAAATCAGGAAAGAGCACATTCAAAAAACATTTGGAAATATTACTGATATATTTTTATTGTTTATCTATATATGAATACATATAAATACAAATATATTTTATTTCTTATGATTTCTTAATAATTCACATACATTAGAAAATATAGATAATCTCGACATATTTAACACAAATCACAACTGTATTTTTATTATTTTTAATTTTGGCATAGAAACCGTTTTAGGCACATTCAAACTAAAACGTAGCCTTATTCTCTCAAAAAATTCTAAGTTATAATTTAAATACTTACAAAATATTCATTGTCAAAAATACGAGAAAGAAACATATAAAAAAAAAATAAATTCGTCGATATAATATTAAAATTTTTTGAGGCTCTCGGTCATTTTATTATTAATTAAAAACATTTTTAGGACATTTGACGTTTCAGTTTATTTATTTCTTAAACCATCTGCAAAATTACAATTAAACACTAAAAAGGGATTCAAATGTGATTAATTTTTATGTTACAGAAAATTTAACTAATAAATTGTGTTTACGCTGGTAAACATTACGTATCTAATTCGTAATCAAAGTTAGTGAAACTATCTTTACTCAAATTAATTATAATTGGTTCCTCCATCTCACCGATCATGAGATCAAGTTTCCACATTTTCTTTTATTCTTTTATTATATGAATTTTTTCCAATTTTCTGCAGGAACTTATTCTAAAAAATCTTTCAAAAGTTCAGTTAAATTACTAATTTTGTAAGTTGAGTTATTTCTAGCAACTCTACCTTTTACTTGAGAGAGATATTCTCCAACGGATATTTTTCGGACGATCTATAATAATAGATTTCCTATCTGGTTTTTCCCAGCAAAAGTTAAGTTCTCTGAGCAATTTCCTGAGCTCAGTTCTCTTAATTTCAGGTAAATCCCGATCTTCATTGATTTTAGTTAGAATTTTGTCGACGGTTCGGATCTGTTTCTCATAATAAAATGTATGTATAATTCGTTTTATTGCAGTTTACATATCTTCTTCCAACGAGGTTTTTCGTCTGCCTGTGATCGAATGTGGCCTGGGGGTACTAACAATTCCAGTCGTTTTTTTTTTCTCCTTCAAAATTCGGTACATAGTAAATTTTCCAACTCCATGTTGAATCACATCTCAACAGAGCTTTTAACATTATTATCTGGATATTAATATCTTAAGGCATCATAAACATTCATCGTAATAAGTTTTTCATTGAGGAAAAAATGCCCTGGTTTAACGATTTTGGAATAAATACAGATATGGAAGCCATATCTTTTAGGTATCTCATTAATCTCAAATAATATATAAAAATAAACACAAAGAAGATAAATTACTCAGGACACACTGTAAGGTGTATTTTGCTCACTAACAGAAATAAAATTGTTGTACGTTGGAGGTTTCCGTAACAGTTTTATTACTCTCTATAGTTCATGAATAGAGTATAGAGTATAGGGATGTGTATGCTTACGATCGCCCTTCCCCTTCCCAAGAGCTTTGAGTTCAGAAAAATTGCCTTTTATATGAGGAATGTGCATTGCTGCTGGCACTCCCTCCCCCAAGAGCTTGGAGTTGAGGAAAATAGACCCGATTCTGCCTCTTATACTGGAATGTATATGTTGCTCGCATCCAACCCCCTGTTGGCAACTTGTTTTTTCTTGTGATCGCCCTCCTCTCTCACCAAGAGCCTCAAACTCAGAAAAATAGACCCGACCCTGCCTTTTACTCTAGAAATGGGAATGTTGCTGGTGTTTATCTCACATACTGTACTTTTGGGACATCACCGCCCCCCTCCCCTAAAGAGAGAGGCTAGATCCGCCTATGATTGGGACCCACTTTTAAAAATTATTATGAAGTATTATACAGAGTGACTCAAGAAAAAGTTTCACACCAAAGTTGTTAAAATTTAAAAGGGAATACCCTTGAATATTATTGAATATTTTAATAAGGGTAGGTTACTGTTATGTTTCTATATCTAAGACGTTTTTGAGATAACTATTCTTGAAATTTAAGAGGCGTGTCTGGCATTGTCTATTCAAGCTAAATGTTTAAAATTATACTGAAGTTTGGTAACATCATTAGAATATATTGTAAAATAAAAATGATCTCAAAAAATTATACAGGGTTGATACAAATTTACATTTAATTTTTATTATCATTAAAGTTAAATAACTTTGTTATTTTAAATGGAACACCCTGTATTTAGTATTGAATTTATATTTTAATTTTAACGGCCTTTAAAATTATATTAAGGTTTTCTTTACCTATCTTTTATAGTTTTTTTAGTAATATACATTTTCAAGTTAAGATATAAATTTTTGAGCCATCATGCATATATATATATATATATATATATATATATATATATATATATAAATAGAAAAGTTTTTGTCCGTGTAATTTAAAATAAAATAGAATCAAATATTGGCGAAGCGGACGTGAAAATTTATCAATCTACATGATTCTCGTGTTAAAAAGTGCGGAGCACTCCAAAATATGGAAAAACTCCGGGTCCGACAGATGGCGACAGCGCTGTTTCGTCCTAATATGGAACTCGTCAGGCCACCAAATTCGGTACAAACCATCATCTCGCCTTTGCATCCTATAAAGCTGAGTTTAAAATAAAAAAAAAACAGCAAACAAGACGACAAAGGCGACATCTCGATGATCCACTTGATAACACAAGAACCACACAGATTAACAAAGTTTGTAAATAACCGCCATATGGTGGTGCGACGGTGAATTAAAACAGAAATATGTAAAATCGAGTACACGAAACGCGCTGCCCAAAGGATAGGGGTCGCATTTTTCGGTACTGGCACCCAAGCCTACTGCTCATTTCAGCAGCCAAAGCCACGTGTCGCACCAAACGATCCCACCATGAGAGCAACGTTCAGCGTGTTTCAAAGCCAAACAAGTAAATAAATAAATAGATAAGTTTTTGTCCGTGTAATTTAAAATAAAATAGAATCAAATATTGGCGAAGCGGACGTGAAAATTTGTCAATTTACACGATTCTCGTGTTAAAAAGTGCGGAGCACTTCAGATTTTAGAGTGCTCCATACTTTTTAACACAAGAATCATGTAGATTGACAAATTTTCACGTCCGCTTCGCCAATATTTGATTCTATTTAATTTTATTCGTTTGTATTAAGTTTCAGCTAGGTTTCAATATCTCGTAAACGCATAAATTGATTTACAAACATCTTATATTTCTAAAGGCGTAAAAATTAATTAGCTAACGTTGGCTTGACGACATACAAACATAGCGATTGGGGGAATTTTCTCTAATTGACGAAGAAAAACAAGCGAAAAAACGGATATATAAATAAATGAAGAGCAATTTTCGAGCCCATTGATTCTTGATTGAATGGCGTCAACTTTCTTGATATGACGAGGCCGATGGAATTACTGAAATGTGGCTCCGATATTTTTATGTCGTCAGTTTTTTATTGCCCTTAATTATACGCCATAAGAAGCCACACAAAAAATAAATTAATTGTCTTCTTTTGCTCAATTACAAAGAATTTCAAATTGGAACATTGTTTTCCGATATTTCTATTCTAATTCCGGAGAAACCTTATATTAATGACCCAGGTACGAGCCTGCGGCACTGCCCACGTTTTTGTAATTTCGTTTTTTGATTAAAACTAAGATGTAAAAAAGAAAGTGTGATTAACAAGGGTCGAAATCGGCGATGTCTAATTCTTTTATCCCATCAAAGCATTCATGTGAAAAACGGATCGAAATCACTGAGTTATTCGAATTTGGTACGGTCACATTTATATGCTGGTCAAGTTTTGTTCCAAAAGAAAAAGATACTTTTTAAATTATCGTGGTTTGAACATATCTTAACGAATATACCTACCGAGGATGCACAGGGAAAAAGTTTTTTTAGGCGTCTATATATACAGGGTTTTTCACCCTGTACGGCACGGAATATTGCGGGCAAAATATATCTTGTGTTTTTTAAATGGAACCCCCTGGATATTATTGCATTTTTGGATTCTCCGATCAAAATAGGTGTCTATTTTAAATAATTTGAATTTTGACAAAACCTAAACTAATTTTCATGTTTCAAATACTGAAGAAGTATTTCAGTTATGTACTCAAAATTTACAGAGAAGTGTAACAATAAATCATATTTTATTTTCCAATTATAATAAACTTGCTGTACTATACAGGGTGATCAAAAATTAAAACGAATCAAATAATAACTTTAAGTGGCTATAACTTGATTAATTTAAATAGAACGCTATACTTTTTAACCTACCAGAAAATGTACCTTTGAAATACCTATCGAATGGTATAAGGGTGTTCTATAGCTAAGAGTGAGTCCACACGATAACAAAAATTTCGGCGGCAGCGTAGCGTAATAATACATATGTCAAATTTCAAGCATTGTGATTTGTTGATTTAAAAAAAGACAAAGACCGAAGATTTCCCGCCTAAATCCGCCTTTTCCAAGGTCATTACGCCAAATGATGTTGAACTTTTCAGCGGACTGCTTTAAAAATGGCGGAAACTGTTTATTTCCAATATTTTGTATGAAAACATAACCTATGTTTTTTTTTAAACTTTGTTGTTTTATTTATATATTTTATTTAGCGAGTTTTGAAATAATGGATATTTATGAGTTATGTTAAATTGTTTTAATTTATTAAAAATGGTTGTTACCGAAGATCATTACTGCTTGGTCCTCAAAAAAAAACGATTTTTGTTCATTTTTTTATTAATTTTATAACAATTGCAATAATACAGGTGTTCGTTATATAAATTAAAGCTTATGAAATAAAGGCCATTATATAATACAATTTCTATTCAACGACAATCTGTGATATCGAGACGCTAATCCACAGAGATGCCCTTAGCTATGGTTACCAGATCAAATAATGAGATTCCCTGACAATATCCCTACCGTTTCTGTAAATATCCGGACATTTTATCTGAATGTTGTATGTTAAGGCAGTGAGATTTTCAAAATTTTTGCAATCAAAGCATTAAATGCCAATATCGAGTGAGTCTTCTCATTAATGGGAGCGTAGTGGACTAAGGAGAGACATAGACTGTCTATATTGTTATAAATTTTGCCTTTCGCTGCCACCAATGTTATAACTTTGCTAGTTCTGCTTTTAGTTTATCACTGGTTTCGATGAATTCAAATAAATCTTCTAATATTACTTTTTGAATATTTTATTATATGTTCACTAAATCATGAGGTAACAACAGTTTTTGTTCTTACTTACTAAATTAATGTTACTATTGTAGTTTTGATTTTAGTTCATCTCGTCTCAATGTTCATGTCCTAGTTAAATTCTATTCTATATCTAAATTATATATTTTACAGTCATAGGCGTACTAACAAATATAACTTATAACTATTTTTTTACATGATTACTGCAATGAAAAAGTGTGTATTTATGGCACGAGGACAATATGAACAAAACTAATGGTCTCTGTAAAAAGTAAAGTTTTAGAGTTTCGGAGATTAAGGCATGCTTTTGTTTGAGCCTATTAGAACATAAATTTACTTAAGATATAACTGTTTCTTAATGGAGTATTAAATATTAGACTATAATTATCTATTAATCCATAAGAGTAACTTAAAAATATATATAGTAATTTAATAATTAATAATTTGTAGTAATAGTTGGTTTACAACAATGTCTTGTGTTAAGGTTCTACTCTAGACACAATTTAACTTAAAGAACATATCATGTGAAGAATGTCATGAAATGGTTATAAAAGTCCAGCAATTGCCAAAAGAAACATCAAGCAATAAAAAGTATGAAACTAAATTTATTAATATACTAAATTAACAATTCACTCATTTTGTTAACGTTTAATCAATTTATTTTTTTCTCACTAGAATGATTAATAAATATTTTTTCATTACTTATATTTTCCTCTTTTAATTTCAAAAAAATACTGCCAATTGCAGTTTTTTCCTCTTTCTTCGTAACAAGGGGCTAAAATTTCAGACATGTCAGGAAAATTCCTGTCATCTGGTAACCCTACCCTTAACAAATTTTATATAAACCTATTATAAACAATTAAAAAGTAAAAATTAACATTAATGGAAATTTAATAACAGAAATCCGGTTAGTGTTATACGTAATATATTCTTCTAAAAACTACAAACAATTGTAATTATTAAAACGATTGTTAAAATGACACTTTATATTGAAACTCTCGTCTTTGAACTCCTTGGCAATTCTTTACCAGGTAGAAGTGGCAAACTTCGGAAATAAAACTTGCTTTAAAGAGTCTCATATTATCGCACAAGTAACATGACTAATTTCAAAAACACTGTTTACCGACTCGGAATTCGCACTGTTGCTTTCACATGCTGATTTCATCAGCTAAATATCACAATGTTTTTTCAAACCTTGTAATAAGGGTATAGCTGTACACATTTCCATAGCGTGTTTCCTATTTATTGGCCCAACAACAGGTTTTCAAACTCACCAAGAGTAACAGGAAAATATTTTTAAAAAATCAGGATCACTTTCTCGCATTTCTTGAATTAAATCATTAGTATGTCCAAGCCTTTCTCCAATGTTTTTCTCAAAAACAGATCGGACCTAGTAGCGACGACTTTTCCGTTTTTTAATAAAGAATATATTAATAATATCCTTATCTTTTGTAATTTTTTCTTTAGTTTTCTTTTTCTACATAACAGCATTGCTGCAATTATTTTTTTTATTTTCTTTCATTTTAATTTATACATAAATAAATATTATCAAAAAATCAGAAAAAAGTTAGGTTACCACAAAAAAAACATTACGACTGCACGATAAAAGTTCCCCGTGTGTACGAGACATTTTTAACATAAATGGGCGTAATACGCCTACGCCGAAATTTTTGGTATCGTGTGGACTCACTCTGTCTTCGCGTTTTCACAGAATACGTCAAATAAGCATTTTCTGCACTATTTTGTGTTTTTTGAATAGATGGTGTAATGTATTTAGCTGCCTATGGCATTTAGAAACGTCAGATAATTCAGTTAATCTGTCAGTTTAGTCTGCAAAGCCTGTTGCTATAATAGCGGTATCATTTTTTTTAACTGTGAAACTTCATTTATTGAACTGAATTATTTGAATATTGTTGTGTTATTGCTTTGTCAAAATGAAGATTTATCCAAAGGAAGAGCGTATTGACATGATTTTTATCCTTGGAGAATGTCATCAAAATTGTTTGGCTTCTCGAGTCTATGCTCAAAGGTTTCCTGAAAGAAACCATCCTAAACAAGCCGTTTTTGTGAAACTATTAAACCAGTTTCGGGAAAGTGAAAGTGTCAGTTACCAAAAACATGTTATAAGAAAACCTGTCACTGAGGATGAAGAAAACGTTTTTACTGTACTTGGTTCAGTGTTCGAAAATCTCAGTATTAGTCAGAATCATATATCCGAAAATAAAAACATTAACCAAGCAAGTGTTTCAATGATTCTTAACAAATACAGACTTCATCCTTATAAAATCCAGCTTTGTCAAGAGCTTCACGGAAATAATTTTGACAACCGAACTGAATTCTGCTTGCGAGTGTTAGAAAAAGTGGTAGAAAATGAACACTTTTTGATAAAGTGTTGTTTAGTGATGAATGTACTTTTCATAAAAATGGTTTCGTGAATAGACACAACTTCCATTATTATTTTGATTCAAATCCGCATGAACACGAGTTATGAGAATCCAGAATAGGGAGTCGGTTAATGTGTGGGGAGGAATACTGGGTCCAAACTTAAATAGACCTTATTTTTTTGAAGGACCTTTAAAATGGTTTTGATGTTTCGCGCTTACACCAACTTCCAGTGTTATTAGATGTCCTTTTAAATATTAGAACAACTATGCGGCTTCAACTGGATGGAGCTGGGCCTCATTATCATCGCGAGGTTCGATATTTTTTCAATGTGAACTTTTGAAACAGGTGGATTGGGGGAGGCGGATTTCAAAATTGGCCCCCGAGATCTCCGGACTTAATTCCATCATATTTCTTTTTATAGGGATACATAAAAGAAATTATTTACAATGCGCCCCCGACAACACCACAAGATATGAAAATACGCACAAGAGACGCTTTTCAAACTGTAACCCCACAAATGTTGTCCAGAGTTAGCAGTGGTTTCGAAAAAAGAATATGTAAGTGTTTGGAAATGGATGGTTGACATTTCGAACATCTACTACAAATATTTTGCTTCTGTTTTATGCTATCGTCAATATGTTATTACCATTATTGCTGTTATATAGCCTGTTGGACGAATATAAATCTAGTTCCGAATTTCTGAACATTTGTAAAGATATTCCCGATTATTTAGACTTACAAGCCAAACGGCTTCGCACTCCCTCCAGGGATTATTCACTCATACCAGGTATGCAAAGACACCAAAAGTTTGAACTCTGTGGGGACCCTTTCCATGTTATCGGGTCCTAGGTGGCGTGGTCTTCTGCACTTCCTACAAACTTTCGGACGGTTCGCGCGGTTGCAAGGAGAACCGCTTTCTGAATCGGTTTATACAGATGTTCACTAAGGCCCAGTCCCTTGATGTTCTGCAGGAGGTTCTTCGGTATCACTCCAGTTGTTGATTATTATTCTTATAGTTGTAAATTACCTGTCATTTCCAAATGCCATAGGCAACTAGATACTATTGAAAAAACACAAAGTGATGCAGGAAACGATTATTTGGCGTATTCTGGTAAGTTAAAAAGTATAGCTTTCTATTTAAATTAATCAAGTTATAACAACTTAAAGTTTTATTTGATTTGTTTTATTTTTTGGACACCCTGTATATTATAGCAAGTTTATTACAATTGTTATATAAAATATGATTTATTGTTAAACTTCACTGTAAGTTTCGAATACATAACTGAAATACTTCTTAAGTATTTGACACATGAAAATTAGGTTAAATTTTGTCAAAATTCAAATTATTTAAAAATCCTTAAGGTTTAGGTTCTATAAACCTTATTATAATAGGCACTTATTTTGATCGGAGAATCCAAAAATGCAATAATATATAGGAAGTTCCATTTAAAAAATACAACTTTGATATTTTCAGAGCTTTTGGGACACCCTGTATAATATGAAACTAATTTTAAAAAGTTAGACCCCCATATATCCCAAAAGTAAACCTTTTTGAAAGTCACGTATTTCGGCTGCAA
Source organism: Diaprepes abbreviatus (assembly GCA_034092305.1). Classification (NCBI taxonomy): domain Eukaryota; kingdom Metazoa; phylum Arthropoda; class Insecta; order Coleoptera; family Curculionidae; genus Diaprepes; species Diaprepes abbreviatus. The sequence continues at coordinate 203,146 of JASJET010000322.1, read as the reverse complement.
TATATCGTGCCGTATAGGATGAATAATCCCGTATATAAATAAATTATAAGGGTATTCTTGACCGACAAGTTATATAACAAAAACTAGGATATCTTGAGGTATCGGTCCTGGTAGGGCTTACAAAAGTAAAACAATGATAATGTTTTGAATTTTCGCCTTTTGTTCAACTCATTTTCAAAAATATTTTTTATCATTTTCTTTAATTTAATAATAACTAGCGAACCGCCCCGGCTTCGCACGGGTGCAATGCTGATACTAAATACACTACAGAAAAACTGTGACTATTTATTTTATTTTTACAACAATTATTACATCGGCCTCCGACGCGCTATTTATAGGCACGCTGCCGCCGCCCCGGTCGGCCAGTACCGCCGCAAGCGCTACTTCCCGCAATTTTATATCTTCGAAAATATTCATTTAAATCTTGTGCTGTAAAGGACCATATAGATCTATATTAAATCAACAATGTATTTAAGCTATTTAATTGGATAAGGATTAATGCTGTATTGGTTAAACTCGCTTCAAAATTTGCCATTATTTGTCGTAAAAAGTAAATGACAAAAAAATGTTATTGTGGGATATCCATGAGAGATAGACATATACCATCGCGGAGTTTTCTGTAGACCTTTTCAATGTGTACAAATAATTAGTACATTATTTTGATAAATCTCGTAGGGTTCAGCCTGCGTTTGCAATGTAAGCGGAAAAAAATATGATAATTAACGACATCACATTAGAAACCTCAAAAATAACAGTATTTCTCCACTATTTAATGGATGTTATTATACATATAAACCTTCCTCTTGAATCACTCTATCTATTGAAAAAAACCGCATCAAAATCCGGTTCGTAGTTTTAAAGATTTAAGCATACAAAGGGACATAGGGACAGAGAAAGCGACTTTGTTTTATACTATGTAGTGATTTAAATCTGTAATATCTTCGAAAATATTCATTTAAATCTTGTGCTGTAAAGGACCATATAGATCTATATTAAATCAACAATGTATTTAAGCTATTTAATTGGATAAGGATTAATGCTGTATTGGTTAAAATCGCTTCAAAATTTGCCATTATTTGTCGTAAAAAGTAAATGACAAAAAAATGTTATTGTGGGATATCCATGAGAGATAGACATATACCATCGCGGAGTTTTCTGTAGACTTTTTCAATGTGTACAAATAATTAGTACATTATTTTGATAAATCTCGTAGGGTTCAGCCTGCGTTTGCAATGTAAGCGGAAAAAAATATGATAATTAACGACATCACATTAGAAACCTCAAAAATAACAGTATTTCTCCACTATTTAATGGATGTTATTATACATATAAACCTTCCTCTTGAATCGCTCTATCTATTGAAAAAAACCGCATCAAAATCCGGTGCGTAGTTTTAAAGATTTAAGCATACAAAGGGACATAGGGACAGAGAAAGCGACTTTGTTTTATACTATGTAGTGATGGTTACATGCTAACAGGAAGAGTGTAAAAACGATTAAAAAAAACCCATTTTACAATTAAAAACTGTATATTATTTACTTTCAAGAAAAAATAATTCAAATAATATTAATAAAGCAGCAACATCGACAACTTTTGATTAAAATTATACGTTACGAACGACGATAATTGCCCTCGCGAACCTCAGCAGTACAATTCCATAATTCCATCAATGAACCATCTGTTGCTAGAAAACTATTTGCTGACGTACGTAAAAAACCGCCGAGATATCAGATGATCGACGCGTCCTAATCTTCGTTGGCAATCATTTAATTTGATACCGGTGTTCCTCGATGAGTCACGACTCTGCGAAAATCGAACCACCGGCAACGATTCTTACTAGGAATTCTCGCTGAAGGTAAATATATTATCACGCAGTGTTTAATATACAGGACGTGTCGACATGATTCAAATTATTTTTAATTGAATATAACAAATTTTTTTCAAATGCAGGGTGATACTTCCAGTCCGTGAACTCCGTAATAGAATAGGAAGGAAATTTCTTGGCTATTTCTTTCTATTATGAAAAATCTTTCAAAACTTACTCTATAAGCATATTCGGCAACTGTCGGGTATGTCCGAACGAGCAATAATGCTATAGAAATAGTAAAAGTCTTTGGTTTGTTTCTGTTTTTCTGTTTCAAAGCAATTTGAATGCTGCATAAGTTTGTCTCATTTTTTTCCTGATTTATGTGTGGTTATGTCAAATATGACATATATTTGTTTCTAAGAATAATATTATATATATATATATATATATATATATATATATATATATATATATATATATATATATATATATATTTCAGCCGACTGTTGTTGCCCAGTGTCTTTCTTTTTGAGCTGTCATTTCTTTCACACGTGGTAATTGAGCGCGCCTACCGGAAGTCGATTAGTGCGCAAGCAGGGCCATGGTTACAAACGGAGACCGTTTTGCCTTAATTTTACACTTTTTTTCCCGGTTTGATTCGGCCGAAATAGCTGCAGACTTCCATCTCGGTTTTTAGTTGCCAAGTTTTTGGGATTCTGAGATGGAAAGTCGAAAATTATCCTGATAATTTTGTTGATTTTTGGTGTACCGTATCTTTTGCCAGGTTGGCAGTTATGGTTTTTTTTTTATTGAGATAAACCTGGAGACAGGGATTTTGGGCAGTTTGCACGGGTCAACGAAGGAATCAGTCTGATCCCAGAAGATCGGGGTCCACCCTCGGGGTACCCGTATCCACCCTTAAAGATACTAAAGCAATCCACGCTCGGGGTAAAAGAATATCCAGATCCAGCTTCTGGACATAGGAAAGTTCAGATCCACCCTCTGGGCACTAGGAAGTCCACTATTTTTATCAGTAAATAGAGAGTGTGACTTGTATTAAAACATTTAATTTTGTGGAGCAAATTAGAGAGAGCCGAGTTGAACGCTAGGCCCAAATAACAACGTGGGGGGGGGTTCCGAGTTTACCTGGCCGATATACAATTTAAAAAGTATTTTATTCTGACAGGGCTCTGCTAAATGTCTGTTGAGCAATAGATACGTCACGTTCATTGCCAAAGCTCCTCTGATAGGACCCTTGTGTAAAAAATCTCAATGCCCCCATAATTCTTGTAAGAGGGACTTCTATTAGGTTTCGTACTAAATATCTACTAAGACGGAAACATTTTCTAAATTCATCTTCAGGTAATGCAAAAAAACCTCTCCAGTCTCATATATTCCCTCTCTTCTTCATTTTAAGCGTTTTGTACAAAATACATAAATATCGGATACGTATTTTCTAATAAGTAATTTATTAAAAAAAAAGTCAGGAGTTAAATACTTTAAAACATAAGACTTGAGATTTCATAATAAAAATTTGTAGTCAATTAACCTCGAAAATCACAAAGTAAATATGTTTAGTATTTTTTTTTTAATTATAAAGTCCTTAGAAAAGATAAATGTTTTTAAAGATGGTAGTCTGTAGTTATTTCTACGCGAACTAGCCCGACGTTCTACGGAAAATATCATAGAGAGTACGTTACGTTGATAGAAAGAAATTTTCTTTCTTCTTTATTTCTTTTCTATTTTATTTTTATCGTGTTACGGAGTTCGCGTGCAGGTTTTCCAGATGGATTTTAAAAATTTTCCAGATTTTTTTAGGATATGGTGAAACAAGAATTCAAATAAAGTTATGATATAAATTTTTTATTTGAACTTTCAACAGTTACAGTAGCCGCATCGTAATTTTGACCACCCCAAGCGAAAACCAGTAGAATTTCAAAGTTTTATATTTCAGTAAGGAATAATTATACGACAAATTTCAAAAGAGCATTTTAAAGCTCTTTCAAAGTACTTTCAGCTAATGTAAAGTACTAGTTCAATGTCTAATTGTTTAAGTGTTTTTTGAGAATAAAAAGGTAAAAAAAAAAACGCTTTTCTTGGTTTTGTTAATATCAATACAGTTTTTTGGGTTTTCCGAGAGCTTTTTTAAAATTAAACTAGGGAAAAAAATATTGAACGACCCAAAACTTAACTTGGTCCTGGATTGGTCGTTTCTGCACCATTCCAGAGGCTGCGCCTTGTGTCTGTGCACCGTTGGCTCTGCCCTAGTTCTGCCATTGGTACCCAGTAGCCATCCTGTTAAGGTTCTTGAACAAATTTGGTAGCACTTCTTACAAGTGGACTCCAAGTCTTTGGTTGAGCTTTTAGTGTCACTTCACCATATATATAAGTGAAATTTCGGTTTGTTCACACAGGATCGTGACGATATCGTTTACACACGGAGAAAATAATAGCACTGCTACAACGCTATCATGACTGGCCGGTGTTTTCTAGAAACATCGGCTATCGAGAGTACCAGAAGCGACGACATAATTCCTGTACACAGGGGCCCTTAAAAAAGTAGCTGACCCTATGACAGCTACGGGATATAGTGAAATTTGGAATTACGTGGAGTTTAATGGGTTATTTTAAGCCCTGGGGGGACTTAGCAAATGAAGGGTCATCCCCAGACGACTCCATGCGGTGTTGCTAGATTATGCACAATTTCCCTAAACTTAGAAAAAAAGGAGATTTGGCAATGCAGCACCCTGGTATAACAACCTATCGCATAGGTACCAGCTTTGCAATCAATTAGAACATGTTGATGTTCTCTAGATATTGGTAAGTGATACAGTTTACAGGGTATCATAGATAGAAATTATCGAAAAATGATATTACTCTAATTTCTAAATTTAAGTTTATAAACGAAAAAAAAAATGTTATATATAAATGTTACAAATTCAAAGAAAATTTTTTTATCATTTCAGCTCTAGTTTTACCATATTCTAAAAAAACCTGAAAAATTTTCAAAATCCATATGGAAAACCCGAAAAAATAATTGAATTTGTTTATAATGTGGTATCCATTTTATTCAAAGTTTTATTATTGACGCAGCCTGTATATCGGGTTAGTACCAGATCAAATTACACTATTATGCGAACAATGAAATTGATATGTCGACCAGAAACAGATGGTTTTAAGAAAAATTGATGACTGAATGAATGAACACCACCGTGTAACTCGAGTCGACTTTTTTTTTTTATTAATTTTACGAGTACGGAAACCGCTTATTAACAGTTCACAAAAACTGTAGAGTAAGCCTTTGCAATTATACATGTTTTTGAAATAATTCATTTTTATGTTGTATCTACATCAGAGGGGCGAGAAACTTCGACAGAACTGAAAAATTATCAAGTGCTTAAAATTTCTGAAAGGATTTTTAAGTTCTCTAACATGCTGCAAATCATTTTTTAATAATCTTTTCGTAGCAGGTTCAAGCTTTATAAACTTGAGATATCATTATTATTAAATTAATGAAAATCAATTAATTTAACATAATTTAAAAGTGATTTTCTAGAAACCTGTTTTTTTCGTAGTAAAACAGAAAGGTCAAATTTAATTCAATATTATTATTATTGTTTGGCGAAAATTCTGATTCGTATTAATATTAATAATATAAAAACTAACCCGAATATATTTCTTTGGAAAATTTCTGTCACATAAATCTTGTTTACATGTAAATGAAGCAGTTCCGGAAATTTTTACATCAATTTCAAATTATTGCTTTGAATTACATCTGTAATAAACAGTGGCGGGCAAGTTGGGAACTGTATTAATGTAAAACTTCCGTTTCTATCTTGAGGGTAAGCCGATGAAAAGACGAGGTTTAATCGAAGAGTTTTATATGTTTTTTGACTACCTCATTTAAACTATTAAAAAAAAAATATTAATAATTAAAAAGTTTTTTTTTAATAAAAAAAAATCATGTTCTTCAGCTGATTCTAAGGAAAAAGTATTTAATTTTACCAGTACACCTTGACATTTTGTTTATTAATTAATAATGAAATGCAACTTTTACGTCATCTATTTAGGTACTGAGGATAAATGGAATGCGAATGTGTTCTATTTTTTGTATTTTACAATGCACCAAAAAAAAAACGAAAAAATGCATACATTTAATTTTATGTTTAAGAGGATATTCAATTTTTGATTTATTAACAGGATCGAATACTTAATATTTTCCTTTAAATTAGGCCGGTGTAAATGTGGCTCAAATTTCCTATATCCGTTCTGTCGTTAACAGTGTTTTTATCTTTTTTAATTTCTATCATTTTCTTTACCTGCAATTTTTGGTAATTCATATCTTTATTTTTAATTATGGTATTGTTATAATCGAAGGTATGTTTTTGATCCTGTGTGTGTTTGTTTAACGCTGTTGAGACGTTTTTCGTATATTTATGGCCATTCAATCTGTTCTTTAATAATTGGCTCGTCATGCCTATATATTTTTTAGGACAATTTATGCAAGGGATCGAATATATTACATTTAATTTATTCATGGGAGGAGTTTTACTTTTTAAAGTAGTGAATAATGTATTTAATTTATTATGAGACCTGTGGCATACGATAATATCATGCTTTTTTAAAATTTGTTTAATTTTTTCTGACAGCTCACTAGTGTAAGGTAATGCTACATATTTTTGGTATTTATGTTCTATGTTTCTTATTATTAGGTTATTATAAAATTTATATGTTCGTTTATTATTTCGGTGATAGTCTTTTCATTGAAATTATTATTTATCAATGTCTATTTCACCTTTTCCAGTAATATTGGTCGGAATTCTGGAGACGTTAAGAGAGATACCACGATCAGACAGACCGATTATAACACTATTTTTTGGAGTGATTTTTCTTTCGGACGTGAATTGTAATTTTTCGTTGAAACTGTTAAACTCTTGGAGAATTTTATTAAACCCTAAACCCAAGGAAAGTCAAAATAAAAAAAGGATATAATTTATGGTTAAAAAAATCTGTAAAATATAATAGCAATATATATATATATATATATATATATATATATATATATATATATATATATATATATATATACAGGGTGATTCAAAAATCGATCACGAAACTTAAGGGGGTGATTCTACTTGACAAAATAAGGGTAGAGCTTCATATAATTTTTTTTCAAAATGTCATTCGTTTTCGAGTTACAAGCCGTCCAAGTTCAAGTTTTTATTTTTTGTTTTTTGAATTACTCGCTTACAGGAAAACCGATTTGACTAATATTTGAAAGATAGGCTAAGTCTTCTGCGCTTCATCATTTTAGTAACAATTCACATTGATTGTTTGCCGCTAGAGGGCACTTTACCTACCTTGAAAATTGTTTTTTTGTCATAATTTTTTAGTGTTGACAGCTATAGTAGTTTTTGGCATAATTTCTGAAAGACTGATGCCAGGCCTTTAAAAAAGGTGCTCTTTATTTACATCGCTAAACCGAACGGTTTAGACGTAAATCACCCTTAAAAATTAAGTGGTAAATTTACTTTTCTCATTTCATTACCACCAGCTACCAGGTAAATAGCTATCAAAGTATGCTAGAGCTGTCAGTTTAACATCAAATAAATGCGCTTTTGAAACTATTTAATTTATAATCTTAAAATAACTAATAATGGCTAATCAGTAAATATTCATATTATGGATTATTGCGATATACATTTAATTGATAAAAATTAATGAAACAGTACTAAACAAACTAAAAAAGATTCTCAAAATGTCCCCCATTTTCTTCCATACATTTCCTAACACTCTTCAAAAAATGTCGCCTAACTCGATGAAAAATTCCTGGAGTTTCTTTAATAATTTGGCACTTTTCGATTATCCTGAAGCGAAGATCCTCGACGTTGATTACTGGAATATCGTACACCAATTGTTTCAAATGACCCCAAAAGAAAAAATCCATAGGATTAAGGTCTGGTGACCTCGCTGCCCATGCCAATGGTCCACTTCGTCCTATCCATCGCTCAGGATACGTTGCATTCAAATACTGTCGGACACGTATACTAAAGTGGGGCGGAGCTCCGTCTTGGAGGATCCACATGTTGGCCCTTACTTCCAATGGCACATCTTCCAGATACAATGGGAGACGATTTTGGATAAAATCTAAGTATACGTCACCAGTTAATGGGCCATCAAAGAAATGAGGACCAATAAGGTAATCTCCTATTATCCCTGCCCACACATTTAGTGAAAATCTACGCTGATGTTTCGTTGATTTGTGTAGATTTGTTATGCCATCACGAGTGAAACCAGCTTCGTCAGTGAATAATATGACGCCAATTAATCGATTATCGTGTTCATACTTAGCTAGGATCTGATTGCACATTTCCAACCGTCTCGGCCGATCATCGTCATAAAGAGCCTGCACCTTTTTTGAATGAAACGGGTAGAGTTGTTCTTCTCTTAGTATCCTCCATGAACTAGCCTGACAGAGCCGCACTTCATTCCCAATTTTTCTAGTACTAATACCTGGATTATCTTCAATAATTTCAAGCACTCTTTCTTCTTGTTGCACGTTTCTAGCAGTTCTAGGTCTTCCCCTATTTCCATTATAACTTTTAAAGGAACCACATTCCGCAAGCCTCCTGTGCACACTGGAAAATGTTTGAGCATGAGGGATATTTCTTTCCGGATAACTCTCCATATAATATCTTCTTGCCAACTCTGCATTACCATTTGCTTTTCCATAACAAAAATGAATATCACAATATTCGATATTTGAATATTGGTGATTAGCCATTATTAGTTATTTTAAGATTATAAATTAAATAGTTTAAAAAGCGAATTTATTTGATGTTAAACTGACAGCTCTAGCATACTTTGATAGCTATTTACCTGGTAGCTGGTGGTAATGAAATGAGAAAAGTAAATTTACCACTTAATTTTTAAGGGTGATTTATGTCTAAACCGTTGGGTTTAGCGATGTAAATAAAGAGCACCTTTTTTAAAGGCCTGGCATCAGTCTTTCAGAAATTATGCCAAAAACTACTATAGCTGTCAACACTAAAAAATTATGACAAAAAAACAATTTTCAATGTAGGTAAAGTGCCCTCTAGCGGCAAACAATCAATGTGAATTGTTACTAAAATGATGAAGCGCAGAAGACTTAGCCTATCTTTCAAATATTAGTCAAATCGGTTTTCCTGTAAGCGAGTAATTCAAAAAACAAAAAATAAAAACTTGAACTTGGACGGCTTGTAACTCGAAAACGAATGACATTTTGAAAAAAAATTATATGAAGCTCTACCCTTATTTTGTCTAGTAGAATCACCCCCTTAAGTTTCGTGATCGATTTTTGAATCACCCTGTATATATATATATATATATATATATATATATATATATATATATATATATATATATATATATATATATATATATATATATATATATAGGCCACAAGTAGATGAACAAATGTAAAATTCATTCTATCGTTCATTTTCTATTGCATAGCATATTCCAATTTCTTTGGCACTTTGTTTATAAATTGTAGCCCGTGTTGCTTATTTAAAAATAAAATCGAGTTAAAAGTATTAATGTAACGATCGGTGAAAGCTATAATGGATTATGTGCACTAGGTGAGCGTCTGTAAGTAGACTTCCACTTCCTTTCATACACGGAGGCGTTGAGGAACACGAAATTATTTCATTTTACAAACACCATGTTTCTTCATCGGTAACGATAACTCACTGGGCTACTGAACTAATTAGTGTCTTTTGACAGTCCGAGTATCGAAAAAGCAAAAACAAAACTTTTACGGACGCCACTGACCCTTTCGAAATAAAATAAAAGGCCCGACATTGACAAAAAAAAAAACCTTAAATTCTAAAATCCCAATTTCCCAATATTTGTATTGATTTTAAAATATCGATATTTAATGAAATGATACTCGAGAATAAGTACATACAATTTTCGGTGCTTTTACCCCATTAAAACACATGTGAATTGACAAAATCGAGCGTAATCATGAACAAATATTTGCTTTTCCTAAATATTTGTCATAGAAATGAATCGGATCAGATTTCTGACGTCAAATTCAGTGTGTACGCACATTCTTATCAATGGATACGGTTAGAATTGGGCAATAATGGATGGTCCTATTGATATTGGGGAACTATTGCTTCCTTTTAGTCTTGAAATTCGTATAATAAATGAAATAATAATCAAAAATCTTTTATGTTTACTTGGTACTATAAAACAAAAAATCAAGGTATGTTTATTAGATTGGTTTTGTTCGGGTATTGCATCTTCTGTAACACTAAAAAAAGGATTTTATTTTTGGTTTTCAAACAGTTATTACGTTGTATACTGTCTATAATGTCAATCATACTTGTCGCATCTGGTGAGCTCTCAAACAACGATGCATATAAATAGCTAATTTCAAGAATTGAATGTTCTACAATAAGCAATATCGTTACGTTAAATTCAAGAAGTTAGCATCGCCCTAATTTGGTTTACACGAAGGTATAACTGAAATTTTCTGAACGTTTATATAACGTTTTTTTTATTATGAAATATGACGCAATCACAAGTATTAATGTGTTAAGATATCAAGCGATTAAATTTTGGAAATTCTAAATAAAAATTTCAACCGAATTTAATTAAATTGCAAAATTTTAGTACGAGACGTTCGAAAACAAACTTTTCCACGCTCGAATGATAATATCTCAAATTACACACGATTAGCTTTTGGTAAATATTATGTTGTTTTCGAATTATACGCATTTTGGAGGAGTGGCACTCTCGATGCTAAATATACTGCAAGTTCAAGGTTCCCTGTATTTTACTCGAAGTAGTGGGGTCATAAATCGTCAAAAATTAACATATTTATACGCAATTTTATGTAAAATTAAACACATTTAAGTGATACATTGGCAAGAGACCGATAAAACAACAACATATTCATTTAAATTCAAAAAATAGAGCATTGTCTCAAAGATAAGTTTAAATTAAGGATAATTTTAATTATTTTTGTTTAGGTTGGTAACTACGATTTTTCACACATCTCTTACAAAAACCGTCTTTCTTAGTAGATTTATTCTACTCATATGCGAGTAAAGGCTACTCGGCCGACTCTCAATACATGCCAGTCAGAAAAGCTAGTTAGAATTTTTTATGAAGATATTTCGCACTCATTCAGGAAATATCGTAAAAAAAAATAGTTCGATCAAGCTGTATTATTAAATTGTTTCATTTTGACGTTAGAAGTATTTTTTTGTTAAATTATGTGAGATAACATTTTAGTTTCTCTTTGTAGGTTAGTACTTATAATTCTTCTTCTTCTTCTACCTTCTATAATAGGTCCCTGACCTGTTCCTTCTTCGATTTTCCTCATTCTGGACTTAAATTATCGCTCCACCTTTTCCGTGGTCGACCTCTACTGCGTGTACCACTAGGCGATTTATCTCGTGCGATCCTTACCAGTCTATCCTCTGTCATTCGGCTTATGTGTTTGTTCCATTGTGTCTTACGTTGTAGGACCCATTCATTAATGCAGTCTGTGTTGCATGATTGCCTGATGTTTTCGCTTCTTTCTCTGTCTAGTAGCGTTTTTCCTGTTATTCGTCGAAGTATTCTCATTTCTGTAGTCTCCAATAGTTGTTTCGTTTTTGTCGTCTCTGGTCGTGTTTCTGAGGTGTATGTCATAATAGGTCTAATTGTGGTTTTGTAGATCCGAACCTTTGTTTCTTGTTGTAAGTGTTTGTTTCGCCTGATCACGTCGTTGAGGCAACCCGCCACTTTGTTTGCTTTGGCCACCTGCCCTCTTACTTCATCTTCGATGTTGCCATAACTAGTTATGTCGATTCCTAGATATTTGAAACTCATTTCTTGTTGTATTATTCGACCGTCTAGTTTGCATCGGAGGGGTTCTTTTGAGGTTGTCATACATTTAGTTTTTTCGGCTGAGATAATCATATTATATTTTCTTCCCGTAAGATTAAAGGTATTTAACAATCTCTGGAGGTCGTCTTCATTTTCGGCACATATCTCAGCGTCATCAGCGTAACAGAGAATTTTTATTTCTGTATCACCCATTTTATATCCTGTACCAAGTCGCACCTCTTATTATTTCGTCCATTATCATGTTAAACAACAAAGGACTAAGCGAGTCTCCCTGTCTAATACCGCTGTTGACTGGTATGGGTGTTGATAATTTACCGTTAGTGCGAATCTGAACTTTATTGTTTGCGTATATGTTTGCGATGGTCTGAATTATATTGATAGGAATATTTCTCTTATATAACAGGTGGATTACGTCATCTAGCTTTATGCGATCGAATGCTTTTGTTAGATCTATAAAGCATAAAGATGTTGGTTTATTGTATTCTAGAGATTTTTCGACTATCTGTCGTAGAATAAATACTGCATCCACGCAAGACCTTCCTGATCTAAATCCCTGCTGTTCGTCTTCCAGTGTTGTAACCGAATTAATTTTATTTTTGATTACTTTCGTAACGAGTTTCATAGTTGTGTCCAGTAGATTAATACCCCTGTAGTTCCCTGGTTCTTGTTTGTCACCTTTCTTAAACATAAGCATTATTGTGCTGGTTCTCCACCTATCTGGTACTTTGCATTGTGTCAGGATTTTTCGAATGAAGCTTGTGAGTTCCTGTGTTAGTCGCTGTCCTCCGTATTTCAAAAATTCGTTATGAATTCCGTCTTGTCCGGGAGATTTTCTATTTTTTAAGGATTTTATAGCTTTCTCTACTTCTTGAATGGTGACTTCTACATTATTCCTTATTGCTGGTATGTTGTTTTTTCCAATGTTAGCATCTCCCTCAAATAATTTTGTTAGGTAGTCTATCCATTTCTCCTCTGATATTTTGTTTGTTCCGGAGAGTTCAGATATTTCTTTGCGCTGTTGTCTTATCAGTCGCCACATTTGTTTTTGTACACTATAGAAGTCTCCTTCCATTCTTTTAAAGAACTGCTCCCAATGTTCACTTGTTAGTTGCCCGACTAGTAGATTAGTTTCGTTACGAATTAGTTTGTACCTATTGTATGCTTCCGGCGTTTTTGACGTTCTATATGCTAAATATGCTTTTCTTTTTTCGTTACACTTATCTTTAACTTCCTTACGGAACCATGGAGTTTTATTAGGATTTTTGTTGTTAATTGTGATTGTATGTGTGCCCAATGACTCATTTGAAGCTTCTTCTATGTTTCCCTTAATTTTTTCCCAGCTATGATTTATATCTTCCTCTTCATTTATTGGTTTTCTTTCAATTTTTTCCATCAATCTTTTTTGATATAATTCTTTCGTTGACGTATGCCACAGAGAGTCTATAGAGTACTTATAATTGATAAATAAAATAAATAAATATCGTGGAATGTACAACTTTTGATTCTAGATAAAAAAAAAATGTAATTTTAATATTCATCTTAATCAAGTTTTTGCTCGCACATTAAGTTTTCCTGAACACGTGTTTCGTTGCACAAGGCTAATAAAATACTATTGGCATAACTTCTATGACATATATAATTATTGGATTGGTATAGAATGATTCATAGAACTTTACAGCTGATAGTCTAGCCGAAACGAAGCTAATTATTTTGGAAAATCGCCCAAGGTTACGGACACATCCGATTGCTCTAATTTTAAATAATGTAGTTTTAAAAAAGATAGCAGTGTACGAGTCGGACAGGAATAAATTTCAAGTTCCTTAAATCCAACCTATAATGTTGAAATAATGATATATCTGTTCTGAGTGCAGTATTTGCTATTTTAATACAAAGTATAACGCGGCGACATTTCGTAACATACATACAGGGCAAAGCACTTTTTCTTTCTTCAGTTTTCACGTGTAATTACATTCTTAATTTTCTGATTTTCTATGGAGTTTAGGTCAGGGCTGTGAACTGACCAATCATCAATATCGTACATCTCCCGTAAAATATCCACATACATGTGTAATAGGAACCACTACACGGTACAAAAAGCAAGTTCATGTGATTATTTTTAAACCTCCCTCTAGGATATGTAAATGGTGTTTTTTATCGAGGTATAAAACTTTAAGTTGGCAACACTTTTTTAACTGGCGGTCATTTTGTCAGCTGTCAAGTGATTTATGTTTAGTTTGGTTTGGCACTTCAACATGAATAGACTGACGCCCGAACAACGCTTCCAAATTGTGCAAATTTATTTTGAAAATCATGGTTCTGTTCGAAATACGTATCGCGCACTACGTCCATTTTACGGTCAACATAATCGTCCATCAAAGCAAGTAATTCGATTAACTATGGAACGTTTTCGCACCACGTTTACTCTAAATGATAATACGCATCCACAGAGACGTCGTACAGTGCGTACAGAAGAAGTCATTGCTGCTGTAGAGCGTAGCGTAGAGGAAGACCCGAATCAGTCTATCCGCCATCGTGCACAGGAATTGGATATGTGTCCATTCACTTTATGGAAGATTTTGCGGAAAGATCTTGGTTTGCGTGCTTACAAAATCCAACTCGTGCAAGAATTGAAGCCACATGATCACCTAGCAAGGCGTAGATTCGGTGAATGGGCCCAAAACAAGATTGCCGTTAATCCCGATTTTCATAAGCGAATTTTGTTTAGCGATGAAGCTCACTTTTGTTTGAATGGATACGTCAATAAACAAAACTACCGTATTTGGAGTGATGATAATCCTCAAGTGTATGTTGAGACACCGTTACATCCAGAAAAACTGACTGGTGTGCTTTATGGGCTGGTGGAAGCATTGGTCCGTACTTCTTTAAAAACGATGCTGGTCAGAACGTTACAGTCAATGGTGACCGCTATAGAGCCATGATTACTGACTTTTTCGTTCATCAATTGAACAACCATGATGTGCAGGAGCTGTGGTTTCAACAAAACGGCGCAACATGTCACACAGCTCGTGCCACAATTGATTTATTGAAGGAAACGTTTGGTAACCGCATAGTTTCACGTTTCGGACCCGTGAATTGGCCTCAAAGATCGTGCGACTTAACGCCGCTAGACTATTTTCTGTGGGGATATGTGAAGTCGCTAGTCTACGCCGATAAGCCCGAAACGATTGATCACTTGGAGGACAACATTCGCCGCGTTATTGTCGATATACGGCCACAAATGTTGGAAAAAGTCATCGAAAATTGGACCTCCAGATTAGACCACGTCCGAGCCAGCTGTGGCGGTCATATGCCAGAAGTCATATTTAAATTATAATGCCAGAAGGTTATCTTTCGAATAAAGTAAATTTCATGTCAATTTAAAAAATTCATCTTTGTTTTATTCCATTTAAAAGTTCTATACCTCTATAAAAAACACCCTTTAGTACCTTGGAGAAACCTTACTGAACTTTTTTTTCTATATACAGACCCCAGAATATTGTGAAGCCATTTTAATGAATATACAATTCTATTTTGGATCTTGGATGAACACCTTTAATCGGACTGTTGCTCCTCGATGTACATTCTGGTGGATTTTTGGTGGTCTTTGATATGTTTGTAGATTGATGACGCATGAGTAGGCTTTCACTGAATCAATTACACATAAAAAACAGTAATGCCACAATACTAGAAGATGCCTTATCATTCTCCGAAGGATTTTCAACATATTTACCGTAATTTTTCTACACACAATCCACATTTGCTTACCAAAATGTTCCTTCTCTGTGCTATCCTACAAATCAAATTATTGGAGGAATTATGACACGTCCAATTTCTGTCTTAATGTATGCAGGCGTTACCACGCTGACAACTATTAATTAGGTTTAAAAACGAGAAAATATTCTGATGCAACGCGCCGCTCAAAAAAGATTCGTCTTATTCACCTTGAAGTGCACCTAGCCGCATAATTTTAATTAAATGTAATTTATAGTACAATAAATTCGATGTCACTGATGCAAAGGAATCTATGACAGTAATTATTCTTGTAATAGAAACGTTTTAAATGAAAATTATCTGTGACTCGTGCAAAAAAGTACAGTCGTGTTCGAGTGTTCGATTTACACCAAAGATGTTTTCCCCTCGTTATAAGACCGGTGTGAAAATACGAATTTAGTGGAGGATTACCCACATAAAAATTTTACTGCAGAATTGAAAATTTATTGATATCTTTTGAAGAAATAGAGTTACAGACTCGATTTTAGTTTCACACATAGCTCATAACAATATCTAAAACCTAATTTATTAATTTTTGGATTGCTCCTTAAAAATTTATTTCCTCTGCGAAAAATCAAAATGTTCCATTTTTTCAAGTCCAATTTTTTACCCAATAAAAATAATAGAAATAAATGAATATAAACGATATCTCAAGAATTTCAATCAGCAGGATTCATATGTAGACTGACAAAAGAAGATGCAGATTCACCGATAATAAATACAATTTGAGCAGTATTCATGAACAATTTTTTAGTTTTAACTGTTTGGTGTTAATAAATTAAATTAAGAATCCTAAAATATACTTGGCCCTTTTGTGATCATCAATATACTACTGATAACAACAATAGATTTTTGTTTTTTTAAGTACCCGTCACGTACTAACAACAGGATCTGAATATTTTTTTAAAAAACGTAAATTTAAGACTTCATACTAAAAACACATTTAGAGTGTTATATCTTTTTGAAAAGCTTGTAACAAATTAAATAACATTATTTCACAATATATAGGGTGTCTCATTTTAAAAAATGGCAAGTGTGTTTTATTGATTCGAAACAGTTGAACCTATAAAAAAAACTGACTGCGCCACTGAATCCTACAGGAAAAAACGTTCTATTTTTTAACTTTGCAATAAGTTGCAAGAGAACCGAGATACTGACAAGGGTACCGCAAAAAGAATATTTTTCAAAATCTTCAAAACCAAGCGGTTTATGAAAGTGCTGTTAGTGGCATCTTTCGTTTCTTAAACAAATAACACTGTGCAACAAAAACTTTATACTTCTAATTTTACTAATAATGGAAATAACCCATAAAACCATCGAAATTGGGCACCCTATACTATATAAATACAACTCCCTCGGCAGCTGCGCTCTATCGTTTTAGGTCATATTTGCTAGCAATTTTTACGTGTTTTCCAGACTTCTTGATGCGAAATGGAAATATATGCATATGGAATGACACTTCTACTTTCAAAATCTTTTTACAAAATTAAAATCGGACCTAAAAAATTAAAATCGGACCAAAAAATTAAAATCGGACCAAAAATATTCAAACGTCAATTATGCAAAAACGAATGTAGTGTAGCAACAACTCTTGGTTCTAGCAAGCATTAAGTACATATAAATTATTATTTCGTGAAGAGCCAGCGTTATATCGGACCACAAAATTAAAATCGGACCACTAAAAATTTCAAATGTCAATTGTGCAAAAACGAATGTAGCGACAACTCTTGGTTCTAGCAAGCATTAAGTACATATAAATTATTATTTCGTGAAGAGCCAGCGTTGTATCGGACCACAAAATTAAAATCGGACCAAAAAATTAAAATCGGACCACTAAAAATTTCAAATGTCAATTGTGCAAAACCTATGTACCGATAATTCCTGGTTCTAGCAAGCATTAAGTACATATAAATTACTTTTATTTCGTGAAGAACCTGCGTTATAACTTGAAAAATGTTGGAGATATGAATCTTTGAAAAAAAAATGCTTTTTCTGTTTTTCTTCGTTACTAATGATCCGATTAAGTTGACCTACGGCTCATTTGTTGATATTTTTATTCTCTACAATTCGCCCCTTTAACTATCAAGATGGCTTAATTAGTTTTGATTTTATTTTGATTGATTTTAAACACAAAAATTGTTTGTAACAAATTAATGGATCATAGTAAAGATTTGTGTACTGATTGGCCGACAACTGTCGAATTTCAATCGTCTTAACTCCTGTAGGCGTATTTATAACGCCACTCTACTGTAGAATATTCAAATACAAAATAAATTAATATTTTTAAGTAATTATATCGATTAAAACACCATAATTTTAGTATTATCAAAGCAAACAATACAATATTTCTCATATTTCAAATTCATATCTCTTGTTTGTACTTGTCAAAAGTATTTTTAGGAAAATACGTAATACAGACTTGAAGATTAATAGATACAAATCAAGGAATATTGGAGTTAACGCACTATAAACCAAAACAATTTTGGTAAACCACGTATAAAAAATAATAGTCAACAATATATCGGCAAAAAAATTATCAAATCATGTTTCAAAACTGGGTAAATGGTCAAATATATAATTTTTTTTACAGTGATAAAAATAGTATCTTCCTTTGCTAATAAATATTTATAGTGGCAAATAATTTATCAGAAAATGGATTATTTTCATTCATAAGCCTTGTAAGACAAGTAGTTTCACTATAAAAAAGAAACAAGAGTTTATCATTTTACAATTATGACAGCTTTGGCTGTACCAGATGCTGACTACCATGTTGGCTATCATTACTTTGTTAAAGTCTACTTACAAGGAAGGTATCCAAAGTGCCCGGCTCTGATTTTAATGAAACTTCAATATGTTGTTGAGGGTACATAAATAAGCGATACGTATTTTTCTTATATGCGGAGATTCATTATAACAGGGTGAAAACCGCCCCTAAAGTTTACCCTAAAAACAGAATTTTTAAAATATCTCAGGTTTTAAGTGAGATATTTTTACAAACCAAAATGAGAGTTACTTGTCATTCGAAATGATGTTAAACTATAGTATTTTCACCCCCAAGGATATCAGTAAGCCCTGTAACGTTCATATCAACTGAAATTTGGCAATTTTAAGAATAATTATATATGAGGGTGAAAATACTACAGTTTAACTTCATTTCAAATAAATAGTTTCCAATTTGTTTCGTAAAGTTATCTCAGTTAGAACTTGAGATGTAAAAAAAAGTATTTGGGGGTGGTTCACCTTCTTTTAGGCCTTTCCTCATTTATGGATGCACACCCCGGGTTTTACCAGTGACCATAGAAGAAGTATACTTCGTATATGCTGTGATCCATCAGCTAGTTTCTGGGTTTTTCACTTTTTAATTTCTAGTATATTTTTGTTTTGTATGGCCCGATCTCGCAATTATACTCGTCGTCTTTATAATCGATATTGCCATCTTAAATTCTTTACGACATCACGAGATATCAACGTTTCTAACCGGATTTGTAATTACATATTTCGTTAAAAATGGGTTAAAAATGTTAAAAATTTCAAGCGTATCATGATATTACTTCAAACATAGTATTTTACAAAAAGTTCCGCTTATCACACAGCCTTATGAAATATTGGTTGACTTTTCACCTTTACTACTTAAATTAGAGATTTTTTTTTCGATTTGCGTCAATAATTTTCCAGTGTTCTTACATGATAAATTTATAAATTAGGCATCAATTTTATTGTGTAGTTGGCAGTCGTTTTTGTATTATTTTTTTCGTTTGACGTGAACAGCATTATTGAATATATTTTCTAGTTCCATTCATCCTATTTATCATGATCGATAATCACAAATCAACAAGAACTTTTTTATATAAAGTGTTCGAATAATTCATCACGATATTACATGGTAATATAAGGGTAGTAAGCAGGCGCGGATCCAGGGGGTGGGGCGACCTCCCCCCCCCCCCCCAAGAGCTTTGAGGTCAGGAAAAATAGACCCGATTTTGTCTCTTATACTTGGTTTCTTCAAGAAAAACTACGGGATTCAAAAAAATCTTTCAAAAATTCAGTTAAATTACTAATTTTGTAAGTTGTGTTATTTCTAGCAACTCTACCTTTTACTTGAGAGAGATATTTCCTTCTTCAACGGACAGTTTTCGGACGATTATAAGAACAGATTTCCTATCTGGTTTTTCCCAGCAAAAATCAAGTTCCCTGAGCAATTTCCAGAGCTCAGTTCTTTTAATTTCAAGTAAATCCCGATCTTTATTGATTTTAGTTAGAATTTTGTCGACGGTTGTGACCTGCTTCTCATAATAAAATGTATGTACAACTCCTTTTATTGCAGTTTTCATCTCTTCTTCCAACGAGGTTTTTCATCTGCCGGTGATCGAATGTGGCTTGGGAGTACTAACAATTCCAGTCGTTTTTTTCTCCATCAGTATTCGGTACATATTAGATTTTCCAACTCCTGTCATGTTGGAACACATCTCAACAGAGCTTTTAACATTATTATCTAGATATTGATATCTTAAGGCATCATAAACATTCGTCCTAATAAGTTTTTAGTTGAGGAAAAAATGCCTTGTTTTAACGATTTTAGAATAAATATAGAGGTGGAAGGATACATTTTTGGGTATCTCACTAATCTCAAATCACTACATAGTATAAAACAAAGTCGCTTTCTCTGTCCCTATGTCCCTTTGTATGCTTAAATCTTTAAAACTACGCACCGGATTTTGATGCGGTTTTTTTCAATAGATAGAGTGATTCAAGAGGAAGGTTTATATGTATAATAACATCCATTAAATAGTGGAGAAATACTGTTATTTTTGAGGTTTCTAATGTGATGTCGTTAATTATCATATTTTTTTCCGCTTACATTGCAAACGCAGGCTGAACCCTACGAGATTTATCAAAATAATGTACTAATTATTTGTACACATTGAAAAGGTCTACAGAAAACTCCGCGATGGTATATGTCTATCTCTCATGGATATCCCACAATAACATTTTTTTGTCATTTACTTTTTACGACAAATAATGGCAAATTTTGAAGCGATTTTAACCAATACAGCATTAATCCTTATCCAATTAAATAGCTTAAATACATTGTTGATTTAATATAGATCTATATGGTCCTTTACAGCACAAGATTTAAATGAATATTTTCGAAGATATTACAGATTTAAAATTGCGGGAAGTAGCGCTTGCGGCGGTACTGGCCGACCGGGGCGGCGGCAGCGTGCCTATAAATAGCGCGTCGGAGGCCGATGTAATAATTGTTGTAAAAATAAAATAAATAGTCACAGTTTTTCTGTAGTGTATTTAGTATCAGCATTGCACCCGTGCGAAGCCGGGGCGGGTCGCTAGTAATATATAAAAATAAGCACAAACAATATAAATCACTAAGGACACACTGTAAGGTGTACTTTGCTCACTGACAGAAATTAAATTGAACTATCAGAAATTTTATTGTTGTGGTAAATTTATAAAAGCGTATAATATTTAAATATAATTAATTATAAGATTTACGGCAGTCCTCAGTTACCTGCGGCACTGAAGCAGGTACATTGGAGTTTTCGGTAAGAGTTTTATTACTCTCTCTAGTTCTTGAATAGAGTATAGGAATGTGTATGCTTGCGATCGCCCCCCCCCCCCCTTCCCAAGAGCTTCGAGTTCAGGAAAATAGACCCGATTCTGCCTCTTATACTAGGAATGTGTATGCTGCTGGCATCCCCCTCTCCAAGAGTTTGAAATTCAGAAAAATAGACTCGACTCTACCTTTTACACTCGAAATGGGAATTTTCCAGTTCCCCGCCCCCCTCCGTCGACAACTTGCTTTCGCTTGCCATACTGTACTTTTGTGATATCACCGCCCCCCACCCCAAAGAGAGAGTTTGGATCCGCCCCTGGTAGTAAGTCATATAATAAAGAGTTGAAAACTTAATAAACTCGGTACATGTACAGTTACAGCCTGTTGAAGTTTTTTTTCTTATTTTTAACATCTTGTAGTTAGTTTTTAACTTATCAAGTTGATATTAGACAGAGACGCTAAATGACTTATAAATATGAAAATTAATAAGTAATAAGAATATTAATGATAGGGTTGAGGATGGTGAGTTTTTAACAATATGTTAAAGTCGGGTTCCAGTATCAACAACAGTGACAAATTCACGTTCAGTGATATGTAATCTGCTTCTTTTTTTTTGGGTAGTAAATATGTGACCGCACTGAAATATCGTATCTAGTTTTAAATCTAGACTAATATTTCCTCTATTAATGGTGATGAAATAATAACCAGATTTAATGCTTTTAAAAGTCAACCACTGGACCAGGTATAAAATTTTCGAGGGAATAAATTATGTCTTACAAGACGTAACTCACGTACGCCATCGGTCGCTAAGGCCTTCAAGAGGTCTTGCATCGGAGAACTAAATTTCAATTAGCCAATTGCAACTTCGAACTATTTTATGTAAATTATTGGATTTGTTATTCTCGTTAAATGCTATCGGTCACGTAGACGACCGTCAAAAAAAACTACGGGTTAAAAGTGTAATTTTAGTGTGTCAATGAAGTTCAAGCCATACATCTTTAAAAACAAATAAGTTGTTGTAAAAATTATGGGTCCCGAGAAAAAATATATAACGAAATATTTAGATGCGCTTTTCAGCACCTTTTAGGGGCTCTCAGAGGGGGGTTTCATTTCATAACTTGCTTTTGACAAACCTTGGTGCGTATGGTGTGAGGTGTTGCTGCCAGTTTGCTGCAATCCTACTTTTATCGGATAGGCAGCAAACAGTCTGTTTTGATAAAAATAATCATCTTTACTATTCAGATAGAACTAAATTGTTGCAGGGGGTACCTCTGGGCTCCATTCTGGGACCCATATTATTCTTATTAAATGTAAACAATCTGGGGAATGGATTGACCGCGGATAGCGTTTGCCAGTTTGCTGATGACACATCAGTGATCCTGGCGGACACTTCTATGGCGGGAAAGTGCACAAACTCTGCATTAAAAATGCATCAGTGGTGTTCTGATAACGGCCTCACTCTAAACGTAGATAAAACCGGCCTCATTCTTTTTTCAAAGCATGCAACAAGGTCTGAGTCACTGCTTGTGTGGCTTGGAGGTACATCTATACCTACTTTGGAACAGGTTAAGTTCTTGGGAATTCATTTGGACCCCTCTTTAAACTGGGAACATCATATCTCAGCTCTTGGGGTTAGGCTTGGCAGTTTCCGAAGGCTTCGTGACGTCATCACTCCAGAGACTATTAAGCTTTTCTATCTTGGGCAAATACAATCTCTTGTCTCTTATAGTATTTCCTTTTGAGGATCATCAAAAAAGGCTATTAATATATTTAAAATTCAAAAACGCATAATAAGATGCATCTTCCACCTACATCCAAGAGCTTCATGTCGACCATTTTTTACTCAGTTTAAGTTGCTTACTGTTCCCTCATTATACTTTAGATCTTTAGTCATGCTTGTCAGAAGGAATACGGAATTATTTCCGCTAAATAGACAGCTTTATGGGGGAAACATGGTTACGACTACCAGAGGAGCGAATGACCTAAGGGTACCTTTACATAATTCCACCTTTTATGAGAGAGGACCATACTATAGGGCGATTAAAGCCGTAAGGATGTTACCAAGAGAAATCTGGCTTACCGAGTCGATTAAGTGCTTTAAGAAACGCGTAAATGAATGGCTGTCTGATAGGTGCTTTTACTCTTTCAATTTTAATGAATAGTTTTTGTAATGTCAATATTTTTAACTTAATATTTTTTGTTTAGTGGGTTTTTTCTCATGCATTTGCTTCGTGTGTAAAAATTTTATTCCTTTTAAATTGGAATTTTGCAAACTGTAAAACTTTGTTCAGTTTAACTCTCTTATTACTACTTTTTTAAATTATCTTGTATTTGTCTTTTTCTACTTTTGTTTTCCTTTGTGTAAAGTTCCTATCGAAATGTCGATTAGTTTTTATCTTAACTGTAGTTAGATCGATATATTTACAATTCTTAATGTTAAACATTTCTCTCTCTGACGTTGCTTTGTTATGTGATCATAATTTTGGCAAATAAGGATATTATTATTATTTAAATTTACAAAAATGAATTATTACAAGATTTTGCATTATAACGGAACGAAACGTGTTACCACGTGCACCCTCAGTTAAACGCAGTTTTTCTGCAAACCTTATTAATAACACCATGATTTGATTTTTCTATAGGGATGTATTGCTAAATGTAATGCTACTTCATTCAAAATAGAAATAGCATGCAAATGAGTTGTTTAAGGGGGTTTCAGATTGCAATGACCCACACAATCTCCAGACCTAAACCCCTTGAAAATCTGCAAGAAGAAATAGCACTTCGTAATGTCACACAAATATTTCTAAATGAACAATTGTTCCAATGTCGCGACTTTGTCGTCACATAATAAATAATAATGAAACTATTAACGTAATAACTTCACGCTACCGTTATTATTAAGTTTTTTATGTGTAAACCGTAAAATAAAGGAAATGATTTACTATATGTCAGAGTGTGCTACTCAACAAAAAAATTCTGAATCACATTTTTAAAAATAGGAGTCGAATGACGTCCAAGTTCATACGCGTCGAATTTTAAATTTTGATACTAAGAAGAGATATATTTAAAAAAAAATGTACATGTAACAGGGTCGGGTTGATTAAAATCGCCATTTATGTAAATTACGTAATATTTTGCAATGAAAATTACGACTAAATAAAAAAAAATGTGCGAAAAAAAAATTAACAAACGACTTACAACACCTAAGAACATCAAAAAGATAAACTTGACCTTAAACTACCTAAATTTCATAAACTTTTAAATTAAATAAATCATTCTAAAATATTTAAAATATACATCAACTTAAAAAAATAAAAGACACCTTGAAATCATCAACTTATAAATTTATCATTTGCATTTTCATTGTAAAAATTAAATAGAAAAATCAGTTTGTCACCTTTTTCAATCCCCACTCTACTTCTTAAATCGAAATGCACAAAACTAAATGAACTAAATACACGTTCCAACGACGTTGAAGGAGCAAATGCACAAAAACTGCTGAGGTACACCACTGAAACCCATTTATGCTTTTTGTTATTTTCTCCGAAAACAGTATTTTCCTTAAGGGACTGGAGCGAGCGTCCAATTTTATTGCTAGTGGTAGCAATCCAGTATCTTCAAGTAATTTAGCAATAATTTCTAACGCCAAATTTATTTCTTCTCTATTACTCTACTAAACAGACTGACGCCTTATGCGGAAGATATTATCGGCGACTTTCAATGCGGTTTTCATGCTGGAAGGTCAACAATAGACCAGATATTTACGATCAGACAAATATTGGAAAAAAACTGGGAATTTAACCGAGATGTCCACCAAATCTGTGGATTTCCAGCAAGCATATGACTCCGTGAAAAGAAGCAGACTATGGAGAGCAATGCTAGAAATGGGCGTACCAAGAAAATTAGTCGATCTAACACAAATGTGCATGACAAACTCATATGTCTAGGTAAGGGTAGGACATAGAACATCAGCGCCATTCATTGTGATATCAGGACCCTCTATCACCGTTGCTTTTCAATTTTGCCTTGGAACATGCAATGAGCAGGGTTGCGTCGGGGCTGACAGAGGATTTTGCGAAACAAGGTTCAAAAGTGGTGCTGGCCTTTGCTGATGATATGGATACAGTGGCTCATTCAACAAGAGACGTGCGAGAGGTATTTTCACAACTCGAGGAAGAAGCAGGTAATATGGGTCTCAGAGTAAATGAAGAAAAAACTAAATACATGGGAGTAACCAAGAATCTAAGACCTCGAATCGGGCAGAATATATCACTGAATGAACACAACTTCTAAGTGGTTAAGGAATTCAAGTACCTAGGAGCGGTAATCACAGACGACAATCGAGTTGTAAAAGACGTCTCAGCGAGAATAGCGGTAGCAAATAGGGCGTTATACTCCCTCACATTATTGAGATCTAAACTGTTAAAAAGACAATCCAAACTAACTCTGTATAGGTCAATTATTCGCCCGGTAGTTACTTATGGCAGTGAAACTTGGACCCTCAATCAACGGGAAATAAATAACTTACTCATATTTGAACGAAAGGTTCTTAGAATGATATTTGGTCCCCAAAGAGATGAAACAACAGGAAATTGGAGAAAACGCCACAATGCTGAATTGGCGACACTGTATGGCAGTGAAAATATAGTCCGTTGTATAAAAGCCAATAGAATAAGATGGGCAGGCCATGTGGTAAGATCAGGGGACCACAGATTATTGAAAACAGTATTCTTTGAGAGACCAGATGGTAGAAGATCAATAGGCCGTCCCAGAAAAAGATGGAAGGATGCCTTCGAAGCTGATTTATATAGGATTGGAGTCCAGCAGTGGGAAATGGAAGCACAAGACCGTAGGAGTAGGAGGGCGATAGTGAATGCGGCTAAGACTCACCCAGAGTTGTAAGGCCAGGAAAGAAGAAGAAGAAATTTATTTATTCTGGAGAAAATTACTTCATTTTGATTAACTTCGTATAAAATCCAAAAATAACTTTTTGATAAAAAAAAAAACAACAAAAGCAGTACCATTATCAAGAACTACGCTAATACGCTAACACTGTGTCAAAAATCATTTACATCCGATAATAGGTTTTGAAAAAAAAATTAATACCACAAAAATAATAGAACAATTTTAAAGCGCTGTGGTAATTTTGTACAAAACTTTGTTACTTAGCTAAGTACTTACACTACTTACCTGCATAAATTGCAACTTGTTACTCAGTAGTATTAGTAGAAAACTTGTGATGTGCCTAATCCTTGAATTTCTCTCTTGCAGCTTTTACACACTGCGCTACAACTAGATTTATTGGGATCTATTTTCTTAATATAAAATTGTCATATGTAGTGTTCTTTCCTCCGAACCATTTCAACGAAAATAATTATTTGAATAAAAACTACATCACTCCCCTGAACCAAAACACGACCAGTAATATAACAAAATGAGCACGAATTATTACCCCCTTACCAATTTATTTACAAATAAGTAAGCGAGTCCTGAGAAAAATCTTCTTTCAGGAAGAGCCGTTAAACCGCTAAAGACAAGTTCTGACAAGCAAAAAACAAAAGGAAAATATGTCTGGGCAATAAAAAAGTAAAAAATAATAGAAAACTTACGCGGTTGACTATACAGGATTATTCACCCTATACGACACGGAATATTGCGGAAAAAAATACGTGACTTTTAAAAAGGTTTACTTTTGGGATATATGGGGATCTAATATAGTTACTTTTTAAAATTATTTTCATATTATACAGGGTGTTCCAAAAGCTCTGAAAGTATCAAAATTGTCTATCTTTTAATGGAACCACCTGTAAATTATTGCATTTTTTGATTCTCCGATCAAAATAAGTGCTATATTTAATAAGGTTTATAGTACCTAAACCTTGAGGGTTTTTAAAAAATTATTTGAATTTTGACAAAATCTCATCTAATTTTCATGTTTCAAATACTTAAGAAGTATTTCAGTTACGTACTCGAAATTTACAGTGAAGTGTAACAATAAATCATATTTTATATCTCAATTATAATAAACTTGCTATATTATACAGGGTGTCCAAAAATTAAAACTAATCAAATAAGGACTTTAAGTGGCTATAACTTGATTGACTTAACTAGAACGCTATACTTTTCACCTTACCAGAAAATGTACCTTTAAAATACCTATCGAATGGTGTTCTATAGCCAAGTCTTCGCGTTTTCACAGAATACGCCAAATAATCGTTTTCTGCACCGTTTTGTGTTTTTTGACTAGTATCTAGTTGCCTATGACATTTTGAAATGACAGGTAATTTACAACTATAAGAATAATAATCAAGAATATCTTTACAAATGTTCAGAAACTCGGAACGTGATTTATAGTGGTCCAGCAGGCTATAACAGCAATAATAGTAATAACATATTGACGATAGTACAAAACAGAAGCAAAATATTTATAGTAGATGTTCGAAATGTCGACCATTCATTTCCACACTTACATATTCTTTTTCCAAACCACTGCTAACTTTGGACAACATTTGCGGGGTAACAGTTTGAACAGCGTCTTGAATACGTATTTTCATATCTTATGGTGTTGTCGGGGGCGCATTGTAGACAATTCCCAATGTGTCTCCATAAAAAGAAATCGGGTGGAATTAAGTCCGGAGATCTCGGGGGCCAATTTTGAAATCCGCCTCTCCCAATCCACCTGTTTCGAAAGTTGATATTGAAAAATTGCCGAACCTCGCGATGATAACGCGGCGGAACTCCATCCAGTTGAAGCCACATAGTTGTTCTAATATTTGAAAGGACAAGGACAACACTGGAAGTTGGTGTAAAAAAAAATCGCAAAACATCAAACCATTTAAACTATATAAAACCAAAAAATTAGTGTCGAATTAAGTATGGACCCAGTATTCCTCCTCACATATTAACCCATTACCTATTCTGGTTTCTCATAACTCTGTATTCATGCCAATTTGAATCAGAATAGTAATGGAAGTTGCGTCTATTCACGAAACTATTGTTATGAAAAGTACATTCATCACTAAACAACACATTATCAAAAAGCGTTCATTTTCTACCACTTTTTCTAACACTCACAAGCAGAATTCAGTTCGGTTGTCAAAATCATTTCCGTGCAGCTCTTGACAAAGCTGGATTTTATAAGGATGAAATCTGTATTTGTTAAGAATCCTTGAAACACTGGCTTGGTTAATTTTAGTATTTTCGGATATATGATTCTGATTAATATTGGGATTTTTGATCACCGAACCAAGTACAGTAAAAACATTTTCTTCATCCTCAGTGACAGGTTTTCTTATAACAGGTTTTTTATAACTAACACGTCCACTTTCCAACACTGGTTTAATATTCTCACAAAAGCGGCTGGTTTAGGATGGTTTCTTTCAGGAAACCTTTGAGCATAGACCCGAGAAACCAACAAACAATTTTGATGTCATTCTCCAAGGATAAAAATCATATCAATACGCTCTTCCTTTGGATAAATCTTCATTTTGACAAAGCAATAACACAACAATATTCAAATAATTCAATTCAATAAAGGAAGTTTCACAGTTACAAAAAATAATACCGCTATCATAGCAACAAGCTTTGAAGACTAAACTGAGATCAAATGAATTATCTGACGTTTCTAAATGTCATAGGCAACTACCTGCATTAGAACATCTATTCAAAAAACACAAAATGGTGCAGAAAACGATTATTTGACGTATTCTGTGAAAACGCGAAGACTTAGCTATAGAACACCCTTATACCATTCGATAGGTATTTAAAAGGAACATTTTCTGGTAAGTTACAAAGTATAGCGTTCTATTTAAATTAATCAATTTATAGCCACTTAAAGTTCTTATTTGATTAGTTTTAATTTTTGGACACCCTGTATAATGTAGCAAGTTTATGATAATTGGGATATAAAATATGATTTATTGTTACACTTCACTGAAAATTTCGAGTACATAACTGAAATACTTCTTAAGTATTTGAAACATGAAAATTAGGTTAGATTTTGTCATAATTCAAATTATTTAAAAATCCTTAAGGTTTAGGTACTATAAACCTTATTAAAATAGGCACTTGTTTGACGGGAGAATCCAAAAATGCATTTAAAAAAAGACAACTTTGATACTTCCAGAGCTTTTGAGACACCTTGTATAATATAAAAATAATTTTAAAAAGTAACTATATTAGAACCCCATATATCCCAAAAGTAAAACTTTTTGAATGTCACGTATTTTGGCCGCAATATTCAGTGCCCTATAGGGTGAATAACCCTGAATAGTTATTTATTCTAAATAATAAATAAGTAAAAAGTGGTTTAGGTTTTGATTACAAAAATATTTTATACCTACCTATTGGACTGATAACAATAAATTAAATTTTTGCTGAAGAATATCCATAAAAAATAAAAATTGTATTTCTTAAATTTTCTTAATAAAAATATACAGAAAACTACGTGCATGTACAGGGTGAGTCAACGATTGGATGAAGTAAATTTGTGCCTTTTCGGTGAAATTAACAAAGAAACTATATTTATTCTTTGATACAGTTTATTTTTACGCAGATTTCAAAAATATTTAGGACTCTACAGGGTGCGCCAAAAAACTAGGACAGCATAAAGTTGTATTTTTTTAAATAGAACACCCTATATACGAATCGTATTTTCGATTTAGCTTATAATTTTAAATCTTTTTTATTAAGGGTTTACTATAACAAAACTTTATAGTTTCTGAGATAATTAAGTTTAAAGAAAAAAAAGTCACATTTTCAAGCATCAATTCAATCCTAAATAACGTTTTCAATTTTGTGACAAATATATTCAAATTTGGAATTTAGCAAGGCCAAGGACAAGTTAATATAATTTTTACCTAATATTTGCAATAAAAGCTACAGGGTGTTGAACACATCGGCTCAAATTTAAACAAGTTTAAATGAATAAATATCTTTTTTTTAAATGGTACACCCTGTATATTTTCATGTTATTTAATAGAGTAATAAAAACCCTAAAAGTTTTGTTCAATATATCCTATACCTATTTATAATAGTTTTTGAGATATTTCAGTTTTTCTTATTTTCCATACTTTTTTACAGAAATAGTCTTCATTATCATAGTAGCCATGGCAAAAACAATGTAAAAGAACATTTTTCTGTGTGTCAAATTTATAACCGCAATCGCTTCTTTTGGTTTTTATGTAGTGTAGTTTGGTTTTTTTTGCATTCATCTTATATTGTAAAATGAATTTTCCAAAGAATGAGTTAATAGATATGATTTATACAATAGGAGAGGCTAAAAAAAATTGCCTTCTTGCTCAAAGAATTTACAAAATAAAATATCCTGATCGACGCCAGCCTAATACCCATACTTTTCAAAACTTAATGCAAAGATTTGTTTCTTCTGGTACTGTTGATTATCCCAACAGTAACTAATGAAGAAAAAGCACTACAAGTAATGTTAAATGTTCAGGAAAATTCTTATATTGGTAGCCGTCAGTTAGCAGCATTATGTGAAACATCACAATCCACCGCTAATCATACTACCAAGAAATATAGGTATCATCCATATCACATGGAATTATACCAAGAATTGCATGGACAGGATTTTGAAAGTCGTATAAACTTTTGTCGTACAATAAATGCGGAGATTCAATTAAATCCAAATTTATTATGCAAGGTAATGTTTAGTGATGAAGCTACTTTTAGAAGTAACGGTGCCGTAAATAGACGCAACATCCATTATTATGCCACAGAAAACCCATTTTGGATTAGAGAGGTGCAACATCAAAACCACTGGTCATTAAATGTTTGGTGTGGTATTCATCATAATCGAATTATTGGACCCCACTTTTTTAATGAACCACTAAATGGCCATAGTTACCTGAACTTTCTACAAGAAGAACTACCCCAACTGCTTAAAGGTCTCGATAGGGATGAGCCCGACAGTATGTGGTTCCAGCACGATGGTGCGCCTCCGCATTACCATCGTGAAATTCGTGCGTTTTTGGACCAACGATATCCGCAAAAATGGATTGGACGTGGGGGTTTCATTGAGTGGCCACCAAGGTCTTGCGACATCACCCCATTAGATTTCTTCCTATGGGGTTATATTAAAAATAAGGTGTATGTTAATCCACCAACAACAGTGGAAGTTATGCGAAACAGGATTAGGGATACCTGTAGAACAATAACGCCATTAATTTTGTCCAGGGTCCGAGAAAATCTGCAAAAAAGACTAAATTTGTGCATTGCACAAGAGGGTCGTTTATTCGAACACTTATTAAAAAGAAATAATTAATCTCAGTATTTAATAGGTAATTTTTTTGTTTCAATTTAGTATAAAAGTAAATATGTATTTGCCTTGTCGTTATTGTTGTGTTAATTTTTTCACATTATGTTTAATTAAACTATTGCCGTTGTAATATAACGAATAATGTATTTCATCATATTTAACCACATTCTGTTTGTTTCTGTAGTTTCTTTTTATTATTTTACATGGCTACTATGATAATGAAGACTATTTCTGTAAAAAAGTATGGAAAATAAGAAAAACTGAAATATCTCAAAAACTATTATAAATGGGTATAGGATATATTGAACAAAACTTTTAGGGTTTTTATTACTCTATTAAATAACATGAAAATATACAGGGTGTACCATTTAAAAAAAAAGATATTTATTCATTTAAACTTGTTCAAATTTGAGCCGATGTGTTTAACACCCTGTAGCTTTTATTGCAAATATTAGGTAAAAATTATGTTAACTTGTCCTTGGCCTTGCTAAATTCCAAATTTCAATATATTTGTCACAAAATTGAAAACGTTATTTAGGATTGAATTGATGCTTGAAAATGTGACTTTTTTTCTTTAAACTTAATTATCTCAGAAACTATAAAGTTTTGTTATAGTAAACCCTTAATAAAAAAGATTTAAAATTAAAAGCTAAATCGAAAATACGATTCGTATATAGGGTGTTCTTTTTAAAAAAATACAACTTTATGCTGTCCTAGTTTTTTGGCTCACCCTGTAGAGTCCTAAATATTTTTAAAATCTTCGTAAAAATAAACTGTATCAAACAATAAATATAGTTTCTTTGTTAATTTCACCGAAAAGGCACAAACCTACTTCATCCAATCGTTGACTCACCCTGTACCTACTTGTAAAATTAAATTTTAGAAATGGAAATATAAATAAATAAATAATAAAAATAAAACTATTAAAATATTCAGCGAAATATTTACGTGGATATTAATACTCGATAAAAAATGCATTTTATAAATATAACTAAATCCTCTCGATTTTGCATTCTATAAATTTTTATGTGGAAATAAAAAAAAATCAAACGGATCGTTTTTTTTTAATTAAATCAATAACCTTATATTAAAAAAAAATCAACATCAATCCAACCCTGATAAGTAATAAAAAAGTATCTCTATAAAAAAAAACAGAGCAAAAAATTTACTACGAATAATTATTCCACGGCAATCATAGAAATAAGCTCGTTTTTCGTAAACGATCAAGAAACCAACTCTCAAATAGATAACAAAAAATCCTACGACTCTCTTATCTGCCAAAACCAACATTGTAATCGTAAATAAATAAAATCACTAGGAACTGAATCCAGAAAAAACGGCGTCGGTCGGCGTATGGCGTCACCTGAACGATAACGATCAAAAGATCCGATTTTCGAAAACTCGTCGAGGAAGGTGTTACCAGGAAAACCTCTCCGTAGCCGACTCCCATTGGCTCGGCCGTCGCCGAATTATAGATGACGCAACAACTGTACGATTTTAATTCATTCTCTTTAAAGAGCACGGCGTGCGCTCCGTAAAGTCATTCCTTTGGTGACCACCGACAGTTTGGTTGCTCCGAAGAACTGGAAGGCCCCTCCGAAAGGTCTCAGGCGCGTGCTACTGAAGACATTTATTTTTTGCTTTTAGCAATTCGTTTTTTTCGACTAAATGTTTTTTAATTTTAACCGGTGTACTTCGCATATTGGTTTCTCAGCAGTGCATCATCTTCAGACGAGCAATTTCTTAGATTGGATTGTCACGTGACACACGAGTTTAACTTTATTTTTTTTTACTTGCGGTATTTTTTTTTAAGTTGTATTTATGGCCGGAATTGGCGCACAGAAGATGGTAAGTTTAATTTTTTTTTTGTCTTTGCCAATGTTTTTTTTTTATTACTAACAATAAGTAGGAATCAATAAGTTTTGAATAATTTATATATATATATATATATATATATATATATATATATATATATATATATAAATTTAGTAGTGCAATGCATGATTGTTTCTCTTTCAAAATACGGATTTCACACTAGTATTCTACTCAATTCTAAAGTGGACATTCCCGATTTTCAATGGCTCTAATTTTGTTAACTAATTAATTTCCTTTATTACGAAATAAGGCCGATTGTGTAATATTTTTTTCTCACCACTTTTTACCGATATCATCGATGAATTTCAGTGTGATGGAGCAATTTTTCTCACATTGCTACTACAACAGTAAAAAAGCCTCCTTTAAATACTACAATTCATTCAACTTTTGCGATTTCTTATTATTTTTTGGAAGTCATCTTATATATATACAGCGTGGCGCACCACATACCGTCTATTTATAAACATGGAATGATAAAATATTTCTATAAGGAACCTCAATTTAAAATTATTAAGTATACAGAGTGACTCAAAAGATTTGCACTTAAATTATCAAAATTTAAAAGAAATGCCCTATATATTATTGCATATTTTGATAACTCGAGTCAAATAAGGGAAAGTTGCTGTCATATTTCGCACTAGCGACCCGCCCCGGCTTCGCACGGGTGCAATGCTGATACTAAATACACTACAGAAAAACTGTGACTATTTATTTTATTTTTACAACAATTATTACATCGGCCTCCGACGCGCTATTTATAGGCACGCTGCCGCCGCCCCGGTCGGCCAGTACCGCCGCAAGCGCTACTTCCCGCAATTTTAAATCTGTAATATCTTCGAAAATATTCATTTAAATCTTGTGCTGTAAAGGACCATATAGATCTATATTAAATCAACAATGTATTTAAGCTATTTAATTGGATAAGGATTAATGCTGTATTGGTTAAAATCGCTTCAAAATTTGCCATTATTTGTCGTAAAAAGTAAATGACAAAAAAATGTTATTGTGGGATATCCATGAGAGATAGACATATACCATCGCGGAGTTTTCTGTAGACCTTTTCAATGTGTACAAATAATTAGTACATTATTTTGATAAATCTCGTAGTGTTCAGCCTGCGTTTGCAATGTAAGCGGAAAAAAATATGATAACTAACGACATCACATTAGAAACCTCAAAAATAACAGTATTTCTCCACTATTTAATGGATGTTATTATACATATAAACCTTCCTCTTGAATAACTCTATCTATTGAAAAAAACCGCATCAAAATCCGGTGCGTAGTTTTAAAGATTTAAGCATACAAAGGGACATAGGGACAGAGAAAGCGACTTTGTTTTATACTATGTAGTGATACCTAAGACAAGTCGTTTTAGAGATATTTAACCATTCTTAAAATCGCAGACCATAATTTAAAGAGGCGTGTCTTACCGTGCCTATTCAAGTTAGATGTTTAAAATTGTATTTCGTTTTTTAGTAAAGTCTTTATAATTTATTGTAAAATAAAAATTATCTCAAGAAATTATACAGGATCGATAAAAACTTAATTTGATTTTGAATATCATTAAAGTCAAATAACTTCCTAATTTTAAAGAACACTGTGTTGTAAAGATCTCTGAAGATGCATCGTGCAATCGTAGGCGAAACGTCGAATAATAATGCCAATTTGACATGGTCTAAACCCAAGACCCATGATTTTCAAAATCACAACATGT
Source organism: Diaprepes abbreviatus (assembly GCA_034092305.1). NCBI lineage: Eukaryota > Metazoa > Arthropoda > Insecta > Coleoptera > Curculionidae > Diaprepes > Diaprepes abbreviatus. Next base: position 168,238 of record JASJET010000322.1, on the reverse strand, counting down.
TAGATCCGGATACCTTGCTGGCCAGCATTGTATACCTCCACACCCTATCCACCTATTGGGATACTTCTAACGTTAACTTGCAAGTACGTAGGAGCACCATCTAGAACCCATAAACAAAATTCGAGTCGTCAGTCGCAATTTACTTCCAAAAGTTCCTGATATAGCTGAATGTGGTATAGGTGAAATGTGTTCGGTAGTTTCATAAATTTTTCGGCGACTTTTATGAGGATTTTTGATCACAAATTCTATAACTAAAAATTCATTTTCTTCATTTCCTGTTCAAATACAGCAAATTTGCCAATGAACCCTTGTCGGGATGACGTCTACTAGGATATTTTTGAGCATAAATTTTCGATGTTAGCAAGCAATTTTCCTCACACTCCTCAATTACTAAAATCATATCAATATTTTCTTTGTCTAATTTAAAATAAGAAAGTTACGTATTTTTAAAGATCATAAAAATCAAATGTACATTTTTAACAACCCTGTATAATTTTTTGAGATTATTTTGTCTTTAAAATAATAAATTGTAATGATTTTATGAAAAAACCAATATAATTTAAAACATCTAGCTTGAATCGGGCATATTAAAGTGAAGTAAAAGTACATTATTTCATACATTTTTTATGACCTCTAAAGTGGCATCTCTATTTTGATCATGTCTGTCAAAACAAAAATTATGAGAAGTAAACGTTGATAACTAGGGAAAGTGCCCTCTGGTAACAAATTAGGGTGACAATTTTACTTGTAGATAAGACTATTTATTAAACTTTGCATTCATACTAAATATCATTACAACCAATGACTTCGTTTCTAACCCAACTTCCTGATCCGATCGAACTAATTCCATGCAATTTTATCCTCTTTAAATTCCTGCAATAAATAGTTAGAATTGAAGTTTATATTAGATGCAACATTATTTAAGAAATGTTTATTATACCTGGATGTCAAGTGGATATACCTGCATCGGATCGGTTCGGTTCGATCGGGTCAGAAAGCTGTGTTAGAAACAAGGTCAGTCAAAAAATGAATGAAAGAAGAATTAAAAAGCACATAAGTTTTCCTTTACGTACCTGTATTCAAACTTGGTTATTTTTAAAGGATATTTTCAACCGTTGAAGAAAATATTTGGATTTTTAATTGCGCAACGAAATTAAAAAAAATGTTATTTTATTTATGAATAATATAAATTCAGCCCTAATTTAACATTATTTTCAAATATTCATCATACACACACCCCATATATAATATACTCTGAATATTCACTTAAGAAAACTGAGTTGTTAAGCTTAGGTAGGTAAAGAGGACTTGAAAACGCTGAAATTTTTGACGTTGATAAACATTTTTTTAATGACAATTTTAAAGAAACCCGTTTTTAATTATTAACAGATAACGAAGTTCAGTGCAGGGCAAGTTTTTATGCTTAATATTCTTCCAAGAATCTAAATTTCAAATGAAAAAAAAATGAGAGCAAGGGTCAAACTATATATATTTTTGATAGGTTTTATTAGAACTTTTTTAATTGCATTAATTCGATTTCATAGCGAGAAAAACCCTCAAGACAAAGGCTTAAAATCGGTCCTAGGTGACAGTTAACAACAAATCTCAAAAAAAGAACGATAGGGGACGAAACTCTACGAATTACCAATCGGCCCACTCTCATTCTCATTTACATTCTAATAAAAAGTAACAGGATTTCACGTATCAGAAGTTATTTATTATACCTTAAAGCAAATTGATGTTTCACAACATTGTAGCTTGTAAATTATAGACGGTGCAAATTGCCGCGGACCCGTTTAAAATTGCTACCGATAATTTAAACGTCCTGTCTGTCCGCCTGTCAAAACGAAATTATCGATTGGCCGTGTGTGGAATCGGCAATTAAGTTTCAATAAAGTCGATAATTAGCTTTAGCACGCCATCAAGTTTTATTTTAAATCTTCAGTTTAAATTCCGTAATTGAACTGGGATTTATACAGTGTGTCCCACGATAAATTGATTTTTCGAAAAATAGACTTTGGAAAATTTTTAAAATTTGGCGGTTTACAAAAGTTGATGGGGGTAATTCTGATGCCTGATGCTTTCATGCTTATTTTAAATGGAACACCCTATATATTATTTAATTTTTAGATTCGCAAAATTATAGATTTCATGTATAATGTGTCCTATATCTAAGTCTAACTGTTTCTGACATATTTTAAATTTTATGTCAAAACTGGCGTTAGCAAGCCTAAACATAATTATCATTTTATCCCGTATGAAAGCCTTTATTATTTGATTGGAGTAGATCGATCCCCTTCTAGAAGGAAACTAACTCCAATTAAATAATAAAGGTTTTTTTTATATAGGAAAAATTGATTTAGTCCAAACGGTGTATATGTTTAAAAGTTTAATAATTATAACGGTTTTTAGTTCCCATACATCCAAAAAAAAATGTTCCTCGTAAATATAACTGGAGTTGTTAATTTCGATTTTCTGTCTTCCTCTCGGAGTAGAGAAAAATAAGTTATTTCGAAAATTAAACCAACACGTATATTTGTTCTATAATTTTTAACATGTTTTGTTATCTAAAATTGAACAATTCTACAAAATATCCCGTTTATATTTTTATAAAAATATGAGGGTTAACACGCTTACCTACTCCAGATGCAGTAGGAGTAGTAAAATACTAAAACAATTAGTGGTTTTCTCTCCTTATATTTATCCATAATAAAGAAAGAGATAAAATTACCTCACAGGGCCGTAACAAAGAAGAAACACAAAAAACAGCTGTTTTCTTTGAGAATAATTTTAATACATAACCTCACCTCAGACTAACGGCCTCTTCATTTTGTCGTTCTCTAATAAATATTATTATACGCATTTTATGTACTTTGTCAACAACATTGTGACATTCTTATTATATCAAGATGTAAAATACTTTGGACACTTTGTGCCGCTATTTAATATTGTAGTGTTTAATGTCTATGACTCTGGATATTCCGTAGCTTTTACACTATGGTTATTATATTGTAATAAAAAACACTTTATAATGTTGTTTTTCTACTGCACTAGTGTATTAAAAAGCTCTAGTTCAGTTCTGACAAAGTACTGTACGTATTTGGAGAGCACAAATTTTCAGTAGTAAAAAACACTAAAGTAATCAAAGAGAAAGAAACGCAGGTAAATCGGATTAGTGGTTTTCAAACCTCATAAAATGTAGGGATATATTAATTAAATATTTTACAACCTGTTCAGTAAAAATATTAATTACCCGTTCCTTTTCCTTTTATTTATATATATATATATATATATATATATATATATATATATATATATATTAAAAAAAAAATCATTATTTTTGGTAATATCGGTTTTACTTCATGTCCAATTTGGTTTTTGTTAATTATTTTAATCCGCCATTAAAATATCTCACTTCATATTTAAAATTTCATTTAAAATAACGAACCCATAATAAGCATTTAACTCCTTATTAAATAACCCTATACAAACGGGATCTAAAATTATCGATATGTCTACACAGAAGAAGAACTTCGATTTGAAAGTTTTTATGTGTAACATTTTTCGTTCTTAAGGATATTTAGTTCCTCAAACTTGCTTAAAAATCATTCGACAAATTTCTTGTTAAATAACGGAAAAGAAAATAGTAGAATGGGCCACTCCGATCCTGTTACAGCTGCAAAAAAAAAAATGTTACTAGTTCGCAGATGTATTTGTCAAATTTTGACGTAAAGATATATACCGTTTGGATTATAGTTATGTTTTAAGCCTGCAAACGTCATTTTTGTCATAAAATTTAAAATGTCAGAAACGGAATTAAGTATAGGACATTTACATGAAATATGTCTAAAATTTTCCGTGGAAATAATCAAAAAGGCATCAACTTCCGGTATAACAGGAAATATTTAAGCCGAACAAAGCCCTCCATCGACTTTTGTAAACTGCCAAATTTCAAAAATGTATTTTCCGAGAAATCCGTCGCGGCAATTCATCATGGGAAACCCTAATTTCAACAAAGACCAACTTTATTCTCAAGTTTTAGTGCCGCGTGAACTACCATGCAATGAGTGTGTAATATATCATATATCCAAACAACAGCAGATACGTGGAAATAGTACAATTGTAAAATTTTTGTAAATTAATCATTATATTACTTAAACAACGACGAAAAGTTATAGGAACACTTGACATGGAATTTTTGGATTTGCTGATAGCATTGAAATCTTTTAAATACATATTTCATGTTATTCCCCAAACGGATCCCCATTCCCCCTTAACTCCCCTCTTCCCCCTTCAGTAATCTGAAACTTCAAGGTTTCTTTTTTGCGCTGACCTAGGGTTACGTTAAGATCACTTTCGAAATGAAAAAATTTAAAAATTAAAGACTAATCGTTTTCGAGATAATTGTTAGGAAACCTACATTAATAATCCCGATAAAAAGCTCATTTATTATTGTCAGTTCGACACTTAACTATCTCCATCTACGTCATAACTTGTCTTTTATCCTTCTGCTTCCTATTTTCCCATTGGCCGAAGATAACTTAGGTAAAAAGTCAAAGAGATAACACAATTTATTTTTATTTTTAGTGGCGTGATAGTTAGGCCATCTCGTGAATGAGTTCTGAGATAAATGCGGACAGATAGAAAGAAACACTGTAAATATTAAAAATTGCATAATGACCACCTTGAAATGAACATACATTATATATATATATATATATATATATATATATATATATATATATATATATATATATCCTGCTGTAGGTAGGTCCTCCGCTAAAAGACAATTTGCATTTAATAGGTCATCCCGGTGTGATAGGTCATCCGTATATGGATGACCTATCGCTTTTCATGTAAAACAAGTTTATGGATTATCCTGATACTCCTGACAAATTTTCAGAAGGATGACTTATAACGTTTTTTTTGATATTTCGTATATTTTAGTTCAGGATTTTGACATAAAAAAAGTGGCGCCACCTTAGTGAGTATATTTCATCTGTATATTTGTAGCTAAATTGCAGCGGATATATCCTCCGTGAATACTAGCATTTACCTTATTTGCGGTGGATAGGTCCTCCGAAAATATGGCAACACTGTATTCATCTCGATTATTTTAGAAATATTAAAACACTTCCAAAAATCAACCGTTAGAGTGTGACTTACTAGGAAGGTATCTGAAGAGTCCGACTCCGATTACAATAAAACTCTAATATGTTGTAGAGGGTATAAAAATAAGAAACACGTATTTTTTTATCTGAGGAGATTCATTTTGACTGGGTTAAATCCGCCCTTAAATTCCACCCCTAAACACGGTATTTTTGAAATATCTGAGGTTCTAAGTCAGATATCGTTACAAAACAAAATGAAAATTATTTGTTGTTCGAAATGATGTTAAACTAGGGTTGTTTCATCCTCAAGGATATCATTCCTTATTTTTTATAGGATTAAACCATGTATTCGCGCCCGCCATTTAATTCTAAAAATTACGAAATTTAATATAATTGTTTGAAGATATTTTATTCACGAATACCATAAGTAACTTAAATTGAGGGGTTTCAGGGTTTCTAAAAATAACTAGTAAAAGAGGGGAAACCATCCCCAAATACTTGTTTTTCTTAAATTTGAAGTTCTAATTGAGATATATTTACAAAACAAAATGGAAATTACTCGTTATTTAAAATGATGTTGAGGTGTTAAATTATTTTCATCCCCAAGAATATCATTCCTTATTTTTTATAAGGATAAACCATCAATATGCGCATGTAATTTAATTCTAAAAATTACGAAATTGTTTGGAAATATTTTTTCCACGAATAATATAATTAACTAAAGTTAACATCTTGCGGGGTTTCCAAAAAGAAACTAGTATAAGAGGGTGAGACCACCAAATATATATTTCTTAATATTTTCTAATTAAGATAATTCTTCAAAACAAAATGAAAATTATTTGTTATTCGAAATGATATTAAACTATGGTATTTTCTCGCCCAAGGATATCATCCCTTACTTTTTATTAGAGTAAATCCCATATTTGCGCACGTAATTTAATTGTAAAAATTACGAAATTTTTAAGTCACTTAGGTTGTGGTGTTTCGAGGTTTCTAAAAATAAACTAGTAAAAGAGGGTGAGACACCCCCAAATACTTTTTTGGCATCTGAAGTTCTAATTGAGATAACTTTATGAAACAAAATGGAAATTACTTGTTATTTCAAATGAAATTAAATTATAGTATTTTCACCGCCCAAGGACATCATTCGAAGGATGTTATTTTATACATGTATATTTATTCTTAAAATTGCCAAATTTCAGTTGATATGAACGTTATAGAGCTTAGAGATTTTTTTTCTTCTAATTAATAAGAAAGTATAAACTTATTTTATTGGTCAAGCATTCATGTCTATAAATTACACTGGACAACTAAACTGAAACTAAACTTATTTTCTTAATATTAGTTCGAGTTTTAGAGATACGTGATGCCATGTGTCCCTATATATTAACAATGTAACCGCAAGAATGCATGTGGCATATTTGTATGGTTATTAAAAAGCTTGTTCTTGAAAATTGCAAGTAAGTTTTTAATTTCATTGTCATTTTTGTATTCAGCGCCCCAAAATTAACAAACACTTTTCATACAAGATACAACCAATATACTAAAATTTGTTGCGTAGTGTTATTATTATTCATGGCCAATAGTGATTTCTAATTCTGTAACGTTCATTTAAATAAAAATTTGACAATTTTAAGAATAATAATATATATATGAAATGATGGTTCACTTTTATAGAAAATAAAAAATAATTTCCTTGGGAGTAAAAATACCATAGTTTAACATCATTTCGAATATGAAGTGATTTTAATTTTGTTTTGTAGAGATACCTTAATTAGAACTGGAGATATTAAGAAAGTATTTGGAGGTTGCTACCCCCTCTTTTACTAGTATATTTTCGGAAACCCCGAAGCATGTCAACATAAATTACTTATTGTTAATTAATTTGGTTTAATTTCGTAATGTTTAGAATTAAATTATATAAATGAATTACAAGATTAATCCTCATGAAAAGTAAGGAATGATCTACATGTGGGGTTAAAGCAATATGGGGTAACCTCGCTACAACTAGAAAGTAATATCCACTTTGTTTTGTAGGTATACCTCAATTAGAATTTGAGATTTGAAAAAATGTATTTGACTCACCCTCTTTATTACTTTATTTTTTAAACCTCTAAACAGGCCAACTTAAGTTAGTTATGGTATTCGTGAAAAAAATAGTTTGAAACAATTTAGTTAAATATCGAAATTTTTAGAATTAAATTACGCGCGCTAATAGATGGTGTACCATGATGTACCCTTATAAAAAATAAGGGATGATACTTTTGGGGTTGAAAATACGTTAATTCAACATCATTTCAAATAACAAGTAGTTTTCATCTTGTTTTGTAAAGATATCTCAATTAGAACTTGAGATTTAAGAAAAAAAAAGTAAATGGGGGTGGCTCACCCTCTTTTACTAGTTATTTTTAGAACTTAAGTGACTTATAGTATTCGTGAAAAAAATATTTTCAAATAATTATATTAAATTTCGTAATTTTTAGAATTAAATTACGTACACAAATAGATGGTTTACCCTTATAAAAAATAGAACATGAGATATTTCAAAAATACTGTTTTTAAGGGTGAATTTTAAGGGCGGATTTTACCCCATTAAAATGAATCTCCACAGATAAAAAAAAGTGTCTCTTATTTTTGTGCTGTCTACAACATATTGAAATTTCATTAAAATCAGAGCTGGACACTTCAAGTACCTTTCTGTTAGGCTTTTCGAAATGGAATAAAAAAATAAATCGACTATAAATCAGTTATAAAACCATTACGACGGCTTATATTTGCAATAAGTTGTGGAGTAGCTTTTCAGTTAATCGATTTTTTAAATTTTTAATGCCGACATTAAAACTCTCATTTAAATAGAAAAATGTGGAGAATTGTTTTTCGGCTTTGGCCCTATTTAACTTAAAGTTTGGGATAGTAACAAAATCTCTCAAAAATTAACCTCGGATCTGTAACACCGTAGAATTTTTGTAATTTGGGAAATATTTTGAAAATCAGATTATTTCACGAATAACCAAGATTATCGCTAAAAAAATGTAAACGAAAACAGAGTAAGAATAAAATATCGAAGCGGTTGGCTAACTCAAAAAACTACCAAGTAAAACAAACAGAGATAATGGATGTATTTGTATAATCTTTGTATTAAAATTTTAAAAATATTATTTTACAGGTTGTACAAGATTTTGTTAAAATATTCTATAATTTTTTCTTACATATGTGCTTAAAGTTTCGGAAACATTTTAAATAAACCACTAGAGATCTCAATTTAGTTGATATTTAGACAATGATATTTTTCATTCTTTGCACTACAATAATAATGGATTCCATAATCCTGAATTAGAATTTTCTTGTGCTTTCTAAACCAAAACAAAAAAGAAGTTTAAAATTTATTGATTAGATTTTTTTGAAAATGCATGAAAATTTAATATCGTTGATCCGCCAGACTTTAATTACGACGCTGGTAAGATAAACCATATTCAGTGGCGTAAATAACGACCCCGCGGTGGGGGGGGGGGAGGGCGCAGCCAATCCAAGGGTGACTTCAAGTCCCTTGATGAAAATGAATAAATACGAAGGATCAAAACCGGTGTCAAATAGTAGGGCGCATTCAAATGTCTGCGGAGGGAAGGAGCATATACTCTTAGTTACGCCACTGATCATATTATAGTATTAATTGGGACAAACCTGTCGATACGTCCTTGATATGCAAAAAAAAGAATAACTTGTATTTATTGATATATTTTCCGATAAAAATAAACAAAACAGAAACATATTATATCGAATAACATTAAACACAAAAATGGAAAAGGAAACTTACAAGTATATATTTAAATAAGTGCTTAACTCTTTTTATTTCTTTGTATAAATATTTTGCACAAAGACTTTTATTTTTAGCCAGTTTTTGTTCTTTAATAGTTCGGAATGTTTTGAGATAAGTTCATCACATTCAGCTTTCCTGGGAGGTCTATGTTGCATTATATGATTTTTAAAGTACGTTATAACAATCTTCTTTTGTTGTTCTGTCCATCTATCAATCTTTTTTTTTTTCTGTTTGCTTCTTTTTTATTACATTGTTATTATTTCTTTGAACTTGCAACTCAAGATCGCTATCTTGATCTTCTGTATTAATCTCCTTTTTCTCTAGTTTTTTTCCTAAATCATCATTTTCGAGCAAATTTTCGTCTAAATTCAAATCAATTTCATCTAAACCTTTGCCCTTAAACTGACCGGCTTCCCCCTTTTCCATAAGTATGAGTAATTTGGATATTTTTGATATTTGGTAAATATCATCAGGTAGTTTGTAAGAAGATCGGTGGATTCCTAAGGTGTGACCCATAAAAGACGTTAGTTGCTCCATATCATTTTCACTCATATTAAATAACTGGGTTAATGTAGCCAAATGCTTTCCTAATCGAGTACATGTGAGGGCGTCAGCGTTTTTAACTCCACTTAGTGTGGCATATTTTCTCAAAACTTTATAACCCACAAATGGCTGCCCAGTATTTGGATTTCCAAATAGATAACTACTGGGTTGTTTGAGAATATTATCTCGACATTTTAGAACTATTTCTAAATAATCTTGGACGTCTTTACTAATGAGCACCGGAACTCCCCGTCCCCTTTTACCCCTTATGACAATTCTTTTGAAGGAATTGATTAATATTTTTTCTGTTTCAGAGACAACTTCGGAAAATTCTTCGTAACCTTGTTGATTTATATTTAGAAGCGCAGATTTATATGTATTTATGAAAAGTCTTTGAAACAATGGCAACATTGTCGGGCTAGCGATCCACTGTAATCTATAAAATTACTATATATTGGAGGACGTATCGCTTCGATTGTGAAAAAGGAGTATACGTCCGGGTGACATAAATACCGTGATTTCGTTGGAGGACGTAAAGATAGGGGCTTATGTGAAAATTAAAAAAATTTATTTTAATTATTTTAATGGATTTATAATAAGAATAACAAAATACTCTATATACATGAAAAAAATTATATATATATTCACTATTTCTGGTGGATGACCTAAAGATGCGCCACATGAGGAGGACCTATCTACTGAATGATGTAAATATATATATATATATATATATATATATATATATACAAGTTTGACAGGCTTTTATCATTCAATTTTTCAAAATTCTCAGCTTAAAAAATAAATTACGAGTAATTAACAAAGATAAAGATTTTGAAAAAAAAAGATACCAATATTAATATTCCCGTTAACATTTTTGACAAGCGGTTTTCCAAAATATCTACTAAATATACTCCAACGAACGTAAAGATGTTCGTTCACACATCAACAAAAATAGATTTGAAATAAATTACCTCGGCTTAATTCGTTTTTAATTAGATATGATTATCTTGGCGAGAATACTTCGCCGTCATCTCCGAGCCATAAATTAGGCACCTCTCGAAGTTACGACCAGGTCACCTTCACGCATTGAAATTGGCTTGAAACACGTCGATTATTGGTACCACTCAGTCTGGCACGAACGATGTTAACGACTTTGTAACGTCTAGAGTAGCTTAAAAACGATTCGATAGGCGATTGTCTAAAAAAATCACCGGAAATTAAATCTGGATCCCAGGAAGGAAGCTTGGAGTACCGAATAAAATTTATTGGAAAACTATTCATAAATATACAAAGTAATGCTAAAATTAAAATTTGAGAAACAAAAAAATGCGTGGAATTACACTGTATCTATTACTCGACTTTATGGAGTTTATTTTTCTGAATTTAAAAAAAAAATGAATACCCCATCCTGCAGAAAACCAATGATAAAGATACTTATCAACGTTGCAGGCAAGACAGTTTTCTACTTTTCAATATGAAACAAATTATGTGTCAAATGGTTCTGAAGACGTCCAAATGCCCAAGACACTTTTCGAAAGTAAAACTTTGTCGTCTTTCTATTGAAACTCGTCGACCCAACCGTAACGACCAAGTTGAAATAAATGCAATAAAGTAAACCGATGCACTTCCCACCGCTGCCGGTGTTAAACGAAATCCCTGAAGGTGTTTTAAGTAAAGTATACGCAAACCCACATAAGTTAGGGCTAGTACAGTCGTTGCATTTTTATTAGGCAGTTTTGATTTTACTTACGTTCGATAAAATGCAATATTGAAATAGATTTTCCATCGATAATGTATCGATAAATAAGTAATTTTTTTAGACACGTTTGCATATACAATAATGTATCGATAAATAAGTAATTTTTTAGACACGTTTGCATATACAATTGTTTATTTATTATTTATTTATTCACGTACGAAGTCCTTTTACAAAATTATAAATATTAATAAAATGAACTAAATTAAATACAAATACAAAGGGACTTGAATGTCTTCAAGTAACTATAACTAAAAATGACCAAACACATTACCATAATGTGGGTGTACAAAGAAAAAAATAGTTAATATTAAAGGTTTATATATATCATTTCTTTGGACACTTTATTCTTTGTTTGCGAGTTCTGCAATATGGGTTCCATTCAGCATAGGTAAACTCAAGAGAAGATACCAATGAGAATTAGAGAAATCTTAAAGAGTGTAGATGAAAAAAATCTCACAAATTCCTTTTCAAAAAGCCCAAAATCCTTGGTTATGGTTAGCAATATTGGGATCCAAGGTAACTTAAAGATTTACATTTGGTTTAACTGCATCCGATTCCTGTCATACCACGTCACAAACCGATCAAGATCATCGTGAAGCAGCAGACAATAATTCAGATTGTCAAGTCTTTAAACCATTTCAAATCGTCAACAAACAAGAGAAAATTGGCATTTTTAAAACACTGAAAAACTAAATAGAAGTAGTTTAATTTGAGATCTGTGAGGTTTCCAGAAAAAGATTGAAATTTCCTTGGAGATAAAATTATTAAATCGTACTATTAGAGTTAGATCGTTGAGATCTCTCAAGGCTTTACGCTTGCTCAACAATACGTGGTGAGGAAATCTATCAAATGCCTTTGAGAAGTCAGTGTAAATGAAATGAATCTCCAAACTATCCTCTAGGGTCTCCATAATATTGGATACAAAGACGGAAGGTTGAGTTTGATATTCCTGTTATTACAAGAGTCCGGCCGAAACTTTTTTGATAATTTTTGTTTATTTGATATCTACCTAATTTGGATATGGAGTGGCAAACACGCGTTTTATATTGAGGAATGGACAAACAATGTCTGATAACCGAGCTTTACTTATAACGTTTGTTGTTTATTCAACAAAAAATACTTAATTAGGGAAGATCCACACTGTTGTTGCCCTTGCGAAGTTATTTGCGGAGGACTACCAAGAATAAACTTGCGCATATTTCTTACTAGCGACCCGCCCCGGCTTCGCACGAGTGCAATGCTGATACTAAATACACTACAGAAAAACTGTGACTATTTTATTTTTACAACAAATATTACATCGGCCTCCGACGCGCTATTTATAGGCGCGCTGCCGCCGCCCCGGTCGGCCAGTACCGCCGCAAGCGCTACTCCCCGCAATTTTAAATCTGTAATATCTTCGAAAATATTCATTTAAATCTTGTGCTGTAAAGGACTATATAGATCTATATTAAATCAACAATGTATTTAAGCTATTTAATTGGATAAGGATTAATGCTGTATTGGTTAAAATCGCTTCAAAATTTGCCATTATTTGTCGTAAAAAGTAAATGACAAAAAAATGTTATTGTGGGATATCCATGAGAGATAGACATATACCATCGCGAAGTTTTCTGTAGACCTTTTCAATGTGTACAAATAATTAGTACATTATTTTGATAAATCTCGTAGGGTTCAGCCTGCGTTTGCAATGTAAGCGGAAAAAAATATGATAATTAACGACATCACATTAGAAACCTCAAAAATAACAGTATTTCTCCACTATTTAATGGATGTTATTATACATATAAACCTTCCTCTTGAATCACTCTATCTATTGAAAAAAAACCGCATCAAAATCCGGTGCGTAGTTTTAAAGATTTAAGCATATAAAGGGACATAGGGACAGAGAAAGCGACTTTGTTTTATACTATGTAGTGATTCACATTAGACGTGATCGATTAAAATGTACTTTCTATAACAGTTGTTTCCAGCCTATTTCTTCTTACGAACCTCTTCTAAAAACCGGAATAAAATGACGGACCCCTTGTGTCGTTGTATAGAATGGGCAAATTTCGATTTTTTTATAGGCTAATTTAAAAACTTATACAACAAATCTAACCCCCTCATTCTCGAGCTCTTTTTTGGAGAAACATATGAATGCGAAAACAGATCAGGGCTAACTTGATTGATATACGATCTATAGGGCGATTTTTAAATTTGGCCAAATTCTAATATAGTTTATAGTTTGGTTATTACTCAAGATATTAAAAAACGAAAAAAACTTTCTATGGGAACTTTTTTACGTAGAATATATTGGTGCTCTTATTTTTTTTTATTTCCGATTACCATTTCTTAAAATTGTATTCTTTTAAATGGAACACCCTATATATTTTTAGCTTAAGAGTTTTTTTTTATTTTTTCTTTAAAATGATATAACATAGTTGATATTTCTTATTATCGTAAGTCCTCGACCTTTAAATTTTGCTTTCAATTTAATTAATTGAATAAGGAACTACTTACTTTATCTTAGTAGGCGTATGTCATCTAAATCAAAGTTTTTTCGTTTGTCGTTTAAGAATTTCTCATTAATTTGTATCTTTATAATTACTCAATATTGAGTAATTTTAAATTTGGTAATTATGTAACGTTCAGCAGGTCAGAAGCAAATAAAAATTTTGATATTTACGTGTATTTTAAGTATAATAAATTTAAAAACCACTTAATTAGTAATATCAATAAAATTCTAATTAAAGCAAATATTAAAACTAATTGTTAATGCAATACATTAAATGCATTTAATAAACGTTTATGAAATTTGCTTCCAGCGCATTTACAAGAAATTTAATGCATTTCCTTTTTACAGTGTAGTAAAAAATCATGAAGGCATTCGAAGTAGAAGTTGTCTGATCGTTCGAGAATGTGTTCGCATCGCCACCGCCGTAGCGACTCGAAGCGTCACAAATTGTTACCGGTTGCGATGTTTAATTTAAAATGTCGCCATTACAATATTTTTTTCGCGAACCATCGCTTGGGAAATGCTATTCTAGAATATATTTTTTTCGCAGAAATTATGAATTTTAATACCAACAACGCAAATGTAAATAATTTCGTCATCACTAATTCTGAGGACTAATCTGCATAAATGTCACATTAATTTTACAAAAATTGATTGGAATTTTAATAGATTTTTGCCCAAAATAAAACCGAAATCTAAATAATTAGCCATTTGCCCGTCCATGAACCATGTTCAGCGAAATGTCGCGACTAAAAAGTCGACTTAACAAATTCTGCAAAAAAAAAAAACTTTAACTATCAATGAACACAGATCCGTATCTTCAAATATCAGCAAATTAAATAATGATTAAAAGTAAAACATAGAATTAAATTATTTACACTTTCATTTCACCAAAGAAAATTATATCTTCTTCTTCTTCTTTTTAACACAGTTAACCATGCTAGTATGCTATTGCCTGTTCATTGCCATCACGTCTTCCCCGGAAGATGACGTACAGCATTCTCGCCATCGTTTTGGAGGTCTTCCCCGTGTTCTTTTTCCTACTGGGTTATTCATTTTTTCGCTTTTAACGAGTCTACCGTCCTCCATTCTCCCTATATGTTCCAGAATCTTCGCCTTTATCTAACCCATTTTCCTATGTCCTGTATCCAGCATTGTTGTCTGATATCTTCATTCCGTATTCTGTCGTGTAGAGTTTTGCCTTGTATACTTCTTAATGCTTACATTTCGACTGTTCTCATCATTTGTAGAGTTCTGCCTGTATTTGATCTTGTTTCTGCCGCGTATGTTATGATTGATCTTAGAGCCGTTTTATATATCTTAGTTTTGCTTTCGGTATTAAGGTATTTGTTCTTCCAGACAATTTCTTTTAGGCAGCCCGAAATTCTAGCCACTTTCATTGTTTGCTCTCTTATTTCGTTAAAAAAGTTTCCATGACTCGTTATTTCTGCTCCCAGATATTTGAAGTGATTTACCTGTTCGACAATTTTGAAGTCGATTTCCAACTTGCACCGTATTGGTTCTTTGGATGTTACTAAGCACTTGGTCTTCTCAGTGTTGATGAGCATATTTAATTCTTTCACTTTAGTGTTAAAAGAATGCAGTAGTCTTTGGAGGTTATCTTCAGAGTCTGCAATAAGAACAGCATCGTCAGCATAGCAGACAGTATGGAAAAATTAGTTTCCCATTTTGTATCCAGCTGTTCTGTGGAAATTTTCTATTATTTTATCCATTACTAGCGACCCGCCCCGGCTTCGCACGGGTGCAATGCTGATACTAAATACACTACAGAAAATCTGTGACTATTTATTTTATTTTTACAACAATTATTACATCGGCCTCCGACGCGCTATTTATAGGCACGCTGCCGCCGCCCCGGTCGGCCAGTACCGCCGCAAGCGCTACTTCCCGCAATTTTAAATCTGTAATATCTTCGAAAATATTCATTTAAATCTTGTGCTGTAAAGGACCATATAGATCTATATTAAATCAACAATGTATTTAAGCTATTTAATTGGATAAGGATTAATGCTGTATTGGTTAAAATTTGCCATTATTTGTCGTAAAAAGTAAATGACAAAAAAATGTTATTGTGGGATATCCATGAGAGATAGACATATACCATCGCGGAGTTTTCTGTAGACCTTTTCAATGTGTACAAATAATTAGTACATTATTTTGATAAATCTCGTAGGGTTCAGCCTGCGTTTGCAATGTAAGCGGAAAAAAATATGATAATTAACGACATCACATTAGAAACCTCAAAAATAACAGTATTTCTCCACTATTTAATGGATGTTATTATACATATAAACCTTCCTCTTGAATCACTCTATCTATTGAAAAAAACCGCATCAAAATCCGGTGCGTAGTTTTAAAGATTTAAGCATACAAAGGGACATAGGGACAGAGAAAGCGACTTTGTTTTATACTATGTAGTGATTAGATTAAATATATCTAATTCCTGTGTTTACATATATGTTTTCCGTTGTTATATGTCCTACTCTGATTTTTGTTCTGCACTGGATGTTAATATCGTATATTAGGTTAATTAGCCTATGGTTTAGACCTTTTGTTCTCATTATTTCTAAGACGTCCTTTAAGCGTACTCTGTCAAAAGCCTTGGTCATATCGACGAAGCACATGTACGCAGATTTATTGAATTCTAGGGATTTTTCAGTTATTTGTTTGACAATGAATACTGCGTCAATAGTGGATCTGTTCTTTCTGAAACCTTGTTCTTCTCGTATACTTATGATTTTGGTGCTTTGAGAATGCTATCAAGCAGTATTATTCCTCGATAGTTTTCTGGGTGTGTTTTCTGTCCTTTTTTAAAAATGGGTATTGTTACACTATTCTTCCATTCATTCGCTTTTTTTTTGTTCTTCTATGATATTCTTGAATAGGGTTAATATTTCATTCCATAGCTTTTTCCCTCCGTATTTAAGCATCTCATTAGTGATCTCGTCTGGTCCAGGGCTTTTTCTATTCTTAAGGGACTTAAAGTATTTTCTATCTTGTCATTTGTTAGTTCTATGCGATCGTCCTCCTCATATTCATTCTGTATCTGTTCCATGCTCTCCTCTTTCTTATATAGGTTTTTAAAGTATGTTTCCCACTGCTCTAATGTGATTTTATTAGTTCTCGCGGTATCTTTGACTTCAAGCTTGTTTCTTCTTAACATTCCCCATATTTTTCTCTGGCTTCCATACATGTCTCTCTCCATCCCTTGTGTGAACATTTTCCAATAGTTTTCTTTTATTCTTGCGTTTACCTCGTTCCGTTCTTTCCGATACTTGTTCCAGTTTTCAGGCGTTTTATTTCGTATATATTGAATGTATGCATTTTTCTTATTTTCTTATAAAGACAAATTTTACAATTTTGTAAATAGTAAAAAAAACAATTATTTCCTGCCTTCAAATAAATCTTAATTCTTACGACGACGACCGCTGAAATTCTTCCATCTGGCAACAAAACATTCCGCGATTTAATTAAACCCATCACATGACAATTTAAAATTCATCGCTCATAAATCAAAATTAACCTAGAAACGCCTCACGATCTATACATGACTCCAAACTGCACCCGGGCACCACCGCATGCATCAGAGACAGCAGCCTGTTGCCCATGGTAACAGGCTTTCGGACCGTCGTCGTGATGTGTGCAGTCATGGTACCACCGTGCGGGACCAATGCCACCTTAACGACCCGTCTAATCGAGTTCTGGGCGAACGGTATTGGTTTTTCTAATTAACATTTGTTAGAAGTATGTGCTGATTATGTACAGACAAATGCATTTCTGGTTTTATTTCTTTTCGTCGTCTGGAAGATCGATTTTATCGTTTTATGTAAATTTCTGTTTGATTTATGCTAACAATGTTAACTAATTTTTAGAAATACTACGCACAACATTCAAGTTTTTTTTTTCAAGTGACCGATAGATCTGATACTTTAAGAATCTTATCTTGAAAAATTGATGTAAAAAATTTAAACATATGTACGTCGTTAACCAGGAGAACAGTTACAATTTCTAATACAAACTGTTTTTTTTACAAAAACTTAGACACTTTATATATATATATATATATATATATATATATATATATATATATATATATATACAGTGCCTTCATTTCAAAACGAACCATCCTTAATAACTTTGTTAAATAGAAAAATTTTAAAAAAAGAAAAAACACGTCAATTTAGATATACAGGGGGAAGTTTAATTTTGCATTTGTTAAAAGTCTGTCAATCACCTCCTCACCTCCAGCTAACCTCACTTTGATATGTCAAGTGGGAACCCCCACCTTGTGACACATCATTGTAAGCAGCATAAAATTGTCTATCCAACCGTATAAAAAAAATTAAATCGGTTGACGTACAAGCGAACAGTGTGCAAAAATGTCTTGTAATAATGCATAATATATCGGCCTCGAACTTTAGTATGTCAAATGATTACCCTATAGTGTGATACATCATTTTAAAGGGCATACTATCTCCTATTTAGCCAATAAAAAAAAACAAAATCTGTTGATGTACAAGCGAATAGTAAGAAAAGATGTGTGGTAATAATAGACACCTTATCACATTAAACTTTATTATGTCAAATGGCTACTTCATAGAGTAAAATATTATTTTAAATTTAAAATAAATATTTTTTTAAAATAATAAACAGTTAAAATATTTGCGAGAAAAAAACTAAGCCTGTTTTAAAATTCATCGCAAAATTCATTGCAGTCTAATCAATCTAGTGTATTTATTTCAATATTTTTTGCGGTACCTGATAGGTACAAAAAATCACTGCAATAAATAAAATTTTTAAGATCTTTAAACACCAGTTGTTTATTATTGTTAAAATTGTCATTGTGACGCCTAGTTGAAACGTGAATATAAATGGTGTATACGCTAGCCGAAAGAATAGAAATAATTTTTCTCTATGGAGCTGAACATCGGTGCGCTCGTAGAACCGCCAGAGCATTTAACGAGAGGCATCAAGGACAAAAACGTGGGCCATAAATATGTACTCGAATTGGTACGAAAGTTTGAAGAAACGGGATCCGTTTGTAATAAAAAATATATTGAGAAAAGGGTTGTAGATGAAGCATGCCAAATCGAGGTACTAGGACAGTTTGCAAAAGATCCAACTTTATCCATCTCAAAGGTCGCAGATTTAACCAACATTTCAGCTGGCTCTGTGCATAAAGTTTTAAAACAAAATAAGTTTTTTCCCTACAAAATTCAAATTCTTCAAGAACTCGGAGAAGACGATTTTGATAGAAGAATTCAATTTTGCGAATTAATGTGCCAACGAATTGACGAGGACCCCCATTTACCTAAGAATATCTGCTTTAGTGATGAATCAACTTTTTTTCTAAATAGACTGGTTAACAGACATAACTGCAGATACTGGGATAATGAAAATCCGCACCTTTTCCGAGAAGGGCATACTCAATATCCCGAAAAAATTAACGTGTGGGCAGGAATTTATGGCAATGAAATCATCGGGCCATTTTTTTTGGAAGATAATTTAACTGGGCAAATTTATTTAAACCTTTTAGAAAACACAATATACCCTGCCATTGTGCAATCTTTAGAAAATCAAGTGGATGAAAATGCTGTTATGGTACTAAATGAAAATAATTTGCATTTCCAGCAAGATGGAGCTCCCCCGCACTACGCTTTGGCAATTCGAGAGTGGCTTAATGAACATTTTCCAGGAACGTGGATTGGCAGACGTGGTGCAATTGAATGGCCAGCACGGTCTCCAGACCTAACCCCTCTAGACTTTTTTCTTTGGGGGTATTTAAAAAGCAAGGTTTATAAAACCCCACCTGAAAATATTGACGATTTAAAAGATCGAATTGTTCGGGAATGTAGAGGAATTAGCAGAGAAACCCTTGCCAATGTTCGTGGGGAATTTCAAAATAGGCTTTTTTATTGTCTCGCTAATAACGGCGCACATTTTGAACATTTAATAAAATAATTTTCTTCAACTGAATAAAACTGAATAAACTGCTTATATTTAACACACATTTTTGCATCCTAATTGCCTATAACGTCTATTAACTTAATTTTTTTTGACATCGTTGGATAGCAGATCGTACGTCCTTTAAAATGATGTATCACACTATAGGGTAATCATTTGACATACCAAAGTTCGAGGCCGATATATTATGCATTATTACAAGACATTTTTGCACACTGTTCGCTTGTACGTCAACCGATTTAATTTTTTTTATACGGTTGGATAGACAATTTTATGCTGCTTACAATGATGTGTCACAAGGTGGGGGTTCCCATTTGACATATCAAAGTGAGGTTAGCTGGAGTTGAGGAGGTGATTGACAGACTTTTAACAAATGCAAAATTAAACTTCCCCCTGTATATCTAAATTGACGTGTTTTTTCTTTTTTTTAAATTTTTCTATTTAACAAAGTTATTAAGGATGGTTCGTTTTGAAATGAAGGCACTGTATATATATATATATATATATATATATATATATATATATATATATATATATATATATATATATATATATATATATATATATATATATAAAGACTCCTTCGATTTTAAAAAATGTATAGATAGTTAATATTCCAGAAAATTATCAACTAATATCATTAGACGTTGTCTCGTTATATACAAATATTCCAAATGATCTTTCATCAAATATAATCAAACAAAAATGGAGTATATTGAAAGAACATACTGAACTTACATTAACCGATTTCATTGAGGCAGTTAACCTCACTTTAAACAATAATTACTTCCAGTATCAGCAACTGAACAGCTGTGCAATGGGTTCTCCGATTTCTTCCGCAGCGGCACATTTAATTATGGAACATTTGGAGGAAAACGTAATAAATAAACTTAATTTCAATATAACATTCTTCAAAAGATTTGTTGATGACTGCTCGACAGCCGTACCAGAAGATAAGATTGATGCCATAATGACTGCTACCGCCGAAACAGAAACAAAAAATGAAATCAATTTTATGGATTTAACTCTAATTAGGGATAGATAGAGTCCCAAATTCGAAACTAAATGGTACAATAAAGAAACTTGGTCAGGTGGTTACCTAAATTATAATTCAAACCACCCAAAAAGTCAAAAAAATAGTGTAATAATAGGTCTAGCAGATCGAGCTATTGCCTTAACCTTCGCAAAATATCGCCATGAGGCCCTAAAAAAGGGACAAACAACTCTCAAACAATCACTTTCCAAAAAAAAAATTATATCCAAAATAATAAAACAAAGAACACATTTGTTCTATAATAAAACAAAAAACCAAAAAGTAAAAATCAAGACGAAAACAACAATTATTTCAGTATGCCTCATACAAATGGTCTTTCGGAGAAAATGAAACATATTTTACCAAAACATCATATAACAGTTTGTCATAAAGCACAAAATTTACTGAAAAATTTATTTACCCCTTTAAAAAGTAAAGTATTAGGTACTTTAAAGAAAAGATCTAACATTATTTATAAAATACCATGTCTAAACTATCCTAAGACTTCTATAGGAATGACAACACAGTACTTAGACAATAGATTAAACGGTCACAAATATACAAAGAACGCTTCAATTGCATTACACAAGCACAAAATCCAAACCAAACATGAATTCGATTTTAACAACACCAAAATATTAACTCAAGATCAAATTATCATAAATTAATTATAAAAGAAATGATAGAAATTAAAAAAGAAAAAAACGCCATCACTACATAGTATAAAACAAAGTCGCTTTCTCTGTCCCTATATCCCTTTGTATGCTTAAATCTTTAAAACTACGCACCGGATTTTGATGCGGTTTTTTTCAATAGATAGAGTGATTCAAGAGGAAGGTTTATATGTATAATAACATCCATTAAATAGTGGAGAAATACTGTTATTTTTGAGGTTTCTAATGTGATGTCGTTAATTATCATATTTTTTTCCGCTTACATTGCAAACGCAGGCTGAACCCTACGAGATTTATCAAAATAATGTACTAATTATTTGTACACATTGAAAAGGTCTACAGAAAACTCCGCGATGGTATATGTCTATCTCTCATAGATATCCCACAATAACGTTTTTTTGTCATTTACTTTTTACGACAAATAATGGCAAATTTTGAAGCGATTTTAACCAATACAGCATTAATCCTTATCCAATTAAATAGCTTAAATACATTGTTGATTTAATATAGGTCTATATGGTCCTTTATAGCACAAGATTTAAATGAATATTTTCGAAGATATTACAGATTTAAAATTGCGGGAAGTAGCGCTTGCGGCGGTACTGGCCGACCGGGGCGGCGGCAGCGTGCCTATAAATAGCGCGTCGGAGGCCGATGTAATAATTGTTGTAAAAATAAAATAAATAGTCACAGTTTTTCTGTAGTGTATTTAGTATCAGCATTGCACCCGTGCGAAGCCGGGGCGGGTCGCTAGTTATTTATAAAATACCATGTCTAAACTATCCTAAAACTTCTATAGGAATGACAACACAGTACTTAGACAATAGATTAAACGGTCACAAATATACAAAGGACGCTTCAATTGCATTACACAAGCACAAAATCCAAACCAAACATGAATTCGATTTTAACAACACCAAAATATTAACTCAAGATCAAATTATCATAAATTAATTATAAAAGAAATGATAGAAATTAAAAAAGAAAAAAACGCCGTAAATAATAAAAAAGATATAAGTAATCTCAGTCAAATTTACCATAATCTAATTAACCAAAACTAAGGATTCAAAAATAAATAAATAGATGAACAGAAAAAGTCATGAACTTGTTTTATGCCCTGTACAAATTCTATAAAATATTCCGGTTACTGTAAATGGTATATCAAGAAAGAACTACCCAAAGAAATGGGTCAAAAAAATAAATTCCATCACGTCAAATTAAGATATATTTAATAATGTTAATACTCTTGAACTGACAAGCTCCAAGGTAGACTATATAAAAAATTTTTAGATTTATCTGTTAATTTTAAAATGAAATGTAACATGTTATCTAAAACTTTTCAGTGTTTTAAGATGTTCAAGTGTGTTTTAAACGTTAAACTCTTGAAATTTATTTTACAACCTATTACTCAAGAAGATATCCAAATAAAATAAAAATATAACAAGGTTGAAGAAAAAATTATATATGGCTGGTACCCTCCTCCCCCAATCGATACCTCGCCTTAGCTTGCTATACTATACTCTTGTGATATTGCTACCGCCTCCCCAAAAAGAGAGAGACTAGACTACGTTCCTATTTGGTATACAAATTTCCTTTATATAAAAATGTCATATGTAGTATCTTTTACTCCCAGCCATTTCAACTAAAATAATTATTTGAATAAAAACTACACCACTTCACTGAACACAGCCAGTAATATGAAAATGAGCACGAATTATTACCTACTTAACAATTTATAGACAGACAACTAAGCGAGTTATGACAAGAATTTTCTGGCAGTAAGAACCGCTAAAGACAAGTTCTGACAACGCAAAAAGAAGGAAAAATATGCCTTAATCTCTTATTTGGCGAATGAAAAAGTGAAAATTAATAGAAAAGTGGTTTAGGTTTTTAATTTCAAAAATATTTTATACCTATCTATTGGGCATTGGTTATTAATAAATTAAACTTCCTGAAGGATATCTGTAAAAAAATCATAATTTTTCTTAATAAGAATAAAAACAAACAGTAAAATGTCTGCGTTATAAATTCCCATAATTTATACGTTTGATATGAAGAAAATCCTCAAGCAATAATGCATATTTACAATTTAGCTGAACCAAACGAAAAAAGTAGCAAGAAATCGAGATATTCAATTACTGTTCCTTGACCTTGCTCAAGCTTATGACATCGTTACCGTCCAAAAAATTTGGTAAGTTTTACATGATTCAGAGGAATACAAAAAGTCGCATCAGAACGATATTTATATTCAGGAAACTGGAAAGATAAAAAAAAGGCTAAAGAATTTGTAATTTAAAACGATAGATAGTCGGATGACGTGCATAAAACAGCTGTTAAGTAAAAGACCTTTACCACCACATGTAATTTTTTTAATTACCCTGGCGCACACCCAATTTACAAGATTTATTAGGACAGTTTCAACTTAAATGTACCACTAATTAACATACTTTTGGCAATAGATATTAAATTTTCTGGAATCGCATCGTCGTTTTCCAACAGATGCACAAGGCTATATTTTTTTCGCGAAACCAATTTATTTTTAATCGTTTAAGACGGCGAACACATGCCGTACAATAATTTTTGGCAAGCGACAGTTAAATTTCGGGAATCACCCGTTTCATAACAGGTGACAAGGTCAAGCAAGCTATTTTTATTTCGAAATTAACCGAACGTAGGTACTTTTGTCGGATTTGACTTTCGAGACACGCTTCGGATGTAGACCCAAACAAACCAAAAAGAGAAACACGAAATGTATGCTAATGAAAAGTAAATAGGTTTTGAGATGCAGACATTAAAAAACTGCATCGACCACTTGCTTTGTATTTAATATGCAAATACGCTAACTAAAAAACAAATTTTGATTATTCGAAAAATAAACTTAAGAACTGGAAGCTCTAAAGCATCCCACTTGAAAATAGTACTTCTTAGAGTCGACCATGATGCAATCTTTTGAACGATTACAAATTTATTTCAAATCTAATCACATAATTAACTACTTGTAACAGCCTAAACAACTCTTAAAAAAGAATGACTTGAATGACTTTCTCGCAATAATTTAATTTTTATTGTATAGGAATGTGATGTGTCAAAACCGTCGGCCAGATCTAGCTTCTTGTGATATTTAAAAATAGAGGATATCAATTAATTAACATTATTAATTAAAGTGGGCAATTAAAGAAATGGGTGGCACGCATCATACTGTGTATACGTGCATTTGTTGTAATCACACAAATGGCTTTCCAAAGGTTAGTTTTTTTAATGTGACCTTATTTGATGTGGCGCCAGTATTTCAGTGTCAATGACACGAATTTTTTTTTAAAGAGATTGTAAATCATTTAGCGAAGTCGGAGATTGTGTGCATATTAGAAAGTGTCAAATAATTTCGTGATTCTGCACATAAATCAAATAAAGTGTAGTATACCCAATATTTGACAAATTAAATTAAAGTACCAATAAAAAATAATATAATTTAATAATAAATAATTTGCAAGGCGCTTATCGTTGAAAGGGAATTTATTATAAAAAAAAATAATTCAATAAGAAACTTCATTTGACTTATTTAAATCGGCTTGGGGTAACTAATGTATCGTTTGGCAACGTTGTGTTTTTACTGTTCATGTTTATCTTGGAAGTAGTCTAACCTTATACTTTATAGTAAATAAGTTTACAAAATAGTAGAATTTTACTCATAATACTGTCATTGCAAGGAAGCTGGTAAATATATAGTATTAGAGGTGTGCGGATGTTTTGTGCAATTCTTTCTGGATTAATCACTTGTACATGGCTTAAACGATATGGAAGTAACTAATAATAAAAAAGTAGGAAATGATCTTATTAAACAAATGGCAAAAATAAGTATAAATATTCTTGAAAACAAACAAACTGACCCGACTGTAGAAAAAAATAAAATCAGCTTGTTGAAATTAAAACCTGAAGTATCTGCTATTTATATTCCGCGCCACTATAAGAGCGCTTCAGCGTTAGTGTCTCGCGTTTTCTTTTGGGCCGACGCATAGCCTATGGGGTGTGTCAAGAGGATCTCACAGCACGTAGATACCTAGAAATTTTTGCGAAAATTATTCCAGAATTGCTTGAAAATGTTCCATTGGCCCATTTCAGTTCCATTTATCTTCAACAAGGGGGTGTCCTGAGCCACAACTCTGGCTGTTAAGGCCATCTCTGGTCAATAACTTTCCTTAAAGATGGATAGGTACCAATGGGCCAGTAAGATGGCGCCCACAATCTCCCTATCTTTCCATTTTGGATTTCTTTTTTGTGGGGTTTTATGTAAAATCAAGTGTATAATACACGATATAAATCTATAGCGGAACTTCGTGACGTTGTTAGTTTGGTCTTCTAAATTCTTCATAATAGACCTTTGATTCTTTTAAATGCAATTAGAAGAATAACAAAACTGTGCCGATATTGCATTCGAGAAAACGGCCGTCATTTTGAAAACCATCTTTAAAAAACTGTTGGTTGTTTTTAGTTTCATAATTCTTTTTGTTTTTGTTACTTTAGTTTTAAGAAATAATATTATTCTTGTTTCTTTGTAATCAAATTTCAATATCCTGGTTTTATAATAACAGTGTTGTTTAAAGTAAAAAATTTACCAATAATTAATAGCCAGATTTACTAAGAAGGTTTAAGACTTAGACCCGATCTAGTTGCTTTGGAAATTAGATTTTCTAGATGACCGGTTTTGTTTTTCTTACGATATTGTTTTAATTGTATTTTAAAGGTTCAAAACTTGCTCGACTTATTGTTACCCATGTCAATTTAAATTCTCTACTGTTAATCTAAACCGGTTTTAAAGTTAAATCATGTTAGTGAGTTAGGGGGTAAGTGTTTACAATTGAAAATATAGAAAAACATTAAAATTAATTTTTAAAGTGTCTAATCTTTGGTATAATTATTATTGTCAAAATTCTGCATTTGTTTCTTATAAATTATTGAAAAAATCGAACTCTGACTTTGTTTTTCAAAATAAAATAAACACATATATTTTTGAAAAGCCTAAATTATACGTAATCAATATCTAAAATAATATACAGGGTGTTCTATCTAAAAAAATCATAAGTTTGGTTCATATCTCAAAAACTAAACATTTACAGGGTAGAGTTGATCAAAAGTCCGCAATACTAAGATTAAAATTGTTTTTTATGACCAGCAATTAAACCTTCTTAAACATCAAGTCTTGTACTAAATTTTGGAACACAGTCTTCCATTTCGGACATCTTCTATTCTCAATAACAGCGAATAGTATTTTGTTATACAGACCCAAAGGAAAACAGTCCGATTTACGGCTGTTTTAAAAAATCGTAGGCCCAATAGAATAACCCAACCCAGAATAAACAAGTTTTACGCATGGCGTGACATTTCATTCATGAATTTCATTCACTTAGACCGCAGTCGCTTATCTTATTATAACTCTTTTTATCAGGATTGTAGTAAGCCGACGTAGTATCTCTCATCTTGCCTGCTACGACTTATTTTTCATTCACGGCAGGAAATTTCCAATTTGCTAGGTCGGATTTTATTGTACTTTACATTCTTAGCAGGAATAACAGTTTAAGCAATCGTATTTTGATACAATATGTTGTTGTTGCACTTGAATAGTACTACTTTGTTTTGATAGTAACCCGACAATAACAGAGTAATAGTTTTTTATTATTACTGTTTATGTTTCATTTAGAATAGTTATAAATACCAACTTATGACTCTAATGATAAGATGCACATTCATTTAGTTTGGTGGTTTTTGTTTTGAAAAATGGTTAGATGCAGAAAAATACCATTCAAATGGGGATATTTAACACACTCCATAACCCCTACCATTTCGGACTTAGCAATAGTATCATCATTTAAAATAATCACCCTATTAGAAGATTGTTTATTGACATACTACTTTATACCCAAAGTCCATAATTTCTGTCAGTGACTCATTTAATAAGGTCATCAAAGCGACGAAGCGGCGGAATTAATATCTCAAGCAACAATAAATTACTTTGCCACTCTATTAACAGGGCAGATACTAAAAGCCTTAAATAGCAATCAGCTGATCACATTTAAAATACCCCGGTAATGCCGCGAAGATAATGAATGTATCACTGACAGAAATTAAGGACTTTAGGTATAATAAATTTAATTGCTGATCGTTCTGATATTTTTTACTCAATGATTAGGTTTACGCATTCATAAAGCAATCTATTTGTTTTCTCATTTTCCAGCCTTATCTCTTAAAAAACAAAAATGAGTTAAATCTCGCGACGCTACGTATATTATTATACTACAGAAGCACGATAAGTGTACACTCGACGAATGCCCTTCCTTATCAACACAAATGTCAATTTAAATAAATCCTTTTATTGATAATTCCGAGATACTTACAAGAGTAAATTATTGTTAAATGACAAACGACATATCTTCTTCCGGTCCAATTCAAGCAATGCGCGTAATAAATAAGATTAAGTTTTTTAATACATCTGATGCAACGCGTTTTACAACTACAAGTACCATTTTTATGATAGAATAGGTCAATTTAACGGTACTTTTTTTTTATCTTTGAAAAAAATTATTTCATAAATATTCAGTGAACAATATTAAGCTTTTATAATAAAATAAAATCAGATAATTAAAAGAATGGTCAACTAATACCCTCCAACTATGTTGAGGGGAGGGGAGGGGATATTTCTTGGTTCTAAGTTATACAATTTATTTTTTTGTTACAGGTTATCCTATCAGTATTATTTACAACACTCTGCCTCCAAGTAGCTTATAGTAGACGACTGAACGACGACATTGATAATGAAGTCAGCGCCCTCCCAGCAGGTAATATTACAATTTTTAAAGCAACCAAGCAATAATACTAAAAATATATATCACCAGCGAAGTATGGGATTACCGTAAATCAACATATTGTTGTGAATATACGCTTGAATCAATAAATAAATTAAAAAATACGGTATACAGTGCTAAAACTGCAATTCTTCGATTGCCGAAACGGGGAAACTCAGACATTAAACGGCGCGGTAGCGGCACTTTCATTCGGTACTTCCCCGATATCAGAGCACGACATCATAACTACTATAAAAGAAAAAAGGCAGCGGCGTAATTAAGGACATTACGGGCTACTCTTTTGGAGTCAACTCGACCTAACATAATATTCTAGAGACAATAAAGATCGTGCACGTGTCTTAGTTCCTAAAATTGATACCGTCGATAAAAAGACGAGGTCAGCGGCGCTTGTGAATTACTTAACCTACGCGTCCTGACTCAAAAATAATTACCAGAACGTAACAAAGTCGAGATAACCTGATATTGACACTGCGACTAATAATCAGCTTCCTGTTGGCTATAAAGTTATGAAAAAACCCGATCTTACTAAATCCCAAACGTGACGATGGAGAGTAACATAATACCGAACTTGACTTGCTTAAAATAATTGAATTCAGTATTAAAAAAACGATAAAGTTAGAAAAAGTGAAATAAAAGTTAACCAAGAGTTTAGAAGTGTTACTTGATAATCTTTTCCTAAATAATTCATTCCCTAGAAGTATTCCCAAATAAAATTAAAGCTTAATTAATCTTCGTTAACTCTGAGCTAAACTCATTCCCCTTCAATCCCGGTGAACGAGAAAGGTGAGACGGCTAGAGTTGTCATTTTAGTCGGGAGGTTTTACACAAATAATTGATAATCCGAAAATTCAAAAAAAAATAATTAATCTCGAAAAAAACGAAGTTCCATGTTTCCTGAAGGATAAAATCCAATAAACCCGATAAATGCGTAAATAAGTCCATATTCTCGACGAAGAGTGCAAAAATACCGAATAATGGCGTGGTGTGTTGACGTTTCGCTAAAATCGCAAAAGGTAGTTAAAAGAGACCCCGAAAAGGGGGTATAATTATTAATGATGTTGTGAAAATTAAAAAAAAAAAATACTCGTACTCCATTAATAAGACAATATCCTATCGAAAGATTGCAACATACTGTACATGTTCGTTTGCTAGTTACTTTGAAACTATTATCCAAAAAATCACTACTAAAGAAATTTTTCTAAGAAGTTTTTATCTACGTGGCATGATTTTAACCAATCGAAATACACACGGAACAGCGCAGCCAATTTAGATAAAAAGTAATCGGTAAGAACGCAATGTTCTAGGGGGTTCATTTAAATTTCCTACTTACATTTGTTGCCAACTCATTTTTTTTTTATTTCGAGCCACTTTATCATCGACGACGATGTAACCATAATCAAACCACAAGAGAAATTTAAAGATAAGATTTTCTTATAATAGCTCGCATATCGGGAGATAAAAATCATTTTTAATTATTAAAAAAATCTCTTATGTACACTCGAATCAGTTTTTCTAATGTATACTTACAAATGTGACGTATATTATTACACCCTCTCAAATGACTGGTCTAAACGGTAACCTCACATATTTCGTCTTACGATGGCCTTACTTTTTGCCTTTGCTTTCACTAAACGCCTTAATTATACTATTGTGGTATTCTATTGCTACAGGAAATCTGGGCAGCAACTTTGGGTACAAAAGCACAAGAGACTACGTAAAGATAAGTCAACCACCAATCGCGGTCATACGAAGAAACGTCGGTACCCACGTGGAACTTCACTGCGAAGCCATGGGCTCTCCCCCACCAACGATTCAATGGTACAAAGGACACATGAGAATTACCGAGGTAAGTTTTGAAAGGAAATATTTTCGTACAGGTGATTGACACATTAATTGTGCGCTTCGCATTCTCTTAAACTTTAGTTTCTTCCATTTTATAACTTTTTTTTTTGGTGCTCATAATAAATTTGAAATAATGCGACCGGAAACTGCAACACTGCTCACCATTTCATGACCAAAGGAAGAAACATTATTGAAATTCTACAATTTTTTGAGAATAACTCACTGGTATCGCAGAAAGTTGGTTTCAGGCGCCAACGGTGAAATTTGGCAAGCTGCACGATGGCTTCAGTGCGGTACGATCACAATTAATGAAGTTCGGAAAAGTTGATTATTGTGGCTGATCAAAAAAATACATTTACCAGTGAAATGAACTCTTCGGTAATAAAAAAAAAACACCCAGTTATTCTACATCAAGAAGTACCCACATAAACAAATTTTTAGCCATTTTTATCGTCACATAACCTCAAAAAAAAAATAAATAAAACTTCTTTCTTCGTTTTTTTTTTGACGATATCTTCGATTCTAATCATCGTAGAAACTTCCTTTTTTTTTCATTTTGTAGGTTTTTTTTATCGCCTACAACAAGATATTTTTTACAAAAATTTTTGGCGCCAAATTCAAATTTTTATGGGTGTCCGAAAATTTTTAAATTCAATAAAATAAAAACTAGGGCAAAAGCAACGCCGAAAAAAAATATGTTGTTTTTTAGATGCCAAACTGTCAATGAATTTTTTCAGATTTTTAAAAGTGGTGAAACATAGTCAAATTGAAAAAAAAAGGCATTTATTGGCCTTTTTTCGCATTTTTAGCGAGTTTTAAAGTATGGAATTTTCTTATATATCCTCAGTTGTCTTAAAACTATATATATATATATATATATATATATATATATATATATATATATATATATATATATACTTGGTCATCCCTTGTAATTTTTTTTAAATACAAAGTAACAGAAATAATTTGATGATGAAAAATGATCTTTTTAAGCATTACATGAAACGTAAAATTATTAAAATGTTTTAAAAAATGTAAACTTCTTTATGCTAGTTTCGCGTTGTACCACTGCTGCGGTTGTATGCTGTGTTGCCGTAATTACTTATTTTACTTGAAGAAACGAAGTATAATCATTTTATTTCAACAATATACACTTTCTCTCAAATTTGTTTAATTTTATTGTTAAAAAGTAATCGACCTTTAAGTTATAAGTATTTTTACGAGGTATGAAGAGCTATATATATATATTATTATAAGGATTTATATTAGATAATATTCCTTTATCATTTAGGAATGGAACAATAGAAAATACTTTTATAATTGGTTAAAATGAGTACCGCAAAAAGATGAATTACGAATATTACATGTTTGAAAATTAAAAAATATGGCATTTGAAAGTGACGTCACTTCATTTCTTACTCTCCATAGTAATTAATTATCTTGTTTTCCAGAACGAAAGCTTTGAAGATTCGAATCTCATCGACCGATCCGCCGGACTCGCCAAGGTCGCCTCCCGACTCGTCATCAACTACGTACTACCTCGCCACGAAGACAACTATTTCTGCGTAGCCGAAGCCGGTTCGCAAACCGACAGAAAAATGACATCTCTAGTCGTACCCAATGGAAGAGGACGAGAAATGAATTTCACCCAGCTGGTAGCCAGCAAGATTTTGGGAGCACACCACCATCCAAGAGTAACCTTCTGGGCGCCCGCATACATGGATGTCATTGGTACGTTAGCACTTCACATTTTTATCAATCGATAAAAAAAAAAGTAGTACTCATCATTGTGATTATACAATTTTTAAGTGCTTCTAAAAAAATAAATGTCATATCTCACGTACAAAGTTTATTGTATCAATACTGAAAATTGCTAAAACTAACGAAAAATTTCTCTTCTAGGATCTGACGTCATCCTCCCTTGCAAATCAGTAGGCAACCCCAAACCCGACTTAGTCTGGATCGACCCTAATTCCAAAGAAATCATCAACGACGAAAAATTCACGGTCCTTCCCGATGGCGAACTCAGTATAAGATCTATTTCCTGGGACGACATGGGCGTCTACACGTGCATAATCCGCAATTCAGTAGGTGAAGATTCGGTAGAAACGTTCTTGTATCCTATGCAGGTGGGTTTCAGATAAAAACAAATAATAAAACATTTTACAAGAACTATTCAGGAAAATCCATACATCGATCAATCCATTTTTACTAAATTGTTTCTTTTTTTGTTGCAGGAATCGAAATAACGTCGGCAAACGCTGCAGCAGACGTATTTATAAAAAAATCTAGTCACTCCATTCCAAGATGAAATTCTTGGCAACTTACTATTATTATTGTAAACTAGTATTTTACATGTATAGGTATTAATAGGTTTAAGTTATTAAATTATGTACTTATTTATAAATAATTTAAATTAATTTTTCTGAAATAATGTAATAAAATAAGATTTTAATTTAAATTCTGTAGTTGTTTTATTTTAAACAAGACCTAAAGAAGGAAAGAGTTTTCACAATGATGAACTTATTGAGGTCGAAACGAAGCCAAAACATTTTCGATACATGACTAGCTTAGGAAGAACAAGCAATCTGGCAATACTGCATTGGAAAACGCATTTTTTTCCCAATCGAATTGATGTCGTAACTTTTAGGGTTTTAGAGATGACAGAAATTGTGATAAATGTCATTTAGGGCATCTTGTGAAATAAAATACCAAAATTAATACAATTAACTATAATTTAACTACTAAATGTAAAAGCGGCAACATCGCATTGCATAACGCTTAAAAGAAAAATAAGTATAAAATTGAGATAAATCTTTTATGACAGGTTTTCTTAGTTTTTGCTGGTAAATCTCGTTTTTCCGCAATTATTTATATATCTTTCGCTAAAAAAGTGATAAAATTATTGCGTTTTGGCTCGGAGGTGGGATACATGACAGGCAATTTTTTACAAATCATCCCTAGTAGGTCAGGAAGTATAAGCAATCTGGCAACACTGCATTGGACAATTCATTTTTTTCCCAATCGAATCAATCTCGTAGCTTGTAGGGTTTTAGAGAAGGAAGAAATAGTGATAAATGTCATTTACGGCACCTTGTGCAATAAAATATTGGAATTATACAATTAACAATCATTTAACTACTAAATGTAAAAGCGGCAACATCGCATTGCACAACGCGTAAAAGAAAAATAAGTATAAAATTGATACAAATCTTTCAAGACAGGTTTTCTTAGTTTTTGATGATAAATATCGTTTGTCCGCAATTATTTTATATCTTTCGCTAAAAAAAATGATAAAATTATTGCGTTTTGGCTCGGAGGTGAGATACTTGACTGGCGGTTTTTTTAAAATCATCCCTAGTAGGTCAGGAAGTATAAGCAATCTGACAACACTGCATTGGAAAACTCATTTTTTTCCCAATCGAATCAATCTCGTAACTTGTAGCGTTTTAGAGAAAGAAGAAATAGTGATAAATGTCATTTAGGGCACCTTGTGTAATAAAATATTGGAATTAATACAATTAACTATAATTTAACTACTGTAAAAACGGCAACAGCGCACTGCATAACGCGTAAAAGAAAAATAAGTATAAAATTGATACAAATCTTTCAAGACAGGTTTTCTTAGTCTTTGATGATAAATATCGTTTTTCCGCAATTATTTTATATCTTTCGCTAAAAAAAAATGGTTATTACGTTTTGGCTCGGAGGGGGGATACATGACTGCCTTTTTTTTTTAAATCTTCCCTAGCAGCTCAGGAAGTATAATCAATCTGACAACACTGCATTGGAAAACTCATTTTTTTCCCAATCGAATCAATCTCGTAACTTGTAGGGTTTTAGAGATGGCAGAAATAGTGACAAATGTCATTTAGGGCACCTTGTGCAATAAAATATTGGAATTAATACAATTAACTATAATTTAACTACTAAATGTAAAAGCGGCAACATCGCATTGCATAACGCGTAAAAGAAAAATAAGTATAAAATTGATAAAATCTTTCAAGACAGTTTTTTTTAGTTTTCGATGATAAATCTCGTTTTTCCGCAGTTATTTATGTACTTCTGGCAAAAAAAAATGATTAAATTATTGCCTTTCGGCTTGGAGGTGGGATACATGTGGAGTTTTTTTTTTAAATCTTCCCTAGTATCTCAGGAAGTATAATCAATCTGGCAAGCCTGCATTGGAAAACTTTTTTTCCCCAATCGAATCGATCTCGTAACTTGTAGGGTTTTAGAAATGGCAGAAATAGTGACAAATGTCATTTAGGGCACCTTGTGCAATAAAATATTGGAATTAATACAATTAACTATAATTTAACTACTAAATGTAAAAAACGGCAACATCGCACTGCATAACATTTAAAAGAAAAATAAATATAAAAGTGAACCAAATCTTTCAAGACACGTTTTCTTAGTTTTTGATAATAAATTTCGTTTTTCCGCAATTATTTATGTACCTTGCGGTAAAAAATGATTAAATTATTGCTTTGCCCACCCCAAAGTACAATAAAAATTAGGAAAAAATTCTACTGTTCCAAATAATTACCAAAAACTGAAAATATCCTCAAAAGAGCTACATACTGAAAATCAAAATTATAAATACGTAACATGTCGGGAAGTTCAGTGGGTTTTCGTTGCCGATAAGGAAACATAACAAATAAACATTAATTATTACCGCAAAATATTAATATAAATTAAAAAATTAATAAAAAGTGGAAAAACGCACCCTTGTGAAAAGTTTAAAATTTTTTTTTATTATTTTTTATGCCATGCTTGAGCACGGGCCTTCGAAAACAATTACTTTTTCTCGTCAACGTGGTATTAAGTATTCTTTTGGCTATAATTCCGAAACAAATAAAGATATCGAATTAATTTTTTTTTCATCTCTTGCAAATTTATCCTACTTTTCAAATATGATACAAAAACTATGTATTTTCATTTAAAATTTGGGAGTAAAATGGAAAAAATTATGACATTTCATCGTCCATCACACGCTGTTCATGAAAAGCTAACAGAAGGCTGTTGATATTGATTTTTTTATGATTTTTTAACATTATTCAAAATTAAGCTAAAAAAATGTTTTGTAAGTTTAGACTTGTTATTTTAATTATGTAATTGTTTTTTAAGATGTCTACTGACTTTATTATAGATATGTCACTTTATTTATTGAAACTGCAAAGTTTTAGTTATGTTTTTTATTTATATATAATTTTAAACGTCTGTTGTATGTATGTTGTATTTTTCTTTTTATTGTAAATCGCTGGTCCGTGAATAAACATTTATTTATTTATTTATTTATTTAGTTTGTTATTATAAAATGAACATTATCTCCTAATAAATCTTGTTGACAGAAAAATGTGTTTATTACTTTATGTTGTTATATTATTAATTACTGTGTGCTAATAAATCTTGTTAACTGTAAAAACGTGATTATCTGTATTGCTATTTTTAAACAAGTTATTGTTTTTAGAAAATTTGGTTTGCAGTAAAAATGATGGCTCTTGAAAATGGCATTGTCTTTTGAGATGACGCAGAACTGTTCAATATCACAGCTGTCTTACTGACAATTCGGCTAGCAAAGTACATAAGAGATTTTGTGTGAACAGAACGTGAACTGAAATTTAAAGATCATTTAGAGGTCAACAAAGACTTTTTCGAAAACAATTTCTTTTAACAAATGTTTCATATTTTGTTCCATAGAATCCGACTCCGTTATAAAAATATATATGTTCCATAATTTTGATATTTTCAAAAAATTCATATTATATATATATATATATATATATATATATATATATATATATATATATATATATATGTACAATAAACAATACAATAGCATAAACAACTTCAGCTGTTGTAACTATTTTTGTTTGTGTTGGTGCGCCGCTTTTTTTTTTAATTTTAATACTTTCCAGGATGGACCCAAGATTTCATCTGATGTAGTTGAGAATTACCTTTGTATGATGTTTTCCCACAAATAATACATTTGTTAATATTGTTATATTAACGGACCGCCGATCTTGTGCGCGCCATCTCTGATTATTTCGTCGAATAACGAACGTAATTTTCCGAATTTTAATCATCAATTGCAGCGTCCGAAATATGAATTTATTTTTGTCACCTATGTTTTTCGTGTTTCATACCACCCGAGATATTTTCTACTTACAATCAACCGAGGACAAAAAAAAAATTAAATAACAATTTTTTTGTTTATAACAATTTACCTCACCATTTTTTGGGAATTCATACTCAATATTCTTAATCAGGTCAAAATACGTATAAAAAACTGGGCTCCCCCGACTATTACCTAAATCTATGTCTCTTAATGTTATCCAGATTCTCAAACTGGCCCTTCTTATCTTGGGCACCCTGTATATAAACATTTATTTCCTATTATCTGTCTTTTCAAAATGTTTCAAATCAGTTGCATTTAATTAAGTATAATAAAACTTTTTTTTAATTTGTTAGATTAAGACTTTTTTTTGAAATTATTAATACTTTGCAAAAGTTTTTTATAAATATTTATAGTTTTTCATTCTGCGAATAATGTACAATGAGTACTTTGATGAGATATCGCACTCTTTTCAACTTCAATATTTTTGATTTTTCAAGGAAAACTCATTCTTGATAAAGTTTTTGCCGGCCTTCGAATTTCAAAAACAGTGATTAAAGTCATTATAATATACAGATGTTCAAAATATTAAAATATAGAATAATGTTTATTCATGATATACATACAAAAGCATTTTCAAAAGGCAAATATAAAACTACATATTATAGTAAAACATTACGTAGACAAGACAAATTATTAAAAACACAATTTTCATACAGATTTCCAAATAAAGTACAGTGAGAGAATCATCTGTGCTTTTCCTGTCATTAAATCATTGAAAGAAAGTCTTCAATACTGTAGAAAATTTTTTTCTTCAGATAGTTTTTCATTTTTGACTTAAACTGCCGCGTATGGAGGTTTTTAACAACATTAGGAAACACATTAAAAAATTTCATATACATATATATATATATATATATATATATATATATATATATATATATATAGAATACAATATAGGTTGTATGTAATTAGTCTTATTAATCTTATTTATAATTTTCTTACAAATTTTATTTAACCAAGTTGCTCCAAAAATAGAAATGTGGATAAATAAAAAAAATACAGAAACTAATTTTACTTCTGATTTGTTTTAAAGCAATGTTGTAGAACAGTAAGTATGAAATAAAAATATTAGGGCTATTCTTTTGAGTCATTATCACTTTCACTTCTATCACTTGAAGTAATCATGATCACTTTGACCCAATGACAAGTAAACGCATATTCAAAAGAACATGAAGTTATCACTTTCACTGTGATCAGTGATAATTTACTCAAAAGAATACAGCCATTATTCCACATGATGACCTCTTATCAGGCGCGGATTTAAAGGGAGGGGAGCGGTGCGGGGGCGATCGCATCCCAAGAGCTTCGAATTCATAAAAATAGATTCGCGCCCCTGTCTGCTATATTAGGAACGTGAACGTCGCTAGCCCCCCCCAAGAGTTAAATAAAATTTGTACAAAAAATTACAAATAGAATATTTTAAGAGTAATTTTAGTAATAATTCGGAAAAGAGTAAATTTTGAAGTGGATGCCATTTTGGTTTTGTTTGTTTCGATTCGTTTTTGATAATTTTCTTGATTTTTCCGATAAAAATTTGTGAAATTTTATATAATACAGATGCTTCTATGAGTGTGTACTTTTTTTATCGGAAAAATCAAGAAAATTATCAAAAACAAGCCAACAAGTTATTACCAAAACTTTTTATCAAGAATGGCTTCTCCTTGAAAAACCAAAAATATTGAAGTTCAGCAGAATGTGGTACCCCATCCGTGAACACACTATTTTTCATTTGTATTACACCCATCAAAAATAAAGAATCCATACGCTTTTCAAACCTTACGATGCTAATTCAAATTTGTTTAGTTGTACTACTGTATAAAAAAATGGTAGTATTAAATTTATAACAAACAATTTTCTATGATTTCATAAAACTTTGAGCATTTAAAATTGGAAAATATAACTAAAACTCGCAAAACAAAACTCCAAACAAATCATTATAAATCAACTTTATCGCGTTGTAACAGTATCGTGAAAATAATACTTTCACGGTAGTATCGTGGATATACAAAACTCTTACGACAGCGTATCTGTAGACACTACCACTTTTAAAATTTTTTCCCAAAACTCAAAAATAAGTTTCACAAATGTAATTTGATTTCTACTTACCACTTTTTGATATAGCTATACGCTCTTATCTGAAATTTTTTAAAAATTTCGATTTTTCTTTCGCCGGCCGGTAAGGGCAAACGGACAACGTTCAAACTACACTTTCCTCGCGTAACTTATGGAAATTTTAATGCATACAGACTATAATACAAAGAAAGCGTTCAAAATTTTCAAAACAAAAATATATTTTGATTAAAATTACCAAAAAAAAAACTATTATAGAAACATTTGCAAATCGTACGTGCGGCGTCTCGAAAATGTCCGTTAGCAAACGGAAATGGATGAGAAAACTTTTTACACCCCTCCCACGATTACAGCCACCTGTTTTAACGAGTGAGAAAATTTTGTCTTTTTTTAATCTATTTCAGCCCAGCTATTAGACAAAGAGAAAAGATTAATGCAATTTGTCATTTCCGGCTTAGTAAAACTAGCGGATTTTTTAAAAAATGGAGGGAAAAACCGGTTACATATCTCTTTGATTAATAAGCGTCAAATAAAGAAATTAAAACTTTTTTGAGCAAAAAATTTGAGGTCCGTTCATTATGTGCATTTATAAATCTGGAGTATTATTATAGAATCGGGAATTAATATTAAGGGTTATGTTGCAGTTTATTATTCATAACGCGAGTAGGGGAAGTCGTGGCAAAGTGGTGCATATAAGTATCAGGTGTCAAGTAAGTGTGTCAAACTCTCGGTAGTATATAAGATGCAACAAAATTATTCTAGTGTTGTGAATATTTCTCGATATATTCTTCTGCAAAGTATTTTACCAACCATTCAGAGAGCTTCGCAAGGTGTTCCGTAAAAAGTGACAGCAGGTCTTGAGAGACAACAAGCTCATTAGGGGACACGTATTTATGCAAATGTGGAAACAATTTTGATTGCCATCCGCATTCATTTTTCTTA
The DNA here is from genome assembly GCA_034092305.1 of Diaprepes abbreviatus. Lineage (NCBI taxonomy): Eukaryota > Metazoa > Arthropoda > Insecta > Coleoptera > Curculionidae > Diaprepes > Diaprepes abbreviatus. Next base: position 128,927 of record JASJET010000322.1, on the reverse strand, counting down.
TCCACAACTGCAGTTTTATCCTAAACGCCGCAATCTTCTCCAATAATTTCAAGATATGTATGTTATTGCCTTGCAGAGACAGATTCAAGGCATACAGTTTATTAAATATATCGCACAAATATACCAGTTTTAGTTAAAAGGTCTGGTTCGACAATAGAAATTAAAAGTTTAAAGTAAATGGTATATTACTAGTTTACCGATGTAATAATATACTTTTTAAATAAAATTACCTTTAGAATCATAAGTATTCAAAATTTACCGCTCTCGGGGACCACGTTGGGTATATATTTTCTTTGCTTGTACCTATTGAAATTTTTGAATGGTATTATCAATTTTCCTGATCTTTGAGATATGATTAAAAAGAAGTGCAGTAATCAGCAATAAAAATTTGAAGGTTAAAATAAAAGGTATACCGATATAATACTTCACTTTATGTAAATAAAATTACTTTTAGAATCATATAGTGCTCACAGTTTTCTGCTCCCGGGGACCATTTTGTACGTGTTATTAAAACTTCTGAATGGTATTATCAATCGGCCTGATCTTCGAAATATGGTTCAAAGCAATTAATGTAATCAACAATAAAAATTACAGGGTTGCACTTTTCCCAATCTAAATTAATTTTTGTTATAAACTTGTCAAGAATTTCAAACAGGTCTTGAGCCTTTGCGCATTCAGTGAAGCTTTTGAAGAAAAGAAGGTCTTCAACAATAATATTTATTTGTTTGTTTATTTATTATTTGAACGGTTCCACCATTTGTACATATACAATCAAATAAATTATTTAATATTAAACATTAGATGGCTTAATACTATTATCACAAAATCAGACTTCTTAGCTTATTTTTAAATACGGTAAATGACGTGATAAAATAATCAAGATCATGGAAACTGTTAACAGCAGTAACCACTCTATTAATTGGCATATTCTGACCATGTAGGGTGTTATAGAACCCGGAGGACAGCAGTGGACACCTCCTGAGATTCCTAGGTGGAATCTTAAAATTAAAACCAGCCAATATATCAGGGGACATTATTAAATTATTTATTACCTTATAGAAAAAAAGAAGTTCAAAATATCGTCTGTGGTCCTCCAGTTTGGTTAAACTATAACACTCCCTTACCTCATCAACGCCAAGCTGCATCCCTCTCTGTGCCAATCTATACCCTAGATATTTTTAAAATTTTACCTGAACAGCCTCCAAACGTTTTTTATGTATATCAAAGTATAGGCTCCAAATCAAACTACAGTATTTCATTATTGACCTTACGTAACACACAAACAATGAAGAGACACCACATAGATTATTAAAATCCTTGGACATTCTTACCACCATACCCAACATACGGTGGCCTCTATTAATGACTGCATCATAATGATCACCATAACAAAGTCTACTATCTATAAATAATCTCAAATCTTTAACTACCTTCACCCTCTGCAATTTACTCACTTCAATTCTGTACTCAACTTCGTTCACGCCCTTGTTGCGACTAACTATAATATATAAGCACTTAGCAACATTCAGCTTGAGGTCAGTTTTCAAGCACCATGTCTCTAAAATATTTAAGTCCCTCTGAAGCAATTCACAATCTTTCCTGGACTCTATTGCTCTAAAAAGTTTCAAATCATCCGCAAACAGGAGATACTTAGAACTAAAACACTGACCTATATTACTTATAAGCAACTGAGATAGTCTAGGGCCCAAGTGCGACCCTTGGGACACACCTGAGACCACATCAAACTTATGTGAAAGAAACCCTGCCAGTCTAACCTGCAATATTCTACCTTACAGGTAAGATGACATTCAAGAATAGAATGAATCATCCATACCAAGGGACTCAAGCCTGTGGAGCAATACACTTTGATCAATCAAGTCAAAAGCTTTACTAAAGTTACACTGCACGAACCTCGCAACCCCGATCCATGGCTGCGCTAACGTAGTTGTATACAAGAAGAGATTAGTCTCCGTAGAACGGTCTCCCTGAAAACCATGCTGCTCCTCCACTATAATACTGTTGAATATACCTAATGAAAGCAGAACCATTTTTTCCATAACTTTAGGGATAGCAGACTATATGCAGACAGGTCTTTAATTCTTAATATCAGAGCTGCCACCTGATTTAAATAAAGGAGAGACGTATAAGTGCTTCCATCTGCTGGGAAAGACACCACTAGATAAGGATGTATTAAAAATAAAAGAAAGAGGCTCACATAAAGACAAAGCACACTCTCTAAGCATCCTATTCAGCAACAAATCAGGACCAGCACCCTTCTTAACATTCAAAGGCAACAGGCAATCCAGCAAACACTCAAATCCAATCTCAACATGGCTTACATTAAAATGGGGACCGCTAATGATATCCTGTTCCTGCACATTTATGTTGGCAGCCTGACCATTAAAACTCTGATATACGGACTTAAATTGTGTAGCAAAGAGATTAGCTACCTCTTGCCCTCCCTCTGCTTGACGATCATCAAGAAACATAACTTCCCGAACTTTATCACTCTGTCTAGTTTTTGACTTAACAAACCTCCAAAATTCATCGACGTTCTCCCTTACACCTGTCATAACATTCACTGGTCAAAGATTTACATTCATTTCTCAAATTATTTAATTCGATAAAATACTGCCGACTATTCGTTGTCTTATATTTTCAATATTATCATCCTGAAAGCGTACGTAACAAATAAGATTACTGTCAGTAGGCTTATTAATTTGTATTCTATTCTATTCTATTCCCAAAATGGCGTTCATCAGCGATGCTTCGCCAGCTCGTCCCACGGCCCGGCGCACTAATGAGCATTTGGCTTCAAAAACCGGACAAACTAGAGAAGTAATCATCGAAATTATTTTTTTTTGTATACCTGAGTAACCGTACTATCATAAAAATATGATAAAGTGGCCCCTCCACGCAGCTACGCTCCGCACAGTTAATTGCAATCTAAGCTTCGTTCAATACGCACGCATTCGTTCTTGATAGATTTTTTTTAGACTTGTGTTTGGTGTTTGGTATTTTGTAAAGTGAATATTAAAAAAAATTTTTTTTGTAATGGAATCTGAAGAACAAGGTATGTATTTAATTTTAATATATATTATTTAAAAATATAATGTCTGTTTAATATTCTTATGGACCTAAAACAATATGCAAGAAAATTTTCTATTTTTTTGTGTTTCTTTTTAACTAATTAGTGTTTTTGAAAATGTTCCGAGCTAGGTCGGGCTGTAATTCTTTTTTTATAATAAACTATAGACATTAGCCATATCATAACAGTCAAAACATTTTCCACATGTTTCCACCTCTTCAGAAAACCGCTTTGAGTTCCACGGGTTGTTTTTGCAATAATTTTGGTTATTTTTTACTTACATACATATTTTTTTTTCCTATAGGTACAAATTTTACATCAAATGTTATTGAGGTATATCGTAAAACGATATACATGCTTTTTAAACAAAGCACATCCAACACACTTGAAGATAAGGTATCATTTATGGAACATAAGCTTTGCGAAATGATGAAATGTCTCCAAAACGAGTACCCATACCTTAAGTCACGATTTAAAACATTTTAATAGTGATTTAAAGAAATGATGGATATCATTTAACTATATTGAAGAAAGATTTTTGAAAAAAAAACGAGAAAAGGCTTAATACATCAATACTAGTACATAACTGGGCCACGAATTCTACGGGACGCCCAAGGAAGCATTTCCAAGAATTACATGATCGTAGTAAACGACGAAATACAAAAGAACTCCGCAAACAGGTACCTGTTGAGGAGCTTACCTATGCAGCCAGCGTACTTCAACGAATGTCTGGAAATGTCGCGGCCTCTAAACTTATAATAGATGCAACTTCCACACCAACAAGAGCCAAATTTTACAGGAAGGTAATAAATACTGCTCAGAAACCGAAAGTAAAAAATTACACATCTGAACAAGCTTTGCAAATCTTATACTCCGGTCAAAATAGACATTGAAGGTTACATTAATTCGCACCTTGCTAAAAATTGGCATGAATGTTGGGAACCCTATTATACACAATTTGTCAATTATCCACATCAATCCGAAGTGTGGAAAAAAATTTATTCAAGGTCAAATGTTGCAAAAATAGGTTTTTTGAGTTTTCCAGCTAAACGGTAAGTTTTATAATAAAAATAGGTGAGACAAAAATTATTCATCATGCAATTATCTATAAAAATTGTTCATACACTTTTTTTCCTAAGAATCACCATTTCGGAGATACAGCGATGCAAAATGTTGAAAAAGTTGTATTCTTCATAATATGCAGGTCAATTACCGTAATATACGTTACAGAACGATAATATAAGTAAAAATATTAATTTTCGTAGCGTATACATACATATTATACAGTTTTAAAAATATAAACTCCAAAAAAAACCCAGTCCCTCATTTTATATGACCGTACGGCCTTGAGCAACATCTGTCTGCTATTCAATTGTCCACGTGGCGACGCTCGTATACCTGCTCCTTTTTGAAGGGCCTCCCTAGATAGAATAGTATTAGTCTCAAGCATTCTTTCGTAGTAAGAACACGTAGTTATTGCTTATATTTTCAAACAAAATTTGTGCAGTTTTGTGTTTGTAATAGAAATGTCGCAGTTGTGCTTTATTTGTAATAAACATTTGACCGAAAGCGAAACAGTTACTGTTGATCGTGGCCTAAAGACATTAATTAATGCAAGTATTGAAAGAGGTGATGAATTTTCGGAATACCTGAAAGACCAGACTTCTGTGACAGTTCATGTACAGTGTCGAAAAAACTATACTCGGAAGGGTACAATCGCTGCATTGAAAAGAAAACAGGATGAAGAACAAGCTAGTACATCAAAAATAAGTCCACCTCGTACTAGAGCACGCGTAAGTGAACCATTTTTTTGTTTTAAAAAGTGTTGCTTATTTTGTGGCAATGAATTGAATGAAGAGCTAGAAAACAGAAAAGCACTGAAGTATCGGCGTAAAATTTTTCATGTAACAACACTTTCATTCAAAGAAACAATCCTGAATATAGCCCAGACTCGTTCTGATCATGTAGCAAAAGCTGTTATTACTCGAATTGAGTTCGAACATGATTTAGTTGCTGCCGAAGCTAAGTATCATAAAGACTGTCATAATGCCTTCTTGAGACCGACTACGGGGGGTCAAGCCGGTCGTCCTCAATCTGAAAGTACGAATCTTTTAATGGAAGAAATATTTGCACACATCGAAAATAGTGATGATTGTCAATTTTCATTAGACGAATTACAAAATATTTGCAACAATTCGTTAGATAATAGAACCATTAAGTTACGATTAAAGTTGAAGTATGGCGATAAAATTATTATAACAGAAAAGTCAGGAGCATCAACATTAATATGTTTTGTTGATAATCACTATGACATTTTAAATCGAGCTAGCTACGAAAAAAAAAACAACAAATGAAAAAGAAGAGCGATTTAGAATCGTGAAGGCTGCGGCAGCAATCATTCGAGAAGATATTCAATCTGCAGTTTTTGATAATTCTCAGGAGAAGAAGAAGAGCAAGACAGTATGGATTATGTTCCATTAGAAGAGTATCAATCAGACGAATAATTTTCTCAATTTACGCATTACTTACACCGCTCTTGTTATTTACAATAGTACCATTTTCAATTTAATACAATAGCTTTTTAACTCAACAGAAGCACAATAGATCGTGGAATAGGCCTACCGGGGAAACCACGTAAAAAAAAAAACGCGCCATGTACACTACCTCACGGGTGGCGCGGAAACGTGTGCATATTATGAAGAATACAACTTTTTCAACATTTTGCATCGCTGTATCTCCGAAATGGTGATTCTTAGGAAAAAAAAGTGTATGAACAATTTTTATAGATAATTGCATGATGAATAATTTTTGTCTCACCTATTTTTATTATAAAACTTACCGTTTAGCTGGAAAACTCAAAAAACAGATTTTTACAACATTTGACCTTGAATAAATTTTTTTCCACACTTCGGATTGATGTGGATAATTGACAAATTGTGTATAATAGGGTTCCCAACATTCATGCCAATTTTTAGCAAGGTGCGAATTAATGTAACCTTACCCCTATTTTTGATGCTAACTTGACCGGACTATTAGTTGAAGGTGACTTTACAAGGAGGCAGTGGGAGTTGTTATACGATTCCAATAAAGGTATATTTCCTTGGTATACTCTAATTAGAGAAGCAAAGAAACTCTACTATCCAAAACCAGAGTCAATCCGAGTTACGGAGACGAGTGTTGAAGTTGTGCTTCAGGACCTACTTGATCAGTAAAGAGACTTTGTTTTTATCTTGAGATAGATTTTTTATGGGAAAATGTACAATCACCCTAAGTCAGCATATAAAACGACACCCATGACATTTTTTTTAATATTACTCCCCTCTCCCTTCCCACCCTAAGTCAGCACCCCTTCACCCCATTGGTAAAGTAATGCCAGAAATGAAATTGGAGCACCTAAAAACATATAAAACGATAACCATTACGTTTTTTAAATATTACTCTCCTCCTCACCCGATTAGTAAAATAATGTCAGAAATCAACTTAGCGCCCTCAAAAACCCCCGGATACTGATTTTGACACGTCTAGAGTCAAAAACAACGACGTTATTAATTTTGTCCGGTTTTTGAGGCTAAATGCTCGTTAGTGCGGCGCTTAGCTAGAGCCAGAGCCACATTTCTGGATAGGTTACACGAACTCCGATTGGTGAGAACTTACAGCGAAAATTCTCGTATTATCGGGTCTATACCCCCGAAACCCCTCTATTAGTGCATAATTAATTAAACTTTCACTTTGCATAAAATTGCCGGATATAGAGATGATCGCAAGTCACAAATATATCCTGGTTTATCCATCAGTTCCGTGACTAAATTTAAGGAAGCAGGTACTTTCGTAATTTTGCCAAGAAACTGACGCAGAACGATGAAGATAAAATAACACACTGTATATTTTTTAACAATTAATTTTATTTGAAATACTTCCCTTCTTTAGGAACCAAAATTTCATAAAGATCAGTCTTAATAATTAAAAAAAAAACTTACAAAATAAAAGTAACTTCTAAGTACAACATAAATTAAAAAATATTTACAATAAACTTCAGCTTTATACACAGAAAACTACAATCCTTTATTTACATGTACACTTTGAAGGCAAACATTCTTTTACTTAAAACATTTCCAAATATATATATGTAGTGCGCATCTTGTCGTAATTATAATTTAGGTTATTATTTCCCCGTTAATCCAATCTTGAAGCATCGTTAAACTGCTTCGAATTCTTGAAAAGTCATTTAAAAGAATTGGAAAGCAATAGAATAGAAATTATAACATTTATCAACTTGGCCGCCAAGTTAAGAAGGAAATAATACATAATTAAGAAGAAAAATCGGACGAATTTAGAAATGTGTTAAGTAATAAACTCGTGCCGATTATAGATAAAATTATTGAACACAAAGTAAAAATAAAAATTTTAAAAATTGCTCTATATTATTGGGACAAGTTAAAATATGCTTGAAGTGTTTGTACGTCCGCGAAAACCAAGTTTAAATTGATGTTATACTTCCGTTCAAATGTCAATTTGACTTTCAAGTAGAACAGTTTCCGCGGAAATTCAAACAAATTCATAAAAAACCTCTGTGTAAAAATATGCTTGTAAAACTATTACTGACATTGAAAAGCACCTGTAAGACATATATTTCTAAAAGTTTTATGGTTGTTTTTAATTTGAAATAAAAATAAAACATTATGGCATTGGATTACATTAATTAATTACAAGTAATTTTTAATATTACTTATATTTCTAAAAGTAAGTCTAAAATACTGGCCATACTTTCGTGAAAATTGATATCGCTGAGATTCTTAAAGTGATACAAAAGATTTTCTTTTAAACGAATGTAAAGTTATCATTATTTAAAAATTTCCCCTGACCAAAAAAATAAAAATTTGGCTTCGAAGTTGCTTTTTTGATTTTGTAAAAACAAACCTACAAGTGATAAAGATAAAGTTGTCACAGTGCAACTTAAACAGCCAATAAATCAACACAGTTTCAACAAGAGACTCGGGGAAATAAGTAATACAAGTAAGACCTACAAAAAATCGTCCTTCCCCTAATTTTAAATCAAGATTTTTTCAAAAATCAAACAGAGATCAATTTTAATGTTACATTTTTTTCTAGCAAACAAATATTCTCAGAAAAAAACACCTCGTACAGGTTTAAAAACCTTTCGTATCACAGTACAAAAACTAAATATACTTTTATAAAAAGTCGATTAAACATAAAACCTTAAAAACAACCAAAAAACGTGATTATTGCAAATAAAAGAAAACAATTTTAGATTTTTTAGAAAAATTCAAATAGATATGAAGTTATTTTGTGAAAAAACGATAAGTAAATACATTTAGACTTTCACTAACGTGTCAATTAACTAAAAAATCTAAAATGTTGCTTATACACTCACACTACTATATTTTTTGTCAAAATTATGGTATATGTATTTTAAGTATAATAGGTATAGTCCGTTTTTTCTGCAAGGCTACAATCGGTTTAAAAATTCTCGATAAAGAAGGAAACAATGAAATAAATAAAAATTTTAAAGCTTTACATATAAATATTAGATTGATAGAACGTTTGATAATACAGAGTGGTTCAAAATTCTAAATGACTGTAATTTATTTAAATAAAATTACCTTTAGAATTATATAGTATTTAAAATTTTGCGCTCCCGGGGCCATCTTGTATTTCTTATTAAAACTTTTGAATAGTATTATCAATTCTCCTGTTTTTTGAATTATAGTTAGAAAGAAATGAATGATGTAATCAGCAATAGGAATTAGATGGTTGAAATAAAAAGTATACTACGAGTTTATCTATGTAATACTTCATATTACTTAAAAAAAAATTACCTGTTGAATGGTATTATCAACTGTCCTAATCTTCAAGATATGGTTGGAAAGAAGTGAATTTAATCAGCTATAGAAATTAGAAGGTTAAAGTAAAAGGTATATTACTAGTTTACCGATGTAATAATTCATTTCACTTAGACAAAATTACCTTTAAAATAACAAAATATTCATTTTCTGCTTCCGGGGATCATCATGTACTTCTCATTCTAATTTTTGAATGGTATTATTAATGGTTCTGATCTTTGAGAAATGATTAGAAAAAGGTGGATGTAATCAGCAATAGAAATTAAAAGGACAAAGTAAAATGTATATTACTAGCTTACCGATCTGATACTTAATTTTATTTAAATAAAATTACTTTTAGAATCATGAAGTACTCAAAATTTTCCGTTTCCGGGGACTAACTTGTACTTTTTATTGAAGCTTTTGAATGGTGTTATCAATTGTCCTGATCTTTGAGATATAGTTAGACAGAAATGGATATAATCAACAAAATTCTTCATTTTATTTAAATAAAATTACCTTTATAATTACATCATAGTATTCAAAATTTTCCCCTGTTGGGGACCATCTTGTACCTCTTCTTAAAAATTTTGAATGGTATTATCAATTGTCCTGATCTTTGAGATATGTTTAAAAAAAAAGGGGATGTAAACAGAAAACGATTCAATTATTGCCAGATCTATGATAAAGATCAATTTACCATCCAAATAATTTTGAAAACCGTTGGGTAAATTTTAAGCAATCCTCAAAAACACGAAATCTAAAATCGCGATCCACCCTGCAAAATAAAACGACTCTCTCTACAATATACAGCAAAAAAACGGACTTATTTGAGCGCTATTTTAACACATCATCTGATTGCTACAAAAATAAAGTGCGTATTACTAAAAATTACATAAATCACATCAAAACGGTCGTCTTTGACAACGAATTTTTGTTTAATGTGCAAAAATCAAATATTCCTGATAAATCACCGCGTTGCTTTTCAAGTAGGTCACTTCATTAAACTTTTTTTTCTAATTAAATGAGAAAAAAATAACCCCTGAAGGTGGCTCGCGGTGTTAAACGAAACGTCGGAGAGTAAAATATGGAAAACTAAATAATTAAAGGAAAATCAACGACCTACTCGAAAAGCGAACCGACGACTTCAAACACAAGAGCCAATCGAACAACATATTTTTCCTAAAATATGTACAACTAGAGACACTTTAAGAGATAAACTTTAACTTTAATAGACTTTAAAAGTAGCACTACCATGGTTTAGATTGACAAATTTTTAACCTTACTTTCGTAGAATATATTCTTTTTTGTACATTAAAACATTAACTTTGTGCATTTTTCCCAACAACAACTGAACTTATTGACGAATTAAACTTTGTTTTCACGCTTGAGGTATGACGGGTGGTATTTTTTTGTCGCCTATAATAATTTTTTTAAGGAAATACAAGCATCGTAAGGGTCACGGTTCCCATGGTTACCTCTTCTCCATCTTCTAAATTCAATTTTGAAACGGCATCACAGTACAATCAAAATGAACAGGAGGTTAACTCGGTTTTGCGTCAGTCGCAGTTTTGCGTGTTTTTTTGCCAAATACCCTCTGGTCAAGGTCACAGAAGTTTTACAGTAGCATAATTTTGTTCATAAAAAATAATTTTGTTTCTATTTGTTGACCGTGTAGTTATTAATTAGTTTTTACTTTTTTGGGTTTCGGTCATATTATTACTTTATAAAAAAAAATTAACACATGTTTTTTTCTGACGTTTCGGTTTATTTTATTGATTAAACCATCTTCAGAGAATTACTGTAAATATGAAAAGGAATATGTAAATTTATGCTATATAAACTGAAAATTTTACTTTCTTACCTAATGTTAACAGGTGGTTCACTTGAAAAACTTACATTTAACTATTTTATTACTTTAATACAATATTAAACACTTCTTATTTAATATAAATATAGAAAACTATTATTTTTTGATGCATTTTTTTTTTCACATCTGATTTGTTGTGCTTTTGACAGAGTACTACCAAAGGGTTTGAAAGTTTCTGGACCATCTGCAATTTTATTGCCCTATTAGATTCGTATATACATTACTCAGGTCATTTGTGTCCGTTCTGAAATTCATTGTACCGGGTGTTCTTTTAATATGAATCATTTCTTTAATTGTTCTTTTTTGTAATTAATTTCTTTGTCTAAAATCTCCACGTTGTTAAAAACATGCACAACATCGATTTTAACAACGTGGAGATTTTAGACAAAGAAATTAATTACAAAAAAAGAACAATTAAAGAAATGATCCATATTAAAAGAACACCCGGTACTATGAATTTCAGAACGGACACAAATGACCTGGGTAATGTATATACGAATCTAATAGGGCAATAAAATTGCAGATGGTCCAGAAACTTTCAAACCCTTTGGTAGTACTCTGTCAAAAGCACAACAAACCAGATGTGAAAAAAAAAAATGCATCAAAAAATAATAGTTTTCTATATTTATATTTATATTAAATAAGAAGTGTTTAATTATATTGTATCAAAGTAATAAAATAGTTAAATGTAAGTTTTTCAAGTGAACCACCTGTTAACATTAGGTAAGAAAGTAAAATTTTCAGTTTATATAGCATAAATTTACATATTCCTTTTCATATTTACAGTAATTATCTGAAGATGGTTTAATCAATAAAATAAACCGAAACGTCAGAAAAAAACATGTGTTAATTTTTTTTATAAAGTAATAATATGACCGAAACCCAAAAAAGTAAAAACTAATAAATAAAAAATAATTTAAGGCATTTGAATTAAAAAATTTCTTAATAATTTACTTGTTTTAGTGTCTTCTTCAAAATGGAGGGGAGGCATCACTGAAACCATGACCATTAACAAAAAAAATTTGAAATTCGTCAAATGGGGCTCCTAAAAACACACAACACACCTACGCACCCAAAAGGAAGATCGAATATACAAATAAATAGACTTAAAAATGGAAAAAATACAATAAATATACAAAAGGACCTAAATAAATAAATAATAATAAATAAGGAGTACCTAAGGATTATATAAACATCTCGTCGATCAAGAAATAATGTCAAAAATATACATACGAGAAAGTCACAATGAAAAATATCACATTTCGGTTTTAAATATGTTACTTGTCAAAAATTAACGAACATTTTGAGGATCTCGAATTCACACGGTTTAAAAGACGGCAACTGTCAAAGAACTAACGTGAATCTTATTCAAATCGATAGAAAAGGGAGGGGGAAATCTGAGGTGCACAGCTCAATTAATATTTTTAGCATGTACAGAGTTATCCTGTTTATAGAACTGCATTTGCGAGTTACTGAAAAACAGTAAAATAAAGTTAAGAAAGAACAAAAAGAAGGTGTGAGTTCACTTCACTAGCCAGAACGTTTCGCGTCTAATCAGTGAAGTAAACTAGCACCATGGGGGCCGAGTTAGTCCTTGGATGGGCAACCGCTTGGGAAGACAGCGTAATCGTGGTTTGGAACTCACGTTAGACGTCAAAAGAAAACACCAAAAATGTCAAATTCTAAACCAATTTTACTGCACCTCTTATATTTTTTAAGCATTTGTAAGATTCACCTTTATTTTTAACACCCATAAGGTACACGTGTTAGAAAGAGACTTCTTGTGTCTCTCTTATGCATTACATATATGAACGATTTGAACCCAAGATATCTAGCAGATTAAACCAGTAAACAGTAAAAATTACGATTAAATGATCAGAAAACTCGCCCATTTAAAACAGTTATTTGTTTCAATTTGACATTTTCAGTACTCATCTGAAGCTAAGAAAGTTCATTTCACTATTTCGACAAAAATTCTGCACATTACCTGAATGGCCGTACCGATCGCCAGATCTAAACCCCATTGAAAATTGAAGGGGACGTTTTTAGTAACCCCAATTACAGTTGCCGTGCGTCACTTTAATTAAAGCTTACCTAAATATCACACGTTTACGAAAATAAAAGCTGCCTTTTGTTAGAACAACAATATATTGGGGTAAATGCCAAGAATTATCTCATCAGCGCTTTCAAGCACTATTAACGGTAACTTGTAACTGTCAATAGTGTTATTTATGCTCTGAAAAAATTTTAAATACTCATATCTCAAAAACTATTGAAATCAGACGCCAAAATATAAGATTTTGCTTACGTTAATTAATTAATGAATACAACCAATAAAATCTCACCGGATGTAAACAATTACATACAATAAAACGTAAATTACATTCATAAGTTTTTCCACATAAGAGTTAAAAGGACAATAATGCAAAAATGTTATAATTGATAAAGGAAAAGTGTCAATTTTTGACATTTTATTCTGTCAGTATTTGATTTTTACATTTTTGTCCTTGCAACGCCCTCTCTGAAAAAAACCTAGAATTTAAATCAAAAATCGAGGTAAGAATTCGTAAAGAGTGAAATGATAGGAAAATGACGTTTTTTTGAAAAAATTTTGGTACATACTCCCTATTTCGAGGTTGTAGAACACGATTCTGACCTCGGTTTTCCATAATTTTTCTTCAATTTTGCGGAAAACAGTGAAAAACATTTTTCACTTTAGGTTCAATTTTTTTCACTAAATCGTTAAACTTTTGTTATAACCACAAATCCCACATTGATGGAAGCTTTTGTATTATACAATAATTCAAAAATATGCACTTTTTTTATCGAAAAAATCCGAAAAATTATCACGACAAAAATCACAACAAATCAAAAGAAAACGGCCGCCATCAACAAATAATAGTTTGCATAGTTTGCTAAAGATGTCGTACTCGTTGAAGTCGGCGATGATGCCAGATTGTAAAAACGATTTCTTTCAAATTCATATATATTCTTCTCTTTCTATTTGAATTAGAAAGAAAAGGTCCCAAAAAGACTTTTTCCCTTTCCTTTGATTATTGAAGTACTATTAATTACTCTTATGTCTATGTCTTTGATGTGCGATTTTGAGTCTAAATATTAAAGGTTTTAGGGATTATAGTTGCTTTTGTCTGTTTCCCTTTAAACACCAGCACTTTTAAGCGGATAATATGAATTGATCATCTTGCTAATGTCCGTTAGCAGAAAGTGTTTTTTAATTAATAAATCTAGGTCAATTTAGGTTAGTTCAGGTTAGTTTCTATTTTCCAAATTAACCAAAATCAAGGTAAACCTGAACCAACCTACCCTAATCAAAACCTACCAAAATTTTTGAGGGGTTAAGATTATTTTTACTCAGAAACTGTTTTGAACATTAAAAAAATTTTACATCTGACAACGTTGCGCCTTTTTACGTGATTCGGCGGCCAGTTTAGATAGTCTGACGGTTGATGACGTTTCCGAGACGTGTTTTTGATTTTTCACTGAAAATACAAGTTTTTCTAAGTTGGTTTGCTAAAATTTGTGCAAAAATAATTGAAATATATTACATACAATATTTTTTAACTAGCTCCATTGAAAATAAATACGTAAATTCGGTTTTTAAATGAAATAAAGGTGCTTTGTGAAGTGACTTTTTTTTTTAAAGTTTTCCGGGAAAGTGAGGAAAAATAGTGAAAAATCAAGGTCAGAATTGTGTTCTACGACCTCGAAACAGGGGGTAAATTTCTAAATTTCTTCACAAAAACCATAATTTCCATGCTTTTCACGCTTCACGAAATTTTACTAAAATCGACACAAGTCTACAAATTAAATTTTAAAATTAACTCACTTTACTCACCGAAAAATACCACCCGTCACACCCCTCAAATACAACCTCAAAAACACCTAACCCTACTACGCCTCAACTATACATGACGTCATGACAGTATACTATCTAAATCTAACGCGTTAGTCTGTAACTGCGCGGTGCTCTGCTGCAAATTCAGTATACTATTGATGGCGCTCTGTACCTGTTCATCGATACTATTATTCTCGGACTCCTCCTCCTTGCTGCTCGTGGAACCGTACGAACTGTTCGCCTGAGAAGTATTACTCTCGTAGCCGCACTTACTCGGCGACGTGCCGCTCATACTCATTACGTTACACTGTACACTATTTACACTGTTTATAACTTCGTGTTTTTTCGTGTGTTTATCGACACGAAATCGCTTCAGAGTCTCTAGACGAGAGTCACTGCTCGAAGTGCGTTTGAGGTTATGTTGATTTGACGCTTGCTGGGAGGGGGTTTGAGCGTTTTGTACTATCTGCTGGTTGTTGGTGTGATGATTGTTATGCACGGTCACCGCGTGGTTGGCTTGTTGTTGGGCTTGCTGTTGCTGCTGCTGCTGCTGGTGGTGGTGACTGTTGTTCGGGGCGTCTCGATTTTCGCTTCCTTGAGGTAGGCAACCGAGCTCGCGCTGGATGCACGCCCATTCGTCGTATTCTTCGCCGGGAGAGTCCGGTTCTGTCGCCTGGAAATGCCGAAGGCAAAATGTGTTAAAAATAGAAAAGTAGGACACGTAGAATAAATATACTTTATAGATATCGCTAATGAATTTATTATCTTTAGAATTCTTCGAAATGAAGAGGTGCTCGAGTACACAAAAAGAGATATGGATAACATTTTTATAAAAAAAAAATTGAACCTACTTCTAAAAAAGCACTAAAAAGAGAAATATACAAAATATATTTTTATATAAAATTGAAATTTTTAAAGTTGGCGCCCCATTAATACCTGATAAAATGAAATTGGCTCTTATTGTGCTAGTTTTTAAGAAGGGAGCCTGCGATTATGTTGGTAACTACAGGCCAATTTTAATGGGGATCTTTTCTAGGTCATCAGGTCCTAGGTGTTGTGGTCAGCTGTATTTTACACAAACTTTCGGACGGTCCACGCGGTTGCGAGGAGAACTGCTTTCTAAATTGGTTTATACAGATGCTCACTAAAGCCCAGTCCTTTGATGTTCTGCAGGAAGTTCTTTAGTATCACTCCAGTTGTTAATAAAACTATGAGAATTGTTTGAATGCTGTTCATTGCCTATTGTCTTCGAATTTACATCTCCAGATGTCTGTATTTAGCGGTGTTCTCGTTATATTTTGGTCTTAGGTTATTGTTAAGTATAGCAATATCAATTAGTGTAGTTTGCCTAGAAATGTTATCTGTTAATATAATGTCTGGTCTATTATGAGCAACTATCTGATCTGTTAGAACTGTTCAGTCCCAATATAGCTTGAACTCATAGTTCTCAAGAATAGGCTCTGGGTTGTATTTGTAGTAAGGCACTTTTCCTACCTGCAATAGATTTAACTTATCTGGTAACTCTTAGTAGAGTATCTTAGCGGTCTAGTCGTGCCTTTCCTTATATTCCGTTGCGGCAAATGCTTGGCATCCTCCAGTTATGTGCTGGACTGTCTCTGATGTTCAACAGTCATATCTACATTGGTCGTTTTCTATTGAGGGGTCTCTGATGATGAACTTCTGATAGTTTTTTATTGGAATAATCTGGTCTTGGATAGCTAACAAAAATTCCTCCGTTTCCTGAGACATCTGTTCTGAAATTAACAAATAGTTCGACGCCGAGTTGTCGACAATGTCCTGATCGACCTTATTTAGATGCCCTCCATGATGTGGCATCTGTAGCCTGACTTGTAACTTCTCTTGATCTGTTTGGTGATGAGAAGCAATATCCTGTTCCCTCAGCTGTAGTGGCGTTGAATTGTCTGCCTCGCATATTACTCGATGTAGTGTAGAAGAATCCGTTAACCTGTGGAAATAAGAATGTAAGTTTATTATTTGTCGATCCTCTTCCTCCTTGGAAGCATTGTACGTTCAATAGCACTCCGAGGGTGCTATTTTTGTGCTTTTGTTAAGAGTTCTTATTTTTCTTTACAGGTTTTAGATGTCCATTCTGCTCGATTTTACAATTCTAAAAGAGTAGCTAAGTGCAGAGCAAGCGTACGTGTTAAGCGCCTAAAACAAATTTCTACTATTTAGTATAGTTCATAATACCCGCCTTACCCTCCTGACAATGCGGCTGTCAATTTGGCCTTCATAGTGCCATGGTCAATTCTTTTAGCCTGTTTCATACCTAGGTATTTGTATGTTTAGTCTGCTTCCATTGCAGCTATAGTTTCATCGTTCTGCATTTCAAATGCTCCTGGTTGTATTTATCCTTTAACGATGTTCAAAATACGGCATTTGTCAAGCCCAAACTGCATTCCGATATCCCCGGAGAACTCCTCTACAATTTTAAGCATTTGTTCCAGCTGGTTTCTGGTAGCAGCCATCAGTTTAAGATCATCCATGTATAGAAGATGATTCAATCTTACTACCTCTTTGTGGTTATTTCTAATACTAAAACCGTATCTGGTAGAGTTTAAACGGCGTAATAGTGGGTCATTGCAAGCCAGAACCCCAATGGGCCAAGTGAATTGCCCTATCGGAATTGTATTAGTCTCGGCGAATAAAGGATATTATTACTATTATTACATGCAAATGTATATTGTTTTTTCGGTTTTTAGCGCTTTTAGGAAAGTTGGTTTGATTTTTTAATAAAAATTTTATTTTTTTGATTTTTAGAAATTAATTTAACATCATAATATACGTTTCAAGAACCCCCCTATATCAATTTCCATAAAATCGGAAAATGTAAAATTTTTAGTCCTCCATATTGCATCTGCCATATTAAATTGTAAAAAATGAATGTAACATACGATCCTGAAAGCCACCTAATACTAATTTTGAAAAAAATGCCAATAACGTCAAATTTTCAACGCATCATATAGAATCCGCCATACGTCATACTCTTCGATCATACTCTAGATATAAACAACAATAGATTTGTCTGAAGGCTATTTATGGTCGGTGGGGGAGACGCTTTTTTGATGTTTGACAGACATAAACATATTTACTTATCTTGTCTTTCAGTTTAATCGCTTGTCGTGACTTTTTTCGGTGTTTTTAAGTGTTAGAAATTACTATAAATGCGAAGTTTACAATTAATATTAACAAAAAGAGGATTTAAAAACTTATTTTTATCGGTAAATATTGTTAGATTGTTTACATATTGAAAATAACAATAATAAAAATTTAGGCAACCATATATTCATACTTTGTTTTCAGAATTGACGTACCCAGGGGTATGTTCGAAGAACGTACCGATGATACTCGTTTAAATAATGCAATTAAAAAAGGATAGCATAAAATCGGCATGTCTGTACCAAGAAATTAAATATCTACTGTTTATCAACACTTTTTCAAATATAAATAAAAATATTATTACGTTATTCAGCGTTCAAACAACCGGGCCCAAGTTCTGACGTTATGCTACTTCTACAGGGGTATGTTCGAAGGTCATACTGGATTAAAAAAAAAAATTCTTAATCTAATCTTAATCTACATCCTCAAAAACCCCCCAGTACCAATTTTGGACGTAATCCGGAAATATAAAGTTTTTAGACCATCATTCACATCTGCCAAATTGAATTTTTTAAAACAATTTTTAATTCGTTATTTACACTATCAGAAATCCCCCAGTACAAATTTTTGAACCAAATCGAAAGACGTAAAATTTTTAGACCGCCATATTGAATTTTTCCAAAATAATTTTAAATTCGTAATTTACACCCTCAAAAACCCCCTATACATTTTAGATAAAATCGAGAAATCGAAAAATTTTTGCTCCGCCATATTGATGTGTCTTATTGAATATTTTAAAAATAATTTTACGTTTATAATTTACATCTTTAAAAACCAACCTATACCAATTTTGGATAAATCGAGAGATGTAAAACCTTTAATCCGCCATATTGAACTTTTTAATAATAATTCTAAATTCGTTATGTACAACTCGGAAAACTTCCCCACACCAATTTTGCAGAAAATAGGGCAAAATTAATATTTTTATACGCCATCTTGGATTTTAGTGGTCCAATTTCGGAAAGAATAATGTGAGGTGCTGCCGTTCCGGAGTAGGCGACGGATATACAGGGTGAGTCAACGATTGGATGAAGTAGGTTTGTGCCTTTTCGGTGAAATTAACAAAGAAACTATATTTATTGTTTGATACAGTTTATTTTTACGCAGATTTTAAAAATATTTAGGACTCTACAGGGTGAGCCAAAAAACTAGGACAGCATAAAGTTGAATTTTTTTTAAATAGAACACCCTATATACGAATCATATTTTCGATTTAGCTTATAATTTTAAATCTTTTTTATTAAGGGTTTACTATAACAAAACTTTATAGTTTCTGAGATAATTAAGTTTAAAGAAAAAAAGTCACATTTTCAAGCATCAATTCAATCCTAAATAACGTTTTCAATTTTGTGACAAATATATTCAAATTTGGAATTTAGCAAGGCCAAGGACAAGTTAACATAATTTTTACCTAATATTTGCAATAAAAGCTACAGGGTGTTGAACACATCGGCTCAAATTTGAACAAGTTTAGATGAATAAATACCTTTTTTTTAAAATAGTACACCCTGTATATTTTCATGTTATTTAATAGAGTAATAAAAACCCTAAAAGTTTTGTTCAATATATCCTATACCTATTTGTAATAGTTTTTGAGATATTTCAGTTTTTCTTATTTTCCATACTTTTTTACAGAAACAGTCTTCATTATCATAGTAGCCATGTAAAATAATAAAAAGAAACTACAGAAACAAACAGAATGTGGTTAAATATGATGAAATACATTATTCGTTATATTACAACGGCAATAGTTTAATTAAACATAATGTGAAAAAATTAACACAACAATAACGACAAGGCAAATACATATTTACTTTTATACTAAATCGAAACAAAAAAATTACCTATTAAATACTGAGATTAATTATTTCTTTTTAATAAGTGTTCGAATAAACGACCCTCTTGTGCAATGCACAAATTTAGTCTTTTTTGCAGATTTTCTTGGACCCTGGATAAAATTAGTGGCGTTATTGTTCTACAGGTATCCCTAATCCTGTTTAGCATATCTTCCACTGTTGTTGGTGGATTAACATACACCTTATTTTTAATATAACCCCATAGGAAGAAATCTAATGGGGTGATGTCGCAAGACCTTGGTGGCCACTCAATGAAACCCCCACGTCCAATCCATTTTTGCGGATATCGTTGGTCCAAAAACGCACGAACTTCACGATGGTAATGCGGAGGCGCACCATCGTGCTGGAACCACATACTGTCGAGCTCATCCCTATCGAGACCTTGAAGCAGTTGGGGTAGTTCTTCTTGTAGAAAGTTCAGGTAACTATGGCCATTTAGTGGTTCATTAAAAAAGTGGGGTCCAATAATTCGATTATGATGAATACCACACCAAACATTTAATGACCAGTGGTTTTGATGTTGCACCTCTCTAATCCAAAATGGGTTTTCTGTGGCATAATAATGCATGTTGCGTCTATTTACGGCACCGTTACTTCTAAAAGTAGCTTCATCACTAAACATTACCTTGCATAATAAATTTGGATTTAATTGAATCTCCGCATTTATTGTACGACAAAAGTTTACACGACTTTCAAAATCCTGTCCATGCAATTCTTGGTGTAATTCCATGTGATATGGATGATACCTATATTTCTTGGTAGTACGATTAGCGGTGGATTGTGATGTTTCACATAATGCTGCTAACTGACGGCTACCAATATAAGGATTTTCCTGAACATTTAACAATACTTGTAGTTCTTTTTCTTCATTAGTTACTGGTTTGTTGACCACTTTACGTTTTGGATAATCAACAGTACCAGAAGAATCAAATCTTTGCATTAAGTTTTGAAAAGTATGGGTATTAGGCTGGCGTCGATCAGGATACTTCATTTTGTAAATTCTTTGAGCAAGAAGGCAATTTTTTTGAGCCTCTCCTATTGTATAAATCATATCTATTAACTCATTCTTTGGAAAATTCATTTTACAATATAAGATGAATGCAAAAAAAAACCAAACTACACTACATAAAAATCAAAAGAAGCGATTGCGGTTATAAATTTGACACACAGAAAAATGTTCTTTTACATTGTTTTTGCCATGGCTACTATGATAATGAAGACTATTTCTGTAAAAAAGTATGGAAAATAAGAAAAACTGAAATATCTCAAAAACTATTATAAATAGGTATAAGATATATTGAACAAAACTTTTAGGGTTTTTATTACTCTATTAAATAACATGAAAATTTACAGGGTGTACCATTTAAAAAAAAAGATATTTAATCATTTAAACTTGTTCAAATTTGAGCCGATGTGTTCAACACCCTGTAGCTTTTATTGCAAATATTAGGTAAAAATTATGTTAACTTGTCCTTGGCCTTGCTAAATTCCAAATTTGAATATATTTGTCACAAAATTGAAAACGTTATTTAGGATGGAATTGATGCTTGAAAATGTGACTTTTTTTCTTTAAACTTAATTATCTCAGAAACTATAAAGTTTTGTTATAATAAACTCTTAATAAAAAAGATTTAAAATTATAAGCTAAATCGAAAATACGATTCGTATATAGGGTGTTCTATTTAAAAAAATACAACTTTATGCTGTCCTAGTTTTTTGGCTCACCCTGTAGAGTCCTAAATATTTTTAAAATCTGCGAAAAAATAAACTGTATCAAACAATAAATATAGTTTCTTTGTTAATTTCACCGAAAAGGCACAAACCTACTTCATCCAATCGTTGACTCACCCTGTACATAAAAAACAATGGTCGAATTTAGACCTCCTTCTCGTTTAAAAAATTATATGTGTTGACAAGTGTCTAGATAAGCTTCTTATGGTTTTAGTGTTGCATTGGGGGTATATTTTCATAGAAATAAGACAAAAACAAATATTTATGACACGCGGATGTGCATTAACGCATTATTTCTTCGAATTAGCTCTTTCACGAATTTTGGGATTTTAGTTTGTTGTCAAATTTTAAAGTAAACACACGTGTTGTGCGCAATTACTTCTACCATATTCTTAAATACTAACATTTATAGCGTGAACTATGACTAAAAAAACTGAACTTAGTGCAGAATGGCGCCTAAAAATGAAGGTTTTACACTTCGAACATACCCCTGTAGAAGTAGCATAACGTCAGAACTAGGGCCCGGTTGTTTGAACGCTGAATAACGTAATAATATTTTTATTTATATTTCAAAAAGTGTTGATAAACAGTAGATATTTAATTTCTTGGTACAGACATGCCGATTTTATGCTCTCCTTTTCTAATTGCATTATTTAAACGAGTATCATCGGTACGTCCTTCGAACATACCCCTGGGTACGTCAATTCTGAAAACAAAGTATGAATATATGGTTGCCTAAATTTTTATTATTGTTATTTTCAATATGTAAACAATATAACAATATTTACCGATAAAAATAAGTTTTTAAATCCTCTTTTTGTTAATATTAATTGTAAACTTCGCATTTATAGTAATTTCTAACACTTAAAAACACCGAAAAAAGTCACGACAAGCAATTAAACTGAAAGACAAGATAAGTAAATATGTTTATGTCTGTCAAACATCAAAAATGCGTCTCCCCCACCGACCATAAATAGCCTTCAGACAAATCTATTGTTGTTTATATCTAGAGTATGATCGAAGGTTTTACACGAACAAGGCATGTCTCAAGTGAAGATAGCCAGAGAAGTGAAGTACTCCCTTTGTGCAGTGCAATATGCATTAAATCGTTTCAAAGAGACCAGTTCCCATGAAAACAAGTTAAGAACAGGTAACAAGATAAGTTGTTACAGATCGTGATGACCGATTGTTGATTAGGCAGTCTCTACAAGACCGCAAAAACATCAGCTTTCGACCTCGCTGCAACTTAAGCTAAAGTAAAAGGCAAATCTGTGATTGTGCATACTGTGAGAAGAAGGCTTCCCAAAGCTGAATTATAAGGTTGCAAGGCAAGGAAGACGCCGTGGCTGTCAGAGCACGATAAGAAAAATCAGTTAGAGTGGGTCCTTAAATATAGAGATTGTTCAGTGGAAGATTGGTCCGACATACTATGGTCAGATGAATCCAACTTCGAGGCACTGTTATTTACTTTATGTTTTACATTAAAAATTCTACAAGAAAAATAATGAAATTTTAAATTAAATCAGTTTTTTCTCTTTACACAGGTGTTTAGAACTCCCGGTGTGACTAATGTCAGGCGCCGAGTGGACAAAGAATACAACCCAGAATGTGTGATGCCCACTGTTAAACATGGTGGAGGCTCAATTATGATTTGAAGTTGCATGGCTGCTTATAGAGTGGACGAAATGGTGTTGTGTGAGGGACAAATGAACAGTGAGAAATGCAGTGAAGCAGCTCTAGCACAGTCGATAACGCAAATTTTCGGCGATACAAACAGTGACGGAGTAAAATTCCAGCAAGACAATGTCACTTGCCACAAATCGGCTCACCCTATGATGTGGATGGCTCGAAACAATATTGATCTTTTAGACTGACCACCACAATCGCCAGACCTCAATTTAATTGAGCAGATTTGGTCTATTTTGAAGAAAAAGATCTGAAGACCCCTGTAACTAAAAAACAATCACTACTGGCCGATTTAAGGCATGATTGGAAAGTTATCCGTAGATGAATGTTTTAAGCTGGTTAAATCACTCCAAAACTAGCGGTTTTGTAGGGTGGCTCATATATATATATATATATATATATATATATATATATATATATATATATATATGGACACCCTGTATATATATATATATATATATATATATATATATATATATATATATATATATATATATATATATATATATATATATATATATATATATATATATATATATATATATATATATATATATATATATATATATATATATATATATACAGGGTGTCCAAGATAAGGATCCTAAGCATGGGGATCTCGGAAACAGTTGGGAGATACGAGGTCGGTTAAATTAGAGAAAAGTTGCGCAATTTAGTGCTAAATTAAACGCAGTTAAAAAAATTTAAAAATTTCAAACACTTCCGGAGATTTCCGGAAAAAAACGAAATTTGGCAAAATCGTTTTTAATTTTTGCAGGCTTTATTTAAAGAGATATCAGAAAATAAAAGGTAGATTCTCATTGCCACTTTTCATTTTTTATAATATGGTCAACAAAATTTAAATCCGACGTTTCGTTTCTGAGATACCATCATGAACTTTCATTTTTTATATGGAACAAAAAAAAGTATCCCATGTATTTGATAGCATTTTTTATTACAAATTCAACGATGTATCACCCTTGCATATCGAATACGTAGTTCAAGTACTTTCCATAAGAGCTCCATGAGAGCGAAAGAGAAAGGTATATCAGTTTTATAAAAGCCAATGAACTACACACTTGATATGCAAGTGTGATACACCGTTGAATTTGTAATAAAAAATGCTATCAAATACATGGGATACTTTTTTTTGTTCCATATAAAAAATGAAAGTTCATGATGGTATCTCAGAAACGAAACGTCGGATTTAAATTTTGTTTAGACCAAATTATAAAAAATAAAAAGTGGCAAGAAGAATCTAACTTTTATTTTTTGATATCTCTTTAAATAAAGCCTACAAAAATTAAAAACGATTTTGCCAAAATTTGGTTTTTTCCGGAAATCTCCGGAAGTATTTTGAATTTTTAAAATTTTTAAATTGCGTTTAATTTAGCACTAAATTGCGCAACTTTTCTCTAATTTAACCGACCTCGTATCTCCAACGGTTAGGATCCTTATCTTGGACACCCTGTATATACTACAAATAAATTAAAATTAGATGGTCTAATACAATAATGTTTGGTTAGCCATGGTCATTTTGGAGAGTAGGATGTTCAAAATGGGTCGGTTGACTTCTAATATATATTAGTCTCAGAAGTGTTCTAAATACTTGTAATCACCAATATCATTGCTTAAGAATTAGTTATATAAAATAGAAGTGCTTCTAAATACATACATACTTACAGTGGGAAATCAAGGAAAAAGAAATACGAGGGTTAACAAAAAAGTTCCCGGAATTTTTGAATTTCGCGCGTTATTTCCTTTTGATCATCAATTTGACCTAACATTTTACATATGAAAAGTCCTCAGAGAGTGCTCAGCACTCAACGGACTAAAACAGAGATATTTCCGAGATACAATTTTGTTACTGGAAACAGTTAGACAAGTTCAGCTAATGAAGCTGCTTGGATTCGCAAAGCCGATCATCCTCGAATGACCTGCAGCTATGGTGAGATGTAAAGGGCTCAATGGAGGCCTAGGCATCGATGATCTAGTATCACCACTCCTTTTTCATTCATTCGTTCATACATTCATTACATACAAAAAGTGTAGCAACCAAATTTGTGCAAAAATTGTTGAATTTTTTACAAAATAACATCGTAGTGATACGCTTGCCACCATATTCTCCAGACCCTTCCCCTGAAAATAAGGCGACAGCGAAAATTGCCTTCGAATTAAATTTTGAAAATTGCTGGCATAAGGGTTTTATATCCGACGGAATGACGAAGAAATTAATATTTCCTAACAAAAAAAATAGGAAGTCCGGGAACTTTCTGACCAAACCACGTATATTAAAAAACTAAATAAAGAATTTTGTTTTTTAATATACGTTATTTTTAAAACTATCCACAATTTAAATATTTAATGTTAAATTTACCTGTATATTCTGCTGTTGTCCTCCCTGCGACCTCTCTTGCGCCGACGGCTGTACCGGTACGCTCGACGCGGGAGGTTCCGCCGTCAAATTCAACAGTTCCGCCTCGTAATTCTGCCGGAGCCTTATCAACGACTGCTGCTCGTCCGCCAGGAACATACGGTCCAACATCATCAGTTCCGACGTTTGTACTTGTCTCTGTATTAGTAAAAGAAAAAAAAGAATGAGTTAACCACTTCTCGTTGACAAACAATTCAATCAAATGCAAACGTATTGTTACGAACGACCAGAAGAAACTTACTGATACGCCCTCGTATACAAATATTCCGATGTGATGAGTCATTTTATTATAATGTGTTGCAAGGAATAGTGTGTCGATGAATCATATTTATACATAGATCTCAACTTTTATGTTCTAGATGTGTATAAGAGATTCCATAGGTATATAAATAGGGATAGGATAAAACAGGTGCGGATCCAAGGGGGGGAGTGATCGCCCCCCAAAGAGCTTTGAGTTCAGGAAAATAGACCCGATTTTGCCTCTTATACTATAGTTTATTCAAGAACTAGAGAGAGTAATAAATCATTTTTTACCCTTTTTTTTCTTCGCAAACTACCTGTGTTCTTTAGTACGATGTCTATGGCAAAATCTATTAGACACATATATTTTTCATAGGAATGGGTTAGAAATTTTATAATCAAAAATACCGGTCTATAATAATGGACTATTTGAGTTGGATAACAATTGATATGCGTAGTCTGGTCACCATATCAGGGAACTTACATAAAGCGCTTGGAGCGGGTTCAGTCGAAATTTGCAAGTTTCTTATTGTATAGACTAAAAATTGATAAGTCTTTTACCATACCAGCAGCGATTATCAATTCTGAGCATGACCAGCCTAGAAAAACGCCGAATTTTCTTGAGTATACTCTTTGGATTTAAGATAATTGCGAATATTATAGACTGTTCTGATCTCTTGGCGCTTATTAATTATCGGGTTCCTTCACGAAGCACTCGTCTCACCGAGGGGTTTTCGGTTAACAGGAGCCGAATAGATGTTGGCAGATACAGTGTTATGAATCGAATCATGCGTTATTTTAACATTTATGTCCCCTTTGACACCGAATTCAACGGTACAGTGATAATGGTTAAACGAAAACTAAATTTACTCATATCTGACATTCAGAGATACCGTGATGATTGCGACTCTGATGTTTCCTGTGTTGTTGAGTTGTATGTTTGTGATTGAGTATATATACATATATTTTTTTTTAACTGTTATTGTATTTTTATTAAACTAGTTTAAATTTTCAATGTATTATTGTATTTTAATTTTTATTTTAATTTTAATCTGTAACTAGCTTTGACAACAGTGTACTATTTGGATTTAGATCTGTAATGTACTGTACTGTAAATAAATAAATAAATAAATAAATATTTGGATGTGTGAAGTGTAAAAAAGGATTTTAGTCCTTGTTATAGGAGTCAGAAGGAGGTTTACTTTATCACTAAGTATTGAAAAAGTTTTTATAATATTTTTTTCCACATTTTCTCTTATTATATGAATTTTTCCCAATTTTCTGCACTAACTTTATTCAAAAAAATCTTTCAAAAGTTCAGTTAAATTACTAATTTTGTAAGTTGTATTCTCTAGCAACTCTATCTTTTACTTGAGAGAGATATTTCCTTCTCCAACGGACAGTTTGCGGACGATCTATAAGAACAGATTTCCTATCTGGTTTTTTCCAGCAAAAATTAAGTTCTCTGAGCAATTTCTAGAACTCAGTTCTTTTAATTTCAGGCAAATCTCGATCTTCATTGATTTTAGTTAGAATTTTGTAGACGGTTGGGATCTGCTTCTCATAATAAAATGTATGTACAACTCCTTTTATTGTAGTTTACATCTCTTCTTCCAACGAGTTTTTTCGTCTGCCTGTGATCGAATGTAGCTTGGGAGTACAAACAATTCCAGTCTTTTTTTCCTCCTTCAGTATTCGGTACATAGATTTTACAACTCCTGTCACGTGGAACACATCTCGACAGAGCTTTTAACATTATTATCTAGATATTGATATCTAGGTTGCTGTGTCGACAAATTTGCTACAACTCAACTTCTCAATAAGGGCAAAACCAATAAAATGGTGTTCTTACTCAGAAATATAGAGAAGGTAAATGAGAAACCAAATGTCAAGTTTTTGGGGGTGCAGATGGATGAGGGGCTTCGTTGGCACAGCCATATCCAGGAAGTATCTAAAAAGCTTAATACTGCTTTATATGCTCTTTGTTCTTTAGCAGAAAATGCCTATATTAAGAACAGCATACTTTGGACTTTTTCATCCTGTTGTGTCCTATTCCATATTGACTTGTAGGCATGCACTCCAGGTATCTCGAGTATTTAAAATACAGAGAAGGACTATCAGGGCTTGGTCGGGTCTTAACTATGGGGACTGCTGTAGGGAAGCCTTCAGGGCTCTTGGTATACTAACCATCCCTTCTTTGTATATACTTAAGAATCTGCTTTATATTCATAAGAATAGGCACGTTCATGGAACTCATGCATAGGTGCATGACTATAACATTAGATTTAAGGATAGATTAGTGCCTATGTACCAAAGTGTGGAGAGGTGTCGCAATGACCCGGGGTATTGGGGTATCAAACTTTTTAATAAAATTCCCCTAGAATTACAAGATCTACCTTATTAAAATTTTAAATATAAAATAAAACAAATTCTTGTCCAAAATGCCCTTTATTCCACTGAGGAATTTATAAATTACAACTTTTAAATAATATGTTAATTAATGCAGGGAGACACAATCTCTCCTAAATTGTTCACGTTGGCACTTGAAGATGTATTTAGGGGCTTGGACTGGCATGACAAGGGAATTAAAATAGACGGAACACGACTAAACCACTTAAGATTTGCTGATGATATTGTTATAATCAGTGATTCACCAGAACAACTCCAATGTATGATACAAGAACTTCATCAAGCATCAGCTAGGATAGGACTCAAAATGAACTTGTCAAAAACAAAAATAATGAGTCTAGAACAAATACAAATTAAAGTTGAAGATAAAATAATAGAAAAAGTAAGATATATCTAGGTCATAAAATACAATAGGGAAGGAAAACCAATTGGCTGAAATTCCTAGAAGAATAAGTCTCAGCCGGGCAGCTTTTGGCAAACTCGGATTCATTCTTAAATCCAATAACACCCCCATAAGTCTGAAAAGAAAAGTCTACGAGTCGTGCATCCTGCCAGTTCTTACTTATGGTATTGAAACAACCTCCCTAACATGTAAAGCCATTAATAAGCTTCGGGTTACACAACGAGCAATGGAAAGGGCTATGCTGGGAATTAGTTTACGAGATAGAGTTCCAAATGAAGAAATCAGAAGAAAAACGAAAATAACAGATGTGAGCAAACGAGTAGCGCAGCTAAAATGGAGATGGGCTGGACATATCGCAGGACATGACATAGACAGATGGACATACAAGATAACAGCATGGCGGCCAAGAGAGAACAAGAGAAGTGTTGGCAGGCCCCAAAAGAGATGGCATGACGACATCCAGAAAATTGCCGGAAAAAACTGGATGGGGATCGCTACGGACCGACAGAAATGGAAAAATATGGAAGAGGTCTACATTCAGGAGTGGATGAAAACGGGCTGATATGAATGAATGTAGTGCTGTTTCTGTTCTTTTCATTTAAATGTTTATATTGTTTAAGCAAGCATATTTGTTGCTACTCTGTCTTGATAACATATATGTTTCTTGTATTTTTTTCTTGTACACATTTTAATTTTTATACACACACTAGTTTTATTACTACTTAAGCTATTTGATTGTATACTATTATTATTAATTGACTTGTGTAAGTAGTTTTTGTGCATTGAAATTAATAAATGATCTTAACTTATCTTAAGGCATCATAAACATTCATCGTAATAAGTCTTTCGTTGAGGAAAAAATACTCTCTCTAGTTCTTGAATAGAGTATAGGAATGTATATGCCTACGACCGCCCCTCCCCCTCCCAAGAGCTTAGAGTTCAGGAAAATAGAACCGATTCTGCATTTTATCTTAGGAATGTGTCCCCCCCCCCCCCCCCAAGAGCTCTGAATTCAGGAAAATAAACCTGATTCTGCCTCTTATATTAGGAATGTGTATGCTGCTCGCATGCTCCCCCCTGTCGGCAACTTGTTTTTTCTTGTAATCGCCCCCCCCCCCCTCTCCAAGAGCTTCAAATTCAGAAAAATATACCCAATCCTGCCTTTTACACTATTTATTTATTTATTTATTTATCCAATTACATACACTACAGAATGATACATTCTAAATGGTATGGCAAATGATACAAAACAATAACAAAAAACAAAAAGAAAATACAAATGGTCAAACAAAATTCACAAGAAAAAAAAGAAAAATCTACAACAAAGTATATCATTTAAACATTATAATCGTTTTAATCCTTCGCTGTGAGTCCTTGAAAATGTCACAGTCCATATAAAATCGGTTATAATTAACCATTAATCTATTTATGAAGATGGACTGGCCGTAGTTGGTGCGATGATAGCTTTCCTGGAACAGCCGTTGCAGCCTAGTACGCCTTGATGGGACCCTAAGATTAATCTCGCTCAGCAATATGTCGCAGTCAATTATGTTATTAAAAATTTTGAACAGGAACAAAAACATAGCTTCTCTTCTTCTGCTCTCCAGACTCTCGAGTCCACACAACATCAGTCTTGTTTCATAAGCTAAGCCGTGTGATGGAAAATGGTGCTTATATAGTAGATATTTCGTGAATATATTTTGTACTCTCTCGAGTCTGTTTTTGTGGGTGACATAGTTGAGAGTCCATATAATTGAACAGTATTCCAAAATGCTGCGAACAAGCGAGTTGTATAAGCAAGTCAGAGCTCTAGTGTCATTAATATGTCTCGAGTTTCGCTTAATAAAACCCAGCATTCTTAGAGCCTTGATCGTGACGCTGTCAATATGAGCGTTGAATTGCAAATCTTTCGTGAAAATTACTCCCAAGTCATTGATAGATTCGACGGGTTGACTCAGTATTTCATATGAATTAACAATTGGGTGATCGCACTTGAAGAAGCTGATACATTTGCATTTGGAGACGTTGATTTTTAGATGATTTGAAGCACACCAGTCGACGAAACAATCTAGATCAGTTTGTAAGTGGTTATGATCTAAGTTAACAATGCTGTAAAATTTCAGATCATCGGCGTATAATAGGACCTGAGAGGAAACAAAGCAGGAGGTAACGTCGTTGATGAACAGAAGAAACAGAACCGGTCCAATGTGTAACCCCTGAGGGACACCAGAAGTAGCCATTATTTCACTGGATAGGGACCCGCACACCTCCACGCGCTGTCGTCTATCGCCGAGATAAGATTTGATCCAGTTTAAATAATTTCCCGAGATACCGATCTCAGACAGCTTCTTGAGTAGCAGTAGATGATGAATGCTGTCAAACGCTTTAGACAATTCGGTGTAAATTGCGTCAATCTGATGCCCTTGTTCAACGGATTTGACTAGGAAATTCTGATAAATTGCGAGGTTCGTTACAGTGGAACGTCCCTGATAAAATCCGTGCTGTTCAGGATTGATATATCGCTTGTAGGTATTAAAGATTTCATCGGTCAGAATTGACTCAAGAAGTTTAGGAATTGCAGACAAGATTGAGAATCCACGATAGTTTGCTACATCACACTTATCACCTGATTTAAAAATAGGTAGAAGGATGGAAAATTTCCATACCGTCAGGAAATAGCCGGAGTCTAATGAGCGCTGGAATGTCCTTTGCAGTGGTGTGGCAAGAGAAGTTGAGCAGTTTCTTAGCATTATAGTAGGAACACCGTCGGGACCAACTTTTTTAGATATATCAAGCAGATTTAGTTTTTCTAAAATTTCCTCAAGGCAGAAGTGGTGCTTAGAGAGAACGCCGGCAAAACCAACCGCGCCAGCACCATCCAATCTCGCATCAATATTACTCCCGGAATATGCCAACTGGAAATGTGATGCGAGGGCCTCAGATATGTCTTCAGGTCTGTCCAACATTGAACCATTGTACCTCATCTGAGCAGGCAGACCCGAGTCCTTTCTCAGGTTGTTGACAAATGACCAAAAGTACTTAATATTTTGTGGTATAAGGTGTTCGGTGTTAGAAATATAAAGAAGGTAATACAAATCGGTTTTGAACTTGACTTCACGTCGAACGTTGGCATAAGCTTCGTAGTCAGATTGAAGCTGCGAATATTTAGATTTCATGTATAATTTATTTTTAAGCGCTATGGATTTACGAAGATCACCGTCGAACCATTTTGGATATTTCTCGGTTGGCATCGTCTTCTTAGGAACGAATAGATCGATTCCTTCAAAAAGAGTGTCATAGAAGTGACGAATAATAGTATCGATGTCAGCGGTATCAGAAATAAAGGTCCAATCAACACAATCAAAAAATCGGGAATGTTGCTGGTATATCCCCCCCCCCCCCCCCGGCGACAACTTGCTTTCTTCAAAGAGAAAGGTTGGATCCGTCCCTGGGATAAGAGTGGTATAGTTAATGGTATAGTTGTATTTGAATAGTGAATATTAAGGAGTAATAAGAGCGCTGTGTTAAGAAATAGTTAATATAAGTATTGGAAGTATTAGTAAAAGGTGGTGTTTTATTCTACTCACCCAGTGAACGATTTTAAAAGGACCCAATCGTAACAATATTTTTGAGACGACGCGAGATGCATACCAAGCGAAACGCGATCATCAAAACGAATAAAAACGAGTTTCGAAGCAATTTTACTCACCATACTCTCTTTCATAAGCAGGTACTTGTACTTATCCACCATCTTGCCGAACTTGCCGATAAAATGCCGGGCGGTCAGCTCGAAAATTTCGTCCGCCTTGCTGAGATCTTTTTCCGACAGGACCGGCTGATCCATGCAATGGTAGCGGATGAGACGTATACATGCGTCCTTGTTGTCGCGAAAGGGAGTGTGAACGTCCGGTTTGGTCGCGCCGTTTTGGTCCAGATTCAGTTGAGTCTCGATTCTAAAAAAGCAATATTTAATTACTTAATCAGTTTCATAATAGGTGTATTGCTACGAAAACACTTACAAATGAGCCTTCTTAGCCAATGACAACTGTTGCTGGTGCTGATTCACCACCTGATTCACTTGCTGCTGTTTCGGAATCGGATGATTCAACTGTTGACCGACAGGATGTTGTTGATTGAACGCGTGCTGCTGAGCGACGACCCCGTGCTGTTGTTGATGCAGCTGCTGTTGGATGCTTTGTTGCTGTTGATGAAAGTGTTGTTGCTGCTGCTGTTGATAAATTTGAATAGGGGACTGTTGATTTAGCTGGTGTTGATGTTGATTTTTGATCTGTTGAGGGCTGGGGCTCTGTTGACGCTTTTTTACGATCTGCGGATAAATTTCGGCGTTGAAGAGGAAAATTTGCAAAAAAAATGTACCTCTTTCTCTAACACATTAATTTTAAAGGACTGTCCTTACCTGAGGACTAACGCTTTGACTCTGCTGACTGGCTTGACTGTGATGCAAGTGGTGCTGAATACTGCCCACGGGATGCTGCTGATTCGGAGGAGTTTGAGGAGGTATACTCAAGTGATGTTGTGGGGGTTGAGGAGATGGTAATTGAGGGGAGTGAATTTGAGGGGAATGAAGCTTCGGAGAGTGGTGTTTGGGGGAATGAAGCTGAGGCGAGTGAAGTTGAGGAGAATGGAGTTGCGGCGAGTGTAATGAGGGTTGTTTAGGGTAAAGTGGAGGCAGCTGAGAGACCTAAAAAAAAAGTGTTTTTAGAGTTTTATAAAAAAAAATACGACTTATACAGAAATCTGGCCTCAAAATTCTTACCTGACTAATGGCATTCAATCTCTGATTGATCACATGATTAGGATGACTCACTGCCACGTGAGGCGCGCTCTGGTGATTATTTGAGTGATTGCTCTGGACGTTCTGGTGGTGATGATTCGCCTGCGGCACCTGGTGATGAACTGGGTGGTGATGGATCGTCGAATGGGTGGGGAGGTCGCCGGTGGAGGTGGAGACCGACACCGAGACCCGGGGAGACGTGTGAGATTGTGTTGTGATTGGCTGTAAAGCAAAAACGAAATGGGAATAAGAAATTATGGTTCGGCATCAAATTGAAATTATTTTCCCACGTTTTCCCTACGGTTGCTTGGGATATTTTTCAAATCCGCGAAAAATCTTGGAAATTGTTTTTAATGGAAGATATAAATAGCAGGTCTTATACATCATCACGAAATATGCTTGGCAAATATGTCCTAAGACATATAGGTGCGTGTACGATTATAAATAAAAACAAAAACTTTGCTTTTAGGTGAACCTAAACGCACGTACATGTCTTGAGATATGTATGTAAGAATCTTAACATCAAAACAAACGCAATAATAACAAAAAATTCTCCCCATTTATATCTCACAATATTGCAATTCAAATTGTTTTTTAAAGATAAATTTTAGCTTACTGACTGTGACGAACAACTTAAATATTTCTTAAGATACGACGGCATATGCAAGATTTCAATTAAAACCAGAATACAAGTGTTCATAATCGCACGTACATGTTTTAAGTTATGCACGTAGACGCTTAAAAATTGATAAAAAATGGACAATAATAAAGTTCCGATTTCTGGTTCTCTGAGTAAGACACGACGGCGTCTAAAATATTTCAATTAAAACTAAAATAAAGGTGTACATAAACGCACCTACTTGTATTAAGTCCTACACGGAGGCGCCTAAAAATTTATACAAAGTGAATAATTGTACTTGCAAAAAAAGCCTGCTCTTATATATATCACCCAAACACAAATTATTTAACACAATATTCTAACTCAAATAACGTTAACTTACTCCCTCTGGTCAATGATGCAAATATATTATAAGACATGACGGCGTCTAAAATATTTCAATTAAAACTAAAATAAAGGTGTACATAAACGCATCTACTTGTCTTAAGTCCTGTACGTAGGCGCCTAAAAATGTATACAAAGTGAGCAATAATGACAAATTTTCGATTTATGGTGCTCTGAGCATTCGCGTGTCCGATGTTTATAGTAATAATTGTAGTTGCATAAAAAATCTCCTCTCTTATATCACCAAAACACAAATTATTTAACACAATATTCTAACTCGAATAACATTAACTCACTCCCTCTGGTTAACGATGCAAATATATTATGAGACATGACGACGTCTAAAATATTTCAATTAAAACTAAAATAAAGGTGTACATAAACGCACCTACTTGTATTAAGTCCTGCACGGAGGCGCCTAAAAATTTATACAAAGTGAACAATAATGACAAGTTTTCGGTTTATGATGAGCAATCGCGTGTTCGATATTTATAGTAATAACTGTATTCCGGATGCTAGTGACCTCAACCGGCGTTTAGTTGGACCAGGTCAAGAAAACAACTTATGGAATACTTTGCTGTATTTGTCGACGTTTCGACCTCTACGAGATCATCCTCAGGACTATACGGCTAGATCCCTTGCGTACAAAATAAAATTAAAAACATTTCTAGGAAGTAATATACTGGATAATTTAATTATATTTATAAATTGGGGAAGAACGAGCCAGAATCAAAGAAAATATCAATTTGTAATAATTGTAGTTGCAAAAAAAGCCTGCTCCCATAATATCACTAAAACACAAATTATTTACCACAATATTGTAAATCAAATCGCATCAAGTTACTCACTCTGGTCAACGATGCAAATATATCTATCGTAAGACGCGATGGCGCCTCGAAGATTTCAATTAAAACTGAAATAAAGGTGCACATAAACGCACCTACATGTCTTAAGTCATGCACGAAGGCGCCTAAACACTGATACAAAACAAACAATAATAATAATAAAAAATAGGCTTACGTTAAACCCAAATAAATTGTGGTACTCATAGTACTCGGGCGTCCGCTGTTTATAATAATAGTTGTAGTTGTAAAAATCCCAATTCTCGTGCATCACCAAAACAGATTCTATTTATCACAATATTTTAATTCAATCAAATTTTTAAAGACAGGTTTTAGCTTACTTTACTACTCTTGCCGACAACGCAAATATTTTTTATTTTTAAATTGTTCGTATTTACTCAAGATTACGAATTGAATAGGACGATGTAATTTTAATGATAATCGCAATCTTATCATCGAGAGCATTTTCGAGGATTCCTTTGTGCTCTCGCGGATTCGTCGGTTTATCGTGCCATCTTTGTTTCGAACGCGTCATCGGAAAGAGACCGACTAACGAAAGAAACATTAAACGAACAGGTTCGATTTTATTAAAATATATTTTTATTATTTTGTTAGATAAGAATTTGCACAATGGTTTTTTTTTTAATAAATTATGTGGCTTGTTTTTGGAGTGGATTATAAATGATTTTATGAAAAGATTATGCGCTCGTCAAATATTTTTTACAGCGGAAACTTACGTGACAATTAAGGGAGAAATAAGTAATCGGTAGATAATTAACTGAGTCCGATATTTCGCAATATGGGCGGTTCTACAAAAATTGCGAAAATTTGCTGATTTCAAAAATTAAAAACACATTGAATGCGCGTCGAATCACGTAGCAATTGTTTTTTATTTATGTCTACAGAAACCAACGGTAAAAATTTGCAAAGCGTGAAAAGCATGAAAATTATGTTTTTTTGAAAAAATTTCGATATTTCAACGTCCTAAAACACAATTCAGGATTTGATTTTTCACTATTTTTCCTCACTTTCCCGGAAAACTCAAAAAAAGAAAAGCGTCACTTCACAAAACACTTTCTTTTCAATTAAAAACCGAATTTACGTCTTCATTTTCAATGGAACTAGTTAAAAAATATTGTACATAATATATTTCAATTATTTTTGCACAAATTTTAGCAAACCAATTTAGAAAAACTTATATTTTCAGTGAAAAATCGAAAACACGTCTCAAAAACGTCATCGACGGTCAGACCATCCAAACTGGCCGCCGAATCACGTAAAAAGGTGCAACGTTGCCAGATTTAAAATTTCTTCATAATATAAATTATAAGATCTGTTTTTCTCAGTCAACAACATGGTTTAATTTGTTTTAATATTCAGAACAGTTTCTAAGTAAAAATAATCTTAACCCTTCAAAATTATTGGTTGGTTTTGGTTAAAATAGGTTGGTTCAGGTTTAGCTTGATTTTGGTTAATTTGGAAAACAGAAACTAACCTGAACTAATCTAAATTAACCTAGATTTATACTTTCCTGGTATAAACTTTAAAATTTACCCATTACAGTTAACAACATAGTTTAATGTTTGTAACGTATAAAAAGGGGTACAATGAATCTTAACCTTCCAAAATTTTTGGTTAGTTCTGGTAAGTACAGGTTAACATTAGTCTTGGTTACTTTAAAAAACTGAAATTAACCTGAACTAACCTAAACTAACCTGAACTAACTTGAACTAACCTGAACTATCCTGAACTATCCTGAACTAACCTGAACTAACCTGACCTATCCTAAACTAACCTAAATTGACCTAGATTTAATAATTAAAAAATGTCATTGTCCAGCAGAAACCTCGTGGAGGCGGGACAAGCTCTGCCACTCGACACTTTCTGCTAACGGACATAAGCAATATGATCAATTCATATTATCCGTTTAAAACTACTGGTATTTGGAGGGAAACAAACAAAAGCAACTATAATCCTTAAAACCTTTAATATTTAGAGTCAAAATCGCACATCAAAGTACTGGTATTTGGAGGAAGACAAACAAGAGCAACTATAATCCTTAAAACCAATATTATTTAGAGTCAAAATCGCACATCGAAGACATAAGCATAAGAGTAATTAATAGTTCTTCAATAATCAAAGGAAAGGAAAACATTCTTTTTGGAACCTTTTCTTTCCAATTCAAACAGAAAGAGATTATTTAAAGAAATCGTTTTTGCAATCTGGCAACATCGCCGACTTCAACAGTACGCCATCTTTAGCGAACTATGCTAACTATTATTTTTGAATGCCGGCGTTTCTTTTGATTTTGTTGTGATTTTTGTCGTGGTAATTTTTCGGATTTTTTTGATAAAAAAAGTGCATATTTTTGAATTTTTGTATAATGGAGAAGCTTCTATCACTGTGGAATTCGTTGCTATAACAAAAGTTTAACGATTTAGTGAAGAAAATTGAACCCAAAGTGAAAAGTTATTTTCCCCGTTTTCCGCAAAATTGAGGAAAAATTATGGAAAACCGAGGTCAAAATCGTGTTCTACGACCTCGAAATAGGGGGTATGTATCAAAATTTTTTCAAAAAAACGTCATTTTCCTATCATTTCACTCTTTACGAATTTTTTCCAAACCAAATAGGTGTCTTTTTGAACATCCTGTATTTTTGCATTGGAAATAAGTACAAGCGTCACACTCGTTATTAAGAGAACTTGGCGCATCAGACTTAACCTACAAACCTCATGATTCGGTCTAATCTACTTTTTCAGTTAAATAAATGCAAAGTTTAGGTAATCCTCATGGGTGTGATGTGTAATTAAAGCTCACTGTACGGCGGCTGTGGGCGAACTGATGCTTGCGACTCGGGTACGGCCGGTTTATTAAAAATTATTAAAAAAATTAAGGATATAACAGTTCAGCCCCTTACAATATTGATAAATCAATCTATAGCTTGCAGTACATTTCCTAAAGTTTTCAAAACTGCAAAGGTGATACCCCTCTTCAAGAATAAGGGCTCCATTGATGACTGCAACAATTATCGCCCCATATCTTTATTACCAATCTTCTCAAAAGTTTATGAACGAATTTTGAAAAATCAGGCTAATGATCACTTTGAGTCAAAGAAATTGTTTGCCTTGAACCAGTTTGGATTCCGAAAGAACAGGACCACAACTTTGGCTATCGATCACTTCACTAGTAATGTTTTGCAGGGCTTTGAAAGGTATCTTGACACTCTTGCATCCTTTTTAGACCTCACAAAGGCATTCGATTGCGTTACATATAGCATTCTTCTAAAAAAACTACCATTTTACAATTTTCAGGCTGATGCCATTCAACTACTTAATTCATATCTATCGGATCGTGATCAGTATGTTCACTTTGGGCAGTGTAATTCTAAAAAACAATCCCTAAGGTATGGTGTACCTCAAGGGTCGGTATTAGGTCCCTTCTTATTCCTCATCTATATAAATGACCTGGTATACTGTAAGGGCAAGGGAGTCAATACTGTTTTGTTTGCTGACGACACAACGTTTTATATAAGTTATCACCCTTCAGAGATTGACAGTCTTGATTACAAAACTTCAGAAAGAGAACTATTTCAATGGTTTCGAGCCAATCGCCTGTCCTTGAACAACTCCAAATCACAAAGTATTAACTCTACTCTAAGGAATAACAGTGAAATTGTACAGTCCTTTCTACCTCATGTGCAATGGAGGTCAAATTTCTGGGAGTACACCTAGATGCAGGATTAACCTGGGAACAACACCTTGTTAATCTTTCAAAAAAACTATCCCAACAACTGTTCCTATTCAGGAGTCTTGTACGGGTAACTTCCAAAGAAACTCTTCTGACAGCATATCACAGTAACTTTCATTCTCTTTTGGTTTACGCTATTCTTTCCTGGGGTCATTCTTGTCATACTGATAAGGCGTTTGGACAACAAAAAAAAATGCATTCGTATTATCTCTGGGCTTGGGTTATAGAGAAGACTGTCGAAATTCGTTTAAGAATTTAAAAATTTTAACTTTACCTTGTGTGTACATTATGCAGTGTTTGTTGTACGTTAAACAAAATCTTGATCTATACAGATCACACGAAGATATTCACAACTATCCAACAAGAAACAAAAACAATCTTGTACCAGACTTTGGCCGGCTTGAAAGATCCAGAAATGGTTCAAGAAATTTGGCAATAAAGTTCTACAACTGCGTGCCAGCTAGAATTAAAGCTCTTAACTTCTATCAGTACAAAAAACAAATCAAGAGCTACCTTGTGCTGAACGCGTTTTTTTCGTTCGAGGAGTATTTCGAATCTAATTTTAATCTGTAGTATTGTCTTTGTCTGTTGTCAGCTTCTCTTAGCTTTTTTTTTACCAAAACTTTCTTCTTAAGGAAGAATCAATATTGTGTTAATGTTTTATTTGTATTAATAATAATAATTAATTGACAAAATTTTAATATTTTATTTATTTGACTTGTAAAAGTACTATTTGTATATTATTACTAATAAATTATCTTATCTTATCTCTTTGTGTGTATGTGTGGTGTGTTTGTTGGCTAGATAATTCTGATCAACTAGGACTACTAGTCGATGTTTCATTAGCATGCTTTTCCAAATATTAGGCAACCGCTGACTGTCGTCTCTATTTAAGTTGTTGGTCCGCTTTGGCATTTCGATGGCTTCCTTTATAACTCTTGTGGATAGATTTTCACATCTCGATAGCATTTTTGTTCCTGATAAGTTGATCTTATGTCCTGTGTTTAACAAGTGTTGGGCCAGTGCAGAAGAAATTGTGTCTTGCTTGACAGCGTTTACATGTTCGTCTCTTTTGGCACTTATTTTACGGTTGGTTTGACCTACGTAAGATGAGCTGCGTTCTCCGCAAGGAATTTCGTATACTTCCTGATTTTCTAGAGGGATTTTTTCTTTGGGAGTTGGCAGGAGATCCTTTACGGTTTATATCAGAGGCACCACAAACAAAACCGCCAAATTCTTAAGAGACCACAACACTGAAACCATTTTCACCACAGACCGCTGTGGTCAATTTCTTTACACGAATTTAAGTGAAATCAAAACATTTTTGTTTTTTCATCCAAGGTTTCGGTTTAGTTTATTTAAACCATCTCCAGAGTAATTTTTTTAACAAAAAAAAATGAAAACATGGTATTTTTGATGAAAAATTTTTGGAAGGGTAAACTTTTAAAAATTTTTCATCAAAAATACCATGTTTTCGTTTTCTTTATATATATATATATATATATATATATATATATATATATATATATATATATATATATATATATATATATAAAGAATAAAAAATTTTGGGACAAAACGTTAAAAATTTCTATAGAATTACCCACCGAAAAATACAGACCTTAAAAAAGCG
The DNA here is from genome assembly GCA_034092305.1 of Diaprepes abbreviatus. NCBI lineage: Eukaryota > Metazoa > Arthropoda > Insecta > Coleoptera > Curculionidae > Diaprepes > Diaprepes abbreviatus. The sequence goes on along the minus strand of JASJET010000322.1, from coordinate 88,314 downwards.
TTATTAACGTCATACTTTGAAGTGAAATCGTAATTAAAATAGTTTTCCAGATACGAGAACTTATCCTGATAATTATCTATTATGTTTACCTGATTGTTCGTGGGTATCGTTTCCACACTGGTACTCTTAACGACACTTGGATTATTGCTTAAAACTGGACTAGAAGGTTCATTTTTGATCGAACTCGGAGAAGGCAAGTTCAGACTGGACGGATTTACTATTGTGAGCTGGTTATTGTGGTAATACACCTACAAAATGAGAATAATTGTGTCAAAATTATTAAATTATTTAAAAAGTTTCATATCCCTTTGTTAAAAAAGTAAATTTATTTTCAAATTCCAATTTCGAATTGTAGAAAAGTTTAATTAAAGATATGAAACAATTTTAAGACAATAAAAATCCGGCTCGAAGGACCAAAAAAATGTTGCGGAAAATGAAATAAAAAGGTAGTTAGTGGACTGTATATAGAGTTGATTGTGGACATGAGAAAATTTATATATATATATATATATATATATATATATATATATATATATATATATATATATATATATATATATATATATATATATATATATATTATACGTGCTAAAAAATCAGTTTCTTAATTAATTAGATAAATTTTGCCTTTTAAAACATTCCTTTTCATATTATGTGATCTTAGTGTTTTAAGTACTCATGACTGTATCTGTTAAATAAAACCTGACATTTCATATATACTCACTTTGAAGTCCGGATGAAGGGGAATAAAATTTCTCGAAAGCTAGACTAACAAAACATAGTTTTCTTTTCTAGCCAACTACCTTCTGATTGCAGCCCCGCAAAAGTGCCTTTAACCTCTCAGTTTAGTTGGCTTTTTCTTATATTATATTACGAAACAAAGAAATAAAGTTAAAAAGAAAGAGATGCCATACAGCTGAAGACCTGACTTTTTGACGAGTAAACAACTGGTGATCATTTATATTTCTGTATAAATTAAAAAGAATTCGTGTTTGTACGTTTGATTTCCAACGTGTAAAATGCATTTTCCATCCAACATATTCAAGTCAATTAATAAAAATCGAAGGGCAAAGTTAAAATTTTGCAACCAGGACCGTTTATTAGGTGAATTTCAAGTGGATACGACTAGACTGGATCAGAATATTGCGTGAGAAACCGAGTCAATGCTACTAAATCTACAATCCGTCGATTTTCAACCAGATAGGCTTAACCCTAAACGAAAAGTGGGGTCAAGTTTTATATATTTATCTATTTATTCAACTTATCTTACTTGTGGAATTCGATTGAGAAGTGCGAGAAAAACTATGTGCCAAAGTTCAACAACTTTGCAAATTTTGTTAAATTTGAACGTATTTTTGCAGCACATATGTTCATTAGAAAGGTTAGATTCACAAATTCAAAAAAAAGTCAAGTACAAATGTGATTGGTGCGCCAGGAGCTCCGTAGCATCCAACATTATGGACTACGCAGAAATATTGTAGCTGTGTTAATTGTGCCTAAAAATTTCAAGTGGATGTAGTTCCAGAAAAGAGCGGCTGTGACATAATGACAGACAGACACCAAAGTATTACTCTAAGGATTCCTTTTGCATCTTTTAGGTATAGATAGATCCCTAAAAACTTTATAAAAAAAATATTTATGTAGCTTCACATAATCAAAGCTAGAAATAAACGTACACAAAAAAACGTTTTTTTTCCTTCAACGGTGATAAGGAGAAATCAAACTAAAAACGCAATCCAAAGTTCAGCTCCAATATCAAAGTTCAACATTTCCCAAGAAATTCGTAAATATACATATGTAGATAAATAAAAACATATTTTAAATTTAATCTGTCTAATATTCTGTAAATTCTTACCTTATCTGGAGGTAACAGCTTTCCCGAAGCCAAAATTTTCTGCTGCTCAGCAAACAAAACTTTCAAAGCGTTATGGACTTCTATATCCCCAGGCTGTAGTCGAGCTGACAACGTCTGTATCTGCATCTGAATCGTCTTTAAATGTTGCTGTTTTTGAGGAGTCAACTGAATCGTCGTTATTCTCTAAAAATTAAAAAATGTGAATTGGAATTAATTTGAAAATGACTCCTGCAACTAGCAAGAATTCATTCTCAAATGGAGATACTGCGAGATTTCGCCAGCTGCTCAGTGCAGGAAATTGGCTAGATGTTTATAAGCAGGAATCTTTCAACGTATTTTTTGATACCTTTTTGAGAGTTTAAAAAGATTATTTAAAAATTTGTTGTTCTCTGCGGCGGCGTAATACAAATTAAGACCTGTTCCAATTGCTATTGGCAAAAGGGAATTGAAATCGTTGCTGGAAAGCAAATTTATTGAATCATGGATGGGAGCTCCTGAAATGAGGTGTGCTAAGGAACATATAACGGGGCCTAACGCACGGCGTACTAAGGAACTTCTCTCCTTGGGAAGGGAAGAGCTGCGAATTGTGGTGGGATTGTTGACAGGACATTGTCACCTCAGGGGCCATCTTCATAGAATCGGTGTCGAGGGCGACCCGACATGCAGATGGTGTTTGGAGGAGGATGAAACTGTTGACCATGTTCTCAGAGAATGCCCAGCACTCAACGTCCCGAGACAAAGATATTTCGGAGATACAATTTTGTTATCGGAAGCGGTTAGACAAGTTCGACTAACGAGGCTTCTTGGATTCGCAAAGGCAATCGGCCTCGAATAACCTGCAGATATGGTGTGATGTAAAGGGCCCAATGGAGGCCTAGGCATCGATGATCCAGTATCACCACCCCTTTTTCATTCATTCATTCAATACAAATTAGGAAAGGAGTAATGAAATTAAAAAAAAATTGAACCTACTTCCAAAAACAATTTTAAATTCGTTGTTTATACTTTCAACCCCCCCCCCCCCCTACTAATTTTGAACAAAATTTTTTAAATTAGTAACTTACAGCTTCAAAAACCACCCCATGCCAAATTTGGACAAAATTGAGATATGTACTATTTTTAGTCTGCCATTATGGATCCACCATATTGAATTTTTTAAAATAATTTTAAAATCGTAATTTACAGCATCAAAAAAACTCCCCTGTATCAATTTTGGATAAAATCGAGAGATGTTACATTGTTAATCCGTCATATTGGATCCGTCATATTTAATTTTTAAAAATGTTTTTAAGTTAGTAATTTACACCTTCAAAAATTACCCTATGCCAAATTTGAACAATATAGAGATATGTAAAATTTTCAATCTGCCATATTGGATCCGCCATTTTTTTAAATGTAATTTCGTAATTTACACCCTCAACAATCTCCCTGTATCAATTTAAAACAAAATCGAGATACTTAAATTTTTAATCGGCCATATTGGATCCGCCATACTGAATTTTAAAAAATAGCATTAGATTCGTTCTGTACGACCCCAAAAACTCTCAAATACCAATTTTGGAGAAAATCGGACAAACTTAATATTCTTGTCCGCCACATTATCAGGGCCTCTTGGATTTTACCGAATCAATTTCAGCTAAAATAATACGGCATCACCGCAGCAACGTAATGCAAAAAAAAAATATTCAAATCGGCGCCGCCGCAAAGTGAGAAAAAAATGGACACAAGTCTGAATCAGACAGAAATTTTAAAGGATCTGGATAAATTTTTTTCTTATTATTCGGGACAACGTATTCTAACGGTACACCTGCAACAATACCCTAATCTATAAACCCTAAACCCCGCAGGATTCATACGTTTGGAGTTTGTAGGTTTATGGTTATAGGGTTCCGGGTTTTAGGGATTAGGGGTTGTCGGATTGGGCTTTGTGGGTATGGGATTGAGGCTTAAGGGTTTTGGATTTGGACTTTATGGGCATGGGGTTCATGGATTAGAGTATAGTCGCAGGTGTACCGTTGGAATACGTTATCCTGAATAATTAAAAAAAAAGGAAATAGAATATATATATATATATATATATATATATATATATATATATATATATATATATATATATATATATATATATATATCCAAATACTCTAAAATGTGTGTTTGATGCAGACTTTTGTCCATTTTTCCCTACTGTGAGTCGTTCCGGAGTAATCGGTGTACATACATCAAAAAAAAAAATACATAATCGACGAACTGAGAACCTCCTTCTTTTAGAAGTCGGTTAAAAATGCTTTGACAAGACCTGCTGCAGCCTGAATAAGTTTTTTACCTGATTTTTTTTTTTGATGGAGCTTTAGTTTTTTTTTTAATGTGGCAATTGTAACATAAAATGCTCTTTAATTTATTTTTTGGAGTCGGAAATATTATTTAAACGAATTTTATATCTATTTTATTCAGGAGGGAAGAAAAATACCGAGTTTCGTGATCTGTATATATTACATCGACTTGTGCTTTATTTTCCAAATGTTCTGCTATATATTGAGTTATGTTACATAAATTACTGACAGTTGACCTATTTTTCATAAAACCATGTTGAAATACTGAAATCTTTTGTCAAACAGAATTATAAAGGTATTTATAAATGATTGATTCGAAAATTTTTGCAAAAGTTGATAATATAGCTATAGGTCTGTAATTTTGTATGTCTGTTTTGTCACCTTTTTTAAAAATGGGACATATTTTAACTTCCTTCCATATTCGTGGAAACGAACTTGTACATAATGAAAGATTATATAACAATGTGAGAGGATATACTAAAAAATCATCATACCTTTTACAATGTATAAATGAATATTATCTGGCTCTCCAGACCTGTTAATTTTAAGGCTCCCGACAGCCTCATACACATCACTACTGCCTACAGAAGTAAGGAATATTACCTCGGGCATACGATGATTTTCAGAAAAACAAGTATTTAATATATTTACATTATCATATACAGAACTAAAATATTTTGACAACTTACTAAATATAAAAGGCACAGCTCTCATCACAAATACAATATACCAGGGAGCAGAGGAACAGGTAGAAATTCCATCACTGACAGAGATCAAAAAAGCAATTAGCCAACTGAAGAACAATAAAGCACCCGGGAGCGACAACATAACCGCGGAGCTTATAAAATATGGCGGAGATCAGCTACATGAAGCAATACAAACCCTTGTGGAGAAGATATGGGAATCTGAAGAACTTCCAAAAGAATGGAACGAAGGGATAATTATCCCAATACATAAAAAAGGAGACCGATCAGTATGTAAAAATTACAGGGGAATTATATTACTAAACGTTGCCTACAAGGTGCTATCCAACATACTAAGAACCAGAATATCCCCTTACGCAGAAGAAAACCTCGGGGACTACCAATGTGGCTTCCGACCAAGAAGATCAACTGTTGACCAAATATTTACTATTAGGCAGCTTCTGGAAAAGAGTTGGGAATTTAACAAAGATGTACATCAGCTGTTCGTTGATTTCCGCCAAGCATATGATAGCATTGTAAGAGATAGTGTATGGATCGCCATGGAAAAGGTAGGCGTGCCAAAGAAGATTATTAATCTGACTAAAATATGTATAGAGAATGCAAGGGCGAAAGTCAGAATCGGTAAGCACACTACGGACATATTCTCTATTGCCAGTGGTTTAAAACAAGGCGATGGCTTATCGCCACTACTCTTCAACATAGTGTTAGATATGGCCATCAAAGAGGCTAACATAAAACTGGAAGTATTCTCAAACCAAGGCCCCGGAATGATCCTAGCATATGCAGACGACATCGATACCGTAGGAAATAGCACAACTAAAACAAAGGAAATGTTTATCAGAATGGAAAGGGAAACAAAAAAAGTAGGACTCAACATCAACGAAGAGAAGACCAAATACATGCACGTAAACCGAAGAGCAGGTAGGGATAGAATAGGACAGAATATAACTATGGACACATACAATTTTGAATGTGTGAAAGAATTCCAATATCTAGGGGCCAATATAACACACGACAATGATGTGAGCAGTGAAATACGCACACGAATACAAAAAGGTTTTAAGTGCTTTTATGCATTGCAGGAGATACTAAAATCAAAGCTGCTGTCCAGATCAGCCAAAATCCGTATATATAGAACAGTTATTAGACTGGTAATAACATATGGCTCAGAAACCTGGACCATCACAAAACAGAACGAATTGTTATTAAGACGTTTCGAACGCAAGATATTAAGAAAAATATATGGGCCTAGAGTAGATGAAACAACGGGACAATACCGCATCCGAACAAATGAAGAATTAAAGAGCTTGTATGATCAGCCAGGCATCATTAACGAAATAAAAGCCCAAAGACTTAGGTGGGCAGGACATGTTCATAGGGCCCATGACGAACGTCTCATCAAACGAATATGGGAAGAGAACCCGACCGGAAAGAGACCCTTAGGTAGGCCCAGACTAAGATGGAGGGATAACATCACAAAAGATTTAAATGTACTGGGAGTACGAGATTGGAGTAACGACATGATGGACCGAAGCAAATGGAGGCAGGTCGTGGATGCAGCGAGGACCCACGAAGGGTTGTAAAGCTACAGAGAGAGAGAGATTTGAGATAGACTGACCACTCGTATATTGTACTTGATCTAAATACATTTTATTTGGTATGGCAACATTACCTTTTATGTTTTTCATGTACTGCCAGAATGCTTTCGAGTCCCTACTAATATCTTGTTGAACTTTTCTAAGGTACGAAATGTAAGATATTTTAATATCGCGTTTTAATTTTGCTCTAAGTTTGATAAACTCTCTTTTCACTTCAATTATTCCAGTTTTTTACTTCTAATTCTTAATTTATCTTTTTTCTTAATGTTATTTATGATATCTTTTGTGAACCAAATAGGATATTCCTTTTTTCTTTTACTTTTTGGAACACAAATATTGAATATTTGAGATATTTTGTTGTAAAAATATATATGGTTTTAATGTTGTTCTACGCTTACCTGTTGAGGCTGCCTCTCAATCCCATGGTTATTATTGGAAGTCCCCGTTTGCGGACCGTTAGTTTCTTCCAAAATCTGCCCCAAAAGTTTATCCACATCATGACTAGTATTAGCCCCATTCGAATCTTGCATTGAATGTATCGTGGGACTGACTTTTTGTTGTTTTGGTGCCGATATCGGGCTCTTCTGACGTTCCTAGAAAAACAATTTTAACTTCCTGTTTAATCACTATCATAAAATTTGGATCCTCGCGTTATAAAGCCGAACAACAGTTTCAAAAAAATTTAGTTACATTAATACACTTGCCACCGTGTACGCCTGATCTAAACCCTATTACAAAACTTACCATTTTGACCTGATGCTGTACAGACGGTTGTACCATAGCCTGCGGCTGCTGAGGCTTGCTCTGTATCGGCTGTACGTGACTGTGAGGTAAAATATGCTTCGCCGGCTGCACGTTCACGGGACTGGCTAAAGGCTTGATGTTGCGCGGCGGAGGAGACTTGATTTGCTCCACAACGTTCTGAGAGGCTTTCCGCTCGGTGCTGTGATCGTTTTGACTGTCCTGAAGCAGGGATTTTATTCCTTGGATTTTGTGCACCTGCAAAAATAAACCGTATGAGCAAGATGAATTAGAAAAACCTGCTTTAAAGTATAAACTGGATGACTTTACCTCACTTACTTTCTTCACTGGCTTCGTTTTGGGGCTCAGCTTCTTTTCATTGTGTTCTTTGTTGGGTCTTTGCATAAAGATGGTTTGACCGTTGACTGTTAACTGTCCATTTCTAAAAAAATAATAATTATGGAGTTAAGACGTCAAGAAGCGTTGACTTCCTGTGTTTTTGTTGTACTGTGACCACAATATAAGAAAATTTTACCGGAATTACCAATAACATGCTTACCTTTTGAGTTGTTCTAGTTGATCAGGTGTCAAATTAACAACATAAGAAGTTGGAGGGTTATTTTGATGATTTTGCTGTTGATTTTCTTGTATATTTTGTTGTTGTTGCGATTGATGTTGAATAGGCTGAACAGTCTGGACTGGGGGCTGACTTTTTTGAAATGGCTGAACCTACAAATAATTTCATGAAGAGTTTACGTAAAAAAAAATAATAACTTCTCATATTTATTCAATTATTTTTCCTTTACGAGCCTTACCTTTAATATAGGCTGGGTGGTCTGCGTATGAGCCTGCTGGAAACCTTGCACACTGTGTACGGGAGACTGTAAAGGTTGAGACTGCACCGACTGTACATTTTGAACATTCTGTACTCCCTAAAACAAAAAAATTAGCATCTGATTTCCCGAAAAGTTGTATTTTTTACATTCCATACCTGACTCATATTTTGTGTTACTACATTCTGCACTGCAGCGTTCTGACTCATATTTTGCGCCACTACATTTTGTACCGAAGCGCCCTGACTCATATTTTGTGCGACTACGTTCTGTACGGAATTCTGAGCAGCCATATTTTGGGCGACCACGTTCTGAACCGCATTTTGGACAGCGCTCTGGGCCAAATTCTGTACATTCTGCGCCACCACATTTTGTACGTTCTGCACGTTTTGTACATTCTGTGCGACGACATTCTGTACAGAAGTTTGGGCCAAATTCTGGACGTTTTGTACACTCTGTATTGCCTTGAACAAAAATAAAATTGTTATATACGGGGCGTCTCCGAAAGAAAACTTCAATTCAAAAAATCTAAACTTACCTGTGAATGAACGTTTTGCGGTACATTTTGATGCACAGCTTGAGCCTGTACAGCTACATTTTGTTGCTGTAGAAGACTCTGTATTTGCGACTGCAGATTGTGAACCTGCGACTGAGATATACTATGTATTGGTTGTACTTGCGAATGTATGCTATGTATAGGTTGAGGCTGTACAATCTGCATGGGCTGTTGTAAAGCATTAACGGTTTGATGCTGTATCGTTTGTTGTACAGTTTGTTGTTGAATCTGCGGCTGTAGTGACTGGAAGTTAAGAAAGTTATTATAATCAAATATATTGATTTGATTCAAGCGAAAAATTTTTTGACACAACTTTTACACTAACCTGTATCGTGTGTTGCACTTGAGGCTGAACTGTTTGCTGCTGAACAGTTTGTATGGTTTGACTCTGAACGGTCTGTTGTTGTATGGTCTGTACAGATTGCTGCTGAATTGTTTGTACAGTTTGTTGGACCGTCTGCTGATCCATGGATGGTTGAAGAACCAGTCCTCCATTCAGTCCTAGCAGACTTTGGAGGATCAACTGACTTTGAAGGTCTTGATTTAATGTAGGATCATGCTGCAGTACCAACCGACCGTCTTCGCCTACAGTCAGCTTGAAACCTCCGCTCCTCTGGTACATGAGGCCATTGTTTATGGTAAAATTGGGGGCTATGAAAGAATTGAAGGGAATTCCCGCTTGTGCGGTCGCCGCTTGAGACGTGCTGTTTGAGATCATTCCACTCTGGAAATTTTGATTTAGCACCTGTACGACCGGCGTGGCAGCGTTAATCGTCGGCTGCGGCATCGCTGAGATCTGTATATTCTGAATATTCTTTTTAGCGTCCGTCTGTACGAAGCTTGTCTGCGCTTGGATATTGCTTGTCTGAACGTGTTGAGGTTGAGGTTGCGGCTGAGGTGTCGCGCGCTCGCTCTCGCTCTGAGATGTGTCGCTCTCAAACTGTATATCATCCTCATCGCCAATTCCTGGAATTATAATACCATATGTCATTATCTTAAGAACAAATCTAACAACCTTAGTAAAAAATATTGTTACGAACGACCAAAACTTATTGATATGCCCTCATATATACAAATATTAATATGCCCTCGTATATACAAATATTCCGACGTGATTATAACGTGCCGAAAGGAATAGTGTCTCGATGCATCATGCTTCTAGATAGATCTCAACCATAGACATAGTAGAGAATGGACCAGGCTAGTCATTCATGAATATGAAATTTATAAGCGCCAACATGTTTGTAGGCCAGGGGTTAGAGGGGTGTCATAGCTCACAATCTATCATACGCCAGCGGCGTAACAATTTTAAAACGAATAAAAATATCAATTCATATTCTATGATGCCTTTATTTGCAGAATTGAAATTAATATTTTTTCATAAGAAATAGTTAATTACTCTATCATGTCGTGATACGGAAGTTGTTGTACTTGAACATAAGTCAGTATTCAATATACAAATAATCGTAATATTCATATCATTTATCTTTTACGACATTAATGACTTGAAATAACCTTTTTTTTATCCAAGGCACTAGTTATTATTTAAAACAGAGTACCATGTAAGAATTATCCAAGTCCAGAGTAAAAAATTGCGTAATATTTTGCCGGATTTTAGTTAAGTGGCTAATTAATGCCCACAATTCTAAAACCGACAAAAACTTTGTTTCTTGAACATTACTGTGATTGAAATTTTTTTTCTAAATTGTATGGACTCGCTGTCTATTTTTATTATTCCTAACAACGTGTCTATGCCGTACAGACACTCGCATATGAAATTTAACGTCAGCCATGAACATCGTAAAAAAGTAGTCTTACCAAAATTCTAATGTCTCAAATATTGAAGTGCAATACTGAATAAATGTAACGACGTCGCGGTATGCAAATGACTACTTTGACGTTTGGTTAGTATACCAATTATTTGTAAAAATAATAACACTTGTACAAAATTCCTAAAACGAGAAAATGGAGATATTTTTTGTAAGTTAATAAATGAAGCAAATTAAAAATGGAAATATTTAAAAAATATATATTCGACGGTGTATGTGTTCAGGAGAAAATAGAGTATTTACAACTTCATTTTCAAGAAATAACCTGTTAATATTTGTATATAATTTCAATTATGATTTGGAATATATATGATAGACTGTTTCAATTTAGGTATTAATCTGAAAGACTTGTTACAGTTAAACCTGTTTTACTGAACAGTCCCCAAATTCCAATCATAAGAAATTGGTATATAAAGAAATATAATAAAACAAATTATTAAAAATAACTATTAAATTTGTTTGCCCATTAAGTTTTGGCAGTACTATTGTTGAAAATTTTTAATATCTCGAATCGACAATCTGTCATGTGTTTCTAACGGAAATTATTTATTTTAATATGATTTGTGTATTTCTTGATTTTCATTGTTTCTAGTATCCTAAAATATTTATGACAAAATATACCGATAAGGAAATGTGTTGGATAAAAATAAGTATATGCTATTATTAAATATATTACTTGTTGGTCATATTACAATTATATATATATATATATATATATATATATATATATATATATATATATATATATATATATATATATATATATATAAAATAGAATAACGTACAATAAAATATACTTTTTTTCTTACTTACTGACTATCTAACTTGTGTAAAGCAAATCTGAGACTATGTAACTATCGGACATTGAATAAAAATAAATGAAAATTGCAGAAATTGAAGTTTCATTTCTGGACTTTTCACACATGACAGTTATTATGCAAGTCATATATTTATTTATAACGTTTATGAGTTTTTTTTTTTGCAGATTTTGTAATATCTTGGTTAAATGAAAATTTTACACTTTTACAAGTAATAGGGAAAACAAAAATTAAGGAGAAAATTGTAAAAAGATAGGAAAAGCGGTACTATTTGGTGTAATATTACAAGGGAAATGTTAACGAAAAATAATAGAAAATGGTGGGCTTCTATTATGTTGGTCTCACTTTAAAACACGAACACCATCAAATCGATAATAGAAATCGTTTGGGCCAAAATGTTCACTGCAGATACGAAGTGACTTGGGCAAGATTTTATCTTGTAGTCCTAATATATTAATCCAAAGGTCTCGGCGGTTAGAATCACTGGGAAACCTATAAAAAATCACTGATAACAAAATCTAAAATCCCAAGTTACCCGCCTATGATACCAAACTTAACCTAACCTTCCTGTGAAAAGTTAAATTTGGAAATAAATAATCCAATTTTCAGCAAACTTGGCAATGATTCACCATTTTGTCACTAATGAATAATTAGTCACTTACAAAAACACTTTTGGAATCACAAAAAATTAAAAAACGATCCAAGACACACAACGTCAACCACAAAAATGTCATATGCCAAAATTTTTATGAATGGACCGGATTCAACCTTGATCGTACGATAGCGTAAAAGAAATTTGCGAGGTTGCCAGATTTCATAGTTTATCACACTACTTAGAAATCTTGAATTTTCTGAGAGTTAAACTGACGCATTATAAAGCATACTATTTTAAAGATATTAGTTTACTATTGTAGCAATAAATTGTTTATAAATATTATATGAAATATATTATTATAATAATATTTTTTTTTTCATAAAAATTGGGTATTAACAAATTATATTGTTTTCCCTTATTTTTTTCCAAAACAGTTGGCAAATTACTACTGATTGTGACCCATTCGTGGCGTTTTGTTTTTGTAAACATTCCATATCCAGACGTCCATGATCTCAACCTTTATGATCTAGACTTATTTAGGAATTTTCATAGGTATATAAATAAAGATAGAATAAGCGTAGTTAGGGGCAAGTTAGTCCTATAGGAGTCATATGGTTGTATTGTTAAGAGTTATATACTGGTTTTTGAATGGTAAAGATCAAGTAGTAGGAATAAGAAAGTTGTGTTACTAAGTTGTGATAATATAAGTATTGGAAATATTAAAAAGATATTTTTGCTCTAGGTACAAAAAATAAAATCTTACCGGATAACTTCATAATGTTAGCCAAGTCCAACTTTTTCTTCACTTTAGCTTTGGGTTTTTTCTTAATCGAAATCTGCTGAACCTGCTGCTGGACCTGTATTTGCTGCTGCTGCTGTTGCTGGGAGTTGTTTACAATCGTTTGTTGAATCTGCGTAGCATTTATGGGCTGATTTGCCATCTAGAAGTACAAAGGAAAAATGCATTTACACAACAGCGGTGTCTACTGTGTAAATAAAACCTACCTGCGTTGTTACATACGTAGTTGTAGAGGGCGCGTACTGCACTCCATTAGCTAACACTCTAACCATCGGTTGAGACCTAGCAGGTGCCCCCAATTGGAGTAATTGCTGAGTGGCACCAGCGGGTTGGAGAATTAGACCTTGGTGTCCTTGAGCAGTAGCCTAGATCACAAAACAAATCTATGAATTAAGGGTGCAAAAAAGCATTTACATCAAATTAAATGTTTCCCTTTTGATATCTTAAGTTTTTTTGTTTATTGACATAAAATAAACCAAGATCCAAAAAATGTCTTATACCTGTAATTTAGGACCAGCAGCGGCCATAGTTGTCGCAGTCTGGGGCCTCAAAATAAACTGGACTCCAGGCGTTGCCAACATGGGCATTTGATTGAGAAGAAGCGGCTGAGCGGCTGGCATTAAAGTAGCCGTGGCTGCAGCTGCCTGCTGGTTAGGCGCTGGTATCACAATTTGCGGGCTAAGCAAAAAAGAAACAATTGTTAGGCGTTGTAAAAAAAAATCCTTTATTTCTAAGAAAAAGGCAAACAGTTGGGATGTTGACTGTATTCAAATAAAAATATAATTATTAATAAAATTAAATAACAATTAAGGAATTTAATTTATATTTAATAATTAAAATGTAATTCTCAAGTCACGTAATAACGAACTCCAAAGTGTATGACGTCACTGCGTCATAAACGTCATCGCTATCAAAGGCTACGTTGTTAGGTTAATATTATTTTATGGTGATTTTCGTGCAATTTCTTTGAAATTGAAAAATTAAAAATCGTGAAGCATAAGTTATAGACAACTAGTTCTAGCCAAAAGCCCGTATGAGTTAACATTTTACAAGGAAAGCTTTGAGTCTACAACTCGGAAATATTGTTCAAATACTACCATTATATTGAAGAAAATAAAACACGCTATAAGAACTCTCAACATTGTGTACGAGTTAAGAGTGCCAGCAAAGGAGGTTTATATTTTTGCAGGGATTATTTGAAAATAACTGTACATTAAGACCGACATTTTGCTAATTTAGCTGTCCTACATAACTAGTTCAAACATTCACATTCCTAATACAGCAATCAGGTGGGTCTATTTTTCTAAATTCGAAACTCTGCCCCCTCCCCGGATTTTTGCCTGTACCATGACAAATTTATAATTTGCTTAAAGTGATTTCTTCACCTATTTTTCTTTTATTTCTTATTAGACAGATGTGGAAGGATACCTCGCTTCGGTTATTTTACAATATGGTCGGATACATCAAGTTCTTTTACTATTTTTAAAACAATGCCAATGTATCTTTTCACTTATTTGGAGCAAATTATATAATTTGTCCCTTCAAAGTGGAATTTTTCCTGATGAATGGAAGAGAGGTTATGTATACCCTATTTATAAGAATTCAAATAGAGCAGGTATAGAAAATTATAGGCCGATTTCTAAATACTTTCAAAAATATTCTATTCTCTTTTAACTGATGAATTAACAACTCTTTTTGATAATTATATAGTTCCGGAACAACATGGTTTCTGTAAGGGGAAGTCCACAGTTACAAATCTTTTGATTTATGTTGACTTTTTGCTATGTGCTTGGGAGAATCGTTGCCAGATTGATGCTGTATATACTGATTTTTCCAAGGCGTTGGACACAGTGAATCATACGTGTCTTTTAACTAAACTGAAATATATTGGTATTCATGATCCGCTCCTTTCGTGGATGCGAAGCTATCTTACGGGAAGAATACAGATTGTACGACATAAGAACTACTTGTCGCGTGAAATTAGGGTACAATCTGGGGTTCCTCAGGGAGCGCATTTGGCCCCTCTTCTGTTCAACTTGTTTTTAAATGATGTAGTCTTTTTCGCATGGAAAGGTACTGATTTTCGCTGATGATTTAAAATTTTTTAAGTGCATTAGATCTTTGCAGGATTGCATTGATATGCAGTCTGATTTGGATGCATTTAGTGTATGGTGTACTACTAGGATAGTTGACTTAAATTATGTGTTCCATTTTTATTCTTTGTTTTATTATAAGTAACTAATTTTTAATAAGCATAGCTAGTGTTTCATGTATATTGTATAATTTTGATATGTATCTGACTATATGACGTCCTCCACGTCAATCTTAATTGATGTTAAAAGTGAATAAATATTTGATTTTATTTGCTAATAATGACAAAAGCTTAAAGCATAAATTTTTAAAGTTCTCAAAATTGAAGGTGTGTTGCTAAAGTTGTATGTCCCCATTTTTATTATTTATTCTTGTAACTAGTTTTTAATTCGTTGACCCCCTCTTGCTGGTGTTATTTTACTATATATTTAGAAAATATAAATACAGGGTGATTCAAAAATCGATCACGAAACTTAAGGGGGTGATTCTACTTGACAAAATAAGGGTAGAGCTTCATATAATTTTTTTTCAAAATGTCATTCGTTTTCGAGTTACAAGCCGTCCAAGTTCAAGTTTTTATTTTTTGTTTTTTGAATTACTCGCTTACAGGAAAACCGATTTGACTAATATTTGAAAGATAGGCTAAGTCTTCTGCGCTTCATCATTTTAGTAACAATTCACATTGATTGTTTGCCGCTAGAGGGCACTTTACCTACATTGAAAATTGTTTTTTTGTCATAATTTTTTAGTGTTGACAGCTACAGTAGTTTTTGGCATAATTTCTGAAAGACTAATGCCAGGCCTTTAAAAAAGGTGCTCTTTATTTACATCGCTAAACCCAACGGTTTAGACGTAAATCACCCTTAAAAATTAAGTGGTAAATTTACTTTTCTCATTTCATTACCACCAGCTACCAGGTAAATAGCTATCAAAGTATACTAGAGCTGTCAGTTTAACATCAAATAAATTCGCTTTTTAAACTATTTAATTTATAATCTTAAAATAACTAATAATGGCTAATCACCAATATTCAAATATTGAATATTGTGATATCCATTTTTGTTATGGAAAAGCAAATGGTAATGCAGAGTTGGCAAGAAGATATTATATGGAGAGTTATCCGGAAAGAAATATCCCTCATGCTCAAACATTTTCCAGTGTGCACAGGAGGCTTGCGGAATGTGGTTCCTTTAAAAGTTATAATGGAAATAGGGGAAGACCTAGAACTGCTAGAAACGTGCAACAAGAAGAAAGAGTGCTTGAAATTATTGAAGATAATCCAGGTATTAGTACTAGAAAAATTGGGAATGAAGTGCGGCTCTGTCAGGCTAGTTCATGGAGGATACTAAGAGAAGAACAACTCTACCCGTTTCATTCAAAAAAGGTGCAGGCTCTTTATGACGATGATCGGCCGAGACGGTTGGAAATGTGCAATCAGATCCTAGCTAAGTATGAACACGATAATCGATTAATTGGCGTCATATTATTCACTGACGAAGCTGGTTTCACTCGTGATGGCATAACAAATCTACACAACATCCACACATATGCTTACGAGAACCCAAACAATGTGGTAGAAACGAAACATCAGCGTAGATTTTCACTAAATGTGTGGGCAGGGATAATAGGAGATTACCTTATTGGTCCTCATTTCTTTGATGGCCCATTAACTGGTGACGTATACTTAAGATTTTATCCAAAATCGTCTCCCATTGTATCTGGAAGATGTGCCATTGGAAGTAAGGGCCAACATGTGGATCCTCCAAGACGGAGCTCCGCCCCACTTTAGTATACGTGTCCGACAGTATTTGAATGCAACGTATCCTGAGCGATGGATAGGACGAAGTGGACCATTGGCATGGGCAGCGAGGTCAACAGACCTTAATCCTATGGATTTTTTCTTTTGGGGTCATTTGAAACAATTGGTGTACGATATTCCAGTAATCAACGTCGAGGATCTTCGCTTCAGGATAATCGAAAAGTGCCAAATTATTAAAGAAACACCAGAAATTTTTCATCGAGTTAGGCGACATTTTTTGAAGAGTGTTAGGAAATGTATTGAAGAAAATGGGAGACATTTTGAGAATCTTTTTTAGTTTGTTTAGTACTGTTTCATTAATTTTTATCAATTAAATGTATATCGCAATAATCCATAATATGAATATTTACTGATTAGCCATTATTAGTTATTTTGAGATTATAAATTAAATAGTTTAAAAAGCGAATTTATTTGATGTTAAACTGACAGCTCTAGTATACTTTGATAGCTATTTACCTGGTAGCTGGTGGTAATGAAATGAGAAAAGTAAATTTACCACTTAATTTTTAAGGGTGATTTACGTCTAAACCGTTGGGTTTAGCGATGTAAATAAAGAGCACCTTTTTTAAAGGCCTGGCATCAGTCTTTCAGAAATTATGCCAAAAACTACTGTAGCTGTCAACACTAAAAAATTATGACAAAAAAACAATTTTCAATGTAGGTAAAGTGCCCTCTAGCGGCAAACAATCAATGTGAATTGTTACTAAAATGATGAAGCGCAGAAGACTTAGCCTATCTTTCAAATATTAGTCAAATCGGTTTTCCTGTAAGCGAGTAATTCAAAAAACAAAAAATAAAAACTTGAACTTGGACGGCTTGTAACTCGAAAACGAATGACATTTTGAAAAAAAATTATATGAAGCTCTACCCTTATTTTGTCAAGTAGAATCACCCCCTTAAGTTTCGTGATCGATTTTTGAATCACCCTGTATATTTGGATATGTGATGTACCTAAATGTCAATGTAAATTGATCTTAAAGGTGAATAAAATAAAATAAATAATATATATATATATATATATATATATATATATATATATATATATATATATATATATATATATATATATATATATAGTATGCTTGTTTGATGGATAAATGTGCTTTATTGTTTATCCGGGAATTCACCCGTTCGTCATAACAGGTTGTACCTTAACATCGGAAAGTGCAAAACAGTGCGGTTCTGTAGAAAGAAGACTTTAATTGAGTACGATTATAAGATTAACGGTGTGTCTGTGGAATGGACCAATTCTATATCTGATGTTGGTGGAATATTGGATAGACAGTTAACTTTTAAAGAGCATATACATAATATCATAAACAAGGGAATGAAATTAGTGAGGTTTGTTACACGGAATCTATCTGACTTCAACGATATTATTTGTCTTAAAAATGTTTATTGCAGTGTTGTGCATTCTGCATTGGAGTATGCCTCACCAATATAGTCACCTTTCTACAATGTACACAAATTGGAGCTAGAAAGGGTGCAGAAACGCTTTTTAAGATTCGCAGCTTATAAATTAGGTGTTCCCAAGGAGAATATCAACTACCCTACTTCAATTAAATTTGAAGCCTCTTGAACATCGCAGAGAATACATTGACTTACTTTATCTATTTAAAATCGTTAATAGCATAATAAATTCTCCAGAATTACTAATGCATATTAGTTTCAATGTGCCTCAGAGAAATGGTCGATGGGTTGAAGTGTTCTCTGTGGATGTTCATAGAACAACTACTCCACCCATGCACCACTAAATAGAATGTGCATTTTAACTAATAATTTATCTCGTGATCACGTTGATCTGGACATTTTTAACATGTCCTTAAATAGTTTCAAAAATTTTTTCAAGCGATATCTATAGTGCAAATTTTTACTTCTCACTGTTCTACGTGTGGTCTTAAATGTGACAATACTGTAGTTTAACGGATACTTTGGATTTGTCTGTTTATCGTTTAGTATTTTTTTATCTGTTTGGAAGCATGTTTGTAAGTTATAAAGTGTTGTAAATTTTAAACTGGTTTAACCGTTAATAAAACATTTATTTATTTTATTTCTTGACTATGAATCAGGAAAAAGGCTGATTTTTTAGTCATTATTGGCATTTTTCTTGAAGTTTTTTTCTTCTGATGAGCCATAACTGACCAGCACGCGAACTCCGTAACAAGATAGAAATAGAAACAGAAAAGAAATAAAATTTCTTCCTATCAACGGAACCTACTCTCTAGGATATTTTCCTTACCACTTCGGGCTAGTTCGCATAAAAATAACTACAAACTACCATCTCTAAAAACATTTACCTTTTCTAGGGACTTTATAATTAAAAGAAAAAAATACTAAACATATTTACTTTGTAATTTTTTAGGTTAATTGACCAAAAATTTTTATCGTGAAATCTTCAATATTATATTTTAAAGTATTTAACTCTAGACTTTTTTTTTTTAAATAAATTACCTATTAGAAAATATGGATCCGATATTTATGTATTTTGTATAAAATATTGAAGAGTAGAGGGATATTTTGTGTGCTCAACCGACATTTAGCTGAACCCTGTCAGAAGTTTGTGCAGCTCAGTAAAACGTAATTAAAGATTTTTTCAATTGGATAAATAATATGTATATATTTATTTATTTTTTCTTAATTCAGCTCTAATAATTTATTATTGTTCTGATTCTTAACGTTAAGAAATAAATACCGGGTGTCAACGAATCTATTAGACAAGTCATAATTTCTAGAGTATTCTGTGTATCAAAATGAGAATTGGTACAGGTAAATGGTATGTGAAGGGGAGAGTTTTCGCATATTTTCCACTTTCCGGCCACTTCCAGTTTCACCGGAAATGGCCCCGGTTTTGAATTTTTAAATGGAACACCCTGTATATTTTAACATTTTTGGATTTCTGAACCAATTCTAGGTCAGAATGTGACATTTTAAAAACTTTTTACGTCTACTTCATTTTTTTAGAGCCACTTTTAAAATTGCATCTAGGTGGCCATGATCGGACGCAAACTAATCTAAGGGCCTTAGGTGATGTCAAAAAAATACTATCGCAAAGTTTTAGTTACTAGTATGAAAGACAGGAATACGACAAGTTGACAAAATTACGTTTTCATTTTTAAGTATTAATTTTCAAATGGCGACCCCTTTTTGACAACTACTTTTCGAAAAAAGCATTCTTTGACGAATCTAACGGTACTAATTTATTTGCGATTGGATTAGACATAAGAACAGAAATAAAATATTATTAAGCAAAATACTGGATAATTTATTTACTTATGACAAGTGCGCCATGGACAGCCATGATGCATAATAATTTGCAACTGTTTTTATCAAATCTTCTTTGGAAAACAAAGCACTCACTTAAGTAGATAATGACAGTGACATACGCTCTAAGAACAGACGTAAAAGTTTCTTAATTTTCGTTAAGTTTAGAGTTCTTAGAGCGTATGTCACTGTCATTATCTACTTAAGTGAGTGCTTTGTTTTCCAAAGAAGACTTGATAAAAACAGTTGCAAATTATTATGCATCATGGCTGTCCATGGCGCACTTGTCATAAGTAAATAAATTATCCAGTATTTTGCTTAATAATATTTAATTTCTGTTCTTATGTCTAATCCAATCGCAAATAAATTAGTACCGTCAGATTCGTCAAAGAATGCTTTTTTCGAAAAGTAGTTGTCAAAAAGGGGTCGCCATTTGAAAATTAATAGTTAGAAATGAAAACGTAATTTTGTCAACTTGTCTTATTCCTGTCTTTCATACTAGTAACTAAAACTTTGCGATTGTATTTTTTTGACATCACCTAAGGCCCTTAGATTAGTTTGCGTCCGATCATGGCCACCTAGATGTAATTTTAAAAGTGGCTCTAAAAAAATGAAGTAGACGTAAAAAGTTTTAAAAATGTCACATTCTGATCTAGAATTGTCTCAGAAATCCAAAAATGTTAAAATATACAGGGTGTTCCATTTAAAAATGCAAAACCGGGGCCATTTCCGGTGAAACCGGAAGTGGCCGGAAAGTTAAAAATATGCGAAAACTCTCCCCTTCACATACCATTTACCTGTACCAATTCTCATTTTGATACACATAATACTCTAGAAATTATGACTTGTCTAATAGATTCGTTGACACCCGGTATATAAAAATAATTATTGCTATTTTGATATTTTTTTCTTATATAACATGTAAATCTATACTTTTGACTAAATAAAATATAAAAACACATTTATCAATTTCATTTCATTCTTAGAAACAAATATATCTCACATTCAACATAACCACAAATTCAAACACCGTAAATCAGGGAAAAAATGAGACAAACTTATGCAGCATTTAAATTGCTTTGAGAGAGATAGACGAACAGCAACAAACCAAAGACTGTTTCTATTTCTATAGCACGACTGCTTGTTCGAACATACCCGACCGTTGCCGAATGTGCTTATAGAGGAAGTTTTGAATGATTTTCCATAATAGAAAGAAATAGCAAAGAAATTTCTTTTCTATACCATTATAGAGTTCGCGTGCAGGTCTTCTTCATGTAATCTCAAAATGGTAATCACGTGATTAGCATTATCTGTCAAATTTTAATTTTTTTTTTTCAAAAAATATTCAAAAGTGGAGTTATATCCCAAAATATCGCAAAAAGTTATTGGAAAAAGTTTTTCTAAATGCAATTTCTAGCCCATATGCAAAATTTCAGCTGTATAAGATAATTTGGATTTTTTGCCCATTTTTTGTAAATTGCACCACTGTTGCAAAATAAGACTCAACGCAAACTACATAAAACTTCTTAGTCTTGACAATGCTTCATTCTAGACATATTTTGTTTAAAGTAGCGCCATAATAAATGTGTTTTTCTGCAAAATCCAAATAGGACTATTAAAATTTGATCACATGTGATACAAAGTTTGAGTCTTTTCAATTAAACTATTTTGTTAATGTTAATGTGTGACACAAACTACGTTTTCAAAAAGAGTTATGCTATTAAGGTACCTTAAATAGGGTAAAAATAAATAAACTTTGCATCACGTGTGACCAAATTTTAATACCTCTATTTGGATTTTGTAGAAAAACACACAATATGGCGCTATTTTAAATAAAATATGTCTGACATGAAGCACTGTCAAAACTAAGAAGTTTTATGTAGGTTGCGTCGAGTCTTATTTTGCAACAGTGGTGCAATTTACAAAAAAATGGGCAAAAATCTAAATTATACCATATAGCTAAAATTTTGCACATAGGCTAAAAATTGCCTTTAATAATTTTTTCCATATATTGAGATATAACAAGGATGTAATTCAATAATATGAATAATAAACAATGTCTAATAGGTATAGGTATAAAATATTTTTGTAATTAAAACCCAAACTACATTTTTAATATTTTTTCATGCTATTTTAGTGAACTAATTTTTTTTAACATGTTTGGGTGCGCAACAACTCATTTTGGAATCGAAAATATTCGTGTAAATATCTACCATGAAAGAATAACTCTTACTTCATCTATTTACCAGAGGGTTATAGGAATAAAATTTTTGTACCTGATTTGTGTAATTTAATGATTTTATTAGCGTATAATCTGATAACCCCAACAAGATGATGACCTGCATCTGAAGAAGGCCTTCCCTTAATAATCAACC
The DNA here is from genome assembly GCA_034092305.1 of Diaprepes abbreviatus. Classification (NCBI taxonomy): domain Eukaryota; kingdom Metazoa; phylum Arthropoda; class Insecta; order Coleoptera; family Curculionidae; genus Diaprepes; species Diaprepes abbreviatus. The sequence goes on along the minus strand of JASJET010000322.1, from coordinate 66,110 downwards.
TCCACCTGAAGGCAATGTCTATACTACTGATTTTAAATTTGAGTTGTTCTGTACACAAAATCTATTCTACCTGCGAAAAATCAGATTGTCTCTGTTCTTTTTTATCGTATACTGATAAACAAGAACAGAAAACCAATGGACTTACTTAAACGGTAGAATTGGCAACATTGCAAGCCAGTAATCGAGACAAGACAGCAGGTAGAATGCCAGTCTAATTTTTCAAGACAGTATCGTTCTTTTTTATTGCACTGGTAAACAAGGATAGAATAGCAAAGAACTTACGTGTGCAGCGTAACGCCATCTAGTGAATGAAAGAAAATTCATGGGGCTTTCAGCATGAAATCGTTTAGATAGTTTTTTTTTTGTTAGGTTAAATAAATATATAATAAATTAAAACTCAAACGGTGAGTAGAAAAACGGTAAATCACTTATGAAAACGGGTAGAACGGTACCTCTCATTGAAAAACGGTAGATCTATCGTTAAAATGGTAGAGTTGGTAACACTGTTGGACTGTCCCACGGGACTGGCTTCGTGTACGATCGGCAAAACAGCAAATTAAAATATTTTACTAAGTTTTAAAGTCCGGCTTTTCCCACACCACAGCCGGTTTCTTTACGAAACAATGGATTTCAAAATGTTTACAAATAAGTAGCGTATTTCTACTTTCAAGAATATTCGACTAAACATGTACTTATCGCATAAAACCTGACCCAAAAGCAGATTAAAAAATCTTACTCCATTTTAAAGTAATGTAAGAAGTCCTTTCCAGAGCAAGAAGTAATTTTGTTGTCAGAGGAAAAAAAACAGAAAGCTAAATTAATTGATTTTTTTGAAAGTTTATCAATATAAAAAAACTACTAAATTTTAGAAAAAAAACTTGCCACTTACCACGAACCTCCGCTCAAACATGCACCCACGAGTAACGACCGACACCGAATGCCATTTAAATCTACGAAGACTCACGATGGCACCCGATTCAAAATGCAAGGTTGCCAATTTACTTTACTAGACTCCGATTGACTGGCCTGTCCCAATCGACTGGCTTCGTGTACAATCGGCAAAACACCATATTAAAAAATCTTACTCAGTTTTAAAGTCCGGCTTTAGCCACTATGTAGCCGGTTTCTTTACGATACTGTGGATTTCAAAATTTTTACAAATAGAATATTCAGTTAAACATGTATTTGCTTTATAAAACCTGACCAAAAAGCATATTAAAAAATCTTACTCGGTTTTAAAGTAATGTAAGCCGTTTCCAGACCAAGAAGCAATTTTGCTGTCAAAGAAAAAAAACAGAAAGCTAAATTAATTGATCTTTTTGAAAGTTTATCAATGTAAAAAAACTACTAAATTTTAGAAAAAACTTGCCACTTACCACGAACCTTCACTCAAACATGCACACAGAACTAACGACCGACACCGATTGCCATTAAAATCCAAGAAGGCTTCTTACGAGGACACACGACTCAAAATGCCTTTTATGGCATTCTTATGGACCAAAGTAACAATAATAGTTTGCAAAATCAATAAATAACAATAAAAGCATAAAACCCTTACAGCAATTGTAGGATGAGAAGTGCGGACTACCCATTTTACCGTAAAATTCGAATTATTGACAACAGCGTATAGACTCAAAAAAGGTCGAGCACGCGCGGGTATGTTTAAAGTTACCTCACCAAACTTGCAAGCATGTTTGCCGACGACACCTGTTACTCTCTATTTAGTTTCTATATAAGGTTCAATTTTGCTTAAAACTCAAAAAAATATTGGGTAAATGGATTAGAGAAAAAGAGTATCTGAGATTAAGAATTAGGAAAACTTAAACCCTTTGTCCGGTTAGTGATCCCAAAGTAACAGATTTAGTGTCGCCGCTGAACGTGTCTCAAAATACCGATTTTTCTCAGCGACTTGGCGGAGATATGCGCAGCTTTAGCGGTGTTTAAATTAAATATCCAATTCTCGTGACCTTGTTTGTCTCGCGACCCGCCATATCACACTGAGAAACGTGTTAAAACTAAGTTTCTTTACGAAACTGGATTTCAAAATTTTTACACAAAAGTGGAATATGTCTACTTTCAAGAATATTCGATTAAACATGTATTTGCCATATAAAACCTGACCAAAAAGCAGATTAAAAAATCTTACTCAATTTTAAAGTAATGTAAGAAGCCCTTTCCAGAGCAAGAAGTAATTTTGTTGTCAAAGAAAAAAAAACAGAAAGCTAAATTAATTGATTTTTTTGAAAGTTTATCAATGTAAAAAACTACTAAATTTAAAAAAAAAAAACTTGCCACTTACCACGGACCTCCGCTCAAACATGCACACACGAGAAACGACCGACACCGAATGCCATTTAAATCTACGAAGACTCACGATGGCAGCCGATTCAAAATGCAAGGTTGCCAATTTACTTTACTAGACTCCGATTGACAGGGTGGAACAGAAAGCGATTATATTATCTCGACACCTTTTATGATATTCTTAAGGTGCGTATAAATATGGCGAGTCGAGCGCGTGACGAACTTGCAACAAACTGATCTTTGTCGGTTCGAACCCTTCTTCGACGCCCGGCGCCAAAAGAGATTTCTAGCGTCTGGACGGTGTAAACCAATAAAGGGTAAAGAAAAAAAAAATTTAAGTTTTAATTATATTTTTTATATTCCGAAATGAAATTTAGTAAATTTTTTCTTATTTTCCAAATATTTAATAATGAATCCCGAAATCAGCTTATATGGGGTTCAACATAATTGTGGTGCCGGAACATTAGAAATAAATTTATTTTTTTAAGTGATTTTATTTACATATTATCTCCTCTATTTATAAATAAAAAAGATATCTTTTTGTTGTACTTTTATAAGATCTATTGATAAATCTTGGAAATCAGCCTTTACACGAGTTTGTGTTTTCCCGTTCACTGGCTAATATTACAATACTTCATGCTGTCAAATTGGCTGAAATTTTTTTTATTATCATATTTTACTTATATCATTATATTCCGAAATAAATCAGAGGTGGTTTTTCTTATTTTCGAAATATTACTTAATTAATCGCGAAATTAGCTCATACGTAGGTCGTCAATAATCTGTTCACGGTTCAATATGGCGGTTTTCAGGATGCTAAAAAGAGCTACTTTTTTCAGGAGTGTTATTTTCTGATTATCTTTAATATTTCAAAGTAAAAAAGTGAAATTTAACCAGTTTGTTTACGAGTTTGTTTGGCGATGATTGTCGCGGTGAGTGTAGCTGCATCAATGTGAACTTCAATTAAGATTTTCTTTAATAACATAGTTAATGCCGTTTCACCAGTCCTCGCTGATAATTTTTTTTAATGTATTAACAAATTAACGTATTCCTTATAGTTTACATTTTGGATTATCCCGAGCTACGAATTAGTTATGCCCATATAAGTTTAATGGATTTTAATTAATGTGTTCGAAGCACAACATTTCCATGTTCTTCCCATTCGTCTATCACATGTTTCTTAAATTATCTTTCTTTCTCATTCGCAATTTTTACAAGTTCTTTCTTTAGTAAATTGTTCACAAAGGAAATATGTTTTTTGATAACCAATCTGTAATATAGCCTTTTCAACTATGTTATTGGCAACTTTTCCACCAGTCTAGAATGATAACTGGCGTTATCCAAATCTACAACTGACCTCTCCGGAATCAACTGTATCATTTGATAAAAATATCTTTGAAAGATATCCAGCGTCATTTATTCATGTTAACCTTTGGTAGATTTCGGTTCAAACTGCTGCAAAACTCCTATAAATTCCCTCCAATATGGGTTGTAATGAGTTTGTGGTCTTAAGCGGAAAAGGGTTTTAAGTCTATCGATAACCCTTCTAAGAATGCTTCACGAAAAATTGCTATATTCTTATCTTCATACATTTCTTGTACTATGTGTCCTGTACTGAGATAGATTACATCCAGATGCCTTCCCAGTGGTATTTTCTAATTTCTCTCCATTTTCACTTTCCCTATGAGAAATTCATTTTTGTCAGTATTTTCTACAGATTGGTTTTTCGCATGCCAGGCATATTCTGGTCATGTTTCATAACTTTCAAAACTTTATCGAGACTTACTTTTTATTTTCTAACTAAAAACTTTCTAATTCATGAACGTGTCTTCTTAGTATGTTTTTGAAGCATTTGTGTAATTTTTTTCTTCTAGGGTACGATTCAGGCTAGCACACAGTTCCACTTTTCCTTTGGTTAATTCGCCTATAAGTTGTAGATTCGCTAAGTTTTGGTGTAAAAGTAGAAATTTTTAATAGCTAGCACTGAAAGTTGTAAGACAATAACATAGCAAGATCTTACATTTATACACATCTGAAGTATACTTAAAAAGGTCATTACTGTTAATTGCCCAATTGAGATGTATACTTTTAAATCTAATATCTTTAAAGTATACAACTCTCTCCTCAAATACATACTTAAGACACATACAGTATCTACCCCTTGCGTTATCCGAATTCGGAAAGCCGAATGATTTATGAAATCTGTTCCGAGAATTTCTATGGCTTTGGTTTATGCTTCTTCACAGGTATGCGTACAATTATCATACTTTGTCTGACAATGAAGAACAAACGACAGCTTTGCTAGTTTTATGCAGTAGGATTTTACCGTGAAAAGTATATTAAATAAAAAATGAAAACTTGGACTACAATAGCACAACACCTTCTATACAAAAATGGTTAGGATTCGAACTTCTAGAAAATGGATAGTTTCAACATATTAGAGGATAATACAGAAATTTCGCCAAAATCCCTTCGTTACATTTTGAATATATGTTAAACAAAATAGAAGCAGTTATTTCCAAAAGAAAAATATATTATCAGCAGCCCATTTTCATATGGCAAACGCACTCGAAATTTTCTTCTCGCTGGTCTCTGCAAATTTTCTGAGGCAATTTCATTTCACTCATTTACTTCTTTTCTTCTCTAAAATTTTTGTCCATAACTCACAAATTTTGGAATTATTTTCAGGTCCTCTATTTTCTTCCGATCACTCCATATTCACTTATGAACAACTTTTAATCAATTAATGCCAAGTGATAAATAAATTTCATTTCATTAACAAAAAAATAAGAAAATCCCGTGTCTTCAGTCTCACTGCAAAGTATTTTTTTTCGAAAAAGCGTGTCATAAACCCGTCTCACTAGATTAAAAAAACCCTTTGAGTTCGCACCAAAAAACCGACAAAAAATGGATCGCTGTGAATATCGATCGAACTACTCGAAAACAATAGAACTGTAAAAAAATTGACTTCTTGTGACCCAACTGCATTTATTACTTCTTTTCAAATTTGCCGACGATGGCCTTCGATAACAATAGAAATCGGTAAAATTTCAAACGAGTCTCGTTGAAAGTTCGAGACATACTCGACTCTCGCTCGACTCGCCATATTTATACGCACCTTTATGAACCAAAGTAATAATAATAGTTTGCAAACTAAATACCTAACAATAAAAGCATAAAACCCTTACAGCTATTGTACGACTAGATGTATCGACTACCCATTTTACCGTAAAAATTGAATTACTGGCAGTGTATAGCCTCAAAAAAAAAAGGTGGAGCACGCGCGGATGTGTTTAAAGTGACCTCACCAAACATTTAAACATGGTTGCCCACGACGTACAATCTGATGATAACCCCAACAAGATGATGATCTGCATCTGAAAAAGGCCTTCCCTTAATAATCAACCTATACCTGAATGCAATATCTATACTATTGGGTTTAAATTTAAGTTGTTCTGTACACAAAATCTATTCTACATGTGAAAAATCAGATTTATATCTGTTCTTTTTTATCGTATACTAGTAAACAAGAATATAAAAACAATGGACTTACTTAAACGGTAGATTTGGCAACACTGCAAACCAGTAATCGAGCCAGGACAGCAGGTAGAATGCCAGTCTAACTTTTCAAGACAGTATCGTTCTTTTTTATTGCACTGGTAAACAAGGATAGAATAACAAAGGACTTACGTGTGCAGTGTAACGCCATCTAGTGATTAAAAGGAAATTCATGGGGCTTTCAGCATGAAATCGTTTAGATAGTTTTTTTTTTGTTAGGTTAAATAAATATATAATAAATTAAAACCCAAACGGTGAGTAGAAAAACGGTAGCTCACTTATGAAAACGGGCAGAACGGTACCTCTCATTGAAAAACGGTAGATCTATCGTTAAAACGGTAGAGTTGGCATCACTGCTGGCCTGTCCAATGGACTGACTTCGTGTACAATCGGCAAAACACCATATTAAAAAATCTTACTCAGTTTTAAAGTCCGGCTTTTCCCACTATGTAGCCGGTTTCTTTACGACACTGTGGATTTCAAAATTCTTACAAATAGAATATTCGGTTGAACATGTATTTGCTTTATAAAACCTGACCAAAAAGCATATTAAAAAATCTTACTCAGTTTTAAAGTAATATAAGTCCTTTCCAGAACAAGACGCAATTTTGTTGTCAAAGAAAAAAAAAACAGAAAGTTAAATTAATTGATCTTTTTGAAAGTTTATCAATGTAAAAAAACTACAAAATTTTAGAAAAAAACTTGCCACTTACCACGGACCTCCACTCAAACATGCACACAGGACTACCGACCGACACCGATCGCCATTAAAATCCAAGAAGGCTTCTTACGAGGACACGCGACTCAAAATGCAAGGTTGCCAAGCTTAACTTTACTAGACTCCGATTGGCAGGGTGCAAAAGAGAGTGATTATATTCTCTCGACACCTTTTATGGCATTCTTATGGACCAAAGTAACAATAATAGTTTGCAAAATCAATAAATAACAATAAAGGCATAAAACTCTTACAGCAATTGTAGGATGAGATGTGCCGACTACCCATTTTACCGTAAAATTCGAATTATTTACAACAGTGTCTAGCCTCAAAAAAGGTCGAGCACGCGCGGGTATGTTTAAAGTGACCTCACCAAACTTGCAAGCATGTTTGCCGACGACACCTGTTACTCTCTATTTAGTTTCTATATAAGGTTCAATTTTGCTTAAAACTCAAAAAAATATTGGGTAAATGGATTAGAGAAAAAGAGTATCTGAGATTAAGAATTAGGAAAACTTAAACCCTTTGTCCGGTTAGTGATCCCAAAGTAACAGATTTAGTGTCGCCGCTGAACGTGTCTCAAAATACCGATTTTTCTCAGCGACTTGGCGGAGATATGCGCAGCTTTAGCGGTGTTTAAATTAAATATCCAATTCTCGTGACCTTGTTTGTCTCGCGACCCGCCATATCACACTGAGAAACGTGTTAAAACTAGGTTTCTTTACGAAACTGGATTTCAAAATTTTTACACAAAAGTGGAATATGTCTACTTTCAAGAATATTCGATTAAACATGTATTTGCCATATAAAACCTGACCAAAAAGCAGATTAAAAAATCTTACTCAATTTTAAAGTAATGTAAGAAGCCCTTTCCAGAGCAAGAAGTAATTTTGTTGTCAAAGAAAAAAAAACAGAAAGCTAAATTAATTGATTTTTTTGAAAGTTTATCAATGTAAAAAACTACTAAATTTAAAAAAAAAAACTTGCCACTTACCACGGACCTCCGCTCAAACATGCACACACGAGAAACGACCGACACCGAATGCCATTTAAATCTACGAAGACTCACGATGGCACCCGATTCAAAATGCAAGGTTGCCAATTTACTTTACTAACCGACTTCTAAAAGAAGGAGGTTTTAGATTCGATATATGTTGGTTTTTTTTATGTACAGGGTGAGTCAACGATTGGATGAAGTAGGTTTGTGTCTTTTCGGTGAAATTAACAAAGAAACTATATTTATTGTTTGATACAGTTTATTTTTCCGCAGATTTTAAAAATATTTAGGACTCTACAGGGTGAGCCAAAAAACTAGGACAGCATAAAGTTGTATTTTTTTAAATAGAACACCCTATACACGAATCGTATTTTCGATTTAGCTTATAATTTTAAATCTTTTTTATTAAGGGTTTACTATAACAAAACTTTATAGTTTTTGAGATAATTAAGTTTAAAGAAAAAAAGTCACATTTTCAAGCATCAATTCAATCCTAAATAACGTTTTCAATTTTGTGACAAATATATTCAAATTTGGAATTTAGCAAGGCCAAGGACAAGTTAACATAATTTTTACTTAATATTTGCAATAAAAGCTACAGAGTGTTGAACACATCGGCTCAAATTTGAACAAGTTTAAATGAATAAATATCTTTTTTTTTATGGTACACCCTGTATATTTTCATGTTATTTAATAGAGTAATAAAAACCCTAAAAGTTTTGTTCAATATATCCTATACCTATTTATAATAGTTTTTGAGATATTTCAGTTTTTCTTATTTTCCATACTTTTTTACAGAAATAGTCTTCATTATCATAGTAGCCATGGCAAAAACAATGTAAAAGAACATTTTTCTGTGTGTCAAATTTATAACCGCAATCGCTTATTTTGGTTTTTATGTAGTGTAGATGTGGGGGTTTCATTGAGTGGCCATCAAGGTCTTGCGACATCACCCTATTAGATTTCTTCCTATGGGGTTATATTAAAAATAAGGTGTATGTTAATCCACCAACAACAGTGGAAGATATGCGAAACAGGATTAGGGATACCTGTAGAACAATAACGCCACTAATTTTGTCCAGGGTCCGAGAAAATCTGCAAAAAAGACTAAATTTGTGCATTGCACAAGAGGGTCGTTTATTCGAACACTTATTAAAAAGAAATAATTAATCTCAGTATTTAATAGGTAATTTTTTTGTTTCAATTTAGTATAAAAGTAAATATGTATTTGCCTTGTCGTTATTGTTGTGTTAATTTTTTCACATTATGTTTAATTAAACTATTGCCGTTGTAATATAACGAATAATGTATTTCATCATATTTAACCACATTCTGTTTGTTTCTGTAGTTTCTTTTTATTATTTTACATGGCTACTATGATAATGAAGACTATTTCTGTAAAAAAGTATGGAAAATAAGAAAAACTGAAATATCTCAAAAACTATTATAAATAGGTATAGGATATATTGAACAAAACTTTTAGGGTTTTTATTACTCTATTAAATAACACGAAAATATACAGGGTGTACCATTTAAAAAAAAAAGATATTTATTCATTTAAACTTGTTCAAATTTGAGCCGATGTGTTCAACAGAGTAGCTTTTATTGCAAATATTAGGTAAAAATTATGTTAACTTGTCCTTGGCCTTGCTAAATTCCAAATTTGAATATATTTGTCACAAAATTGAAAACGTTATTTAGGATTGAATTGATGCTTGAAAATGTGCCTTTTTTTCTTTAAACTTAATTATCTCAGAAACTATAAAGTTTTGTTATAGTAAACCCTTAATAAAAAAGATTTAAAATTATAAGCTAAAGCGAAAATACGATTCGTATATAGGGTGTTCTATTTAAAAAAAATACAACTTTAAGCTGTCCTAGTTTTTTGGCTCACCCTGTAGAGTCCTAAATATTTTTAAAATCTGCGTAAAAATAAACTGTATCAAACAATAAATATAGTTTCTTTGTAAATTTCACCGAAAAGGCACAAACCTACTTCATCCAATCATTGACTCACCCTGTACGTACATCGATTACGTTGGAACAGATCACTAAAAACCAAAATGTGCGGCAAAAAAATAAAATAAAATTTGTCCGATTTTCTTCAAAATAAGCTAACATATCATACTTTCCATAATTATGACAAACGGCCATTGTAAACGCAAAACAAATAGAAAGTACAATAAAAACACCTATGTAACAAAAATATTTCACAAATAATAACAATCTGACAAGATGTGAAGTTCTGGACATCTGCCTTTTGTTTCTTATATAGTTGAAGATAAGCAACATAGTACCTTACAACAGACCGAAGAAAATGCACATTCAGCTTCATCAGCTTTGTCAACTTCCAACTTTATATCCAGCATTAAAAAATCTCCACTAAACATTTCTGAGCCGACCCAATAAAAGAAAAGAATCGAAACTTGTTTCCCTATTAGAACAAGAAAAGGCAAAAAAATGTTTTCTTCTCTCTCAGGAGAATGCGTAAATATGTCCATTGACGGGTGTAATATACTCTTATTCAACTATAACAACAGAAGATGGATGATCATTTCTCTATGAAACTACTGATATCTCTGAAAACTCTCATACTTGGGAATATTTAAGGGACTTTTGTTGTGATCTAATTTCTTCATGTGAACTAAAACATCAATGTTATGTAAAATATTTAGTGACAGACAACGCGGAGAACATGGCTGGCATGAGAAAAAGTATTGAAGAAACAACCAGTTCTTAAGTTATAATCTATGATTGCTCGGCACATCTTTTGAATTTTTTGTGCAAAGAGAGAAATAAAAGAACACATTGTTCAAATTGTTCCAACTTCACCATATCTATTTCTGACATTTACGCCGAGCTGAATGGTCTTAACCCCTATAAGGATCTGGGCCCTGATGGCGTCATCCAATGCTACTGAAAAACTGCTTGTTCGTTCTGACTCACCCACTTCAACACATTTTCAATAAATCTCTTCGACAGGGTATCATTGAGGAGCAGTTTGGTTCTTGTGCTGGCAAGAACACCGAGGTGAATCTAGTCACTTATTTTGGCGGTTTGTTTGAGGCTTTAGAGAGCGGATCCGAGGTCCACTCAGTGTATACTGACTTCTCGAAGACCTTTGATAGGGTGCCTCATGGGATTCTGATGAATAAGCTTCAGGGGCTGGGTGTCTCTGGTCTACTGTTTGGTTGTATTGAGACCTATCTAAGTGATCGTCATTAGGTAGTGTGGGTAAATGATTTTGTATCTTCTGAGACATCAATGTCTTCAGGGGTCCCTCAGGGATCCCACATCGGTCCATTATTGTTCAACTTATGATATTGTATCCATCTGCTTTAAGTCAAGCAAGTTCTTACTCTTTGCAGATGAAATGAAGGTATATAGGGTCATCGACAGTTACAGTGACTACTTGGACCTTGATAGATTTGCTTCCAGGTGCGGAGTGAATGGGATGAGTTTGATTATTCCTAAGTGTAAATTCATCAAGTTTTCTATATTGCGTTATCCACTGGACTTTTGGTATCATTTGGATGGTAGGCCGCTGGCCTCCGCTGATTCTGTGGGTGACCTGGGAGTCCGTTTTGATTCCACCCTTTCACTGGTTCATCACATTGCTGACATTATTAGTAAGTCCCTCAGAATATTAGGTTTTATTAAACGTCATGCTAAAGAGCTTTCCACTGGTTCGAACACACCTTGAGTATACTTCTTATGTTTGGAACCCCCATTATAAATCACATGTGTGACGGCTCGAGCAGGTACAGAGAAGGTTTCTCAGATATATTAACTTAAAATTCAACGGGGATGCTGATCTGGATTATGCTGCTGTGCTCCGAGTTGAATTTGCTCCCCTTACTAATAGAGGGTAGAGACTTACAACTTCTCTTTAAAATTATAACACACTGCACTTTCAATGTATCAAAAAACTCAGCAATAACAGCACAGTAACTGTTTATCAGTTTCGTCAAGCGGACTTTGCTGGTTTGAATCATTTTTTTTGATTGTGTTGATTGGACCTTTATTTCTGATACCGCTGACATCGATACTATTATTCGTCACTTCTATGACATTTTTTTTTGAAGGAATCGATTTATTCGTTCCTAAGAAGACAATACCAACCGAGAAATATCCAAAATGGTTCGACGGTGATCTTCGTAAATCCATAGCGCTTAAAAATAAATTATACATGAAATATAAATATTCGCAGCTTCAATCTGACTACGAAGCTTATGCCAACGTTCGACGTGAAGTGAAGTTCAAGACCGATTTGTGTTACCTCCTTTATATTTCTAACACCGAACACCTTATACCACAAAATATTAAGCACTTTTGGTCATTTGTCAACAACCTGAGAAAGGACTCGGGTCTGCCTGCTCAGATGAGGTACAATGGTTCAATGTTGGACAGACCTGAAGACATATCTGAGGCCCTCGCATCACATTTCCAGTTGGCATATTCCGGGAGTAATATTGATGCGAGATTGGATGGTGCTGGCGCGGTTGGTTTTGCCGGCGTTCTCTCTAAGCACCACTTCTGCCTTGAGGAAATTTTAGAAAAACTAAATCTGCTTGATATATCTAAAAAAGTTGGTCCCGACGGTGTTCCTACTATAATGCTAAGAAACTGCTCAACTTCTCTTGCCACACCACTGCAAAGGACATTCCAGCGTTCATTAGACTCCGGCTATTTCCCGACGGTATGGAAATTTTCCATCCTTCAATCTATTTTTAAATCAGGTGATAAGTGTGATGTAGCAAACTATCGTGGAATCTCAATCTTGTCTGCAATTCCTAAACTTCTTGAGTCAATTCTGATCGATGAAATCTTTAATACCTACAAACGATATATCAATCCTGAACAGCATGGATTTTATCAGGGACGTTCCACTATAACGAACCTCGCAATTTATCAGAATTTCCTAGTCAAATCCGTTGAACAAGGGCATCAGATTGACGCAATTTACACCGATTTGTCTAAAGCGTTTGACAGCATTCATCATCTATTGCTACTCAAGAAGCTGTCTGAGATCGGTACCTCGGGAAATTATTTAAACTGGATCAAATCTTATCTCAGCTATAGACGACAGCGCGTGGAGGTGTGCGGGTCCCTAACCAGCGAAGTGATGGCTACTTCTGGTGTCCCTCAAGGGTCACACATTGGACCAGTTCTGTTTCTTCTGTTCATCAACGACGTTACTTCCTGCTTTGTTTCCTCTCAGGTCCTATTATACGCTGATGATCTAAAATTTTACAGCATTGTTAACTTAGATCATAACCACTTACAAACTGATCTAGATTGTTTCGTCGACTGGTGTGCTTCAAATCATCTAAAAATCAACGTCTCCAAATGTAAATGTATCAGCTTCTTCAAGTGCGATCACCCAATTGTTAATTCATATGAAATACTGGGTCAACCCGTCGAATCTATCAATGACTTGGGAGTAATTTTCACGAAAGATTTGCAATTCAACGCTCATATTGACAGCGTCACGATCAAGGCTCTAAGAATGCTGGGTTTTATTAAGCGAAACTCGAGACATATTAATGACACTAGAGCTCTGACTTGCTTATACAACTCGCTTGTTCGCAGCATTTTGGAATACTGTTCAATTATATGGACTCCCAACTATGTCACCCACAAAAACAGACTCGAGAGAGTACAAAATATATTCTTGAAATATCTACTATATAAGCACCATTTTCCATCACACGGCTTAGCTTATGAAACAAGACTGATGTTGTGTGGACTCAAGAGTCTGGAGGGCAGAAGAAGGGAAGCCATGTTTTTGTTCCTGTTTAAAATATTTAATAACATAATTGACTGCGACATATTGCTGAGCGAGATTAATCTTAGGGTCCCATCAAGGCGTACTAGGCTGCAACGGCTGTTCCAGGAAAGCTATCATCGCACCAACTACGGCCAGTCCACCTTCATAAATAGATTAATGGTTAATTATAACCGATTTTATATGGACTGTGACATTTTCAAGGACTCACAGCGAAGGAGTAAAACGATATAATGTTTAAATGATATACTTTGTTGTACATTGTTCTTTTTTTTCTTGTGAATTTTGTTTGACTGTTTGTATTTTCTTTTTGTTTTTTGTTATTGTTCTGTATCATTTGCCATACCATTTAGAATGTATCATTATGTAGTGTATGTAATTGGATAAATAAATAAAAAATAAATAAATAAAATTATAAATAGTATCACCGATGGCCCGCGCCTGGCGTCGAGTGTTGGTCTGTGGGTCCCTCCTAGGAGTACTTGTGCTCCCATATATTTTACTGGCCTTTTCACAGAACAAATTATGCAACCCATTCTTTTATACCAAGGGTGTCTGGATATGCTAATGGGCTGGGTGACTTGAATTTTTTTAATACGTCTTTGAGTCATTTTAAAAGAAGGCTGTTGGAATTGATTTTCGATTGATGTTTTGTGTTTTTGCTGTTAGTGATTGACAGGTGTACACTTTTCTTTTTTTTTTTGTAAACACCGTTTTGTTATACTATTATTGATATCACATTGTTATGTTTCACTTTAGCTGTGTAATAAATTATTGTAAAATGGACAGTGTTGTTTGTCGATACATAAATAAATTTATTTATTTATTTATTTATTTATTCATTGTATCAACAACTTTACAAAGCCAATTACAGATACAACTAAACTTAATATACTAAGACTACAATCTAAATTAGAACCTAAATAAAAAGGCACTACAATTGCCTACATAACTCATCTCTCACTTCCCTTCTAAACCTGTTACAACTTAGGTTAAAAAGTGTCAATGGCACCACAATACTTATTAAAATATGAACATAATCTTATTAATGGGGAATTTTTATACAGGGTAGTCTTAGGGGCATTAATATAAAATAAATTTCTGGATCTGGTGTTAACTCGGCCTATTTTAAATGGAAGCTGTTCTAAAAACTCTTTATCATCAATAGTGTTCCCAATCAATTTAAACAAAAACACAACACTCGCTTCAATACGCATGTGCTTCAAACTGGGAAAGTTGAATAAAGAACACAAAAGCTTCTGATCAGCTCCTCTTTGAGGGTATACCGAGAATGCCTTGTAATGCAAAAACTTTAAAAATCTCCGCTGTACCACCTCTAAGCTGTAAATTTTATACTGCGGATCCCAAGTTACACAAGCTTGAAGCTTAGTAAGCACCAATGACTTATACAAGACAATCATTGTATTGATATTATTGAAACATTTACAGCTCCTAATAATAAAACCAAGAATTTTTACTGCACTTGCAGTTACAATATCAATGTGCCTACCAAAACTCAACTTCGTATCTAAATAAACACCAAGATCCCTATGTAAATCAGTTCTTTTTAAGGAGCCTGTTATTTATACAATAATTAAAATGAATTATTTGCTTTTTACATGCAAAAGACATTACTACACATTTATTTATATTTACATTTAAATCATGTTCCTTGCACCATCTCATAACCGCATTAAAATCCTCTTGCAGAGCCCTCGCATCTGATTTATCTCTAATGGCACGAAAAATTTTATTATCATCCGCAAAGATAACCCTTTGGCGAATTTCACATTCATACCTATCTTATTGGTAACCAGTAAAAACAGAAGTGGCCCAAAATTTGAACCCTGAGGCACCCCTGAGGTGGATACATAGCTTTGAGACTTATACCCCTTAAGTTCAACAAATAAAGTCCTATCATGCAAATAAGATATCAGCAATGAAATAATGTTCGGATCTACAGAAAAATCTTGGAGGGCAAGTACTATTTCACCAAAGTTCACTCTATCAAATGCCTTCGCCAAATCATTAAAAACTACATCAACCTGACATCCTTCTTGAATTGATTCCTGAACAAACTGAACAAAGTTTACTAAATTTGTAACGGTTGATCGATGTGGAAAAAAACCATGTTGTTGGTCTGAGATTCTATGTCTACAATCATTATATACTCTATTACAAAGAATTAATTCCAAAGTTTTTGAGTAGGCTGAGACAATACTAATAGATCGGTAATTAGAAATTTCATTTCTATCACCACTTTTGAATATACGAATAACTTTGCTTTCTTTCCATTTTAAGGGATAAATACTTTGTTTCAAAGGGTAAAAATATATTTTAAAGGTGTAGGCCGGCACATTATCAGTTGCTACTGATTTACTTTCAGTTTTTTAACGGCCTCTTTAATTTCCGTTTCGGGTATTTCTAACAAGCAAAATTTCCCCTAGTTATTAGAAATTCTTCTATTAAATCGGTTGCCGCCAATGTACATAGAACTAAAGTATTCCCCAAAGGCATTTACTACACTTTGAACACCCCTAACTTTTTGCTGATTGAAAAACATATTTTCGGGAATATCGGAAATATGTTGTTTGAGATATTATAATATATTTTTTTTATTTTAATCATGATTTTTATCAAAAAAAAAATCAAGTGATTTAAATCGTAATTTTAATAAAGATTGAAATCAACCCAAACCTGGTAAGTGTAACATTAAATGATGCAATTTGAAAAAAAGACCAAAAAAAATTTATACATCCTGTATATGGCTTTAAGAGTAGCTAAAAAAAACTTTTTCGAGTACATAACCTCAAATACAGCAAACTACTTTGGAAATGATCCCCAACAACAAAATTCTGTAGACTTGCACAAAATAGAGATAACCTGCAAAAGTGTCGATAATTGGACACCCTGTACAGGGTGAGTCAACGATTGGATGAAGTAAGTTTGTGACTTTTCGGTGAAATTAACAAAGAAACTATATTTATTGTTTGATACAGTTTACTTTTACGCAGATTTTAAAAATATTTAGGACTCTACAGGGTGGGCCAAAAAACTAGGACAACATAAAGTTGTATTTTTTTAAATAGAACACCCTATATACGAATCATATTTTCGATTTAGCTTATAATTTTAAATCTTTTTTATTAAGGGTTTACTATAACAAAACTTCATAGTTTCTAAGATAATTAAGTTTAAAGAAAAAAAGTCACATTTTCAAGCATCAATTCAATCCTAAATAACGTTTTCAATTTTGTGACAAATATATTCAAATTTGGAATTTAGCAAGGCCAAGGACAAGTTAACATAATTTCTATCTAATATTTGCAATAAAAGCTACAGGGTGTTGAACACATCGGCTCAAATTTGAACAAGTTTAAATGAATAAATATCTTTTTTTTTAATGGTACACCCTGTATATTTTCATGTTATTTAATAGAGTAATAAAAACCTTAAAAGTTTTGTTCAATATATCCTATACCTATTTATAATAGTTTTTGAGATATTTCAGTTTTTCTTATTTTCCATACTTTTTTACAGAAATAGTCTTCATTATCATAGTAGCCATGGCAAAAACAATGTAAAAGAACATTTTTCTGTGTGTCAAATTTATAACCGCAATCGCTTCTTTTGGTTTTTATGTAGTGTAGTTTGTTCTTTTTTGCATTCATCTTATATTGTAAAATAAATTTTCCAAAGAATGAGTTAATAGATATGATTTATACAATAGGAGAGGCTCAAAAAAATTGCCTTCTTGCTCAAAGAATTTACAAAATGAAGTATCCTGATCGACGCCAGCCTAATACCCATACTTTTCAAAACTTAATGCAAAGATTTGATTCTTCTGGTACTGTTGATTATCCAAAACGTAAAGTGGTCAACAAACCAGTAACTAATGAAGAAAAAGAACTACACGTATTGTTAAATGTTCAGGAAAATCCTTATATTGGTAGCCGTCAGTTAGCAGCATTATGTGAAACATCACAATCCACCGCTAATCGTACTACCAAGAAATATAGGTATCATCCATATCACATGGAATTACACCAAGAATTGCATGGACAGGATTTTGAAAGTCGTGTAAACTTTTGTCGTACAATAAATGCGGAGATTCAATTAAATCCAAATTTATTATATTACTTTTAGAAGTAACGGTGCCGTAAATAGACGCAACATGCATTATTATGCCACAGAAAACCCATTTTGGATTAGAGAAGTGCAACATCAAAACCACTGGTCATTACATGTTTGGTGTGGTATTCATCATAATCGAATTATTGGACCCCACTTTTTTAATGAACCACTAAATGGCCATAGTTACCTGAACTTTCTACAAGAAGAACTACCCCAACTGCTTCAAGGTCTCGATAGGGATGAGCTCGACAGTATGTGGTTCCAGCACGATGGTGCGCCTTCGCATTACCATCGTGAAGTTCGTGCATTTTTGGACCAACGATATCCGCAAAAATGGATTGGACGTGGGGGTTTCATTGAGTAGCCACCAAGGTCTTGCGACATCACCCCATTAGATTTCTTCCTATGGGGTTATATTAAAAATAAGGTGTATGTTAATCCACCAACAACAGTGGAAGATATGCGAAACAGGATTAGGGATACCTGTAGAACAATAACGCCACTAATTTTGTCCAGGGTCCGAGAAAATCTGCAAAAAAGACTAAATTTGTGCATTGCACAAGAGGGTCGTTTATTCGAACACTTATTAAAAAGAAATAATTAATCTCAGTATTTAATAGGTAATTTTTTTTGTTGTGTTAATTTTTTCACATTATGTTTAATTAAACTATTGCTGTTGTAGTATAACGAATAATATATTTCATCATATTTAACCACATTCTGTTTGTTTCTGTAGTTTCTTTTTATTATTTTACATGGCTACTATGATAATGAAGACTATTTCTGTAAAAAAGTATGGAAAATAAGAAAAACTGAAATATCTCAAAAACTATTATAAATAGGTATAGGATATATTGAACAAAACTTTTAGGGTTTTTATTACTCTATTAAATATCATGAAAATATACAGGGTGTGCCATTTAAAAAAAAGATATTTATTCATTTAAACTTGTTCAAATTTGAGCCGATGTGTTCAACACCCTGTAGCTTTTATTGCAAATATTAGGTAAAAATTATGTTAACTTGTCCTTGGCCTTGCTAAATTCCAAATTTGAATATATTTGTCACAAAATTGAAAACGTTTTTTAGGATTGAATTGATGCTTGAAAATGTGACTTTTTTTCTTTAAACTTAATTATCTCAGAAACTATAAAGTTTTGTTATAGTAAACCCTTAATAAAAAAGATTTAAAATTATAAGCTAAATCGAAAATACGATTCGTATATAGGGTGTTCTATTTAAAAAAATACAACTTTATGCTGTCCTAGTTTTTTGGCTCACCCTGTAGAGTTCTAAATATTTTTAAAATCTGCGTAAAAATAAACTGTATCAAACAATAAATATAGTTTCTTTGTAAATTTCACCGAAAAGGCACAAACCTACTTCATCTAATCGTTGACTCACCCTGTACATTCAATTGTCACAGTTAAAAAGGAAACTTGGAATGTTTTGAATGTCAGCATACCGAAGCGTTTATCGTTTTGACGATAGGAAATTATTGATTTTATTACAAAATTATATGTAATTTTTACGTAAAATTAGAAAAAAAAGACTATTAAAAACCAAGTTTAAATATGTTAGATGTTAGTAATTATGACGCTTTTAATGGTCAATTATTTTAATTGGTAGTTGTTATAATTGATAATGAACATGATAATAACAGTTGGTCCTTGATCTTGAATTTTAATTTTCTTCATTGAAGCGATTTTTGTACTTTTCAGTTTTCAATTATTTTAACATAAATATTACAGATTACGATATATTATTTTTTCCATTTTATGCCTCTTCTTACTTTTAGTACACAATAGAAAAAAACAGATTTATTATCTTCAACCAAAACAAATTTTTATTGGAACCAAATATTGTGCAACATGTTTACATTTAGTCATCAAAATTTAGTTAATAGTATCCATTCCTATACTGTAATGTAGGGTTAGGATGATTTAGATTTAAAAAAAAAAATCAAAAATCAATGACTCTTACTTTTTTTGAGATTTCGACATAAAAACTCACAGGGAGGAAGTAGAGAGGTTTTAATCATATTTATAAAATGAGACAGTTCAATGTACACAATAATTCAAATCTTAACCTTATGTTTCAAACTGAAGTTAATTATCCTACAATATTTTTATCACCAGTTAATTCCGATGAAATTTTTCGAACACTTATGAGTTTACCTAATAAATTTTCAGCGGGACTGGACGACGTGCCTGTATATGTTTTAAAATTTGTCGCACACTGCATAAGTAATCCCTTAGCAAATATTGTTAATGAAAGTTTTGCCACACAGATCTTTCCCACTAATCTCAAGACAGCCAAAGTGATTCCTATATTTAAAAAAGGGGATCGCCAGTGCATCAAAAATTACAGACCAATCTCCCTGCTTCCAGCAGTGTCAAAGGTCTTTAAAAAAGTTATATATACTAGATTATTTGAACATTTAAACAGACTCGATATCCTGAATAAAAATCAGTTCGGCTTTAGACCTAACAAATCTACTAAAATGGCAATATTCAACACAATTTCCTATATAAATGAAAGAATTGACACAAATGATAAAGTGGCAGGCCTATATTTTGATTTGTCTAAGGCCTTTGACACTGTGGATCATAACTTGCTTTTAACAAAGCTTGGTGCGTATGGGGTCAGAGGTGTTGCTGCAATCCTACTTATCGGATAGGCAGCAAACAGTCTGCTTTGCTAAAAAATAATCATCATTACTTTTCAGATAGAACTAAATTGTTGCAGGGGGTACCTCAGGGCTCCATTTTGGGACCCATATTATTCTTAATATATGTAAACAATCTGGGGGATGGATTGGCCGCGGATAGCGTTTGCCAGTTTGCTGATGACACATCAGTGATTCTGGCGGACACTTCTATGGCAGGACTGTCTCGAAAGTACACAAACTCTGCATTGAAAATGCAGCAGTGGTGTTCTGATAACGGCCTCACTCTAAACGTAGATAAAACCGGCCTCATTCTTTTTTCAAAGCATGCAACAAGGTCTGAGTCACTGCTTGTGTGGCTTGGGGGTAGATCTATACCTACTTTGGAACAGGTTAAGTTCTTGGGTGTTCATTTGGACCCCTCTTTAAACTGGGAACATCATATCTCAGCTCTTGAGGCTAGGCTTAGCAGTTTGTGTGGTGTACTCCGAAGGCTTCTTGACGTGATGACTGCTTTTCTACCTTGGGCAAATACAATCTCTTGTCTCTTGTGGTATTTCCTTTTGGGGATCATCAAGAAAGGCTATTAATATATTTAAAATTCAAAAACGCATAATAAGATGCATCTTCCACCTACATCCAAGAGCTTCATGTCGACCATTTTTTACTCAGTTTAAGTTGCTTACTGTTCCCTCATTATACTTCAGATCTTTAGTCATGCTTGCCAGAAGGAACACGGAATTATTTCCGCTAAATAGACAGATTTATGGGGGAAACATGGTTATGACCACCAAAGGGGCAAATGACCTAAGGGTACCTTTACATAACTCCACCTCCTATGAGAGAGGACCATACTATATGGCGATTAAAGCCGTAAGGATATTGCCAAGAGAAATCTGGCTTACCAAGTCCATTAATTGCTTTAAGAGACGCGTAAACGAATGGCTGTCTGATAGGTGCTTTTACTCTTTCAATTTTAATGAATAGTTTTTGTAATGTCAATATTTTTAACTTAATATTTTTTATTTAGCGGGTTTTTTCTCATGCATTTGTTTTGTGTGTAAAAATTTTATTCCTTTTAAATTGGAATAACTTATTTTGCAAACTGTAAAACTTTGTTCGGTTTAAACTGATTCTATTATTACTACTTTTTTAAATTATCTTGTATCTGTCTTTTTCTCCTTCTGTTTTCCTTTGTGTAAAGTTCCTATCGAAATGTCGATTAGTTTTATCTTAACTGTAGTTAGATCGATATATTTACAATTCTTAATGTTAAACATTTCTTTCTCTAACGTTGCTTTGTTATGTGATCATAATTTTGTTGGCAAATAAAGGAAATTATTATTATTATTTGACTATCATATAAGTTTTATTGGAGCAAAGCTCTAAAACTGTTGGGTGTGGTTATTCGAACACTGAGTAATTTCGATGACCTAAAACGTTTTAAATCTCTTTATTGTGGTTTTGTATGATCACGTTTGGAGTATGCTTGTTCATTTTGGTGTCCAGAATATAATATTTATAATAATAGTCTAGAAAAAGTCCAAAAAAAGTTTTTAAGATTTGTCGATTTTAAATTAGGGATCAGATCTGATTTATACATACGATTTAAATAGCTATCAAATGGTATAAGGGTGTTCTATAGCTAAGTCTTCGCGTTTTCACAGAATACGCCAAATAATTGTTTTCTGCATAATTTTGTGTTTTCTGAATAGATGTTGTCATGTATCTAGTTGCCTATAGCATTTGGAAATGACAGGTAATTTACAACTATAAGAATAATATTCAGAAACTCGGAATGCGATTTATAGTCGTCCAACAGGCTATAACAGCAATAATGGTAATAACATATTAACGATAGCACAAAACAGAAGCAAAATATTTATAGTAGATGTTGTAAATGTCGACCATCCATTTTCAAACACTTATATATTCTTATTTCGAAACCACTGCTAACTCTGGACAATATTTGCGGGGTTGCAGTTTGAAAAGCGTCTGTTATGCGTATTTTCATATCTTATAGTGTTGTCGGAGGCGCATTGTAGACAATTTCTTTTATGTATCCCCATAAAAAGAAATCTGGTGGAGTTAAGTACGGAGATCTCGGGGGCCAATTTTAAAATCTGTCTTTCCCAATCCACCTGTTTCGAAAGTTGACATTTAAAAATTGCAAAATCTTGCGATGATACCGAGGCGGAGCTCCATTCAGCTGAAGCCACATAGTTGTTCTAATATTTGAAAGGATATCTTCTAATAACACTGGAAGTTGGTGTATCGCTAAACATCAAACCATTTAAAGGTCCTTCAAATAGTAGAGTCCAGTTAAGTATGGACCCAATATTCCTCCCCACACATTAACCGACCATCTATTCTGGTTCCTCATCACGATGTATTCATACGGATTTGAATCAGAATAGTAATGGAAGTTGTGTCTATTCACGAAACCCTTGTTATGAAAAGTACATTCATCACTAAATAACACATCATAAAAGTGTTCATTTTCTGCCACTTTATCTAACACCCAAAAGCAGATTTCAGTTCGGTGGTCAAAATCTTTTCCGTGAAGCTCTTGACAAAGATGGATTTTATAAGGATGAAATCTGTATTTGTTAAAAATCCTTGAAACATTTGCTTGGCTAATGTTAGTATTTTTGGATATATGATTCTGACTAATATTGGGATTTTTGATCACTGAACCAAGTACAGTAAAAACAGTTTCTTCATCCACAGTGACAGGTTTTTTTATAACAGGTTTTTTATAACTGACACTTCCACTTTCCCAAAATAGGTTTAATAGTCTCACAAAAATGGCTGGTTTAGGATGGTTTCTTTCAGGAAACCTTTGATCATAGACTCGAGAAACCAACAAACAATTTTGAAGACATTCTCCATGGATAAAAATCATATCAATACTATCTTCCTTTGGATAAATCTTCATTTCGACAAAGCAATAACACAACAATATTCAAACAATTCAATTCAAAAATGATACCGTTATTATAGCAACAGGCTTTGCAGACTAAACTGACAGATTAAATGAATTATCTGACGTTTCTAAATGCCATAGGCAATTAGATACATTATTTATTGAATACAGTATCCACAGCAGTTAAGCCAGTTACAGATAACTTTCTTAAAGTTAAAAACATTAAACTAACATTCCTAGTTAATATTATTGTCAATATTACATCTGAGCCTGAGAATCTAGCAATTTATGGTCAAGAATATCCTTATATCTATGTAAAGTAATACTACTTAAATCTATTGTATTAAAATAATTACACATTTTACACATTTTATATAGGGGCGAATTTTTGTAAGTATTTGTTCTAGGAAATTCTAGATAAAATGTTGGTCTTTGTCTTGTTCCACCCTTATTTACCACAAATGGAAGTTGCAGCAATAGGTCTGGACTATTTATTTTATTTTTTAAGATCTTGTATATATATACCAAACATATTTTTATATGTTTGTTTTCCAATGAAAGTCTGTTAAAAATATTCAATAAGTCCAGGTGATTATAACCCTGAATAGGATAGTATCCAAATTTTTTAAAAAACATATACTTCAAAAACTTTCGCTGGACACGTTCTATGGTTCTACTCCACACTTCATATTGTGGTGACCATATTATACTACAGTATTCAAGTTTTGGCAGTACAAGACTGTCAAAAAGTGTCATGCAAACATCAA
Organism: Diaprepes abbreviatus; assembly: GCA_034092305.1. Classification (NCBI taxonomy): domain Eukaryota; kingdom Metazoa; phylum Arthropoda; class Insecta; order Coleoptera; family Curculionidae; genus Diaprepes; species Diaprepes abbreviatus. The sequence continues at coordinate 42,256 of JASJET010000322.1, read as the reverse complement.
CATCAAAATGTCTAGTAGATCTGATGATGAAACCCATTATCTTGTGAGCTTCATTAATTTTATTTATTATATGCTCATTGAAATTCAATGAACTATCAAACATTACTCCCAAATCCTTCTGACAAGAAGTCCGTTTTAACACTATATCATTAACAGAATAGGCTTGATTTAAGACATTTTTATTCAGAGTAAAAGACATTGACGAGCACTTGTTGTCATTAAGACAAAAACCGTTTATTCTACACCATTCAACAACATTATTTAGATCCTGCTGTAAACAGTGACAATCATCAGCAGTCAATACTTCCCTAAAAAGTTTAAAGTCGTCTGCAAATAGTAATGCTTTTGAGTGTTTGATCACGTTACATATATTATTAAAGGCAATTAAGAATAAAAGAGGTCCCAAATTAGACCCCTGAGGAACACCAGAAGTACTTCTATATACATATGATTTGGCCCCTTTTATTTCAACGTATTGCTTTCTATCAGTCAGGTAAGAGACAATAATATTTATCAGATTCTCTGTAACATTCAGTTGCTTAAGAGATTGTATTATAAGGGTATGGTTCACTCTGTCAAATGCCTTTGCCATATCCGTGTAGATTACATCAACTTGTGCTTTTTTATTAAAAGAGTTATGAATGTATTGTGTAAAAGTAATTAAGTTAGTTAATGTTGACTTATTTGGTAAGAACCCATGTTGGCACTCAGATATACTGTGCTTAACTTCATCATATATTCTGTTAAAAATCACTATTTAAAATAACTTTGACGTTGCATTTACTATGCTAATAGGCCTATAATTAGTTACTTCGTGCTTTACCCCTCCTTTGAAAGTAGGTATAACCTTTGTAACACGCCATTCTGTAGGATATGTTGCTGATTTAAGTGAAAGGTTAAATATATATAGCAAAGGTTCTAACAGAGATTCGCTACAGCCCTTTATAACATAGCCAGGCAACCCATCTGGTCCAATAGCTCTGTTACCCCTTACCCTTTGAAGAGCACAGCGTACTTCAATTTTATCTATGGGATAGTCACAAAAATGATTTTTAGATATACCCCCACTGCATTCCATCACCCCTGCAGCACTAAATACATTACCAAAATAAAGCGCAAATGCATCTGCAATACCCTTTGCACCCGAATAGTAAATGTTATTATAAGACATTTCTGCAGGATCTGCAGGATTAAAACATCTATTCAAAAAACACAAATTGTGCAGAAAACGATTATTTGGCGTATTCTGTGAAAACGCGAAGACTTAGCTATAGAACACCCTTATACTTATACGATAAGTATTTAAAAGGTACATTTTCTAGTAAGGTAAAAAGTATAGCGTTCTATTTAAATTAATCGAGTTATAGCCACTTAAAGTCTTTATTTGATTAGTTTTAATTTTTAGACACCCTGTATAATATAGCAAGCTTATTATAATTGGGATATAAAATATGATTTATTGTTACACTTCACTGTAAATTTCGAGTACATAACTGAAATACTTCTTAAGTATTTGAAACATGAAAATCAGGTTAGATTTTGTCAAAATTCAAATTATTTAAAAACCCTTAAGGTTTAGGTACTATAAACTTTATTAAATTAGGCATTTATTTTGATAGGAGAATCCAAAAATGCAGTAATATAGAGGGGATTCAATTTAAAAAACACAACTTTGATACTTTCAGAGCTTTTGGGACACCCTGTATAATATGAAAATAATTTTAAAAAGTACCTATATTAGATCCCCATATATCCCAAAAGTAAAATTTTTTGAAAGCACATATTTTGGCGGCTATATTCCATGCCGTATATGGTGAATAACCCTGCATAAGCAAGTTGACAAATGTCATGAATATATTTCTTATCTAGTTGCAGATGAGGGGTCAGTGGTAATAATAGAGGTAAAGTATTTGAACCTCCGACTAAAATTTCTTTAATACATAGGAATAAGCATCAAGTGCGATTTTGTAAGCAAAAACAAAGTGACACCAGTTTCTGGTGTCACTTTATATTTACTTATTTGTGCTAATTTGCATTTATCCTGGCAATATTTTCTTGCCCAGTTCATTTGTTCCATTTTCTGTCCAAAAAACTCTGCTCACTTTACTAAAATAGCACACAACAACAACTTACTGACCTAGGGAAATTCTGAACTTCCTATATGACTGATGACATTTTTACATCATTTGTCTGTCAAATCTTTGAGTATAGATTCATTAAGAACTTTAAATTTTCAACCTGATCTAGTCAACATGGAAATTCAAATTGTCATTTGGTTGTTTTGCTTATCCTATTGTATGTATAAAGTTTATTCTATATGTCAACGAATAAACTTTGATATACAAAAATTAAGAATAAAAATAAAGTAAAGCCTTGGAATCAGTAAGGGAAGTTTTATATGAGGCTGAAGCTAGCGGCCAGCGGCCAAATCGAGATATAGCGCGCTAAGTATAGATTAAAATTACATATTTAAAACATGATAAAATCCATATTTATTAATATTTTTCTACGATTTTTGGAATTTAAGTTTATTATAACTTCCTCTAAGTACCTAATAAAATTATATAATTTTTCTCCAAAAACAACCCCACCGATCAGAGTTAATTAATTATGCTTAATTATTTCCTAAAATGCATATTTATCAAAATTTTTCTACGATTTTGGGTAACAAAGTTTCTACTCATGTCCTCTAAACAGCAATATGGGTCCCATAATTTGTTCCCTTAAGACAACCCGGCAACAGCAGCGGCAAAAGTTCCGCCCTTACTTTAAAATTGTCATAATTTCCACATTTTTCAAAATTTTTCAGTGGTTTTTGGTAATTAGGCTTGAAATAACGTCCTCTAAACACTTATATGGGTCACGTAATTTGTTCCTTTAAGACAACCCTAGCGGCCAAGGTTCAGCCCTTATTTTAAAATTGTAATAATTTCCACATGTTTCAAAATTTTTCAGTGATTTTTGGTAATTAAGCTTATAATAATGTCCTCTAAATATTGATATGGATCACATAATTTGTTCCAGTAAGACAACCCTAGCGGCCAAGTTTCAACCCTTATTTTGAAATTGTCATAATTTCCACATTTTTCAAAATTTTTCAATGGATTTTGGTAATTAAGCTTATAATAATGTGCTCTAAATATTTATATGGGTCACATAATTTGTTCCAGTAAGACAACCCTAGCGGCCAAGGTTCCGCCCTTATTTTTAAACTGTCATAATTTACACATTTTTCAAAATTCTTCAGTGGGTTTTGGTAATTAAGCTTAAAATAATATCCTGTAAACACTTATATGAGTTACATAATTTGTTCCAATAAGACAACCCTAGCGGCCAAGTTTCAACCCTTATTTTGAAATTGTCATAATTTCCCATTTTTCAAAATTTTTCAGTGAATTTTGGTAATTAAGCTTATAATAATGTGCTCTAAACACTTATATGGGTCCCATAATTTGTTCCAATAAGACAACCCTAGCGGCCAAGGTTCCGCCCTTATTTTCAAATTGTTATAATTTCCACATTTTTCAAAGTTTTTCAGTGGTTTTTGGTAATTAAGCTTACAATAATGACCTCTAAACACTTATATGGGTCCCTTAATTTGTTCCAATAAGACAACCCTAGCGGCTAAGGTTCCGCCCTTGTTTTCAAACTGTTATAATTTCCACAATTTTCAAAATTTTTCAGTGGGTTTCGGTAATTAAGCTTATAATAATGACCTCTAAACACTTATATGGGTCCCATAATTTGTTCCAATAAGACAACCCTAGCGGCTAAGGTTCCGCCCTTATTTTCAAATTGTAATAATTTCCACATTTTTCAAAGTTTTTCAGTGGTTTTTGGTAATTAAGCTTACAATAATGACCTCTAAACACTTATATGGGTCCCATAATTTGTTCCAGTAAGACAACCCTAGCGGCTAAGGTTCCGCCCTTGTTTTCAAACTGTTATAATTTCCACATTTTTCAAAATTTTTCAGTGGGTTTTGGTAATTAAGCTTATACTAATGACCTCTAAACACTTATATGGGTCCCATAATTTGTTCCAATAAGACAACCCTAGCGGCTAAGGTTCCGCCCTTATTTACAAATTGTTATAATTTCCACATTTTTCAAAGTTTTTCAGTGGTTTTTGGTAATTAAGCTTATAATATTGACCTCTAAACATTTATATGGGTCACATAATTTGTTCCAGTAAGACAACCATAGCGGCCAAGTTTCAACACTTATTTTCAAATTGTCATAATTTCCACATTTTTCAAAATTTTTCAGTGGGTTTTGGTAATTAAGCTTATAATAATGACCTCTAAACACTTATATGGGTCCCATAATTTGTTCCAATAAGACAACCCTAGCGGCCAAGGTTCCGCCCTTATTTACAAATTGTTATAATTTCCACATTTTTCAAAGTTTTTCAGTGGTTTTTGGTAATTAAGCTTATAATAATGTCCTCTAAACATTTATATGGGTCACATAATTTGTTCCTGTAAGACAACCCTAGCGGCCAAGTTTCAACACTTATTTCCAAATTGTCATAGTTTCCACATTTTTCAAAATTTTTCAGTGGTTTTTGGTAATTAAGCTTACAATAATGACCTCTAAACACTTATATGGGTCCCTTAATTTGTTCCAATAAGACAACCCTAGCGGCTAAGGTTCCGCCCTTGTTTTCAAACTGTTATAATTTCCACATTTTTCAAAATTTTTCAGTGGGTTTCGGTAATTAAGCTTATAATAATGACCTCTAAACACTTATATGGGTCCCATAATTTGTTCCAATAAGACAACCCTAGCGGCTAAGGTTCCGCCCTTATTTTCAAATTGTAATAATTTCCACATTTTTCAAAGTTTTTCAGTGGTTTTTGGTAATTAAGCTTACAATAATGACCTCTAAACACTTATATGGGTCCCATAATTTGTTCCAATAAGACAACCCTAGCGGCTAAGGTTCCGCCCTTGTTTTCAAACTGTTATAATTTCCACATTTTTCAAAATTTTTCAGTGGGTTTCGGTAATTAAGCTTATAATAATGACCTCCAAACACTTATATGGGTCCCATAATTTGTTCCAATAAGACAACCCTAGCGGCTAAGGTTCCGCCCTTATTTTCGAATTGTAATAATTTCCACATTTTTCAAAGTTTTTCAGTGATTTTTGGTAATTAAGCTTACAATAATGACCTCTAAACACTTATATGGGTCCCATAATTTGTTCCAGTAAGACAACCCTAGCGGCTAAGGTTCCGCCCTTGTTTTCAAACTGTTATAATTTCCACATTTTTCAAAATTTTTCAGTGGGTTTTGGTAATTAAGCTTATAATAATGACCTCTAAACACTTATATGGGTCCCATAATTTGTTCCAATAAGACAACCCTAGCGGCTAAGGTTCCGCCCTTATTTTCAAATTGTAATAAATTCCACATTTTTCAAAGTTTTTCAGTGGTTTTTGGTAATTAAGCTTATAATAATGTCCTCTAAACATTTATATGGGTCACATAATTTGTTCCAATAAGACAACCCTAGCGGCTAAGGTTCCGCCCTTATTTTCAAATTGTTATAATTTCCACATTTTTCAAAATTTTTCAGTGGGTTTTGGTAATTAAGCTTATAATAATGTCCTCCAAACTGTTATATGGGTCACATAATTTGTTCCAATAAGACAACCCTAGCGGCCAAGGTTCCGCCCTTATTTTCAAATTGTTATAATTTCCACATTTTTCAAAATTTTTCAGTGGATTTTGGTAATTAAGCTTATAATAATGTCCTCTAAACATTTATATGGGTCACATAATTTGTTCCAATAAGACAACCCTAGCGGCTAAGGTTCCGCCCTTATTTTCAAATTGTTATAATTTCCACATTTTTCAAAATTTTTCAGTGGGTTTTGGTAATTAAGCTTCTAATAATGTCCTCCAAACTGTTATATGGGTCACATAATTTGTTCCAATAAGACAACCCTAGCGGCTAAGGTTCCGCCCTTATTTTCAAATTGTTATAATTTCCACATTTTTCAAAATTTTTCAGTGGATTTTGGTAATTAAGCTTATAATAATGTCCTCTAAACACTTATATGGGTCCCATAATTTGTTCCAATAAGACAACCCTAGCGGCTAAGGTTCCGCCCTTATTTTCAAATTGTTATAATTTCCACATTTTTCAAAATTTTTCAGTGGATTTTGGTAATTAAGCTTATAATAATGACCTCTAAACACTTATATGGGTCCCATAATTTGTTCCAATAAGACAACCCTAGCGGCTAAGGTTCCGCCCTTATTTTCAAATTGTAATAATTTCCACATTTTTCAAAGTTCTTCAGTGGTTTTTGGTAATTAAGCTTATAATAATGTCCTCTAAACATTTATATGGGTCACATAATTTGTTCCAATAAGACAACCCTAGCGGCTAAGGTTCCGCCCTTATTTTCAAATTGTTATAATTTCCACATTTTTCAAAATTTTTCAGTGGGTTTTGGTAATTAAGCTTATAATAATGTCCTCCAAACTGTTATATGGGTCACATAATTTGTTCCAATAAGACAACCCTAGCGGCCAAAGTTCCGCCCTTATTTTCAAATTGTTATAATTTCCACATTTTTCAAAATTTTTCAGTGGATTTTGGTAATTAAGCTTATAATAATGTCCTCTAAACATTTATATGGGTCACATAATTTGTTCCAATAAGACAACCCTAGCGGCTAAGGTTCCGCCCTTATTTTTAAATTGTTATAATTTCCACATTTTTCAAAATTTTTCAGTGGGTTTTGGTAATTAAGCTTATAATAATGTCCTCCAAACTGTTATATGGGTCACATAATTTGTTCCAATAAGACAACCCTAGCGGCTAAGGTTCCGCCCTTATTTTCAAATTGTTATAATTTCCACATTTTTCAAAATTTTTCAGTGGATTTTGGTAATTAAGCTTATAATAATGTCCTCTAAACACTTATATGGGTCCCATAATTTGTTCCAATAAGACAACCCTAGCGGCTAAGGTTCCGCCCTTATTTACAAATTGTTATAATTTCCACATTTTTCAAAGTTTTTCAGTGGTTTTTGGTAATTAAGCTTATAATAATGTCCTCTAAACATTTATATGGGTCACATAATTTGTTCCTGTAAGACAACCCTAGCGGCCAAGTTTCAACACTTATTTCCAAATTGTCATAGTTTCCACATTTTTCAAAATTTTTCAGTGGGTTTTGGTAATTAAGCTTATGACCTCTAAACACTTATATGGGTCCCATAATTTGTTCCAATAAGACAACCCTAGCGGCTAAGGTTCCGCCCTTATTTTCAAATTGTTATAATTTCCACATTTTTCAAAATTTTTCAGTGGATTTTGGTAATTAAGCTTATAATAATGTCCTCTAAACATTTATATGGGTCCCATAATTTGGTCCAATAAGACAACCCTAGCGGCCAAGGTTCCGCCCTTACTTTAAAATTGTCCAAATTTCCACATTTTTCAAAATTTTTCAGTGGTTTTTGGCAACTAAGCTTATAATAATGTCCTCCAAACTGTTATATGGGTCACATAATTTGTTCCAATAAGACAACCCTAGCGGCCAAGGTTCTGCCCTTATTTTCAAATTGTTATAATTTCCACATTTTTCAAAATTTTTCAGTGGATTTTGGTAATTAAGCTTATAATAATGTCCTCTAAACATTTATATGGGTCCCATAATTTGGTCCAATAAGACAACCCTAGCGGCCAAGGTTCCGCCCTTACTTTAAAATTGTCCAAATTTCCACATTTTTCAGTGGTTTTTGGCATCTAAGCTTATAATAATGTCCTCCAAACTGTTATATGGGTCACATAATTTGTTCCAATAAAACAACCCTAGCGGCTAAGGTTCAGCCCTTATTTTCAAATTGTTATAATTTCCACATTTTTCAAAATTTTTCAGTGGATTTTGGTAATTAAGCTTATAATAATGTCCTCTAAACATTTATATGGGTCCCATAATTTGTTCCAATAAGACAACCCTAGCGGCCAAGGTTCCGCGCTTACTTTAAAATTGTCCAAATTTCCACATTTTTCAAAATTTTTCAGTGGTTTTTGGTAATTAAGCTTATAATAATGACCTCTAAACACTTATATGGGTCCCATAATTTGTTCCAATAAGACAACCCTAGCGGCTAAGGTTCCGCCCTTATTTTCAAATTGTTATAATTTCCACATTTTTCATAGTTTTTCAGTGGTTTTTGGTAATTAATCTTATAATAATGTCCTCTAAACATTTATATGGGTCACATAATTTGTTCCAATAAGACAACCGTAGCGGGCAAGGTTCCGCCCTTATTTTAAAATTGTCCAAATTTCCACATTTTTCAAAATTTTTCAGTGGTTTTTGGTAATTAAGCTTACAATAATGACCTCTAAACACTTATATGGGTCCCATAATTTGTTCCAATAAGACAACCCTAGCGGCCAAGGTTCCGCCTTTATTTTAAAATTGTCATAATTTCCACATTTTTCAAAATTTTTCAGTGGTTTTTGGTAATTAAGCTTACAATAATGACCTCTAAACACTTATATGGGTCCCATAATTTGTTCCAGTAAGACAACCCTAGCGGCTAAGGTTCCGCCCTTGTTTTCAAACTGTTATAATTTCCACATTTTTCAAAATTTTTCAGTGGGTTTTGGTAATTAAGCTTATAATAATGACCTCTAAACAATTATATGGGTCCCATAATTTGTTCCAATAAGACAACCCTAGCGGCTAAGGTTCCGCCCTTATTTCCAAATTGTTATAATTTCCACATTTTTCAAAGTTTTTCAGTGGTTTTTGGTAATTAAGCTTATAATATTGACCTCTAAACACTTATATGGGTCCCATAATTTGTTCCAATAAGACAACCCTAGCGGCCAAGGTTCCGCCCTTACTTTAAAATTGTCCAAATTTCCACATTTTTCAAAATTTTTCAGTGGTTTTTGGTAATTAAGCTTATAATAATGACCTCTAAACACTTATATGGGTCCCATAATTTGTTCCAATAAGACAACCCTAGCGGCTAAGGTTCCGCCCTTATTTTCAAATTGTAATAAATTCCACATTTTTCAAAGTTTTTCAGTGGTTTTTGGTAATTAAGCTTATAATAATGTCCTCTAAACATTTATATGGGTCACATAATTTGTTCCAATAAGACAACCCTAGCGGCTAAGGTTCCGCCCTTATTTTCAAATTGTTATAATTTCCACATTTTTCAAAATTTTTCAGTGGGTTTTGGTAATTAAGCTTATAATAATGTCCTCCAAACTGTTATATGGGTCACATAATTTGTTCCAATAAGACAACCCTAGCGGCCAAGGTTCCGCCCTTATTTTCAAATTGTTATAATTTCCACATTTTTCAAAATTTTTCAGTGGATTTTGGTAATTAAGCTTATAATAATGTCCTCTAAACATTTATATGGGTCACATAATTTGTTCCAATAAGACAACCCTAGCGGCTAAGGTTCCGCCCTTATTTTCAAATTGTTATAATTTCCACATTTTTCAAAATTTTTCAGTGGGTTTTGGTAATTAAGCTTATAATAATGTCCTCCAAACTGTTATATGGGTCACATAATTTGTTCCAATAAGACAACCCTAGCGGCTAAGGTTCCGCCCTTATTTTCAAATTGTTATAATTTCCACATTTTTCAAAATTTTTCAGTGGATTTTGGTAATTAAGCTTATAATAATGTCCTCTAAACACTTATATGGGTCCCATAATTTGTTCCAATAAGACAACCCTAGCGGCTAAGGTTCCGCCCTTATTTTCAAATTGTTATAATTTCCACATTTTTCAAAATTTTTCAGTGGATTTTGGTAATTAAGCTTATAATAATGACCTCTAAACACTTATATGGGTCCCATAATTTGTTCCAATAAGACAACCCTAGCGGCTAAGGTTCCGCCCTTATTTTCAAATTGTAATAATTTCCACATTTTTCAAAGTTCTTCAGTGGTTTTTGGTAATTAAGCTTATAATAATGTCCTCTAAACATTTATATGGGTCACATAATTTGTTCCAATAAGACAACCCTAGCGGCTAAGGTTCCGCCCTTATTTTCAAATTGTTATAATTTCCACATTTTTCAAAATTTTTCAGTGGGTTTTGGTAATTAAGCTTATAATAATGTCCTCCAAACTGTTATATGGGTCACATAATTTGTTCCAATAAGACAACCCTAGCGGCCAAAGTTCCGCCCTTATTTTCAAATTGTTATAATTTCCACATTTTTCAAAATTTTTCAGTGGATTTTGGTAATTAAGCTTATAATAATGTCCTCTAAACATTTATATGGGTCACATAATTTGTTCCAATAAGACAACCCTAGCGGCTAAGGTTCCGCCCTTATTTTTAAATTGTTATAATTTCCACATTTTTCAAAATTTTTCAGTGGGTTTTGGTAATTAAGCTTATAATAATGTCCTCCAAACTGTTATATGGGTCACATAATTTGTTCCAATAAGACAACCCTAGCGGCTAAGGTTCCGCCCTTATTTTCAAATTGTTATAATTTCCACATTTTTCAAAATTTTTCAGTGGATTTTGGTAATTAAGCTTATAATAATGTCCTCTAAACACTTATATGGGTCCCATAATTTGTTCCAATAAGACAACCCTAGCGGCTAAGGTTCCGCCCTTATTTACAAATTGTTATAATTTCCACATTTTTCAAAGTTTTTCAGTGGTTTTTGGTAATTAAGCTTATAATAATGTCCTCTAAACATTTATATGGGTCACATAATTTGTTCCTGTAAGACAACCCTAGCGGCCAAGTTTCAACACTTATTTCCAAATTGTCATAGTTTCCACATTTTTCAAAATTTTTCAGTGGGTTTTGGTAATTAAGCTTATGACCTCTAAACACTTATATGGGTCCCATAATTTGTTCCAATAAGACAACCCTAGCGGCTAAGGTTCCGCCCTTATTTTCAAATTGTTATAATTTCCACATTTTTCAAAATTTTTCAGTGGATTTTGGTAATTAAGCTTATAATAATGTCCTCTAAACATTTATATGGGTCCCATAATTTGGTCCAATAAGACAACCCTAGCGGCCAAGGTTCCGCCCTTACTTTAAAATTGTCCAAATTTCCACATTTTTCAAAATTTTTCAGTGGTTTTTGGCAACTAAGCTTATAATAATGTCCTCCAAACTGTTATATGGGTCACATAATTTGTTCCAATAAGGCAACCCTAGCGGCCAAGGTTCTGCCCTTATTTTCAAATTGTTATAATTTCCACATTTTTCAAAATTTTTCAGTGGATTTTGGTAATTAAGCTTATAATAATGTCCTCTAAACATTTATATGGGTCCCATAATTTGGTCCAATAAGACAACCCTAGCGGCCAAGGTTCCGCCCTTACTTTAAAATTGTCCAAATTTCCACATTTTTCAGTGGTTTTTGGCATCTAAGCTTATAATAATGTCCTCCAAACTGTTATATGGGTCACATAATTTGTTCCAATAAAACAACCCTAGCGGCTAAGGTTCAGCCCTTATTTTCAAATTGTTATAATTTCCACATTTTTCAAAATTTTTCAGTGGATTTTGGTAATTAAGCTTATAATAATGTCCTCTAAACATTTATATGGGTCCCATAATTTGTTCCAATAAGACAACCCTAGCGGCCAAGGTTCCGCGCTTACTTTAAAATTGTCCAAATTTCCACATTTTTCAAAATTTTTCAGTGGTTTTTGGTAATTAAGCTTATAATAATGACCTCTAAACACTTATATGGGTCCCATAATTTGTTCCAATAAGACAACCCTAGCGGCTAAGGTTCCGCCCTTATTTTCAAATTGTTATAATTTCCACATTTTTCATAGTTTTTCAGTGGTTTTTGGTAATTAATCTTATAATAATGTCCTCTAAACATTTATATGGGTCCCATAATTTGTTCCAATAAGACAACCCTAGCGGCCAAGGTTCCGCCTTTATTTTAAAATTGTCATAATTTCCACATTTTTCAAAATTTTTCAGTGGTTTTTGGTAATTAAGCTTACAATAATGACCTCTAAACACTTATATGGGTCCCATAATTTGTTCCAGTAAGACAACCCTAGCGGCTAAGGTTCCGCCCTTGTTTTCAAACTGTTATAATTTCCACATTTTTCAAAATTTTTCAGTGGGTTTTGGTAATTAAGCTTATAATAATGACCTCTAAACAATTATATGGGTCCCATAATTTGTTCCAATAAGACAACCCTAGCGGCTAAGGTTCCGCCCTTATTTCCAAATTGTTATAATTTCCACATTTTTCAAAGTTTTTCAGTGGTTTTTGGTAATTAAGCTTATAATATTGACCTCTAAACACTTATATGGGTCCCATAATTTGTTCCAATAAGACAACCCTAGCGGCCAAGGTTCCGCCCTTACTTTAAAATTGTCCAAATTTCCACATTTTTCAAAATTTTTCAGTGGTTTTTGGTAATTAAGCTTATAATAATGACCTCTAAACACTTATATGGGTCCCATAATTTGTTCCAATAAGACAACCCTAGCGGCTAAGGTTCCACCCTTATTTTCAAATTGTTATAATTTCCACATTTTTCAAAGTTTTTCAGTGGTTTTTGGTAATTAAGCTTATAATATTGACCTCTAAACATTTATATGGGTCACATAATTTGTTCCTGTAAGACATCCCTAGCGGCCAAGTTTCAACACTTATTTCCAAATTGTCAAAATTTCCACATTTTTCAAAATTTTTCAGTGGGTTTTGGTAATTAAGCTTATAATAATGTCCTCCAAACTGTTATATGGGTCACATAATTTGTTCCAATAAGACAACCCTAGCGGCTAAGGTTCCGCCCTTATTTTCAAATTGTTATAATTTCCACATTTTTCAAAATTTTTCAGTGGATTTTGGTAATTAAGCTTATAATAATGTCCTTTAAACATTTATATGGGTCACATAATTTGTTCCAATAAGACAACCCTAGCGGCTAAGGTTCCGCCCTTATTTCCAAATTGTTATATTTTCCACATTTTTCAAAGTTTTTCAGTGGTTTTTGGTAATTAAGCTTATAATATTGACCTCTAAACACTTATATGAGTCCCATAATTTGTTCCAATAAGACAACCCTAGCGGCTAAGGTTCCGCCCTTACTTTAAAATTGTCCAAATTTCCACATTTTTCAAAATTTTTCAGTGGTTTTTGGTAATTAAGCTTATAATATTGACCTCTAAACATTTATATGGGTCACATAATTTGTTCCTGTAAGACATCCCTAGCGGCCAAGTTTCAACACTTATTTCCAAATTGTCATAATTTCCACATTTTTCAAAATTTTTCAGTGGGTTTTGGTAATTAAGCTTATAGTAATGTCCTCCAAACTGTTATATGGGTCACATAATTTGTTCCAATAAGACAACCCTAGCGGCTAAGGTTCCGCCCTTATTTTCAAATTGTTATAATTTCCACATTTATCAAAATTTTTCAGTGGATTTTGGTAATTAAGCTTATAATAATGTCCTTTAAACATTTATATGGGTCACATAATTTGTTCCAATAAGACAATCCTAGCGGCCAAGGTTCCGCCCTTATTTTCAAATTGTTATAATTTCCACATTTTTCAAAATTTTTCAGTGAATTTTGGTAATTAAGCTTATAATTATGTCCTCTGAACATTTATATGGGTCACATAATTTGTTCCAATAAGGCAACCCTAGCGGCTAAGGTTCCGCCCTTATTTTCAAATTGTTATAATTTCCACATTTTTCAAAATTTTTCAGTGGATTTTTGACAATTTTAAATTAAGGGCGGAACCTTGGCCGCTAGGGTTGTCTTATTGGAACAAATTATGTGACCCATATAAGTGTTTAGAGCACATTATTATAAGCTTAATTACCAAAATCCACTGAAAAATTTTGAAAAATGTGGAAATTATGACAATTTCACAATAAGGGCGGAACCTTGGCCGCTAGGGTTGCCTTATTGAAACAAATTATGGGACCCATATAAGTGTTTAGAGGTCATTATTATAAGCTTAATTCCCAAAAACCACTGAAAAATTATGAAAAATGTGGAAATTATAACAATTTGAAAATAAGGGCGGAACCTTAGCCGCTAGGGTTGTCTTATTGGAACAAATTATGTGACACATATAAATGTTTAGAGGACCTTATTATAAGCTTAATTACCAAAATCCACTGAAAAACTTTGAAAAATGTGGAAATTATAACAATTCGAAAATAAGGGCGGAACCTTAGCCGCTAGGGTTGCCTTATTGGAACAAATTATGTGACCCATATAAATGTTTAGAGGACATTATTATAAGCTTAATTACCAAAATCCACTGAAAAATTTTGAAAAATGTGGAAATTATAACAATTTGAAAATAAGGGCGGAACCTTGGCCGCTAGGGTTGTCTTATTGGAACAAATTATGTGACCCACATAAATGTTTAGAGGACATTATTATAAGCTTAATTACCAAAATCCATTGAAAAATTTTGAAAAATGTGGAAATTATAACAATTTGAAAATAAGGGCGGAACCTTAGCCGCTAGGGTTGTCTTATTGGAACAAATTATGTGACCCATATAACAGTTTGGAGAACATTATTATAAGCTTAATTACCAAAACCCACTGAAAAATTTTTAAAAATGTGGAAACTATGACAATTTGAAAATAAGTGTTGAAACTTGGCCGCTATGGTTGTCTTACAGGAACAAATTATGTGACCCATATAAATGTTTAGAGGTCAATATTATAAGCTTAATTACCAAAAACCACTGAAAAACTTTGAAAAATGTGGAAATTATAACAATTTGGAAATAAGGGCGGAACCTTAGCCGCTAGGGTTGTCTTATTGGAACAAATTATGGGACCCATATAAGTGTTTAGAGGTCATTATTATAAGCTTAATTACCAAAACCCACTGAAAAATTTTGAAAAATGTGGAAATTATAACAGTTTGAAAACAAGGGCGGAACCTTAGCCGCTAGGGTTGTCTTATTGGAACAAATTATGGGACCCATATAAGTGTTTAGAGGTCATTATTGTAAGCTTAATTACCAAAAACCACTGAAAAATTTTGAAAAATGTGGAAATTTGGACAATTTTAAAATAAGGGCGGAACCTTGCCCGCTACGGTTGTCTTATTGGAACAAATTATGTGACCCATATAAATGTTTAGAGGACATTATTATAAGCTTAATTACCAAAAACCACTGAAAAACTATGAAAAATGTGGAAATTATAACAATTTGAAAATAAGGGCGGAACCTTAGCCGCTAGGGTTGTCTTATTGGAACAAATTATGGAACCCATATAAGTGTTTAGAGGTCATTATTATAAGCTTAATTACCAAAAACCACTGAAAAATTTTGAAAAATGTGGAAATTTGGACAATTTTAAAGTAAGGGCGGAACCTTGGCCGCTAGGGTTGTCTTATTGGAACAAATTATGGGACCCATATAAATGTTTAGAGGACATTATTATAAGCTTAATTACCAAAATCCACTGAAAAATTTTGAAAAATGTGGAAATTATAACAATTTGAAAATAAGGGCTGAACCTTAGCCGTTAGGGTTGTCTTATTGGAACAAATTATGTGACCCATATAACAGTTTGGAGGACATTATTATAAGCTTAGTTGCCAAAAACCACTGAAAAATTTTGAAAAATGTGGAAATTTGGACAATTTTAAAGTAAGGGCGGAACCTTGGCCGCTAGGGTTGTCTTATTGGAACAAATTATGGGACCCATATAAATGTTTAGAGGACATTATTATAAGCTTAATTACCAAAATCCACTGAAAAATTTTGAAAAATGTGGAAATTATAACAATTTGAAAATAAGGGCGGAACCTTGGCCGCTAGGGTTGTCTTATTGGAACAAATTATGCGACCCATATAACAGTTTGGAGGACATTATTATAAGCTTAGTTGCCAAAAACCACTGAAAAATTTTGAAAAATGTGGAAATTATAACAATTTGAAAATAAGGGCGGAACCTTAGCCGCTAGGGTTGTCTTATTGGAACAAATTATGGGACCCATATAAGTGTTTAGAGGTCATAAGCTTAATTACCAAAACCCACTGAAAAATTTTGAAAAATGTGGAAACTATGACAATTTGGAAATAAGTGTTGAAACTTGGCCGCTAGGGTTGTCTTACAGGAACAAATTATGTGACCCATATAAATGTTTAGAGGACATTATTATAAGCTTAATTACCAAAAACCACTGAAAAACTTTGAAAAATGTGGAAATTATAACAATTTGTAAATAAGGGCGGAACCTTAGCCGCTAGGGTTGTCTTATTGGAACAAATTATGGGACCCATGTAAGTGTTTAGAGGTCATTATTATAAGCTTAATTACCAAAACCCACTGAAAAATTTTGAAAAATGTGGAAATTATGACAATTTGAAAGTAAGTGTTGAAACTTGGCCGCTATGGTTGTCTTACAGGAACAAATTATGTGACCCATATAAATGTTTTGAGGTCAATATTATAAGCTTAATTACCAAAAACCACTGAAAAACTTTGAAAAATGTGGAAATTATAACAATTTGGAAATAAGGGCGGAACCTTAGCCGCTAGGGTTGTCTTATTGGAACAAATTATGGGACCCATATAAGTGTTTAGAGGTCATTATTATAAGCTTAATTACCAAAACCCACTGAAAAATTTTGAAAAATGTGGAAATTATAACAGTTTGAAAACAAGGGCGGAACCTTAGCCGCTAGGGTTGTCTTACTGGAACAAATTATGGGACCCATATAAGTGTTTAGAGGTCATTATTGTAAGCTTAATTACCAAAAGCCACTGAAAAACTTTGAAAAATGTGGAAATTATTACAATTCGAAAATAAGGGCGGAACCTTAGCCGCTAGGGTTGTCTTATTGGAACAAATTATGGGACCCATATAAGTGTTTAGAGGTCATTATTGTAAGCTTAATTACCAAAAACCACTGAAAAACTTTGAAAAATGTGGAAATTATTACAATTTGAAAATAAGGGCGGAACCTTAGCCGCTAGGGTTGTCTTATTGGAACAAATTATGGGACCCATATAAGTGTTTAGAGGTCATTATTATAAGCTTAATTACCGAAACCCACTGAAAAATTTTGAAAAATGTGGAAATTATAACAGTTTGAAAACAAGGGCGGAACCTTAGCCGCTAGGGTTGTCTTATTGGAACAAATTAAGAAACCCATATAAGTGTTTAGAGGTCATTATTGTAAGCTTAATTACCAAAACCACTGAAAAATTTTGAAAAATGTGGATACTATGACAATTTGGAAATAAGTGTTGAAACTTGGCCGCTAGGGTTGTCTTACAGGAACAAATTATGTGACCCATATAAATGTTTAGAGGACATTATTATAAGCTTAATTACCAAAAACCACTGAAAAACTTTGAAAAATGTGGAAATTATAACAATTTGTAAATAAGGGCGGAACCTTGGCCGCTAGGGTTGTCTTATTGGAACAAATTATGGGACCCATATAAGTGTTTAGAGGTCATTATTATAAGCTTAATTACCAAAACCCACTGAAAAATTTTGAAAAATGTGGAAATTATGACAATTTGAAAATGTGTTGAAACTTGGCCGCTATGGTTGTCTTACTGGAACAAATTATGTGACCCATATAAATGTTTAGAGGTCAATATTATAAGCTTAATTACCAAAAACCACTGAAAAACTTTGAAAAATGTGGAAATTATAACAATTTGTAAATAAGGGCGGAACCTTAGCCGCTAGGGTTGTCTTATTGGAACAAATTATGGGACCCATATAAGTGTTTAGAGGTCATTAGTATAAGCTTAATTACCAAAACCCACTGAAAAATTTTGAAAAATGTGGAAATTATAACAGTTTGAAAACAAGGGCGGAACCTTAGCCGCTAGGGTTGTCTTACTGGAACAAATTATGGGACCCATATAAGTGTTTAGAGGTCATTATTATAAGCTTAATTACCAAAAACCACTGAAAAACTTTGAAAAATGTGGAAATTATTACAATTTGAAAATAAGGGCGGAACCTTAGCCGCTAGGGTTGTCTTATTGGAACAAATTATGGGACCCATATAAGTGTTTAGAGGTCATTATTATAAGCTTAATTACCGAAACCCACTGAAAAATTTTGAAAATTGTGGAAATTATAACAGTTTGAAAACAAGGGCGGAACCTTAGCCGCTAGGGTTGTCTTATTGGAACAAATTAAGGGACCCATATAAGTGTTTAGAGGTCATTATTGTAAGCTTAATTACCAAAAACCACTGAAAAACTTTGAAAAATGTGGAAATTATAACAATTTGAAAATAAGGGCGGAACCTTGGCCGCTAGGGTTGTCTTATTGGAACAAATTATGGGACCCATATAAGTGTTTAGAGCACATTATTATAAGCTTAATTACCAAAATTCACTGAAAAATTTTGAAAAATGGGAAATTATGACAATTTCAAAATAAGGGTTGAAACTTGGCCGCTAGGGTTGTCTTATTGGAACAAATTATGTAACTCATATAAGTGTTTACAGGATATTATTTTAAGCTTAATTACCAAAACCCACTGAAGAATTTTGAAAAATGTGTAAATTATGACAGTTTAAAAATAAGGGCGGAACCTTGGCCGCTAGGGTTGTCTTACTGGAACAAATTATGTGACCCATATAAATATTTAGAGCACATTGTTATAAGCTTAATTACCAAAATCCATTGAAAAATTTTGAAAAATGTGGAAATTATGACAATTTCAAAATAAGGGTTGAAACTTGGCCGCTAGGGTTGTCTTACTGGAACAAATTATGTGATCCATATCAATATTTAGAGGACATTATTATAAGCTTAATTACCAAAAATCACTGAAAAATTTTGAAACATGTGGAAATTATTACAATTTTAAAATAAGGGCTGAACCTTGGCCGCTAGGGTTGTCTTAAAGGAACAAATTACGTGACCCATATAAGTGTTTAGAGGACGTTATTTCAAGCCTAATTACCAAAAACCACTGAAAAATTTTGAAAAATGTGGAAATTATGACAATTTTAAAGTAAGGGCGGAACTTTTGCCGCTGCTGTTGCCGGGTTGTCTTAAGGGAACAAATTATGGGACCCATATTGCTGTTTAGAGGACATGAGTAGAAACTTTGTTACCCAAAATCGTAGAAAAATTTTGATAAATATGCATTTTAGGAAATAATTAAGCATAATTAATTAACTCTGATCGGTGGGGTTGTTTTTGGAGAAAAATTATATAATTTTATTAGGTACTTAGAGGAAGTTATAATAAACTTAAATTCCAAAAATCGTAGAAAAATATTAATAAATATGGATTTTATCATGTTTTAAATATGTAATTTTAATCTATACTTAGCGCGCTATATCTCGATTTGGCCGCTGGCCGCTAGCTTCAGCCTCATAAGTTTTATCCCAAAAACAAATAAAATGGTCCGATTTGCCAACTTGATAATAAAAGTTAGCCTACTTGTTGTTAATTTAAACCTTTCTTTGCCTACTCTGACCAGTTTATAAATTAGAGCAAAATATTTTATGGGTAATAATTCAGATTATAGAAAATTTAGAGTTGGGTGCCATTTTGGTTTCATTTTTTTATATTTATTTTTAATAATTTTCTTGATTTTTCCAATAAAGAAAAAAGTTCACACTAATAGAAGCATCTGTATATTAAATAAAAATTCATAAATTTGCACTTTTTTATTGGAAATGTCAAGAAAATTACCCAAAAAAAACAAAATCAAAATGGCATCCACCTCTAGATTTACTCTAATCCGAATTATTACTGTTTTATGCTTTGGATAAAAAATAGAATAGTAAAAATAAGACTTAAACAACTAAATAAACATCTTTCATGTTCTACTTAAATAAGCTTACCTGACACTTGGCTTAGGCGATGGCTGGGGGCTAGCGCTAGGTTTTGGCAAAATATTCAAATGTGGTTTTAACTTAATAATATTCTGTGACTGTGAGGTCTGTATCGGCCTTGTAATCAAATTATTATGAAATATTTGCATCACAGGAAAGTTAGGCTGGGGAGTAGGTGGCTTTAAACTAGGAGACGGAGACTTCAAACTTGCTGGAGACGAATATGGCGATTGGGGGTATCCTGGGCTTGGATTCGAATATGCTGGGGACATATTCGTTACCAATTGGGGTTTTTTAACGAGGTTTAGATTATTTGAGCCGACTACGGTACAATTCGTGCTCATATTCTCGTAGTCAATTTTTTCTTGTTTAATTTGAAAACTTGAACTTTTCGGAGATTTACACATCTTTTGGAGAGCTTTATTGGGGGTCTGAGACATTTTTCACTGCACTTGAAACGTCTCGAAGAGTTATATCACTGGTCTTAAGTACATTTTACGAAATATATACACCTGGAATGTGATACTACTATCTTAGTTTTATGTTCACTGTTCGCATCTTTCTGTCTTGAACTTTTTAACACCGATCACTAACCGAACTCAAATAAAGCCATTTTTTCGTTGTTTAAATGAAAGACTCGCTGGGAAGTGGGAAACATTATTTCACGAACGGTGCGAAAGGCATCTTGAGGTAGAAGTCACTTGGAACACCTAAAACAGTGGATTATCTCCTAAAAACAGCACTATCACTTGTTAAACAAAATAACGCGTTCCTCAATGTCCACTCGGCATGCCAAATTGCAATTAACACCTTTTTACACCTGAAACAAAAAAGAAAAACTTTGGTTCAAACATAACCTCTCTGAAAAACACGAATTTGTATGCGTTAACCGCCATTTTTACGGGCAAACTATACACGTAGCACTTCTACACATTTTAGAGGACAAATTTGATCGTACCTCGGTGAGAAATAGACCGGCTTAAGTTTGTTTATAAACAAAAATTTGCAAATTTGCAACAAGATATCAATGTGCCGCCATCTTTGACATTTTACGATGCTCCTTTTTTCTTGTCCCTTGTTCTTACGATCGGCAATCAAAGCATTCCCCCACCCTGACCTAAAAATGGACCGATCCATCACCTTGATCTTCCCCTAATTTAATAATTTATAAATAATTCAATTTTAATGCATGATTTCAGCATCTGATAAGAATTAAATTGTTTTTATGGGTTTAATTCAATTGGCATTAATACATTTCCAACGCCTACCATAACGGAAACAATTGAAATTTAATGAAAATAAATCAAGTGAAAGGGTGGGGAGAACAAATGAAAGTGTCGGGGTGGGGAGGTAAACTAGGCCAAAAATTCAAAAACATCGTCTAAAAGAACAATTTTGCGTTAATTCGCCTATTAATTAATTATAAAGTCATTATTAATTAATTTTAAAATGATTGACAGGTAATTGAATATCTAATATAAAAAATCGATACATAAGTAAGGTTACAAGGTGAGGACACGTAAAAATATGCACGTTCTAAACATAACAGGAGCCCAATCCCCTAATTTTGCAAAAAAACGGCTTTTTTAGACCTATTTCTAAGTATAAATAGCATAGGAATCCTGTCTACACGACTTTCGTTGGTAAAACGATAAAATTCTACGTACCTTTTAACAATTTTCACATCACGGGTTACGAACGGGGTTTACTCTGGCAAAAGCAGGGAATACTGCCATCCGATTGGTCAGCCGACGGCGTCATATGATACACAAAAAAATAACATTAGCTTTGAGGTTAGCGCTCGCCGCCTTCGATTTTCGACTCTACGATAAGTTGGTTTAAGGAAATTCCATACTATCCGGAAATAATGGCTCAAGAATGACTTAATACTGTTTTTAATACTAATCATTTTTTCAGAATGGAGAAGGAGGTGTGAAATTCTACTGGTAGCCAATAAAATTTTAGGGGTTTCAGCTCAAGTTTACTATTTTCACAGCCCAGAAACACCATAAGAAGCTCTCGAATGTCAACTTTTTTTTTATTATCGTCATAATCGTATAAAATAAATAAAATGTTTTATAAAACAATCGAAGGACAGGAGACAACAACAAATGAACGTGTGCGAATCGACAAAGGCAAGTTTTTTTTTTCAGAAAGTCCATAGTTTGAAAGATAATTTGAGAAGGGGTTTTTTGACCCCTACAAAAGGAAATAGGTGACCGCGACGACGTACGCAATCAAGTCAAATAATCAATGTATGATATGCAAGACAAAAGGCAATCAATAACAAGGCGGTCATTGATATTACACCTTTAAGACGCCATAATACATAAAAACAAATGCGTCATTTTTCTTTTTCTGTTCAAATTGGCGAAAAAAACAATACAGAACAAATTATTACACTGAAGTTATAAGAAAATCCTTTATGAATACATCTATTACTCTCCCTCTTCGTCCCTAAATCATCCATTCCCAATTTAGATCGTCAAAATCAAGTAAAAGTTACGTCATCAGATGTTCCCACCGAGAGGCTAAATGGGTGGGGAAAACAAAGGAACATATCGCTTCCCCTACATCCCCACCATTTCACAACGATTAAAGCCGATCTTTTCTTACGGGGGAGTGTCCAAAATTCAACGCGTGGTTTGTTATTGTTTGGTATGTTCGATGACAGCGCGTGGGAGAAAGATAAACAATTCTCACATGTTTTTTTCAATTCGATAGAGAGAGATAGAACGTGAAAACAAGTGAGATTTTTAAAGATAAAAATACATAACCTTTAAAAGTTCTTGACTTTTTGCGCTATAAAATTTGATTTTTATTTAAATTTCGAAAAAATGACAAATAAAATGTTGAATTCGAGACCTATGAAGATGTGGATTGATGGTAAAATTTTTAATATACAAAAATTGAATGAGAAAACGAAAAAATTAAAGAAGAAACAAAAGGAGGGAACTTCTGAGATATCTGAAGTCAAGCAACATGAAGCGGATTTACAAGAACCATTGAAACTTCTCGAAATTAATGAAAACGATGGTAAAGTGTTAACCAGCTTTAGATTACCCAAATTGTACTATACAAAAATCCAAAATTTACCAAATTTTAACCTCGAGAAGCTTGCTCAAGAGACAGAAACAGATATATTTCTCCCTAAACTCGGTCAGGATGGTGATATAAGTATACATAGCGATAACACAGAAAATTTAATAAAAGCAGTCAGTCACATTCACTCAGCCGTAGGTGAAATACGAGATCGAAATGTTCCGTTACAATTTGTATGTATACCGTGCTTAAGTGAAAACATAAGAGAAAGATTTCAAAATCTTAAAAGTGAAATATTAAGTATGGAGGAGGAAATTCATGGTTTGCATGAGAGCATATTCATGTGTCCTTTTAAATTGCATATAACTATAGATGTGTATGCTTTGCTAGATGATCAAGAAAAAATGGAGGCAATAAATGCTTTGAATGACTACAAAACAACCTTAGAAAAAATTCTGGAAACTACAGGACCTTTCAGACTAAACATAGCAGGTTTGGATTCTATGAATGATAACATTAAGAAAGTTGATGTTTTGTATGCGAATATAAAAATGCTCAACGAGACTGACGAGCACAACTTACAAAAAATTGTAAATGACATATCAGAACACTTTTACAATAGAGGCTTAGCGAAGAGATATCAGGACAATGTTAAACTCCACATGACAGTTATCAACACAAAATATAGGAAAAATATGGACAGTCCGAAAAGAAAAAGGCGAAGACAGAGTATTGATGCAACTAAAATCTTCGAGAAGTTCAAGGACTATAGCTTTGGGGATTGTGATTTTGATAGTTTGCATTTATCACATATTTCTGTGAAGGGAGATGACGGATTTTATAAACCTTTGGCTGTGATAAAATTAGATGATAATAAAGAGATATGATAATAGTATTTTTATTTATGCTAGCAAGAATGTCGTATAAAGCTGTTTAAACTAAAAAAGTTGTAAAAATAAAGTTTAATTTGAATTGTTCTACATAGAAAAATGAACTCATAATCTCAAGTTTACAATTAACAAATCAAAAAAACAAACAGGTTACAAACCAAGATCAAAGAGAATTAATTGTGAATAATATTTGCCAGGATCATAAAACTTTTTAAAATATTACAAAAAAAAACAATTAAAATATGATAAAAAAATCATAATATGCAGTTCTAAAATATATTAAGCTTTCTTCTCTTCAAACACAACAATCAATCAAACATTAAAAAAGAAAAAATCAATATTTATTACATAAATTCCAAATGGGACGGTAACCCCCCCCCCCTCTTGGGCGCTGAAAATTAACAAGTATCAATCAACTTAAAACAATAAACCTCAAGTTTCCTCACAGCGTTGCCAATTCTATTGATTTAAATGTAGATCGCCCGATTTTACATTGTTATGTACCCATGTTTACATGCAATATCGATTTTTCTAACAAAGTCGAAAATTTAAAAATCCAACAAAAAAAGCACAAATGCACAACACTTTGAGTAAAGTTAAATACTTCGACATTCGTCGATACACATGTATCAATAACTGTTTTGATTACTCTTTTAAAATGATTTTAAGAAGGAGTAAAATTATTACAATTTATTGTAAAATAAAAATGATCTCCAAAAATTATACGTGGTTGATAAAAATCTATATTTGATTTTTATTATCATTAAAGCCAAACAACTTTCCTATTTAAAATGGAACACTATATTTAATATAGAATTTATATTATAATTTTACCGTTCTTTAAAACTGTATTAAGGTTTTTATCTATCTTTCATATTTTTTCACTAGTTTAGCATTTTCATTTTGTAATTAATTTTTTAAAAGTAGGCACTGGATGAGGTGACGTCATAAAAAGTTTAAAACAAATCCTATCTGGTTTCTATGGAAGTTAGATCTTCTAGTCGGCCAGTTTTGTTTTGTTTATGATATTATAATAATTTAAATTACTTATGTCAATAAATAAACACTTGTATAGGGATATTGAGGGCAAAAATTTAGCGAAAAAGGCATGAAATATGTAAGAGAAATAGTTCTGACACGAAAATAGGTAAAAATCTCAATTTCTGTCGGTTCAGTAATAAAAGAAAATGATTTTTTTATGCTTGTATTTTTAAGGTTCAAAAAATGTTTGATTTATTGTCATTTTAAGCCCTCTACTGTCAACGCGGGTTTAAAGTTAGACCATGTTAGTGAATTAAGGGGTATATTTTTAAAATGCGAATTTACCCCCAAGAAAAAAAGATTGATGTGGTTTTAGTAACTGGGGAGTGTGAAGAAAATGGCTTGCTAGCATCAAGAATTCATGCTCAAAAACCAACTACCGGAAATAAAGAAAATGCATTTTTAATTATGGGATATCTGGTCAGAAATCGACATACAAGCCACCGAAAAATTATGAAACTATAGGAATAAGTAGTCGTAGTATCTGGAACTTTTGGGAGTAGGTTGCGATCAACGAGTGGAATTTTGTTTATGGGTTAGGATATGTTGAAAATGTCTTTGATTTTGTCCTTTTTTTTCGAATTTTTCCATTATTACAGAGATGAAAATTCCAATTTATCTAGAACCGTCGATTGTCAGTACAGATGGTCCGTCAATGTGTGTGGTTGAATAATTAGAACGCGTGAAGTAGGTCCATACATTTTCGATGGCAACTTAACAGGCTTTGAAGAATGTTCCACTGAATATTCGAGAAAGAATATGGCTGTAATTAAACGGTGCTCCTGCTCCATTCCAAGTTAACGCCTGAAATGAGTTAGATACTCAATATCCCAATAGGTGGATAAAGCGTGGAGGTGCACAACACTAGCCAGTAAAGTTTCCGGATCTAACAAGTCCTGATTTTTTCTTATGGAAATATATTAAAAAAATCGTTTATTGCCGTTAAGGACACCCGAAAATATGTTAATTAAAGTTAAATGTTCATATTTAATTTTAGAGAAAGAGATGGCCATCAGTAAGTATTTGTTATTGACCTAGTTAAGGTTATTTTTTATATATATATATATATATATATATATATATATATATATATATATATATATATATATATATATATATATATATATATAGTTTTTGCAGTTCGTAATAAAATAAATAAATAAAGCCTTTATTGTCATGAGTTTCATAGGTGAAACGCTGCAACGTCACAAGTTCGATTATAGATATAAACAACTCATACACACAACACTCGTGGACATACACACACCATCAAGACTCGTCCTACCATTAACATGTTTGATCATTTTAAAACTCTATTTAAAATTTGTACATAAAAACAAATACAAATCTAAAAAAACATATTATAAGATAAAGGTCTTTAGTTTTTACAAAATCCCCATGCATTGCATAAATTATTATATTCCTCCTATTCATAAAAAGCGTTTTCCAGTAAAAACATCTTTAATCTCCATACATTTTTGATGGCAACTTAACAGGCTTTGAAGAATGTTCCACTGAATATTCGAGAAAGAATATGGTTGTAATTAGACGCTGCTCCTGCTTCATTCCAAGTTAACGCCAGAAATGAGTTAGATATTCAATATCCCAATAGGTGGATAGAGTGTGGAGGTACACAACACTAGCCAGCAAAGTTTCCGGATCTAACAAGTCCTGATTTTTTCTTATGGGGATATAATAAAAAAATCGTTTATTGCCGTTAAAGACACCCGAAAATATGTTAATTAAAGTTAAACGTTCATTTTTCATATTTCATTTTAGAGTTCGCTTATGCATCGAAAGAGATGGCCATCAATAAATATTTGTTATTGACCTAGTTATGGTTATTTTACATATATAGTTTTTGCAGTTCGTAATAAAATAAATAAATAAAGCCTTTATTGTCATAAGTTTCATAGGTGAAACGTTGCAACGTCACAAGTTCGCTTATAGATATAAACAATTCATGCACACAACACTCGTGGACATACACACACCATCAAGACTCATTCTACCATTAACATGTTTGATCATTTTAAAACTCTATTTAAAATTTGAACATAAAAACAAATACAAATCTAAAAAACATATTATAAGATAAAGGTCTTTAGTTTTTACAAAATCCCCATGCATTGCATAAATTATTATATTCCTCCTATTCATAAAAAGCGTTTTCCAGTAAAAACATCTTTAATCTTTTTTTGAACAATATTTCACCTGTAATTACTTTAATATGATTAGGTAATGCATTAAAATTTTTAATAGTTAAAATAAGGGCTCCTCCCATATATCCAGGTTCGATACTAGCGAATGCTGAGATTGCCGTGGCCCTTGTGGTAATGTTATTATTAAAATGCTCATTTCTCGAAAACATTCTTGCATTTCTCCTCACAAATAAACACAACCGTTAAAATTTGCATGGATTTAACATGTGGTCTACAAGTCTCTCTGCTGGTGAGACGCAGCATTAACCTTATTATACACTTTTATAACACAAACATTCTGTGCCAATTTACAGAACCAAACCAAAACATTATTCTATACTGAATTGCCGGCTGAATACACGCGACATAATAAAATTAAGACTCTTCAGCAGTAGCCTAAGAGTATGTGCGACCCCCCCCCCCCCGCGCAGATCTTTGAATGCGCCCGTCTTGACCCTTCGTAATTACACTTTAATAAAAAATTGTTTCTTGATCTTGAGGGCGCCCCTCCTCGCACCGCGGGGTCGTTATTTACGCCATTGCTCGCCAGACCTACCTGGTTACGAAGATGTCTCATTACATAATAAACTTTATTTACCTTTTTTACCACACTATCAATCTGTTCCCTCCATGATAAGGACGAGTCCAGTGTCACACCTAAAAATTTCGTTATATCTACTCGGGGGATTGTTTTACTTTTCAAAGAAACATACAATAATTGATTCTGATTCTTAAAGGATATAAAACAAGTTTTTTCAGTATTCAATTTTAAATAATTATTCACGCATCCAGTATCCATCCTTGCTAAAATTTCACTAGATTTTTTGAGGTACTCGACATATCAGTCTCTGCCTCAATGCAGCAAGTGTCATCTGCAAACTGAAAAACATAATCGGAGCTCAGTGGTTATCCTAGTTGATTTACAAAAATCAAAAACAATATTGGGCCTAGAATTAACTCCTGAGATACGCCTGTAGACAAAAAAAGGGGCTCTGAATAGAAAACTTTCACATTTCCTGAGATGTTAGACATTATGCTTACTCATGAAGTTCTGCCACACAGATATAAACGAATCAGATCATTTGCAATACGTCCCACTCCAGACATATTTAATTTTAAAAGTAACAAATTGTGCTTAATCAAATCAAATGCCTTCAATAGGTCAAAATAGATGCCACTTACCTGTTTACTACCGTCAAGCTCCTCCATAACCAAATCTAAAGACTTAAAAATAGCGTCCTGGGTGGACTTCCCAGGCAAAACACTATACTAATTCAAAGCAAACATTTTTTTCCCTATGAAAATAATTCAACAATCTAATATAAATAGCACGTTCAAACACTTTACAGAATACTGATAACAGTGAATCTGGTCTATAATTATGAGTTCATTCTGTCACCCCTCTTATGTATGGGAACAATTTTATCATCTTTTAGTAGAAGAGAAAATCTACCTTGGAAAAAACAATCGTTAATGACGTCTGTCAACGGATAACAAATCATATAACATACTTTTTTTAACACTTGTGCTAGTATTTCATCACGAGCAGTTAAGTGGAATTTGCATAATAATATTTATACTTCATCTGGGGTATAGGGAATCAAAAATATACCAGATGTCAGATTTCTGCTGACACCATCTTGACCCTCATCACTATCACCATAACCCACTCGAAATCTGTCACCAAATAACTCGGCGATGATTTTGGATTCGTAATCAAATCACCGTCATTCAATAAATTTATCTCCCTGTCAGACTTACCAGAATTTTTACCATTCTTAAGTCCACGTTTTTATTATGTTTTAAATAAATAAATGCTACATTTACGGCTCAAATCCATTTTACAAACAGCAATGATAGTTCCCAAAGATTACAGATCAACTATGAATCACAATTTATCACACATGTAAATCTATACAAAACAACCTTTTTTCATTATGTTTTTAACAGTAGTTATTTGCCAGTAAAGGTAACTTACTGACAGAAGACATCCTGGAGTAATAAGTTCTAAGATATGGAACACAAACCAAGTCATCGTTACGGAGTGCTCTTTGTGACAACCTTATCTTAATTTTTTCCAACAGGTGTGGACAGTCAATCATATAATTTACTATCTTAAACAAAGTGCAAATATCCAAATAATTCCGACGCTGTTCAAGGGGAAAAATATTTAATTATGTCATTAATACACAATAATCGATCAAATCTGATGAAATTTCACTCTTATTAGCAAAAAATCTTAAAAAAATTTTCTGAATTCTTGCAACGAGATCTATATTGTACTTTATATTGTGGAGATATAAAGTGTTGTGTTTTAAAACAAGCGATGTAATTTATGTGATCATTAAAAAAATAACTTTCTGTCAAATAGAACACTCAAATCCTTGACAACACTCACTTTGTTAAGTTCTTCATTATTAATGTTATAATCATAATCAATAACTCAAGTAAATTCCCAAAAATACCAAATGCTTTAAGTTTTCTAATCAGAATGATGTGAATTACCCTATCAAAGGCCTTTTGAAAATCCATATAAATACTTGACACTTCAATTCCAAAAATCTTACGATTGACTGTTCGTACACAAGTAGATTAGCGACAGTTGCTTTTCCCTTCACAAAACCATGTTGAGTGTCCACCAAAATATCCCAGAAATGAAACGTCTAACAATTTTGCAACTAATGAAATCTTAGATATTGATCTATAATTTGTAACTTCAGACTTATCTCCATTTTTATGTCGTGGTGTTATACAAGATATTTTCCAAAACTCGTTAAATGTTACACACGTAATATAAAATAAAATATATTTACAATTTTTTAAGAATAAAACTGAAACGTCAGGATCTGTACTTAAATTATCCTTTAAACTTATAATGGTATTGAAAACATCCATCACATTTACTTCACAGTAACTAATACCAACAGATTTAGTAACTAAAAATTCATCAATATCACTGTCTTTATCCTCTATAAACTGTTGAAAAAGTCTGCTAGAAAATTTGCTATACCTAGTGCTAGTTTGACCATTATATGTCATAGAGCCAGGAAGATTATAATTATTGTTTTTTAAATTAACAAATCTCCAAAAAGTCCTTGAATCTCCCTTATAGCAACTTCCATAGAATGAATATATTCATTATAACACTTATTAACTAACTCATTACATATTCTTCTTAACTGTGAAAAAAATGATATCAGTATGCTTATTAATAATAATAATAAACCTGGCTACGGAAGCCACTTCATGGTCGGCATCCAAATGAGGTCAATCAGGACAATGTCGACAACTCAGCGTCAAATTACTGGTTGATTTTAGGACAGATGTTTCCGGAAACGGAGGGCTTTTTGTTAGCTATCGAAAACCAGGTTATTCCGACGAAGAACTATCGGAAGTTCACCATTAGAGATCCCTCAATAGAAAATGACCAATGCAGATATGGCTGTCGAACATCAGAGACGATCCAGCACATAACTGGAGGATGCCAAGCGTTTGCCGCAACCGAGTATAAGGAAAGACACGACTCAGCCGCTAAGATACTCCACCAAGAGTTAGCAGAAAAGTTAAACCTATTACAGGTAGGAAAAGTGTCTTATTACAAGTACAATCCGGAGCCTATTCTTGAGAACAACCAGTTCAAGTTATATTGAGACCGAACGGTTCTGACGGATCAGACAATAGCTCATAATAGACCAGACATTATACTAATAGATAAAATTTCTAGGCGAACTACACTAATCGACATCGCTGTACCTAACAACAACAACTTAAGGCCAAAATACAACGAGAAGATCGCCAAATACACAGATCTGGAGGTCCAAATCCGAAGACAATGGGCAATGAACAGCGTCAAAACGATTCCCATAATACTGTCAACAACTGGAGTGATACCAAAGAACCTCCTGCAGAACATCAAGGGACTGGGCCTTAGTAAGCATCTGTATAAACTTATGCAGAAAGCAGTTCTCCTTGCAACCGCGAGAATCGTCCGTCCACAGAGCTTCATACTTTTGGTGTCTTTGTATGCCTGGTATGAGTGAATAATCCCTGAAGGGAATGCGAAGCCGTTTGGCTTGTAAATCATAACAAGAATTACATTAATAAATATAAACCGAAATAGTGTCATACAAGAAAGTATCTCTTAACACTGGTCCTATATTCTTATGCTTACAATTTTATTCAAGTACTCTTCAACACTGTATAATTCAATGTCTTTCAACACTTTATATAGACTTTTCTTCAGTTTCTTAATATTTCCACAAGTTTTAATATCATTTGGTAAACTATTATAAAATCTAATACAATTATAATAAGCACCAGTCTCATACAAAGTTAGTCGGTGTTTCGTAAAAATACAATTCATTTTTCTAGTTGGATATATATTTTATGGCTCGCTCTTTCTGAATAAAGATCGATTTTTAAAGAAAAATAGGATACATTCCTGTATGTAAACTGCAGGGATTGTCAGAATCCCGTTTAATTTAAATTTGCCTCTGCAAGTTTCTCTAGTATTATGTCCGAAAATAGTCCTTAGTATTCGTTTCCGACATATAAAGAGCCTTTCCACATCGCTACAGTGCCCATACAGGATAAATAAACCATTTTACATCTTTGACTGTCCAGGTATCTGGACAATACCCGCAAGGTATAACAAACTTTATTCAATTTACCGAGCATGCATTCTATATGATGGTCTCACGATAGAGTGCTATCTATTATCATTCCCAGAAATTTAGTAGTGTTTGCGAGTTGTAGGTCACAAGTATTGATGAGGATTGATTCCTGTTCTTTTAGTGTAGATCTCTTTGTTGCTTGGTTTAAATTCCTTACGAGATATTTTCTTTCCAAAAATTAATTTTGGGAATTTTGAATTTTATTATCATTATAATCTATTTTGCATTGATTTACGTAATGTTTGCAAGACTTCTCGTCCTTTTTTTATTTCTCTAGAATAATCTAATTTTTAGTTATCATACAAGTCATACCAATCTCTTATTTTTTGGGATCAATCAAGCATTTCAGGGGTGACCCAGTTTTTACTTCTATTGACAGTCACATTTGATTTCACAAGTGGGAAATTTGAGTCAAAATAAAAATAGAAAATTTTATAAAAAATCTCATACTTAGTATCAATGTGCCCAGCTTCATAAACACGTTGCCAACTTTCACCCTGTATCTGGTATTTTAAATTATTTAAATTCAGTTCAAAATATCTGCGTTTAAAAGTAACTGTCCTGTTTTTTGCATAATGACAATTGATAATAAACTGGATTTTAATGGCGTATGTTTACCTCTCCAAACGCCATAGATATCAGCATATGCCAACAAATGTATTCGTGATGCCATCTCTTAGTAAAATCGACATTATTAACCGAAATACATTTTTTAATACCTACCTTAAATATAATTTTTTTTAAAAAAAGGGAATATTTACAAATACAAAACAAGAATATAATTATAAAAAATTTAATAATAATCAATCGGAGGTAAATAAATGAGAATGATAACTAACTTAACAACAAATATAGTTGGTACCTTTTTAAATAAATTGTCTAAACTCTAACTGCCAGCGGCTGTGCAGGAATCCACCTTGAGTAATCCAATACACAGGATGTCCCAAAAATTAACTAAATAACACTTTAACCATGAAAATATCTCACAAATTTTGTTTTAATGGGTTTTAGTTTCCAATCAAACCAATTGTTTGTAAGGCATTATATGTAGTAACATTATATCTTGCAACTTTTTGGGACACTCAATATAATATTTATTTGGAGATTTGTTTGAAGCTTATTGAATATTGAAGGAAAGATAATAATAATTATTATAATTATTCTATGAAATTTGTGATCTACATAGTTGAATTTATAAAGGTGGACTTGTATTGCAGAATATTTTGGAAATAGTTTCTTGATAAAAGTTGCAAAGCAGTTAAAAAAAATGCAAATACATACAAATAACCTAATATGATAAATAAGTATTGAAAATTTCACGAAATATATTTTTTAAAGTAATTTCAATGAAATTTTCAAACCTGAAGAACTATAAAAAGTAGAAAATACCACTATTCAGTATTTTATTGTACATTATTAAACACTAAAAGTGAAACTGTTTGTTCATTTTCAAATATATGACTAAAAACCAAGCCTTAATATGTAAAAGATTACACAGGACCACAAATTAAATTGGCCGAGAGAAATTTAGGTCTCTCATGCGTTTTTTTGAATGCTGAATACGAATCCCTTGAGCACTTACCTCCAGCAAGTCAGGAGTTTCGGTCAATCGAAACAAAGGGTTGAAAATCAATTTTCTGGCGTGAAAAAACCTGATATCGTTAAAATTAACAAAATTCTTGAGGGAATGTTCAAACCACATAACCAAGAATCTTACACTCATTAATCTACAAACTCACGAATCCTAAACTCATTGAATTAATAGGTTTGTGGTTTGTTGATTTGGAGTTTGTGGGCTTGGGATTTATGGTTTGTGGTATGTCACTTTGGGGTTTGTGGGTTTATAGTTTGAGATTTTTGGTAACATGGTTTGTTGGTTTATAGTTTTGGACATACCCTCAAGAATTTTGTTAATTTTTACATGTAAGAAAATTGATTTTCAATCCTTTTTTGTAACTGACGGAAAATCCTGACGTGCTGACGTATAAGAGACATAAGTTTGTTCTGGTCAACTTTCTCCTTTAGTTTGTGATCCCTTGTTATCAGATGTTGGTAATTTCTACTTGATAATGTCAAAAAAAACTCTGTAACAATCCAAAAACTCATCAGAGAAAAATTTTTAATGCTAAATCTAGAAGTTTCTTCCTTAAAAATCCTCTCGAAAATATCTCAGTAAAAACAATTAAATTTAACATTTATTTATGTATATACACAAAGTCCTGAAATCTCACATTCATTAAGAGCATTCCATGGTTGCCCAAGAGTTTGAATTTTCATTAAATGTTGGGATTTGAGTTGGGGTGCCGGTGTCGACCTGCAACGTTGCATCTGCTACCAAGGAATCGGTGTTTTCGGAAGTACCAGGCATTGGTTCTTGGGCGTTTGGTTCTTCCCAGTTGATTTTAAACCGGGTTACTCTCGGTTCAGAAGCTAAGATATTTCTTGTCACCTACAATTGATATTAAAAATATTAATAGAGGGAAAATTAATTATAAATTAATATTACCTTTTCAAATTGTGGTGGGCTTGGTGGGTTTTCTTTAAGTTCCGGATCGCTATATTCATTATTTATAAAGTATCCTACTCTTATGAATTCTTGTGACTTGTATGAACATGTAAGAAGAACTACTGTCACACCTAATGCGTCATTCTCTGGTATTCTAGAGACATTTGGAGGATCAGCCTATAAAAATAACAAATTATTAATTGTAAAATAACATGAGATTAGCACAAGAATCTTTAAAAATTAAGATCCCAGTAAGAAATAAATAAATCTATTTACTGACGCGTTAAAACAGTTGTCTATATTTATTTTCCTTTGAAGCAGTTGTACAGGGTATCCAGAAAGTTCGTGTACATCGTTTGATGACAGTCTCTTGACGTCAAAATAGAGTGATTTAAGTCAACTTAATTATATCCGATACTTGTTTTTTTTTTTTTGCCAAAAACTTAGTTGATGCTCCACAAAATGTTGATTACTAAACTCATAATTTATTTGCTCACGTAAGTTGTGTATTTTTTGTAAGAATGCTGAAAATTTTGTATCTCTGGCAGAATGAATCAACAGTTTACAATTTGGACAGCTTAGGGGGGTATCCTTCAGATATTGCTTTCCTATTTGTCTCTACACTTATCACAACCCAGTTCACTTTGGCAATATTTGGCCCCATTGCCAAAATAACAGCATTTAAAGCACATTGCAAGATTTGTGTATTTTTGTATCTAAACCAAAACAGATTTTCATTTTCTTCTTGAGAATATCTGCGTTTGTTGATTCAGACTTTTTTTTTAGTAATGATCCTTATTTTGTTCCTATGTTAGGTCAGTCTTGGAATATGCTTTCCAGGTATGGTCTCCTTACTATGGGCAGTATATTCAACAGATTGAAAGAGTGCAAAGGAGATTCATTAGATTTGTGGGTTTCAAAATGGGGATACCAAGTGAAGACATCATATATGAAGAAATACTTAAGGCCATTAATTTGATACCTCTTAGGGAAAGGAGAACATATATCGATACGCGCACCTTTTATAAAATTTTGCATGGATTAATAGATTGTCCCGAATTATTAGCTATGATAGACATAAGAGAGTTTTGAGAGAATTCAATCTGTCACTCGTTTTCAATTACGGCGTATAAATTCGAAAATAATATCAATTTCTTTAATGATACATTGAATTCATTGAGTTCAAAAATAAAGAATGCACTGTGATATATGTATCTAATCATTTTATCTATAGATGGTAACTTATTTTAGTGTATATATTTTATATTTGCCCACCTATTGTTTTAACTTTTGTGTTTGTAGGAGTATATTATACCCAATTTTATCTATATTGTATATCTTCAAGTTTATGTCTAATTCTGTTGAAAACTATATGGTGTTCTCTGATCTGAGAAGATCATGTAAGCAGTTATATGAAAGTACCTACCATGCTTATATTTCGAATATGGAGGGGACTATGTGCTCCGATAATAGTACATTTTGGGATTATGTGAATGCAAAAAATGGAAGAGGTTGTTTCCCCGGCTCAATGTCCTATGGTGATTCTTGGGCTAATAATCAATCAGACATAGTGGAGCTCTTCAGGTTATTTCTTTCATGGTATTTCGCCTCATTTTATCAAAGGTTGCCAGTGTATTCTTTCCACAATATTATCTGAAATATTTAATGTATCTCTGTCCACTGGTGTGTTTCCTGATGTTTGGAAGGTTACTTATATTACCCCTATCTACAAGTGTGGTGATAGGACGAATGTTGAGAATTATAGAGGTATCTCAAAATTCTCTATATTCAGCAAATTGTTTGAACAGATAGTCCATTAAAAAATATATCCCCTATTTATAAGTATTTTTTCTACTGCCCAACATGGCTTTGTCCATGGTCGCTCTGCAGTCACTAATCTTTTGGCTTATGAGCAGGTCTTGTTGGAGGCGTTGTCAGGTGGATGCTATTTACACTGACTTCTCCAAGGCCTTTGACAAGGTAGATCATCAGCTTTTCTTGATGAAGCTAAGTAGTATGGGTATCCACGGAGTTTTTCTTAAGTAGTTTGAAAGTTATCTTTCCAATCGAACACAAAGGGTGAAGATGATGGCGTTGAATATGCTGAAATACCTGTCACTTCTGGAGTCCCACAGGGTGCACATTTGGCACCCCTTCTTTTTAATTGTTTTGTGAATGACATAGAGGATTCTATAATCTCAAGCAGATGTCTTTTATATGCTGACGACTTGAAGATATTTAAGGTTGTTGGAGAGATAGAGGACTGTGTGGCCTTGCAGGGTGACCTGGATAGTTTTACTAAGTGGTGTGACCGCAATTTCATGCAACTTAATTTAACAAAATGTTCTGCCATTACTTTCTCAAAGAAAAAAGATAGTATAGTTTATAATTACACATTGCACAATACAATGCTGACTCGCTCAGATCATATAAAGGATCTTGGGGTGATATTTGATGAGGGTCTTTCTTTTGACCTGCACGTTAATAGTATTTTGAGCCGTGGTTTGAGGCTTGTTGGCTTTATTAAACACACATTAGCTGATTTCAGCAGTGTGCAGTGTTTTAAATCTGTATACTGCTCAATGGTTCAATCTGTCTTGGAGTATGCATCTCCAGTCTGGGCACCAAACTATGAAATATACAGAAATAAAATTGAGAAGGTACAGGTCCGTTTCTTGAAATTTGTTGCTTTTAAGCAAGATGTGCCATTCAGTGTAATACGGGATTATATGAGCTTGTTATCATTATATAATAGACGCATCTATCTTGACCTAATATTATTTTATAAGATCATAAACTCTATGGTTGATGCTCCTGAATTGTTGGGGGCTGTTGGATTCGCTGTACCTCAGAGGGTGCTTCGAGTCCATAGTCTTTTTAATGAACCATACCATAGGACAAACTATGCGTTTAACACCCCAATGTCCAGAATGAGTAGGGAAATGAATTCACTGCCTAGGAATGTTGACCCATTTATACTCTCTCTGAACTCATTTAAGGGTTGCATTAAAGAATTTTTAAATAATTGAATTTTATACATAATAGACTGTAGTGACAGTATTATTGTTTTAGTTAATTGTTATTCTTTTATTACTGATGTGACTTGTGATATTTTGTGATTGTTTCGTTTTAGATTTTTTATTCTTATTTGACGTATTATATAAAATG
The DNA here is from genome assembly GCA_034092305.1 of Diaprepes abbreviatus. Lineage (NCBI taxonomy): Eukaryota > Metazoa > Arthropoda > Insecta > Coleoptera > Curculionidae > Diaprepes > Diaprepes abbreviatus. Next base: position 4,910 of record JASJET010000322.1, on the reverse strand, counting down.
GAATTTGTATGATTTATTGCCGTTAATAAACCATTATTATATATTTTTGTATTTGTCTAATTATCTTATCATTTGTCCACTGTTTCATTGTATGTTTCTGTTCATGCGTGTGATACTAGGGATTTTTTATATTATACTTATGTATGGATTTTTTTCCTCTGTAAATGGTTGGTCTGTCAATAAACATTTATTTATTTATCCTTCAGACTTTGCTTTCCTGTGCCTCCAGATTTATTACAATCCAGTTGCTTTGGCAATATTGGGCCACATGGTCAAAATAACAGTATTTAAAGCACATTGCAAGATTTCTGTATTTTTGTACTTAAGCCAAAAAACAGATTTTCATATTCTTCTTGAAAATATCTGCATTTGTTGTTAACACCCAGTTTTCTTTTTATTGTTCCGACATTCTTTTCTAGTAATGACCCTTAATTGTTCATACTCATTTTCACCAAAAACTACTTTAATTTCTGGATTTTCTTCAATGAACTCAAAAACAAAATTGTTTGAGTCATATCCCTTTTTTATGCTAGTTATTAAAATCACTGGGTTACTATTCTCTAGATGTTTAATTAATTTATTTATTTATTCATTGTATCAACAACTTTTACAAAGCCAATTACAGATACAACTAAACTTAATATACTAAGACTACAATCTAAATTAGAACCTAAATAAAAAGGCACTACAACTGCATACATAACTCATCTCTCACTTCCCTTCTAAAGCTGTTACAACTTAAGTTAAAAAAATCAATGACACCACAATACTTATTAAAATATGAACATAATCTTATTAATGGGGAATTTTTATACAGGTTAGTCCTAGGGACATTAATATAAAATAAATTTCTGGATCTGGTGTTAACTCAGCCTATTTTAAATGGAAGCTGTTCTAAAAACCCTTTATTATCAATAGTGTTCCCAATCAATTTAATTTGTAGATCATTCCTTGTTTTAAGGGCTCGATCAAGTCTGTTTTGTTGGGATATATCTTGGCATTGTACCATTATTCCTCCACTTTTAAATGTCTAAAACTCTTAAAGACTTTTTATGTTCATTACCTACATATGTTTCACAACTTTCTGAAGCATACTTTCATTCCTAGACACATCTTGTCCATGTATGATTTCTTGAATTTCAGATTGAGCAATATTTTCTAGATGTTCAATCTCTGCATCTTCTCCACCCTTGTGTAACGGCTTCTGGATTTTCTGTCTATCTTACAATTTATGACAACTATTTTAGAACAGGGGTCTTTTCTCAGAGTTTCGATTTTCTCGTTTATCTCTTTTTATTGGTGTTCTTGAAATAGATTTTTTCTGGTTTAAAACCATCAATTGGGCTTTCGAAAAATTCACATACATTTTTATTTGATTCAAACTCTATTGTATTCTCTAACGTTTTGGTCAATTCCAATTCTTTCAAGATATTTTTATTTAGGTTGCTCTCTTTACCTTTTTTACTTTACCCCATCATTTTTATTATTTTGACTTTTCGCCACTTTTCTATGAGGTCCTTATGAACTTAAACAGTGCTTTTTGGGTTTTTTGAAAGAGTGAGGTAAAATAATCGAAAAACAAGGCCAGAATTACACTCTACCACCTCAATATAGGGGGTAAGTAGATTTCACTTAATCAAAATAATTACCAAATCTTTTTTTAGATTATTAAGGTAATAGTTATGGAAAATGATGTTCTCACCTGAAAAACAAACATATGTTTGCCTTCTGGAATTGGTCCTACGAAAACAGAATCTAAAACTTGATCGTATTCTTCAGATTCTGCAGATCCCACATATATCATCTTCCACTCAAGATCTAAATGAAAATAGGATATATTAAGATTACAAAATAAAATAAGTAGGGTTTAAGTAAATCATCATTAGGAATTGTTTTTTTTTTAAGTTTTATATTTTTTCTCACCATTGTAGAGTAACAAGGTAATTTTAAAATCAATCATATTCCAATAAAAAATACAATTTCGCACAAATATAACTGAGTCATGGAAAACTACCATGAAAAATTAATGATAAAAATTTATATTTACCTTCTTTGAGTTCTTCTATACATTCGAACGTTATTTCGAATTGAAACGGATTTAAGAAGGGACTGGGATTGTCCATGACTGTGATATTACAAAGTTGAACTTTTGCCATTTTTTTCCAGAGCAAAAAATTGGAAAGAAAAATTTAGGTTACCTCAAACAACAAAAATTGTTTGATTTTCTCAAGTTTTTCACGAATTTTTGGTTTGAATTTGATTTGTTATTTGGTACAAGATTGTTTATCACTCAAATATCACGTTTTTAGTATTTTTCGTTAGAAAAACGTTGAAAAAACTTGAAAATTATAAAACCCGGACCCCAAACAAGTTTAAGCGGGAACTTTTCTGTGGAAGAACTACCAATTTTAAAAAGTGACACTTTTGACAGAAATCAGATGTTATTTAAACGAGAAAAAATCCCTAGAAGAGGCACGTCAAATTTAAAAAACCGCGGGAAATTAACAATACAGAAAAACATAAACAAATATTGACAAAATATTTCAGTGAATTCAACGTCAATGCTCTCTGATCTTAAAACAATAACATAATTCTTTTGTATTTGACTAGGAGTAAATAAAATAATCAGAAAATATCTTTATTGACTAGGTGACGTCACAATCCTGCACATGACAGGTTAGGGTCACGTCTGGCAGTGACATTTTTGTCAAAAGTTAAAAAAGTAGCTAAAAATACGTAAATAAAAATGCCTTTTTTAAAAATGATTTGTAAATAATAGCGATTTTTAATCTGTGTAACTATGTGAGGGCTCTAAACGAGTGTTTTTTTTATAATATTCGGTAAACCATTTCTGTTTTTCAGAGTTTTATACTTTCTATATTCGGGCGAATAATTTGAAAAAAATGTACGAAAGCCCCATTTCTTTAGAAGAGGCTTGCCTAGACGTAATCTGCGACAATATTCTGACCTACATTGAACCCCAAATTCAGACCAAAGATGGGTGGACAACTAATATAGAAGGTAAAATTTTAAATATTTATGAGCTTTTGTACCTATTCCTAATCTTTGCTATTATTTATTTACTTCAACTTTATTGTGGAATACATTCAACCTAGAGAAACAAATTATTAATTATTATGTGGGTTTTCAAATTTTTACTATTCATTATTTAAAAGTTTCAGAATTAAATATTATCTAGATTTCTATGATCATTTTTCTAAAAAAATAATGCTACAAACTTGGTGCTTGTTGTCATTTACATGTTATGCAATAAGAGTGGCAAATTATTGCTTTAATGAAGTATTTTACTAGAAATTCACCCCCTGGGGAGAGGGTTACATTGGCACATCTCAATCGAGATTTGAATCCTGAAAATACAAAAATAAAAAAATTGTTTTCTTGTTTTTCGGAATCATGAAAAAAGGAAAGAGTAGTCAATTTTTACTAGATAACTACTCCTGTTACCAATTTCAAAGCTTTATCTCTAGGACCTAGAGTCTAGGTTTTTGTAATTTGTTTCCCATGTAAACGTTTGGGTAATTATTACGATTAAGTGAAATCCAGAAAAACTATTTTGTCTGGAAATTACGACCTTGGTTTTTCACAAATTTTCCAGGAAACGCAAAAATAAACACTGTTCATGGTTAATTTTATTTCTTGAAAAAACATTGAACTTTTGCAATTATTGTTGATAATTCTAATTAAAACACAATATTTGTAATATATTTCAACTATATTTGCACAAATTTTAGCAAACAAATTTAGAAAAACTTTTATTTTCAACCAGCAAGCAAAAATAAGTTTCATAAACATGATTTAATTCTTCTATTATTGAAAACTTCAAATATTCGCTGCGACGTTGCCAGATGTATAAACTTTTATTTAAAACAAATTTTTAACCAAATTTGCCAATCTTTAATTTTTGTAATGTAAACAGAAATTAATCTGACTCAAAGAAGTTTATATATATATATATATATATATATATATATTATATATATATATATATATATATATATATATATATATATATATATATATATAGATTGCAGCTCTGTCAGCTTACCATGCATTTGTACAGTCCAGACTCGGATATGGTTTGATATTTTGGGATAATTCCTGTGATATTAATAATTTTGATTCTGCATAAAAAATATTATGGTGTATTTTGTAATGAAACAACAAGACAGTAGAAATATCTTCATTAGTAACAATATTTTGACGGTTATAAGTATGTACATGTTGGATTCGGTGATGTTTATTGTTGGTAACCGGGATATATTAAACATAACTACATTACTAGAAATAAAACAAATCTGCTTCCTGATAAATATAACTTTAGTTATTTGCAGAAAAATGTTGTGTTTTCTATAATGATATTTTTCTTTTGACATTGTTCCATGCCCTTATCGGTTTTTTGTGATACTTATTGGAACAAATAAAGACTTATCTGTCTATATATATATATATATATATATATATATATATATATATATATATATATATATATATATATATAATTTTATCGGGACATTTTCTTGGGTAATAGGTTGATAATAAAATTCAAAAGTTCATTTTTCACTCCTGTTTTATGTTTTATTATAACGTTTCGCACATTATATCGTGCTTTTTTGACGTGACTCAGATATAGAAATGAAATATATCTATAATTTTGCATGGAATCTAAAATAGGGGGTATGAAAAGAAATTTTCCATAAAATTTCACCTAATCAAATTTGCAAAGCTGATTTTAAGATAAATAACCTACTACAAACGTTTTTGTTGTTCCTATGTTGATTGTCCCTTACTTACTTAATTAACTTTTCCGCTTAGGTAGCGATTGTTATGATGACGAACGCAGTGACAAAAGATACAAATTCAGAGACCCCGACATCTTCCTCATTAACAAA